>CAWUFW010008513.1:0-600000 GCA_963921515.1 Calotriton arnoldi
ACACTTACATTTTGCTCATTGTGATGATGGGGGTTTAGACCACATTGCCACAATGTTCAAAATGTGCTTCAGCTGTGGACCCCACACTTACCTTTTGGTCACTGTGATGATGGGGTTTTAGACCCCATTGCCACAATGTTCAAAATGTGCTTCAGGTATGGACCCCACACTTACATTTTGGTCACTGAGATGATGGGGGTTTAGACCCCATTGCCACAATGTTCAAAATGTGCTTCAGGTATGGACCCCACACTTACATTTTGGTCACTGTGATGATGGGGGTTTAGACCCCATTGCCACAATGTTCAAAATGTGCTTCAGCTATGGACCCCACACTTACCTTTTGGTCACTGTGATGATGGGGTGTTAGACCCCATTGCCACAGTGGTCATGGTCTGCTTGCATTGTGGAGGCCACACACATTTATGTGTGACACATGTGATAGGGGGTCACATTGTATGTTCAATGTCATGTTCAGTGTTGTAGGCATTTGACACAGACTACACACGCTTGTCATGGTGTTGGGGGATGTATTTTTTAGACATTCCTTATGTTGGAGTATGCTGGTTGTGTCATGCATTACCCGTCCTATGAGTAGGGGTGGTGTGGGTGGTAGGCATCCAGCACCCATGAGTAGGGGTGGTGGTAGTGGTGGTCATCCATCCCCCTATGAGTGGGGATGGTAGTGGTGACAGGCATCCAGGCCCCCATGAGTAGGGGTGGTGGTAGTGACAGGCATCCAGTCCCCCATGAGTAGGGGTGGTGTTAGTGGTAGGCATCCATCCCCCTATGAGTGGGGATGGTAGTTGTGACAGGCATCCAGGCCCCCATGAGTAGGGGTGGTGGTAGTGGTAGGCATCCATCCCCCTATGAGTGGGGATGGTAGTAGTGGCAGGCATCCAGCCCCCCATGAGTAGGGGTGGTGGTAGTGGTAGGCATCCATCCCCCTATGAGTGGGGATGGTAGTAGTGACAGGCATCCAGGCCCCCATGAGTAGGGGTGGTGGTAGTGGTAGGCATCCATCCCCTATGAGTGGGGATGGTAGTAGTGGCAGGCATCCAGCCCCACATGAGTAGGGGTGGTGGTAGTGGTAGGCATCCATCCCCCTATGAGTGGGGATGGTAGTAGTGACAGGCATCCAGGCCCCCATGAGTAGGGGTGGTGGTAGTGGTAGGCATCTATCCCCCTATGGGTGGGGATGGTAGTAGTGACAGGCATCCAGCCCCCTAAGTAGGGGTGGTGGTAGTGGTAGGCATCCATCCCCCTATGAGTGGGGATGGTAGTAGTGACAGACATCCAGGCCCCCATGAGTAGAGGTGGTGGTAGTGGTAGGCATCCATCCCCCTATGAGTAGGGGTGGTGGTAGTGGTAGGCATCCAGGCCCCCCTGAGTAGGGGTGGTGGTAGTGGTTGGCATCCATCCCCCTATGAGTGGGGATGGGAGTAGTGACAGGCATCCAGGCCCCCATGAGTAGGGGTGGTGGTAGTGGTAGGCATCCATCCCCCTATGAGTGGGGATGGTAGTAGTGGCAGGCATCCAGCCCCCCATGAGTAGGGGTGGTGGTAGTGGTAGGCATCCATCCCCCTATGAGTGGGGATGGTAGTAGTGACAGGCATCCAGGCCCCCATGAGTAAGGGTGGTGGTAGTGGCAGGCATCGATTCCCCTATGGGTGGGGATGGTAGTAGTGGCAGGCATCCAGGCCCCCCTGAGTAGGGGTGGTGGTAGTGGCAGGCATCCATCCCCCTATGAGTGGGGATGGTAGTAGTGACAGGCATCCAGGCCTCCATGAGTAGGGGTGGTGGTAGTGGCAGGCATCCATCCCCCTATGAGTGGGGATGGTAGTAGTGGCAGGCATCCAGCCCCTCATGAGTAGGGGTGGTGGTAGTGGTAGGCATCCATCCCCCTATGAGTGGGGATGGTAGTAGTGACAGGCATCCAGGCCCCCATGAGTAGGGGTGGTGGTAGTGTTAGGCATCCATCCCCCTATGGGTGGGGATGGTAGTAGTGGCAGGCATCCAGCCCCCCATGAGTAGGGGTGGTGGTAGTGGTAGGCATCCATCCCCCTATGAGTGGGGATGGTAGTAGTGACAGGCATCCAGGCCCCCATGAGTAGGGGTGGTGATAGTGGTAGGCATCCATCCCCCTATGAGTAGGGGTGGTGGTAGTGGTAGGCATCCAGTCCCCCCTGAGTAGGGGTGGTGGTTGTGGTAGGCATCCATCCCCCTATGAGTGGGGATGGTAGTAGTGACAGGCATCCAGGCCCCATGAGTAGGGTGGTGGTAGTGGTAGGCATCCATCCCCCTATGAGTGGGGATGGTGGTAGTGACAGGCATCCAGGCCCCGATGAGTAGGGGTGGTGGTAGTGGTAGGCATCCATCCCCCTATGAGTAGGGGTGGCGGTAGTGACAGGCATCCAGGCCCCCATGAGTAGGGGTGGTGGTAGGGGTAGGCATCCATCCCCCTATGAGTAGGGGTGGTGGTAGTGGTAGGCATCCAGGCCCCCTGAGTAGGGGTGGTGGTAGTGGTAGGCATCCATCCCCTATGAGTGGGGATGGTAGTAGTGACAGGCATCCAGGTCCATATGAGTAGGGGTGGTAGTAGTGGTAGGCATCCATCCCCCTATGAGCGGGGATGGTAGTAGTGGCAGGCATCCAGCCCCCCATGAGTAGGGGTGGTAGTAGTGGTAGGCATCCATACCCCTATGGGTGTGTATGGCATTGGTGATAGCCATCCCGCCCCTATGGTTCTGCTGTTGCTAGTGTACGTCATTTCTGCATCCCTATGTGTGTGTGACATATTTCGGGTACGTGTTGTTTGTTTGTGATGTGGGTGTTTGACTTACCGTCTGCGCCGTACTCGTCCGTACCGGTCCCGGTAATAGATGTAGAGTATTGGTAGGACCTGCGCGATGGGATTCATGGTTGGTTCGTCTCGTTCGGGTTTCTCGAGGCTTCGACTCGTACTTGTCGCTGGCTTGTTCGTCTCGTAGCCGTGGATCGTCATGTGGCGCGAATCGGAGCTTAAGTACAGCTCTCCCGGATGCTCTGATGTGCCGGACGTAGCGACGGGTTCAGCGCGTACGGAAGGCGCATCGTACTAGTCCGGATGGAAAGTGCTGTGTATTTGGTTCCGTGCGACTCGATTCGGCGTTTACGGATCCGGCTCGGGCGGGGAACATGAGCTGAAATGGGTAAGTACGGCTCGCTCGGAATCTGTGCTGTTATGCGCATCGTACTTGCTCGTTCGGACGACTGTTCGAATCGGTCGGGAAACACGCGTTCGGCTTGGTTTTTTTCCGGACGAATACTGTTAGGTGCGCTTCCGGCCGAGATCGGAATCGACCCCAAAGTAGGGGTAAGATACACACTTGAAAATTGACACATTTACAGACAATACTCTGCAGAGGTATAACCATTTAACATCCTCCATGTGTAGATGAAAAAAAATCTAAGTTCATCACTTCAAACACATATCCAAACTACATCATAGGGAGAAGTGCAACCTAAATGAGCTGAAATACTTACCACATAACATGTCACTCAATACAATGCCTGCCCCATTTGTTTTTACATCCCACATAGATATCCATCCAGCATTTTCCCTTCTCCTGTGTAACTCCTCACTGGGTCTAATGTCACATCATACTAACCATAAATGCCGCAGCAATCAAGGATGAAAGAAACAAAACTGTAGTTACACATCATCTGAAAAGAAATGGCAGGACCAATGTATTCAAACCTATGTCAAGGTTTAATAAACATATTTTTCAAACCATATTGTCCAATAAGGCCCATGGCCAGTCCATGATTTGATAAAGGGCCACAGCACCATGCTCTTCCAGCACACTTGCCCTGTCTGACACTGCCAGGGAACCTCCTCACAAAGGAGCATCCATTTCGCATAGCAGACACTTCAAAGATGGCATGGGGAGGCTGTGGTTTAGGGAGGGATGGCTTGTGTTTTGGGAGGATTTTTTGGGGGGAGTGTAAGCTGGGTTCAGTGGGGTGGGGATGCACTTTCTCTGGGGTGCAGTGGGATGTGGAAGGGATGTGTTGGCCTTTGGGAAGGGTTTTCTTGTTTTTTTTGCCTTTGGGGCTGGGATCAGTAGGGTGGGTACGCAGTTTTTCCGGGGTGGAGTGGGATGCGGAAGGGATTGGTTGGGCTTTGGGAGGTTTTTTTTACTTTGCAAGGTCTGGGCTCGGGTGTCACAGGGCTTAGGGCACGGGCATACAATACATCATCATGGGGAAAATGGGTATGATGTTCAGGATGGGGTTCAGGTTGGGAGGTAGAAGGAGTGGAAGTGTGAGCTGTGTCTGCTGTTTGAACTGTGTGTTGTTATGGTGACTGTGAGTGTGTGCGTTTTTTGCCTGTGTGTGCTGTGGACGCACTGGGTGTTGTGGAGGTATCTGGGTCTGCTGCTGTGGTACCTGGGGATTTGGTTATGGTTGTGAAAGGGTCTGGGTTTGTTGCTGTGGTGCCTGGGTGTATGGTTGTTGGGGTGGAGGGGTCTGGCTCTGTTGAAGTGGTGGCTGGGGGTATGGTTGTAGGTGTGGAGGGGTATGCGTCTGTTGCTGTGGTGCTGGGGTATTCTGGGGGTGGTGAGGGTGGTGAAGGGGTGTGTGTGATGAGTGCTTGCATGTCTGTGCTTTGTGTGTGGTTTTTGTTTGCATGTGGTGCTTGGGTCTGTTGAAGTGTGTGCTTGCTCAGGTGTGTATGTGCTTGGGGCAGGAATGGAAATAGGGAATTTGTAAGGGACAGGAGATGGGGTGGAAGTTTGGGATGCCGTGAGGGTGGAGGCCAGAGCCTGAAAAGATCTCTGTAGGGCAAACATTGCAGTGTGAATGCCTTCCAGGTGTGTCAGCTGATGGCCTTGTCCCTGGATGACATTCAGGACTGGAGTCTGACCCACACAGATGGTCCTCAGGAGGTCAATAATGTCCTCACTCAGGGCAGCGGGGATAACAGGGGCAAGGGCTGAGGTGCCTGAAGGGAAGGAGAATGCTCCCCTCTTAGGGGAGCAGGGTTGGCCAAATTGTTTGGGGACAACACAGAGGGTGCTGATGGAACTGGGGGTGCAGACAAGGATGAAGGTGGTAATGTTCCTGGGGGCCCACCACCACTTGGGAGTGTCCACCGGAGGATGATGATGAACTTGATGATGATGATGAGCTTGAGCTGCTGTCCTCCATGGCATGCCACACACCCTCCTGGTCACTGGGTACCTACGTGTCTGATGTCTCTCATCCGGACCCACTGTGAACAGCTGTGACCCCACTGACGTTGGTCCATTCTCATCCGCTTGCCCTGGATGTATCTGAAATGACAGATAAAATGGGTTTATTAAAACTACATTTCCACACCTGAACATCACAAATCAACAGAAAACATTAAGGAAATCCACATATCACACCAGCTTCATGGTTTACTCTATATGCTTTAAATTTAGGTTTCAAATTTAGAATGCGCACATGCATGCATGCTACATAACCAGCAATGTGTGGGTTCTACTCATGTCATAACCCCAGACAGGGCCAAATGCATCGATGGAGATGGACACACTACATCCCTGTGTCCATACTCAGATAGTTGATCACCTTGCATACTTTGGCACTTGTATTATACCATTGTAAGATGATAAAACCAAGTAGGATGGATACAAATTTGAGATTTACACTAGGGGTGGGTGGTAAACTCTGCTTGGCTGGTGGAGTTAGCTAAGTTTTGGCACTCCACACTCCAAGCGGAGTGCGGAGTTCAGCAAAAAAAACTCCGCCTGGCACAGGTAGAGCAGAGTTCACTGGCAGCTCATGCTTACCAATTAGCATGCAGCTTGCCTAAACTATTCAACCCCTCCTCCTTCATGAATCCCCTTCCAATTAAAACATATTTCCCCATCAGAAGTTTCCAGCAAGGATACAGACCAAGCTGCGACAGAGATCACCCCCGGGGTCCTCCTGGCAGCGCTAGGACTCAGGAGTCCAGAGAGGCGGAGTTGGTGTGGGTGCTGCTGGAGTGTGTGCCGACCAGCAGCACCGAAGCCTACCAGCACGGGAGGTGTTGCTGTGGGCCTGTGGTCGCAGGAGAAGGCTGCCATGTGCTGGTGAGTGACACCACCTTGCATTAGATGACAAAGGCAAACCCTCCTGTTTAAGATGTGGGCAATACATTTTATAAGATGTTGTACCTGCCTGTCTCCTCCCCCACTGCCTACACTCATTTCAGAGACGGATTCTCCCTGGTCGGGTCACTGCCAAACCTTTGAGTCCGTAAACCTCACTGCTAAAGCATGCATAGCTGCAAACGCTGGTGCCCGGGAAGGGAAGAAGGCGAATATGTATATTGAGAGGTGGTTAAGCGTGGGCACTGCTGGTCTTCAGTGTGCTAGTTCTGGGATGCTTTTGGGAAAGTGATGAATGCTGATGAGCAAGGTAGATTTGGGCAAGGAGGATGTCCTGGAGCTGACTCTTAGGAGGCACAGTAATGGAGCAGCTCAGAAGCAGGCTCAAACCTGGGGGCTGTTTCTCCCCCTCTGCTTTCCAGACAAGCGCTTTAGATTGAAAGGAGTGCAAGCAAAGCCTTGTTTACTTCCTGCAGTTGCCTGATGGGGAGTGAGTGGTTGTAAGGTGGTCTGCAATCTGAGGTCTGTCACAGTGTATGTGATGGTTAAACACTGCATTTTTCTGTGGTCTGCTTTCAAAGGGCAGCCAGTTAACATCAGAGGAACTAAGTGCACATTGAGAAAGTGCAGGGTCTGGGAAATGGTGATGTTCAAGAGCGCAGGGAAGAGATACCGAGGACTGGGATGGGAAGGGCCTGCAGCGACAGTCCTGCTGGGAGATAGAGCATCTGTTTGGCACTTGTACAACAGGAACTTGTTTTCCTAGGGGCCATAGAAGGAGCCCCAAGTGTTGCTGTTGTTTGTGGAGGGGCCCACCAATGACATTAGGCAGTGTCTGCTTTGGGCACATGGACCTACAGACTACAGTATGCTTGGTGAGCTGCTTTTACGTGATGACATCTCTGTGTGTGTTTTTGTGCTCTGTGGGTAGGACTGGGCGGCATTCCACTGCACGCAGAGCTCTGCAGAATTTCACTGACCTTTTAGATAATGCCGCAGAATTCCACAGAGTACAGCTCTGCGAGCTCTGCCCACCCCTAATTTACACAATGCTCACACAAGGGCCAGAGTCCAACAGCTCTACATATCCCTCATAACACATCATGATGTCATGAAGGTCAAGTTGAATACCAATGTACCATCAGCTAATGTTGTGGCAGACATCACATCACATGCTAGTGGTCATTGCACTCTGAAGAGACTTTAGACTCCAACTTACATCATATGGGCACTACCTAAAAAGTCTGTCTAATTAAAGCTGTACAGAAGTAGTGTAAATTTGCCTGAAAACATTGAGGTCCAAAATATTTGGGAGATAGATGTTCAGTCATCATACAGCCATATGAACATCCACAATCCTGCTTGGTACAGGCGAGAACACCATTCATAGATTGTAAACCTACAAGCCAATGCACCTTTGCAGGGATTGGGTGTCCCTGACTATCAATGACATGAAGATGTGAGATCAGTGGAATCCCAATGGGCTGGCACATCACAGCACTTTTTATTTATATTCCAAACTCAGATTGCCTTGTAAGGATCTGTGGAGACACACACATTGGATGTGGACAGGACTCAGCTGTGTTCCTGGTCAGAAAGACAATAGGCACAGCACGGCAGCAGGCACCTACTACCAGACCTACACATACAATGACTCATCTTGAGTGTGGCACATGGGCCACCACCAATCTTGGTTTGAAAATGCCTGCCTGTAACACACAAAGTTGGCAATTTACCCATGTATTTACTCTGGTCAGGACTTGCCCTCGGGTAGCTGTTGTTGGGCCCTCAACTGCCTATCAAGCTCTGGGTAGGCTACAGCCAGCATGCGGGCCATTAGGGAGGTCAGGGTATGGCCAGTGCCCCTTCCATGTTGGGAGGACTTCCCCCAGCTGGACCTCCACTATCTTCTGCGTCCAGTGCCTCAGGTCCTCCCACCTCTTCCTGCAGTGGACACAACACCGGATAAAGACCCCCAGGGTCCACACCTTCTGGGTGATGGCTCTCCAAATGGCTTTCTTCTGATGGGTGTTGACCTATGTGGATGCAAAAGATGTAGAAACAGATTGTAACTGGAAGTTTAAGGCTATCTTTATGGTTGATACACATTTTTTAACACCTACCACAAACATTCATCAAGAGTCAACACAATACATGTGTAAATGTCACATGCTAAGCACTGCTAAATCATGAATACACACTTTTGTGGTCATCTGCTGACTCATCTCCAAACTGGTCATGACCTACATTGACTAAGCCAGCCCACTAACATCATGTAGCCCAGGGCCATCCTACATGGAAGGTGATGTGAGGTACCATGAAAGAAAACACACCATTTTTACCTTCAGAAGAATGAACTACTTGTGCATGACTGTACACACACCTTCACTGCCAGGCTCATTGGCTTGATGCAGATGGTTCATAGAGCCCAATACCATAGTATACACAGCTGACACTGAAATCACATTAAAAGTAACCCTGGGTGGAGTTCGCGTAGTCGCAGTACGCGGAATTCCGCGAAGACGCAAAAAAACTCTGCGAGCTATGCGGAGTTCCGCAAGCACGCAGAGTTGCTTGTTCTGCTAGTTTGCGATGCGTTTTTCCTGTTCGGAAACGCGTATTATTTTTTTCGGGGATGCTTTTTGCATGCTCGGGGGGAAATATTGCGCGAACTTCACCACGCGGTCGCCAATGGACGCGGCCATCTTGTTTTTTCACTTTTTGCTATGGTTCTGGGCCTCTTTTTCTATCCTCCCTATATCTTTTCAATCCTTTGTTTCTAGAAACTTTTTTCTGATCTTTTTTATTTATTATCTATCCCTCTCTATTCCTGATTGTATATTTGGCGTTTTTCCTACTTTTTGTGTGTTTTATAGTGCGTTTTTCACTCTTTTTCTATTACTTGCTATTTTCATTTCTTTTGCTTACTTTCTTACTACCTACCTTTTCTTTTCCTCCCCCGCCTACCCAGAACCATGGCAAAGAGCCTTAAGAAAACCAAGGGCCAGGGGAAGAGGAGTGAGAGCCGCGACCGCCTTACTTGCAGAAGGCGGCGCTCACAAGGGGTGCAGCCACGGGCCTTATTCACTGAGTCAGAGGTGGCCGCACTGTTTTGTTTTGTCCAGCACCACCTCCCCTTAACTCTGGCAGCAGGTGGCAGGCCTGGGTCCGGGTACGGGCTCCGGGAGCATCACCGGCAGTGGGAGAGGGTGCGCCGGGCAGTGTTTCGCTGCTCTGGGGTCCGGCGCACCCATAAACAGTTGACGCTGGTTGACGCTGGTCCGATATCCTGGACCGGGAGCAGGACCTGCTGGACCTGCTAGGTGTTGAGGTCCCGGGGCTTGGTGAGTAGCTAAATATATTACTATTGTGTTCTTCTGTTCTGTGTTATTGCGAATATATTTTTTTCGCAAATAGCTAACATGCTGCTGCTGCTTACATGCAGGTAACTTATGTTTAAAAATCTTATTATTATGTGATTGTTACTTCCAGACAGGTGCTCATGCTCGGCGCTAATAACTAATCGTACTTGTTTGCAACATGCGCTCTCTTGGGCTGGTTATGTAAGAGAGGTTAGAGAATTTAAGTTAGGTAATGCATATAGGAAAGACTCCAGTCCTTTCCTTTGTCCTGTCAGGCTGTCCTGTCTCCTGTCACTATGATAGTGGTAGCAGTTAGTATTATTTGGTAATTTAGCGGCCTGGTGACACGTCCCCTCACATGACTTCAGTCCTAGTAGAACCTTTTGTAGTTCGTTCGTAAAGTGAGTGAATAGAATAGCAACCAACCAATGGTGTATGCAATATGCATGCGCCCATCTATGCATCAAAAAGAATAAAAATGCAGACTTAGTAATTGACCCGTCAAAGGGGGTTTGAGTTGGAGACAGAGATGATTGGGAATGAGATCGGAACTTAGTAGAAGCAAATATAATTTTTTTGCAATTCATTCCAAAGTCTGGAATAGGCGGACTAGGTATGTTTAGGATTCAGGAATCGGAATTGAACTGTGGAATAATAATTATCGGATGGAACTCAACTGCGATACATACTAGTTGACTACTACTAGTCGAATAAGTCGATCTTTAGGATAGGTCAATGTTATTGCAATTGCTGTTACCTCTCTAAAAATATTTTTAGAGCAATTATATTTATTTATTTAACACAAATCATTTTTGTCTCTTTAATTATGTCTTACATGATCAGCATCCAGGGGCAAGAAGAAGACTGGGTCAGCTGGCAGTGCGGCGGGTGCAGGAGCTGGAGGGGCCTCCCAGGAGCAGCAGGAAGCGGCCTCAGGTGCAGATGGCTCTGCTGCTGGCTCCAGTAAGTCTTCCTGGTGTTGTTATATATTAATATTTCCCTAACTTGTACCGCTCAATTATTTCCATTTCCTAATTTTAATTTTTACAAAATCCTCTTCAATCTATCTGTTTCTAAATTCTTGATTTTGCTCCATTACCTACTACTAAGTACTAATACTAACATTGTTTCTAGTGTCTGTTTTTTTTTTACATCAAATCAAACTGAATCTGATTAAACTCTGCTCTGACTCTGTATTAGTCTGTCTGTAGCTTGCTTTCTTCTGGGTTTCACTCAGCTTTCCCTCTCCTCTTATATGTGGATTGCCTAGTAGTGGTACTGTAAGACTCAGAGAACCCATTGGTCCCAGGCTACTACTAGTACTAGTACTAGTAAGGACTCCTTACTACTACTAGTACTAGTAGAACTAATCTGCTGTGCAGATTGCATGCCCAAGTAAGGTATTCTCCGCAGGTTTGTGAGATGAGAAGGCTTTAGCTTCTTTTACTGTCTCATCATACTCAATCAGTAATGGTGGTCACTCACGTTGGACAGGACACCCCAAAGTGGTGTATTTTACTTTTTCTAATCCAGGCCTAGTACTTTTTTTAGTAGCAGCAGTTGATGGTGAACACTGAACAACTGATTATCGTGCACCATGGCTGGAAGGAAGTATGAGGAGTAGGAGGACGGCACCATTATTTTCCAACTAAGAGAGACCTCATGTCCGCCCAGTTGGCCACTATTTCTTCTTTTCAAAAAATGAGATGCACCAATAGCTCTAGTCACTAAGTCCAGTCCTTTGGGTTGTCCTCTTCTTAAGAGGCTTTTCAAAAATTGCCACCAACAAAATGCCCAACCGGATATTATTTTGTTATTTTTGATAGGACATACTGTCTACTCTACTCTAGTATCCGAATTGTAGATAGTGATGTGTGTGGTGTATGTATTATTAATTATGTATTTTCAATCTTGCTAATGAAAAAAATAAATAGGGGAGGCGTATATGGCATCTAAAAAAATTTGAAATGTTTTTCTCCAGGCGTACCGACCACCAGTGCCGGGGCCAGCGGTAAGGGCCATGCCACTCCGGAGGGAGCGGAGGATGCGGAAGCTGCTGGGGGTGAGCCAGCAGCAGTGGCGGGCGGAGGTAAGTCACTTTTCTTACTTATTGAGAATGATGAATACACTCGCTACAAGGGTGTACACTCAGTACTAGTACACTGTACTTCTGCTGAGACTAAGGGGCCGATTCCGATCTCGGCCGGTAGGGCTCCGAATCGGATTCGGCATTACCAGATCCGATTCGGAGCCCTGATTCCCGACCGAGTCTGGGCGAGCGAGTACGATGCGAACGTACGCGAAATCGCCGAAAGACTCGTTCGCTGGACCCAACCGCTCCGACCGACTCGCACGGACACGACTCGCACCGCGCAATGGAGACATTTCCCGGCCGGGTAAGTACGATGCGCGCCGCGAGCAATCCGACCGACTCGCGCCGTCCGGCTCGAAAGAGCAGTCGGAGCCGCACTTTGGGGGTCCGTGTCGGACCCCCCTGTACGCCTAGCCGCGCGAGTCGCACACAGGGGGGACCTACCTGTGCATGTATGGCGCGACCCGCTTTGACGCGTACCCGCTGTAGGGGGCGCCCTTGTTCGCCTCGCACCCATTGAGTCAATGGGAGCCCGCGTACGCGTTGTACGACCGGCTCCCATTGACTTCAATGGGAGTCCGACCGAATCGAGTCCGATAACATGCGAACGCATCGTACTCGTTCGGTCGGACTGCTAGGGTCCGATTCGGTCGGAAATCTCTCCAGGTCCGGCTCGGTCGGAGAGATTTCCGGCCTGAATCGGAATCGGCCCCTAAGTTGTTGTAAACACTGAACAGTTGAAGAAGACACCCTTTACTTAACAACATTAGCATTAGCGGCGGGGGTTGAGTAACTAATGGCCTATTCTATTCTATCTTTAACTCAGCAGAGACAGTTTTATGACAAAGACTAAGGGGTCGATTCCGATCCCGGTCGGAGGTGCACCTAATACCATTCAGCCGGGAAAAAAGCCAGGCGAATGCCTGTTTCCCGACCGATTTGCACATACGTCCGAACGAGCAAGTACGATGCGCACAACTGCCAATCCCGACACAGTCGTACTCACCCAATACAGGTCCTGTTCTCTGACCGAGGCGGATCCGGAAACGCAAAATCGAGTCGCACGGAAGCCAAAATGCAGCCCCGTCCGGCCGGACAAGTACGATGCGCTTTCCGTACGCGCCGAACCCGTCGCTACGCACGGCACGTCAAAGCATCCGGGAGAGGCGCACATAAGCTCCGATTCGCGCCACAAGACGATCCACGGCTACGAGACGAACACGCCAGCGACGAGGACGAGGCGAAGCAAAGAGAAAGACGAACGAGACGAACCAACCATGAATCCCATAGTGCCGATCCTACCAATATTCTATATCTATTACCGAAACAGGCACGGACGTGTACGGCGCAGAAGGTAAGTCAGACACCAACAACAAAAACAAACTACACGTACCCGACATATCACACACACACACACACAGGGATGCAGAAATTACTTACACCAGCAACAGCAGCACCATAGTGGCGGGATGGCCATCACCAATGCCTACCACCACTACCACCTCTACCCATGGGCGGCTGGATGCCTGTCACTACTACCACCTCTACCCATGTGGGCCTGGATGCCCACCACCACTACCACCCCTACTCAGGGAGTGCCAGATGCCTACCACTACTACCACCTCTACCCATGGGGGGCTGGATGCCTACCACCACTACCACCCCTACTCAGGGGGTGCAAGATGCCTACCACTACCACCACCCCTACCCAGGGGAGGCTGGATGCCTGTCACTACTACCACCTCTACCCATGGGGGGCTGGATGCCTACCACCACTACCACCCCTACTCAGGGGGTGCCAGATGCCTACCACTACTACCACCTCTACCCATGGGGGCTGGATGCCTGTCACTACTACCACCTCTACCCATGGGGAGCTGGATGCCTACCACCACTCCCACCTCTACCCATGGGGGCTGGATGCCCACCACCACTACCACCCCTACTCAGGGGTGCCAGATGCCTACCACTACTACCACCTCTACCCATGGGGGGCTGGATGCCCACCACCACTACCACCCCTACTCAGGGGGTGCCAGATGCCTACCACTACTACCACCTCTACCCATGGGGGGCTGGATGCCTGTCACTACTACCACCTCTACCCATGGGGGGCTGGATGCCTATCACTACTACCATCCCCACCCTTGGTGTGATGGATGCCTGCCACCACCACTACCCCTACTCATGGGGGGCAGGATTCCTGCCACCACTACCATCCCCACTCATGGGGGGCAGGATGCCTATCACTGCTACCATCCCCACTCATGGAGGGCTGGATGCCTATCACTACTACCATCCCCACTCATGGGGGCTGGATGCCTATCACTACTACCATCCCCACTCATGGGGGCCTGGATGCCTATCACTACTACCATCCCCACTCATGGGGGCCTGGATGCCTATCACTACTACCATCCTCACTCATGGGGGCTGGATGCCTATCACTACTACCATCCCCACTCATGGGGGGCTGGATGCCTGCCACTACTACCATCCCCACTCATGGGGTGCTGGATGCCTGCCACTACTACCATCCCCACTCATGGGGGGCTGGATGCCTATCACTACTACTATGCCCACTCATGGGGGGCAGGATGCCTATCACTACTACCATCCTCACTCATGGGGGGCTGGATGCCTGCCACTACTACCATCCCCACTCATGGGTGGCTGGATGCCTATCACTACTACCATCCCCACTCATGGGGGGCTGGATGCCTATCACTACTACCATCCCCACTCATGGGGGGCTGGATGCCTATCACTACTACCATCCCCACTCATGGGGTGCTGGATGCCTGCCACTACTACCATCCCCACTCATGGGGGGCTGGAAGCCTATCACTACTACCATCCCCACTCATGGGGGGCTGGATGCCTATCACTACTACCATCCCCACCCATGGGGGGCTGGATGCCTGCCACTACTACCATCCCCACTCATGTGGTGCTGGATGCCTATCACTACTACCATCCCCACTCATGGGGGGCTGGATGCCTGCCACTACCACCACCCCTACTCATAGGACGGGTAATGCATGACACAACCAGCATCCTCCCACATAAGGAATCACAGAAAATTACATCCACCCAAACAACATGACAAGCGTGTGTAGTCCATGTCAAATGCCAACAACACAAAACATGACAATGAACATACAATGTGACCCACTATCACATGTGTGACACATAAAAGTGTGTGGCCTCCACAATACAAGCCGACCATGGCCACTGTGGCAATGGGGCCCAAAGCCCCATCACCACAGTCACCAAAAGGTAAGTGTGGGGTCCATGGCTGATGCACCTTTTGATCAGTGTGGCAATGGGGCCTAAAGCACCATCACCAGTCACCAAAAGGTAAGTGTGGGGTCCATGGCTGATGCACCTTTTGATCAGTGTGGCAATGGGGCCCAAAGCCCCATCACCACAGTCACCAAAATGTAAGTGTGGGGTCCAAGGCTGATGCACCTTTTGATCAGTGTGGCAATGGGGCCTAAAGCACCATCACCACAGTCACCAAAAGGTAAGTGTGGGGTCCAAGGCTGATGCACCTTTTGATCAGTGTGGCAATGGGGCCCAAAGCCCCATCACCACAGTCACCAAAATGTAAGTGTGGGGTCCAAGGCTGATGCACCTTTTGATCAGTGTGGCAATGGGGCCTAAAGCACCATCACCACAGTCACCAAAAGGTAAGTGTGGGGTCCAAGGCTGATGCACCTTTTGATCAGTGTGGCAATGGGGCCCAAAGCACCATCACCACGGTGATCATAAGGTAAGTGTAGGCATGGTAAAAGCTGCCAAAGACAAACTGTATGGATGAATCCTGGTCACACAACAACTAAAACATCTGTGGCATAGTAGTGCTTGTGTCCCATTGCAACATAGATTGGGCGAGGCTAACAGTGCAGTGACACAGAAACATTGTTTTGGCCATGTGCATACAAACATCACACATGGGGGGCCACATTGCCAACAATCAGCCAATTACACAATGACAGAAGTGACCATCATGATGCTGACCCACATATCTGCACCTATGGACACACAAATGTATATAACCTGTGGAAACTGTCGATGTCAGGTGAACAAATACCATACCATGGCAGCAATGGGACATACAAACCATGATCATTGTGCTGACTGATGACCCAGGAGTCCCAGGGAGAGCAGGGGAAAATCACCAAACAACATACAGCCAATGGCACACTACAGAAATGCCAATGCAGTGATGCAAATGCACTAACACAAACAGGCAGACTCACACTGCATATCAAACACAACAGGTGATGGGGGTGTGTGCCAGTGTCCCCAGGCAACCACACAACACATGAGGAGGCCTGAATCCCAATTACACAGATGTGTATACAGTGCCACACACAAGTAACTCATGGATTGGATTCCCCTATGTGGGCAATCTGGCATTGTTAGATGAGAGGGAGCCCAAATTACACATGTCACACAAGCTTGTAGGAACAGCAACTAACACAGCAAGAGACACACCCACCACAGCACTACCCCCAGGGACCCCACATTGTGCAGACACTAGCCTGCATGACAATTCCACTGTGATGACAAAGGTAGATGTTGATCACACTGTGAACCACAGCCATGTGTCCTCAGCTACAAACTACCATCACACCTACACAAGCTCCAATCAATCAGCAGGGCCTGCCAGCCAAGGCCAATATGGAGGTAGTGGTCTAGCCGTGCAACAACTCACATTTGCACACTCAACACCACACACCCTGATCTCCACCAATGTGCAGCAGTGAAGCTCACATGGACTGGTGACATTGCACATGCACCCATGACAATCCCAGGGGTGGTGGGGGGAACTAAGGTGCAGAAACCCATCACACATGCCCACTCAACATGACTCGTCTATGTATGACACACAGCACAGTACGCCGTACATGCGCATGATGTGAAATCCACCACAAGCAATGGGATCCTGGACATAGTCACACACCAACGAAGAAGCCAAGGTGAGACACAAAGAACACACGTACACAATTTCCAACATTGCAGCTCTGACCCTGAGGAGTGGCAGCAGTCACACACACAACGCGTCACAAACACTGAAAGCTACCACAAACTCAAAATCACATTACTTGTGTAAACAACAAGTGCCAAGGGGAATCCTGAATGTGTCCCATCAGCGTTTGCCCACATCCCCAGCCCTGACAACAAAGACAACCTGGGATGACAGCCTCATGAACATCAGTTTGCCATGCACCCACATCACGGAGAAACCAGGTCCAAGATGCTGGATGAACACATACCAACTCTGCAAGCATCACAAACAGGAACATCCCTAGGGACACAGCCTGTGTATGAAAAGGGAAGGGAACATGCACAGACATGCTCACACAACACACAACACGGGCACACGCAATGTCACCAGATTACACACAGCCATGAGGGCACTCCACTCCTGTGGAAGGTCCACTGTGCCAAACCTTGTCTGTGCACGACTCAAACATATCAGCAGGACACTCCGTCAGTGAGTCAACATCTACAACACACAGAAGCCTCTGCTCACATCAGCCTGGGTACGGGAGTGTCACGTCAGTCATCTGCATACACCCAAAACACGTGGCAATCCAGTTGTACTGTATACACAGATGAGTCCTCCAAAATTGATGTGCAAAACTGCATGTCCAGTGGAGACGGGCACACAGTCAGGGTACTAGGAACATTGGACAGTGGTAAGCCCAACAGATGTGCAACAGTGTAGGACAAAGATGGTAATCTACAAATGCTAAACGTACATCCCTGTGTCAAATGCTGAACATTACACCCTCAGACTGCAGCAAGGGATGCTATAGATCCAGAAGAGATTAGGACACATATCCCATGGATCACATGGAGCCCATCACAGCAAAACTTCATTTACCTGATCTGAACACAATTACAACAGCAAATGCATGATTCTACACATCTACATCATGTACCACCAAAGATTAACCACAAGTAAACAAAAAGAGGCTTTATTCAGCAAGTGTGCAACTGAAATCAAAAGTCCAAAATTGACTACGGCCAATGTCCAGTCCAAATACACAGTCCCAACAGGGTGATGTGTGACAACTTGTCACCAATTGCTTGCCTGCACAGGTACCGACAGGGGACATCCCCCTTGGAGGGGCATACGAGGGGCAGGCCAGGCACTGCAGGGACAGGATCAGGGGATGCCAGAAGGAGGCAGGGAAGGTGAGATGGGTGCAGGAGTGTCACCGGCAACTGCAGTGGAGGTGTCTGACTCAGGGGGGGCCGGCACCACCGCAGGGCCCAAGTCCGATGGTGTTGGTGCTGCAACCACTGCAGTGGGCTGGTCAAATGGAGTGGACTGGGTCCCCAATGCAGTGCCCGAGTCAGACGGGGTTGTTGTGGACTCCACCGCAGTGCATGACTCCAAGGGAGTGGAAGGGGGGGCAGAAGAGCTGGGCAGGACAGAGGGGGGGGACATGGTCTCCACACCAGTGGCACATACAGGCAGAGCGTCTGGTTTGGGGGTGGAAGAGCAAGTGGCAGGGGGGGAGGGCCTGAGCTGTTTGGGGATGCGGTATCGGTGTGTGGGGGAACCTGGGGCAGGGTGTGGCGGTGGAACCTGTGGAGTGGTGGCTTGGGGGATGGAGGTGAGAGACTGGGTGGGTGACTTGCAGGGCGGTGGCGGGGTCTTGCTCTTCTGGGTCCGGTGGGACTTGCGAGTGGGGGGCTCACTCTGCCTGCGCGTGGGGAGGGTGTCCGGGGGCGAGGGCACTCCCTCTCTGTGTGTGGACTTCCTCTTCCCCCGGTATGCTGGATCAGCGGGATTGGAGGGAAGAGGCCGAGGTCAGAGAGGAAGAGCTGCTGTGTATGTGGGGTTGCAGGTGAGGCAAGGGAAGGGGTCTTGGAGGGAGAGGATCTTGAGGATTGCGGAGTGGCTGTGGTTGCCTGTGTGTGTGTCAGTTCCCCATCCCCTGTGTGTGTGGAATCAGTCCCCTGAGGATGCTTGTGTGCACGTCTTGCCTTGGTTTTGGGTGTGTGTGTGCTGCTCGTGTCTGTGTGTTTGGGTGATTGTGCAGGTGTGCATGTGCTTTGGACAGGTAGGGTGGTAGGAAGTGTGGATGGGGCAGAGGTGGGAGGGGTGAGGGACTGTTGGAGGAGGGACACTGCTGCCGTCAGGGAGGAGTCCATGGACCTATTGCTCCTCTGTAGGGCAGACATACCCGTTGAGATGCCCTCCAAGAACGACACCAGCTGTGTCAACAGAGTGGTGTGTGCATGGAGGACAGTCAGCATTGCTGTCTGCCCTACATGGAGCTGCCGAAGGAGGTACACAGACTCCTCACTCAGGGCAGCAGGGGACACAGGGGCAGGGGGTGCGGGTGCAGTGCCTGGCTTGAAGGAGACACGCTCCCGAGCACGGGAGCCTCCACGGACCTCAGGAATGGGAGCCAATGGGAGGGCGGTGGTGATGGTGGTGGTGGCGGGGTCAGACAGACTAGCTGGGGTGTTGTGGCTGCTGACACCCGCATCCACAAGGGAGTCATCCTCCGAGCTGCTGTGGTCCCCAGCTGAGGTGCTGAGGACTCCTCGGTGTGGCTCCCCTCTCCCTCCGTGCCACTGGGTCCCTCTGACCAGTCGTCGGACGCTGACCCAGTCTGGCTCCGCTGCTCCTCCTGGTCCGTGGAGCTGTCCCCTCCTGTGGCTGTGGATGTATCTGCAAACAATTAGGGAAACAGACAAACATCAGTCACCTGCACTGACCGCACACACCACAGTAAGTACAGCACATCACAGAGCAAGCCCTGGCATCTCTAGTAGAACATTGCCAAAAGTCATCACACAGATTAGGAGAAGCCAATTGTCAGTCTGATGGTCAACCATGGAACAGACACCCCTCCTGCCCTTGCACCCATCTGTCTGGTGCCTGTCTGATGGTAAGACCCCAGTGTGGACACATGCACCACCTACACAGTAGTTGGACATTGCTGAGAACACGGTGAAGTATGTGAACATGCCCACGTCACATCTCTTGCCACTGAGTCAGTGCAGGTGTCTGTATAAATGGACGGCCAGAGCCTAAATAGAAATGCATGGGATGCATACCAGCACCAGACCCCATGAAGCACCCATGTCCGGATAGTCAATGCCACAATGGGGTGCATGTTGCACATGTCACTCCCCTGCAGGATCACTCTTAGGAAGTTTAATGCCATGACACAGGCATGCTTGCAAAGTCATACATCACTGTCTCCAGTCACATGGCCATGGCAGCCAGCCAACAACATTCTGCACTGTGTCACAATCCTAGGACATGGGGAAGGCAAGTAATGTAACTGACAAGTGCACATGTCCATCCCCCAAAAACCACATCATCTGAACTACTATTTGTCCACGTCATACCAATTGGACATATGGGGGACATGAAACACAACTCTCTGAACATGAGCACCTCACAGTGTGCTGAGAGTGAAAAACAGCTGCCTGAAAGTCACAGTGACATACACCTGTCTACACAGTCATGTGATCAAACACCTATAAGTCACAGAAGTCTTGTCTCACATGGTCCAATAGCAGATGGCATGCTGACCCCTAACCGATAAACATCACAGGAGTCCCGACAACGTAGTCACAGCACAACGACACAGAGGCAGACACCTGAGGGAACATTTCACTGAGCACAGCATGTCAGCTGATACACAGGAGTGGGAGTACAGAGTGTATTGTATGCCCTGGAGTAGGCATGACTGTCCGGCTCCACCTGCAAGATGGATGAGCCCTGGTCAGTAGGCAGGTGGCTAGGCATGTGTGACACACTTGACATACATACTCCTGAGGCCCAAACATTTTACCCACCCGCAGCATGGGGGTGTGGCAAATACCCCAGGGACATGTGGTGATTTTGATCTGCAAGTGGATCACATATCAAAGTTACACCCAGACTACATTGCACGACTCAGGCATTGTGTGAGCAATTGACCCACCCATGAAGGCTAACACAATATCAGGGGAACAAAAGCTGTCACCGACCTTGAGCAAAGCAAAATGCAAGGACCCTGTACCCGAGTGACACAATTATCCTGAGAGTAAGGAGCACACCGGCCTATCAGATGGGTAGTGGCCATGTCACAATAGAGGGACATGGGTACAGGACAACAAGACTGATGTACTGGGGAAGTTTAACCACGCCACAGGAGGGCACATAGAATGTCAGACAGAGTTCACAGTGCAGTCTTTGACTCACCCCCTCCTTGCTGCTGTCTGCCCTTCAGCTGCCCATCCAGTTCCGGGAAGACCACCGGCAGGATCTGGAGCATGTGGGGGGTCAGGGTCCGGTGTCCGCCCCTCCTGCGAGGAGGCGACAGCTTCAGCTGGACCCTTGCAATCCTCCGGGTCCAGCCCCGAAGGTCCTGCCACCTCTTCTGGCAGTTGCGGATCCGGCGCTTGTAGACCCCCACGGATCTGACTGCCCGGACGATGGCCAGCCAGATATCCTGCTTCTGATGGGCATCAACCTGTGAGGATGACAAAGTGAAAAGGCCATTACTACACATGCAACATATCCGTGCATCACACAGTTGGAAATACATGTCTCAATCACAGGGGCATATGATGTACACAGGCAGTGCAATGAGGGCTATGGACAGTTTGCCAGCAGTTACTACATGGTATCATTGCATGGGAAGTGAACCTTGTTTGAATGCACTGTTACTCCACTGTACCTGTTCAGTGCATGTGACTACACACTTTGGGGGGTGAGTACTACTCAGTGAGCATGCTAGCCAGTGGTGTGCACACTGTAAATCCTGCTAGTCAGACAACATGCACAATTAGTAAGGCAGTGGACAGCACACTCACCTGCTCCCCTGGTGTCCCATACAGCTTGCTGTACTGTGGAAGGAGGTTGTCCAGCAGGGCCTGGTTCTCCTCATGGGTGAAGGCTGGGGCTCTCTCCACAGTACGTGCCATTGCAGTAGCCAGAGGATGCAGAGACAGCAGCAGTGTAGTGGCAGATGTAGTCCTGGAGCATGTAGTGCAGGCAAGTGAGCCCTCAGGGGAACAGCCAGCATTATATGTGTGCTGCAGAGGCAGATACTGTGCCATGTGTCCAAAGTGATAGGTCCAAGTCGTATGCATCTTATGAATCTGACCAATCCATGGAATTGCAGCACCAAGACACGCCCACAGCATCCTTCAAAAATTTCAACTTCATGACACCCATGAATTTGCAACATTGTTGTGGCTGGCCAACTGAATTCACTGCATCAGACTCGTTGAAGCTTCAAAAACGCGTCCGTTGCCATGCCAGGCCCCAGCCAATGCGTGCGCACCGATCGGACCATTGCTGTACAACGCGTACCCGCTCACATTCAATGCAATGGTCCGTGCGGGCACACCGATCGGACCATTGCTGTACAACGCGTACCCGCTCACATTCAATGCAATGGTCCGTGCGGGCACACCGATCGGACTATTGCTGTACAACGCGTACCCGCTCACATTCAATGCAATGGGCCGGCCGGGCACACCGATCGGTCCATTGCTGTACAACGCGTACCCGCTCACATTCAATGCAATGGTCCGTGCGGGCACACCGATCGGACCATTGCTGTACAACGCGTACCCGCTCACATTCAATGCAATGGTCCGTGCGGGCACACCGATCGGACCATTGCTGTACAACGCGTACCCGCTCACATTCAATGCAATGGTCCGTGCGGGCACACCGATCGGACCATTGCTGTACCACGCGTACCCGCTCACATTCAATGCAATGGTCCGTGCGGGCACACCGATCGGACCATTGCTGTACAACGCGTACCCGCTCACATTCAATGCAATGGGCCGGCCGGGCACACCGATCGGTCCATTGCTGTACAACGCGTACCCGCTCACATTCAATGCAATGGTCCGTGCGGGCACACCGATCGGACCATTGCTGTACAACGCGTACCCGCTCACATTCAATGCAATGGTCCGTGCGGCCACACCGATCGGACCATTGCTGTACATGCTACAGCGTACCCGCTCACATTCAATGCAATGGTCCGTGCGGGCACACCGATCGGACCATTGCTGTGCAACGCGTACCAGGCATACAACGCGTACCCGCTCACATTCAATGCAATGGTCCGTGCGGGCACACCGATCGGTCCATTGCTCTACAACGCGTACCAGGCATACAACGCGTACCCACTCACATTCAATGCAATGGTCCATGCGGGCACACCGATCGGACCATTGCTGTACAACACGTACCCGCTCACATTCAATGCAATGGTCCGTGCGGGCACACCGATCGGACCATTGCTGTACAACGCGTACCCGCTCACATTCAATGCAATGGTCCGTGCGGGCACACCGATCGGTCCATTGCTCTACAACGCGTACCAGGACAGGTCACACGCATATGTCACCATGCTGGTCACTGGTGAACCTATGCCAGCCACATTTACTTTCCAGGGACTCAGGGGCACACCTACAACACCACACCCAGTCCACACTGTCTATGAGGCATGTGTGGCAGCATAACCTTATCTGTGTATGGGGTGAACATGTGGATTTTGGGATGGCACTTGGGGGCAGACACGCCCAGGCTGTGCACGTGTTAATGGGGACAGGGCCCTTTGTGTGTTGTGCACATGACTACTGTGGTGTGCGACTTTTCATTTCTGAGCATGTTCATGGTCACATTTCCAGGTTGTGTATGTGTATGACATGTCACATACCCCCAGGCTCACATGTGGGAAGGCATGTACGTCACAGGGTGGCCCATTCCAACAATAGTGATGTCCCTCCACAGTCTGTGTGCATGTTGTGTATCACATGTCTCTGACTCCATGTGCACAATGGGAGACAGTCTCCACATCCACGTGGTTTGTGCATGAACTTTGATGGTGTGTGTGTGTGTGTCACAGACGTCAATGTCTGTCCTGCAGAGGCTACAGGGGCCACCACCTGTGGGTGTCATGTTTGTTTTTCTGACGTGTACATGATACGCCATGTCATGCCAGTGTCCATGTGGCAAGACAGGCTCCATGGGAATCTACCTGTCAATGAGGTGTGATGCCTGTGGAGCATCTGTCCAGACATGTCACTGTGGTATGTGTGTGGAACGTGAGAGCAGTTAATGTGTACTGTGACACAGCCTAATGGTGTCCCATAGCACACCCTGGAACCAGTTGTCAACACTTGTTGAACAGAGAGATGTTAGATGATGTCCATGTAGGTGCCATATATGTCCAAACGGGACGACACACACATCAAGTACTTGTGTATGTTGATGATGTGTCATGTGAAATTGAGTATGGTGAACGGCACATTGGTGGGGTGACTGACAATCTTGCTTTCTTCACCTATGCACTGCAGGGCTCCTGCTGTCCATCGACCATTCCCAGACCTGGCAACGATGGTGGAACGTGACAGCATCCGACGGTACCGCTTCACCAGGCAGCTGATTGAGGATTTGGCAGTGCGGTTGGCCCCACATTTGCAGCCTGGCCGGCCGTATCCTACAGCGCTGACCCCCAAGGTGAAGGTGATGGCAGCCCTACACTTCTTTGCCACCGGTACCTTTCAACACACTGTGGCAACTACTGGTGGGATGTCACAGACTATGTTCAGCCGTGTGCTACGCGATGTTTTGGGGGCAATGTTGAGATACCTCAACCAGTACATCTATTTCCCAACACGTCAATGACTCACTGACGTCAAGAGTGACTTCTATGCCCTGGGGAGGATGCCACATGTAATTGGCTCCATTGATGGGACACATGTGTCTTTGATACCACCACAGGCACATGAGCAGGCATACCGCAACCGTAAACATTTCCATTCGATCAATGCTCTGGTGGTGTGTCTTGCAGATATGACCATCTCACATGTGTGTGCCCGTTTCCCCGGTTCTGCACACGATGCCTACGTGATGAGGAGTAGTCGCATCCCGAGGATGATGTCACAGATGCCGAACCAGCGTGCCTGGCTTGTTGGTGTGTACTGACTTTGTACCATTGTGTGTGTTCTGCTATGTTGTTTTCCGCACACATTTTCAAATCGGCTAATGTGCAATTGTCTGTCTGTAGGTGACTCGGGATACCCCAACATGCCGTGGTTGCTGACACCCCTCAGGAACCCTGTGACACCAGCCCGGATGCGCTACAATGAGGCACATGGTCGGACGAGGAGGGTGATTGAGCGGACCTTTGGTCTCCTGAAGAGCCGTTTCCGCTGCCTGGACAAGACAGGAGGGGCCCTCCCATATGCCCCAGCAAAGGTGTGCAAGATTGTCATCGTCTGCTGCATGCTACACAACCTGGCAGTGCGGAAGGAGTTGCCTCTCATCCTGGATGACGATGACCAACGTCCGCCACCTGTGGAAGATCCTGGCCTGGGTCACGATGCCAGTGAAGATGATGATGATGATGATGGTGATGTCCGCACACAGCTCATCACCAACTTCTTCAGCTGAATGTGAGTCTCCAGAGGGTTGTAATGTCAATGATTTGAGTTTGCATGATATGTGTGTGTGGTGCTCTGGTGCTGTTTGAGTGTGGCCATGTGCTACTTGACTGGATGCGTGCAGCGATGTGTCCTTGCAGGTTGTCTGTACTGCCCAACAGTGTTGACATGCTAACATGGTTTTGTGTAGTTATCTCGTGACATGTATTAGACATGAGTATTGCCGTTCTGTGCTGTTCTTCAGTGGTTTTGACTGTGTGTCATGTCTGTCCTTCACAGGGTGCTGCTGGAGTTGTCTGATCAACTTGGATCCCACGAATCCATGATTCAACTTCCAAGGTGGAAGCAGTCGTTTCCCTACAGGTGATGTGCCACACACCCCTGGACTTTCTATCTTCTGCACTTTTTGACTTTGTGGCCACAGCCAGGTTGGATTAGCTTGCATTTGTAGTGGAAACTACATGTTGGGAATGTGTAATAAACCTGTGCTTGACTTTGGGATGTGCGTTGTCTGTAGTCACACATCTGACTGACATTTGCTTACTGCACCTGTTGTCTAGTTGACAGTGACTGTGAATAGGTGGCGTGTCTGTACATTCCACTGTACTTCGTTGCAACATCAGTATAGGTGATGAGTCTGATGGCCCTGGTGTGTATGTGTTTTGTGGCCCTAGTGGTGTGTCTCCCTCATATGTGTCACGTCGCCATGACTGACATGACAGTGTTGGACTTGCTGTAGCAGTTAGCATGCACAGTGTAATTTAGAAGATCAACATCTACATGACAAAAACCACGTTGGAATCACAACAGAGGCAGATATGGTGTATTGGTGAGTTTATTTACATACAGGTGTGAGGATGGTGCACAGGATGGTGGGTGCTGTACATAGAAATTTGGATCCAAAGTTCCCATGTGAATTGGAAGTCTTGGTAGCTGAAAAGTCCAGAGTAAAGTCCACAGTCATCTGATACATTTGGTCAACTAGAGCTCCCCATGTCATGTGGGAGAGTTGGCTTGGCTTCAACAGGGCGTGCAGTATGCACACAGAGGAAAAGTTCCAGAACAGGTGTTGGCTTCCTGGGGGATGTAGATGGCCATCGGCCTCTCAGTTTGGCCTCCTCGGACGGCCCCTCTTCTTGGGGGGGACCCTCAGGTGCCGGCTGCGGTGGTGCAGGGGACTCTCTGCCAGAGTCCTCCTCCCTCCCTGTGGCATTTGCAGTTGTTTCAGCAGCAGATGTTGTGGGCACACAGGGAGGTGAGGCCATGTTGGTGCTGATCTGGCGGAGGCATGTCAGTATGTCCCTATGCACCGCTGTCAGTTGTTCCAATGTGTCCCACTTGGACTCCATGCCACACATGTGTGTCTCGACACGTGACATGTGTGTCTCGACACGGGACATGTGGGAGTCCAAGCGGGCATGATGGGCAGCCTGCTGCTGTTGTATGTCCTTGAGGATCCCCACTACCTGGCTGACCTCTCCGGTGCTAGTCTGGTACGCATCCGCGATGCGTGCCAGTTGTGGGTCATCATACAGCCCAGACCCCTCTGCAAGGAGAGACCTATGTCTCCCACCCCTCACACCACCCCTGGCGACACGTGCAGGACCTGCAGTGGTACACACAGGTGACCGTGGGCCCACTTGTGTGTTGTTCCTGGGCTCGTTGTCAGCAGCTCCAGTTTGGGCCTGGGTCCGTGCGCTGTTGTCATCTGTGGTCCTTGGTGTGTCCGTGTTGGCAGGGGTGGCCTGTGTGTTAGCAGTTGTTGGAGGGGTGGGTGCAGGGGGTGCAGATGTTGGTCCTGCTGGTGCTGCATGATGACTCACACCGGAGGGTCCAGCTGATTCTTCGCCATCCGAGGAGTGCAGAGGCTGATCCACACCAGTGAGCTCAGTGTTCCCCGGAGCCTGGGACAGGGAGTCCTCCTGGTCTGCTGCTGTGTCCCCATCATCTCCTGTTTTGGGGAGAGACACAGATTGTATGTTATGTTTCTACTGGCATCAATTGTTCAAACACCTGACAGTTGTGACTGTACCTCTGGATGTGGGCCAGGACATTGCATTCTCCTAAATAGTGACAGTCAGTGAGTGATATTGGTGTAGCACATTGTCCTGCCAACCTGTGGCATGTCAATGTGAATGTTGAGGTGTGTGCATGACCAGCATTGGTGGTATTTGGTTACCATCCAGGCCTCCTTCTCCCCCAGCCCAGTTATCCCACCATGCAACGTGCTTGCATTGCAGGGAGTGCATGTTGCCTTTCAGGATGTCAGGCAGTGGTGTCCTGCTGTTTGTTGTTGCACAGTTCCCAGCAGGGCCTTGTGCTCCCCACAGCAGTACCCAGTGTCAGCCATCTTGTGAGTCCTTATCCACTCCCTGTGATGTGAGCATGGTTGAGAGTGGTGTTGATGGGCCAATTGTGAGGGTGAGCAATATCTGTGCCTACAACTCCCATCATGCTATTGCCTCCACCCCCTTCCCAGCATGGCCATCCTTCCTTCCTTTTGACTCTGCTTCCCTGTGGGGTGGGGTGCCTGTGCTGACAGGATGGCTGGGAGTGTTGTCCTGGCAGTTGTTTGGCTACAAGTCCCAAGAGTGTCCCTGTGCTTCACACAGCATAACCCAGGGTGGTGGTTCTTTGTGGGATCTTCAGTTAGGCTGTGAGGCATTGCATTCTCCCAGGTGGGTTATGTGGAGTTAGTGTTGAGGGGGTGTGTGAGGAGAGCTGCTTGTAACTATGGTCAGTGCTGTGAGTCCTCCTTCCCACCCAGCCAGATATCCCACCATGCAACGTGCTTGCATTGCAGGGAGTGCAAGTTGGCTTTCAGGATGTCAGGCAGTGGTGTCCTGCTGTTTGTTGGTGCACAGTTCCCAGCAGGGCCTTGTGCTCCCCACAGCAGTACCCAGTGTCAGCCATCTTGTGAGTCCTTATCCACTCCCTGTGATGTGAGCATGGTTGAGAGTGGTGTTGATGGGCCAATTGTGGGTGTGACCAATATCTGTGACTACCACTCCCATCATGCTATTGGCTACACTGACTTCACCAGCATACACAGAATTCCTTCCTTTCAGTGAGCTTCCCTGTGAGGTGGTGTTCTAGTGGTGGGTAAATATCTGTGAGTGTTTGTTGGTTCTATTTGTGCCACTGCCTTGCTGTATTTGTTGTTAGGTTTGTAGATGTCATGACACAGTTACATGTCACTATGAGATGGCAGGTATTGTGTTTGTCTGACTAGCATTCACATCTTGGGATGAATATCTTTTGGTTGCTGTGTATTTGCTAAGTGTGCATGGTTTACCTATCCCCTTGACTGTGATGTGTGTGTGTTGTCACACCATATTGTATATATTAGTTGTGTACTCACCAGGCTCTGGGATGTCTGTTAGTCCGTATACGCTCACTGGTGGTAGGATGGCCCGCACCTTCTCCTCCCAGGGCCTGAGGTATACTGGTTTTGCAGGAGGGCCACTGCCGGTGTGCTGACTGAGGAGGTAGTCCTTTTTGAGTAGGTCCCGGACCCTCCTGCGCACATCATACCACCTGTTCTGGATGTCTTCCTTTGTGCGCAAACATGGTGATTGTGTGTTCACCCTGTCGACAATCCTCGCCCACATCTTGGTTTTCTGCGACATTGGGGTCTGTTGTACCAATGTACCAAACAACTGTGGCTCTACCCTGAGTATCTCGTCTACCAGGACTTCCAATTCACAATCTAGGAACTTATGGTTCTTCTTTGGGGGCATGGTGATGGGTGGTGGTGGTGATTGATGTGTGTGTGTGTGTGCAGGTGGGGGGGTGTGAGTGTAGGTTTAGCTGGGTGTGTGTGAGGGTGCTATTTTGTAGGTGTGGTAATGGTGTGTGGTTTGTGTGATGTATGAGCTGTGAGTGTGTCTGTGGTTGCTGTGTGATGGTGTTGTGTGCTGGCAGGTCAGTGGAATTTGCAAAGGATCATGGTAGGGATTTGTGGCCTTTATGTAGGTGGAGTTGGAGGTGTGTCCTTGTTCCATTTTTTTTCCCTCCCTGTATTTATTGGCTTAGTGGTTGCTTGTTTGGCCCTTTTTTTCTAATTTTTCCTTGGTGTTTTTGGTGCATGTACGAGTCGTTCTTGTGTCCGAGTAGGACGCTGCAGTTGTCTGGTGCGATCTTGTCCGACTCGTTCCCGCTGTGTGTCAGCTAGGTTTCATATGCGGCGTACGAGTCGGTCGCGTAGTATTGGGTTGCTTCAGCTGGGTTTTGTATGCGTGTCGGTCGTACGGCTTGTGCTCCGTGTGAGTCGGTCGTGTTTTGCACGCACAGCATCGTACTACGCGGGTCGGAGTTCGCGGGTACGTTTCGTTCGGGTTCAATCCGAGTGCGTGTCGGTCGATTCGTTTCGCGTGATTTCCCGGCCGGATGGCTTGTTTCCGTCCGGCTCGGTCAGTCGTTTTTTATTCCGTCCGAGTCTGTCGGATTTCACATTCATTTCATCGTACTACCCGGGTCGTGCAGCACCGGTCCGAGTCGGTCGGACTAAATTCCCGTACCGAGTCGGTCGGTACGTTTTCCGGCCCGAATCGGAATCGGCCCCTAAGAGTCAGACGACATGTAATGTATGACTGGCAGAGAAGGACATGTGGGTGAAGGAAGGGGCTCCGGGATGCATATAGGTGGCGGCTGATAAGATGCATGGGTAGTTGAAGGATGGGTGAAAGGTGAAAGAAAAGAAAGCAGAAGGGATGCCTGTCTGGGTGGGTGAAACTGTAAGGGTAAAAGGAATCCTCCGGGGAATAGAGTGGAAAAAATCTAAGGCAAGCAAGGACACATGGGTGGTGGTTGGTTATATCTATGACAACTGTATGTTGTCGGTGAAAGCCGGTTTATGATAGCCATGTTTGGATGGATGGATGCCTGGATGGTATCATAGATAGTAGGTGAAAACAGAGTCAGACTGGATGAAGAGAATGTAAAAGAAAATTAAACCGTGCCAGAGTACCAAAGCCAAGGGTGAAGATTAAGAATAAAATAATAATAATGCTAGAAGAGCAATGCACTGATAAATAAAAAAAGCCCTGTGAAGAACAAGGAATGTTTTTTTCAAGGTTTTTCATTCAAAGGTTTGAGGTTGTACTTGTATTTCAGAATGGACTACTCCCTTGACTCACAGTAGTTTGCAAGCACAACATATATATTGTGCATGACTATTATTTACCCTACCCACGCATCATTAATTGCCTCCCTCCGACTCCGAGGCCCACTTCCGCTCCAGTCCCTACCCATGTCATTTTTGACTGTGTCAGTCATGGGTGGCCTATTGGCTGCATGATAACTAGTACTTACAAATCACTCAGTATGTCATCATCATCACGTGAGTAACATGATGTTGTGCCGCCATATATGTATCATCATTCATAAGCATGTCATCATTAACCATCAATCAATCAGGGAATTGTAAGCGCGCTACTCACCTGTGAGGGTCTCAAGGCACTGATAGGGGGAGGTCCGCAGATCTGTTTAGCCGAAGAGCCAGGTCTTGAGGGTCTTCCTGAAGGTGTTCAGGGAGGGGGCGCGTCTGATGTCTGCCGGTAGTCGTTCCAGGTCTTGGCTGCAATGTGAGAGAAGGATCTTCCGCCTGCTGTGGCTCTGTGGATGCGCAGGGTTTCGGCCAGTGCGAGGTTGGAAGATTGGAGGTTTCTTTTGGGTACGTGGAAGTTGATTCTGTCGTTGAGGTATTTGGGTCCGTTGTTGTGTAGGCATTTGTAGGTGTGAGTGAGGATTTTGAAAGTGACTCTTTTCTCCACGGGGAGCCAGTGGAGACTTCCTATGTGTTGGCTGATGTGTTTGTGTCGGGGGATGCCGAGGACGAGTCTGGCGGCGGTGTTCTGTATTGTCTGGAGTTTGCGGAGTAGGGACTTGTTGATGCCGGCGTAGAGTGCGTTTCCATAGTCCAGTCTGCTGGTGATGAGTGCGTGGGTGACTGTCTTCCTTGACTCAGGGGGGATCCACTTGAAGGTCTTGCGGAGGATGCAGAGGGTATTGAAGCAGCTGGAGGTGATGGCATTGACCTGTCGGTTCATGGTGAGTGATGAGTCGAGTACGATGCCGAGGTTCTTGGCGTGGTCTGAGGGGGTAGGTGGGCTTCTGAGGGTGGTCGGCCACCAGGTGCTGTCCCATGCAGAAGGGGTGGTACCGAGGATGAGGACTTCTGTCTTCTCGGCGTTGAGCTTCAGGCAGCTGTTGGTCATCCAGACTGCGACGTCTTGCATTCCTTTCTGGAAGTTGAGTTTGGCAGTGGTGGGGTCTTTGGTGAGGGAGAGGATGAGCTGGGTGTCGTTGGCGTAGGATACAATGTTGAGGCCGTGTTGTCGGACGATGGCTGCGAGGGGGGCCTTGTAGATGTTGAAGAGGGTGGGGCTCAGTGATGAACCCTGTGGGACTCCGCAGGTGATTTTCATGGGGTCGGAGAGGAAGGGTGGGAGTCTGATCCTTTGGCTTCTTCCGGTGAGGAATGATCGGATCCAGTCCAGGGCTGTTCCTTGTATGCCTGCGTCGTGTAGTCTGGCGACTAGCGTGCGGTGGGAGATGGTGTCGAAGGCCGCTGATAGGTCAAGTAGGATGAGGGCTGCGGAGTGGCCATGGTCCAGGAGGGTGCGGATGTCTTCTGTGGTGGCGAGTAGGGCAGTCTCTCTGCTGTGGTTGCTTCGGAATCTGGATTGGGACGGGTCGAGGACGGCGTTCTCTTCAATGAATCGTGTCAGGTTCTGTTGACTGTTTTCTCTGCAACTTTGGCTGCCAAGGGGAGGATCGAGATGGGCCGATAGTTCTTGAGGTCAGTGGGGTCAGCTGTGGGCTTCTTGAGCAGGGGTATGACTTCTGCGCGCTTCCAGTCGTCTGGGAAGGTGCCTGTTTTGAAGGTGGTGTTGATGGTGCATTGTAGTTCGGATGCGATGGAGGCTGCTTCTCTGTGGTAGATGTGAGGGGGGCAGGGGCCGGTGGGGACCCCCGAGTGGATGCTTTTCATGGTCGAGGCGGTGTCTTCGGCCATGATCGGTGTCCAGCCAACCCAGATGGTGGGCTGGCTGGTGTTTCTGGGGGGCGGGGGGCCATCTGTGGCGCCTGGTGGATGGTCGATGAAGTTGTCGTAGAGGTTTTTGATCTTGAGGTGGAAATAGGTTCCAAGCTTGTCACAGAGGTCTTGGGATGGGGTGATGTCTGTGGCTTCGCTGCGTGGGTTGGCGAATTCTTGAATGACACTGAAAAGTTCCTTGGAGTTGGTGGAGTTGGCCAGGATTTTGTTGTGGATGAAGTTCCTCTTGGTGGCTCTGATCTGGTTGTGGTAGTCCGTCATGGCGTCCTTGTAGGTGGTGTGGTTTTCGGTTGTCTTGGTGTTTCTCCAGTTCTTCTCCAGGCATCTGCAGGTGCATCTGGCTTCATGGAGAGCGGTTGTGAGACCAGGCGGCTTTCCTGGGGCGTTGTCTGTCGGGGTTGCGTAGCGGGGCGAGCTCGTCTGCACAGTTGGAGATCCAGGTGTGGAGTTCTCTGGCTGTGTCGTTTGTGTCGGGTGCCCAGGTGTGGTTGTCTCGGGTGAGGGTGGAGTTAAGTTGCTCATCTGTAACCTTGCTCCAGTTCCTTCGAGGTGGGCGCGGGGCTGGTTTTGGTGCCCCGGGTTTGTTGATGGCGAAGTGTACGCCGTGGTGGTTGGTCCATGGCGGCTGCGTTGTGTGGATGAATTGGACGCTGTTTCCTGCCGCGAAGATGGGGTCGAGGGTGTGTCCTGCTCTGTGGGTCGGTGTGTTGACGAGTTGTTTAAGTCTGATGCTGGTGAGGTTGTCACGAAGGATAGTGGAGTTGGGGTTGCTGGGGTTGTCGAGGTGGAAATTCAGGTCTCCAATGAGTATGTAGTTTGTTGAGGCGATGGCGTGGGGTGCGATGAAGTCGGTGATGGTGGTGGCGAAGGGTGTTCGGGGCCGGGGGGTCTGTAGATGAGGGTTCCTCGGAGTGTGGCTTTGGGGGTGGTCTGGATCTGGAAGTGCAGGTGTTCGGCAGAGGGAAGGTTTCGCTGGAGGTGGTGAGGCGGAGGGTGCTCTTGTGGGCGATGGCGAGGCCCCTCCTGGGTGGTTGGGGCGGTCTTTCCTCTGGATCTTGTATCCGTCTGGGATGGCGGTGTTGATGTCGGGGCAGAGGATGCGTTGGTCCAGGTCTCTGTGAAGAAGGCGATGTCGGGGAGAGAGATTCGAGAAGGTTCCAGATTTCCATGGCATGTTTGTGTACGGAGCGTACGTTGAGGAGGATGCATTTTAGGGTGTCGCCAGTGCTGGCGTCGGCGGTGTTGGAGGCCGGGGTGGTGGTCAGGGTCTGGTGGCAGTGGAGGCAGGAGAACTGGCCATGGGTCGTGTTCGGCGAGGCCTGTTGGCATTCTCTAAGTCTTCCAGGGTTGAGTGCGAGGAGGGTGGTGGTGTCATAGCGATTGGTAGTGGGATGTCAGGGTTCCTGGCACTGGCCGCGGTCGGGTCGCGGACGGGCGCAGACGGGCTTGCCTTTGGCACGCCTTCACCGCCATTAAGTAGGGGAGGTGGGAGGGAAGAGAGGATGGGAGGCAGGAGCGGGGGAATTCCGGGGGGGAGGGGCCGCAGGGGCAGCAGCAGCGAAAGGCGAAAGGAACAGGCAGGCACGAGAAAATAAAAACAGTGGTGGAATTAGAGCAAGACACAGATGGGCACAATAACAGTGGCACAACAGGGAAAAATTAAGAAGAAAAAAACAGCTGAGAAAGGTTACGGTGGTTGCAGGCAGTCTGGTCCCAGTTGGAGAGGGCAGTAGGTGCAGGAGCGGGCAGCAGCCTCGAACCTCCCAAGGAGGAGGTCGGGGTCTGGAGGCAAGAGACGGCACAGCGGAGCTGCGGGGAGAGAGTAGACCTAGAACGAGGGTCAGAGGTCTTACTCCGTCATCATGTGCCTTATTGCAGTAGTCAGGGTGACAGTGAAATTGTCTGAGAGTATGGCCGTAATGGAAAAAAATATATAAAAATATATAATTGTGTAGTACAGCTGCCCCATATGCAGACAGTAGTAAAGTAACATGAATCTGCGACACGAGTATGTCTGTCTAGGGCACAAGCTGACTGAGCTGGCATGCCTACAAGAATACTTGTGCTAAACAAAAGAGAAGAAGAATACTTCTACTCTACTCCATAGTGCCTGAGAGTCGAATCATCACATCCAAATCTTAGGGGCAGAGGAAGTGAGGAGGATACCACAACTGCTAGTGCTACTGTGCCACTATATTTTTTATGTGTGTAATTTCATTATGTGTTACTGTTTTGCTAAGAGTATTGGTTACAATTGTCTTTTTTTTATTTCTTGATATAGCTACTCCTTCCCAACCCAACAGGCAGGAGTTGGCGGCCAGGGCCTGGCAAAGGAAGCTGGAGGCCATCCGGACTGATTATCGCCAACTGGTTGCCCTGGCGGAGGAGGAGGCGGCAGCTGCAACTTCTTCCTCCAATGCCCCAGGGCCAAGCCAGCCCCCAGTGCCTCCTGTGGTACGGCGCCGTGTTCTGGCAGCCGCCCATTAACTTCATCATCATCTACTGCTGCCCACCCCTGTTGTTCCTGCAGGAACTTACGGCGCCGCATGCTCCTCAGCAAGGCGCGCCTGGAGACCAAGCTGGAGGAGGTCCTGGATCAAACTAGCCGACACCCCCGCCGCTAGACGTCACCTCAGTCTTTGACCCTTGCCCCTTTTTAAAAAATTTTTGGGTGGGTGGGATGTTGGGAGTTGGGGAAACTTGGGGTTTTCTTTTTTTTTCTTCAACTTCGACGTGGACGGACATTTATTTAATTTACTGGACATTGGTTGGGGTTAGGGAGAGGGGTGGGTCAGGTCTTGTGGGTTTTTCTTCTAGGTATATTTGTTAGGGTAATACATTATTTATAGTTTTCCAATACATATGATGCAAATCTTTTCTGGGGGGGTTACTCTTTTAAGTCACCTTGTTTGTTTCCTCCTTTTGCTGCAGAGCTGCAGCCAGTTTTTGAAATCTGCCAATAGTGTAACACACCGACAGATAGATGCAGTACCCTCACTTGTCCTACTACTGTCAGTCTCTCCTCCTAGTCTATGCATTCTGCAACTAAAACACCTTTGTAGTATGTACTCGGAAGGATGTGGGTGTGTGAATTAATTAATTTCCATAGTATATACATTATTGACTCCCCCACACTTCTTCTCCTACCTGTGATTGATGTTTAGGCAAAGCGATGGCTGCATGGTGATGGTTTGGTTTCCTAAGGTGCCATGATGGGTGGTGGTAGCAGTAGTAGACAGTTGCATTTGCAAAAAAAGAAAATGAGACAGTCAGTCACCTGAGGGAGACTAGGGAACGAGTAGTAGAAGTATAGTAAGTAGTAAGTACACAAGAAGAATACTGCCAAACAAGAAGAAAGTGATGATGAATGATATTGATAAGCAATGCTAAAGTAAAATAAAACATAATGGTGGCAGGGATAGCCTAGTACAAGTTACAACAAACTGAAGTTGACTCGACCTATGAAGTGGACAAGTGTAACCTTTAGTGCTGGAAGGATGATAAATCGATGCCAGCAATTAATAATTAATAATGGATTAATAATTATGTTCCTCTGGAAAAAAAAGAGAATAGCGAATACTACTGAGCATGGGTGGGCACTGGGCAATCTAATCTGTTGCCAGTGTGGCCGATATATATATATGATTGACTGTCAAAGTACCAGCGGTTTTGCCTGAAATAAAGACTTGCCACAGTCAGCGTTGTTCGAGTGCGCTCTTGTGCGTGGGCACTTTTGTGAATGAAGATATACATGGCCGCCCAGCCGTGGAGAGCAGCACCACCCCAGGGATCGTAAGGGGGCTGCAGGACTTGGTATTTGCCGAGTTCTATGTAGCAGCGCTTTGGATGATTACAAAACCGCAGTACCTTGAGAGGCCCATGCAGGGCTATATGCCTACAGTAAGCAGCAACTAACATTGTGGCAATATTAATACAAGCGCACTGCAAGTCCCAGAATGCAGCAGGGACCTATACACCTGGATGGCCCATTAGAGGGCGATAAATTGAAGGCAGGTGCGCTTGGCTGCACGTTTACCATGTGACACCAAGAAGAAGGGCGCAATGCCCGAAACACGTAGTGATCTACACATCGGAACGAGGCTTGATTGACTGTCAAAGTACCAGCGGTTTTGCCTGAAATAAAGACTTGCCGCAGTCAGCATTGTTCGAGTGTGCTCTTGTGCGTGGGCACTTTTGTGAATGAATATATATATATATTCAATAAAAATCAATGCACCAGATACTGGGTCCGCATTCGTATGTTCCTGAGTTAAAGGATTGTTTATGGCGAAGCAAGCACAAATATATATATATATATATATATATATATATATATATATATTCACTGAAAAAACCATAGGTTTCAGGGACGTTATAGTTAGAAATTAGCATTTAAAAAACCTTAGAAATTCACTGAAAAAAACACAGGTTTCAGGGAGGTTATAGTTAGTTGGACATTTCAATCGTACAAAACCAGAGAATTCCCCCATTATAGTTAGTTCAGCTAACTATAACTCGCGCCCCCGCAATGCACTGCTGATGACATCACATATTACATCATTCATGACATGGTCAGTGACATCTGGGCTAGTTGGCCCCCAGGGTCCCTCAGGATTCAAGGGGAATTAATTCCCCAACTTAAAACGTGCCACAGGGCGTGTTTGCACACATATCACCTGAGGCCCCGCCCCCTCCCTTCACCACTGTGCAAACGCGACCCGTGGCGCGTTTTAAGTTGGGGGATTAGGTCACCTTGAATCCTGAGGGTCCCTGGGGCCCAACTAGCCCACCAGGTACTTCCAGTAAGCGCCACAGGCCTGCATTGCAGAGAGGTGGTCCGAAGCCACGCCCCTTTTTACACCTCTCTGCAACGCAGCTCTGTGGCGCTTACTGGAGGTACCTGGTGGGCTAGTTGGACCCCAGGGACCCTCAGGTTTCAAGGGGACTTAATCCCCCAACTTAAAACACGCCACAGGGCGTGTTTGCACACATGTCACCTCAGGCCCCGCCCTTCACCACTGTGCAAACGTGCCCCGTGGCGCGTTTTAAGTTGGAGAGAGGTGTAAAAAGGGGCGTGGCCTGGACCACCTCTCTGCAACGCAGGCCTGTGGCGCTTACTGGAGGTACCTGGTGGGCTAGTTGGCCCCCAGGGGCCCTCAGGATTGAAGGGGAATTAATTCCCCAAATTAAAACGCGCCACAGGGCGTGTTTGCACACATGTCACCTCAGGCCCCGCCCCCTCCCTTCACCACTGTGCAAACACGCCCTGTGGCGCATTTTAAGTTGGGGGATTAAGTCCCCTTGAATCCTGAGGGTCCCTGGAGTCCAACTAGCATACCAGGTACTTCCAGTAAGCGCCACAGGCCTGCATTGCAGAGAGGTGGTCCGAGGCCATGCCCCTTTTTACACCTCTCTGCAATGCAGCTCTGTGGCGCTTACTGGAGGTACCTGGTGGGCTAGTTGGACCCCAGGGACTCTCAGGATTCAAGGGGACTTAATCCCCCACCTTAAAACACGCCACAGGGCGTGTTTGCACACATGTCACCTCAGGCCCCGCCCCCTCCCTTCACCACTGTGCAAACGCGCCCCGTGGCGCGTTTTAAGTTGGGGAATTAAGTCCCCTTGAATTACTTCTAGCCCCGGGGACCCCATCCCCGGGGCAGGCCCTATCCGGTGGGGACCATGGGGGGGGTCCCCAATGCCCCCACGGGCCACCGGCTCCCCGCGTCCTGCAGGAGCCGGCATTGCTTTTCCACATGGGGAGCTGCTGACATGCAGCTCCCCGTGTGGAAAAGCAATGTGGTTTGGATTTTGGAAGAGAGAGCAGGTTTCCTGCTCTCTCTTCCAAAACCCAAACCACAGTTTGCAATGACAGGGCGGGAGCCGCGAGGCTCCCGCCCTGTCATTGCAAACAGCAGTGTCCCGGGGGTGGGTACCCCGGGACACTGCAGGAGCCGGACCTGGGGGGTGGCAGTCCCCAGGGCCATCACAGGCTCCAGGAGGGGGGCTGTGCGTCCCCCCTCCCACATAATGCACAGCCCCGGGGAGGTGGTGGTCCCCGGGGCTCGGGGGTCCGTAACGGACCCCCGCATTTGAATATTAGTGCCCCACGGAGGTGGCGGTCCCCGGGGCGTGTGGGGGGGCTCGAGCCCCCCACACAGGTGTATTTTATTTTTTAGAAAAAAGCCCCAGGGGGTGGTGGTCCCCGGGGCTGCGGGGGGGCCGTGTGCCCCCCGCAAATAATTAATGAAAGCCCCGGGGGGTGGTGGTCGCCAGGGCTTGGGGGGGCCTTGGCGGGCCCCCCACACATTTAAAAATTAGCCCCGGGGGAATTGGCGCCCCCCACACATTTTTTTAGTGCCCCCAGGACCTGGCCCACCCGGGGGCTTCAATACAACGAAGCGCATTTTTTTTATTTTCACGGCAGGATCTTCCGCGGATTTTGCCTTTTAAAACAAACATGCTTTTTTGGCCCTGGGGGTCCTTGTGGGACCCCCTGAGCAGGCCTAGGGGTCAGGGTGTTTCTACCCTGCCCCCTTTTCTTTTTTTTCACCTTTGTTTCCCTGTTTTCTTGTGACTCGGATCTACCGAGTCACAAGATGGCTGCCAACACTTCCTGGTTTGGAGTGTTGACAGCCAATTAGAATAAAGCTCGTGGTCGGGAGGGTCCGCGGATCCTCCGTGCCTCTATATAAACTACTGAATGGATTTACACCATTTAAAAAAAGGGCGCTTTCTGAACGAAGCACCACTTTTTGCCAAATTTGGTGTAATTCCGTTCAGCAGTTCGAGCTGTAGCCGTGTCTAAAGTTTCCTATGGGAAATTCATTTTTTTTCCTCTTTTTTTTGAATTTCTCAGGAACTACTGAACGGAGTAACACCATTTAACAAAAAGAGTTCTTTCTGAAACAAGGGCTACATTTTTGCCAAATTTGGTGTAATTCCGTTCAGCAGTTCGGGCTGTAGCCATGTCTAAAGTTTCCTATGGAAAATAACATGGAGAAAACACGTTTTGGGACTCCCCTTTTTTCTCGGCCCCCGCTTGGCGAATCACCCCGAAACTTTCAGGATAGGAGCTGACCGGAGCGCCCCACGAGTTTTGAAAATTTTGCGAAAATTCGTCAACCGTCGCCAAAGTTATTGGGAAAAGAAAAAACGCTTTTTGAATAGAAACAAGGTCCTAACTATAACTACCTACTGGCGACCGCCAGTAGGTAATATATATATAAATATATATATATATATTTAGAGCAGAAGAAGATCCTCGCCCTGCCTTGAGTTAGTGTTGCCTTCACCACATCCGCCCCAGCAAGTGTGTGATCAATTATTGGTGTAAAATGTAATTTAGTCACACCTCAATATAAATCACACAGCCCGGGGGAAGAGGGTTAGGGTTTGATGAATGGTTGGGAAGGGGTATTTGAGGGAAAGGTTTGACAAAGACAAACACTACACATGGACAACACACAATCTTGGCAGACGACCATCATAAATCTGTTAAGGGAGAAAAAGGAAATGCATGAATGATGATGACTTGATGGTTAATGATAAGTAGTACTAGACTAGTAGTACAGGGCAGCAGTATATTATTAATTGTTATTATTATGCAATTGCCTTGCCTGTCTGCCCTCAGAGAAACCCAAATTACATACATTGTATGTTCTGTTGTACCGGGCTTCCTTTTAAAGCTAGCAAAGAAAATAAAAAAATAGCTGTAGGGGTCAAATATATAAGCAAAGAGCAAACATAATAAACAACAACACACACAGTCGTAATGATTGAAGAGATCAAATTAATTTAAAGATGATGAATGATACTAAGTTACTATGGTATGGTCAAATTGGGGAGTTGCATGTCGGCATTCCTCTTGGTCCTTCCTTTCATGGACGCTCTGTCCGTCAATCTTGGGTGCCACTGCCTGCCTGGGGGATGCAGATTGCTAAGGTAAGTGTGAGCTGTTTTTCCCAGTATAGCACAGGGTAAAGGCTGGCCTGCAAGTGGAGATGGAAAAACAAAAGGGATATTGAAAAATCAAGGAGAAAAGTAAAGTTAAAATGCACAAATTACTGAGGAGTGCAACAAGAACACTTTCAGAGGCGGCATGGCTAAATCATGTCTACTCTGTTTCCAGCATTAACCTACAACAACAGCAGGACAGAGCAGGCCCGCGGCACCCACCCAACCTCCACTGAGCCAGACAGAGCACACATATACAGCAACATAGTATTTTCCAAATTAAGTAACTAAATCAATGCACCACTGTCAGTCATACCACTACACTCGCCTCCACCACTACACAGACATGTAGGTCTGCTGTGGTTGTTGTTGACTTGTTTACCTTTTAGACCACTTGATGAAACGCCCTGAGTTATTCCATCAATCATTTCCGATCCTACTGACAGACTGCGATGAGTATAGTATGGTCATCATGGTGTCCAACTCTGTAGTGTACCGAGTGAGCCCAGATTCCATATTCAAAAATGCAATGGATCGGCTTGCAGTAGAAGTACAATTTTGTTATTAAACAACAAGAAGGGAAACATTGACTTGAGTCGATTTTTTGTGTGTAGATTAAATACTAGTACACTTCATGCACAACAACAACAACACAAACACCAATCACTCAGAGTCAGCGTCCAATGCATGCCATCATTACCTGTTCTTAAGGGGCAGTCCCTCTTGGCTCGGAAAGGAGGATAGCTATAGTCATGTTCTTTGGAGGGACTCGATGAGGCAGGCACACATTTCTTGTACTGTTCTCCATCCAATGTCTGGCTTGAGGGAAATGGATTTAGGGCGAGTCAGGATGGAGCAGGACTCGGAGGAGTGGACCTACTTCTTTAATGACTGCACACAGTTGCAACTCCAATCTGACAATAAAAGAGTAAGACGGTGGTGATGGATTTGTTGTGATTTGAACCAGAAAGACAGAGACACACACAAATAATAAAAGTAAATAAGGAAGAAAGAAAGTTACCAGTTGAAAGCCTAGTTTCTCAGGGAAGTAGAGCTTGTCCTCAAACTCTGGTGGTTCACCCAGAAGTGGATCATCTAATACACTACTTCCATGACATAAGTCGCTGTCATCATCTTCCTGCTGTGCTACTTCAGGTATGGTGTCATCCGATGGTATAAAGTGCTGATTCATTTTGATCATGGTCAACCTCTCCATGTTTTGGGGTGAGAGAATGGTCCTTCTCACTGTCAGAATGGCACCAGCAGCACTGAAAACACACTCAGAAGAGACACCTGTGATAGGACAAGCCAGATAGTTTATTGCAAGCCTACTGAGCCTCTGTTGGGTCATCCAGATAGGCCTGGACCATCCGCTCAATGCTCAGGGGTGCTCTGCTTTGCTCTGCCTCTTTTGCCTTTGCCTCAGCACTGGACCTAATAAGCCCTTGCCATACATACCATTCCTGTGCCGACTTTACTGGGGCTGAAGATCCTGTTCTTGCTGTTGTTGATGTTGTTCTCGGTGTTGTTGGTGGTTTTGACTGCTGTGAGCCAACCGCACTGTCCCCAAACTCTGAAGTTGAACTTGACGCCGGCTGCCCTGCAGTACTTGTTGTGGGCTGGAGTAGCGGGCCTCTAATTCCTAGCCGTTATTTTTCTAAGTGACTGACTTCCGCAGCTATCCAAGTTTTGTACTTGGCAACATCCACTTCTGAAAAAGATTTCAATGTGTTAGTGTTCAGTACTGCTTTGTACCGTGGATCCAGAATTGTGGCAGAAATGTACTGTTTGGATGACAGAATGCCTCTTTGCACCCTTGTATTTTCAGATAAGCGAAGGGTTAAGCTCTCCACCAACTCATATGCTTCTTTTTTTTCCTCCACACCTGCGTACATTGCAGACACCCCCTTCAGCTGTTCCTGTAGCATGTGCAACAATGGGATAGCTTGCCCATAGTACAGTCCTCCTTGCTGACTTCACGTGTGAAGAGCTCGAAAGGAAGTAGTATCTCTGTCAGGCATTTAACTAGGCCCCCATTGGTCCATCTCAACGGTCATGCCTTTCACAGTAGCATCCCCTCTTTGCATGACATATTCATTGATTGGTCTGTACTGCTCAAACAGACGTTCAAGCATGTAATAAGTTGAGTCCTAACGTGTTGGCACCTCCTGGATGAGTGCTTTAACTGGCACTCTATGCTCACGTAGAATGATCCTCTGCTGCTTCCGGGCTTTAAAAGAATGGCTGAAATGTGGGCAGATTCTTCTGCAGGTGGTCAGTAAGTTGCTGACTTGGTCTTTTTTTTTCAGAAAGTCTTGAACAATAATGTTAATGCAGTGCGCCAAACACAGGACCCTCCAAAAGCCACCATCGTACATGGCCCTAACTATATTACTGCCATTGTCCGTGGCAACAAACCCAATGTTAAGCCCTCTTGGGTGCAGCCTTTCAAAGACCTTGCTGTTAAACTCTTCCAAACTTTTTGCAGCAGTATGTGATTTCTCCATGGCGAACATGGCTACTGTGGCATGTTTCCGAGTGGCATTAAAAATCGCAGCAGTGTCAACACCTGCAGATATCTTTTCTCTAACCCCCACAAAAGAGATCCAGTGTGAAGTGATGCACATGTAATCAGTGGCTTGGCAACTGGTCCACATGTCTGTTGTCAGGTGGATAGTGTGAACAGCACTCTGCTGCAAAGCTTGTCCAAGCAATTCCAGCACGTCGTGATGTAGTGCTGGAACAGCAACTCTGGCACAATAGGACCGGCTGGGAACCTTCCATTTTGGGCAGATGGCTGTCACAAATTCAAGAAAACCCACCCCTTCCACAAAAGAAAAAGGGAGAAGGTCCAGCGCTAACATTTTAGCCAGCTTCACATTGTACAAATGTGCCGTTGGATGGTTGTGTTCGTACTGCCCCTCCGACCTAAACAAGCCTAGAATGGTAGCCTGGATTTTTTTCTTTTCTGGTGCCACTGATGCAGGTGACATCTTCTTGATGCCAGATGTTGTTAGGCAGTACTCTCTTGCCTGGGATCCCTTGGTGTCTCAGCCTGACTCTTACTCTTGTGTCACTGCAAGGTTGCTGATGCGGATCTGGCCGGTACCACTGCACTGCTGGGGACAGGGCTACTTTGTGTACCAGAGAATATGTCTCCCTCTTGTTCACCTTCAACAATGATCAGATCTTCTACTCCTTCATCCCCACCAACAACAATGGGTGCAGTTTTTTGGCCGCTAAGGTGCGCCTCCCCCTGGATCATGTGGTGTTTTTTCAGATGTGTTGTTTGGCCTCCGGTACCATAGTTTGCACCAAGCTTACCCCGACTAACACAAATGGAGCGTATCATAATGTTCCCCTCCTTCCAGCTAACTGAATAGTAGTCCCAAACTGGGGAGGTCAACTTTCTGGAGCTGCTGGAACCACTTTCAATGCCGGATGAACTGGTAGGTGGGCATGGAGTTTGACTCTCTGCAATACCTACTTCTACTGCGGTGGTTGTGCTGGATGTAAGTCGCTGCCGGGCCTTTGCAAATGCAAATATGGAAGCTGGAGGTGGTGTTGATGTTATCTGTGTTGGTGGTGTCCGTGCCACATCCCTCACAGCAATTTGAGATGGGGTAATATCGGTCTCCACTGGGGCGGGACTAATGTCCATGATGACTGGCTCATCATCATAATCCTCCTCCTCTTCTACATCTACCTCCATAACTCTAAGGCTTTCTGGAACCTTCCTTTTCCCTAGCCTTGTCTTGTGGCGTGTCTCATTCTCAGACTGAAGTGGTGGCTTCCAAGTGGCGACTAGATCATCAGAAGCGGGACTTGCAGAAGAACTCGATGGACTAATCCTCCTTTTCCCTGCTGGGGATCTGGAAGACAATGGATCTTCTGAAAGAGTGGCTTGCTCTTCTTCTTCCTCCGCAGGAAGCCTGATTTCCTGAACTGCCCCTATTTCGGGAGGAACAACAGCTATTGTGGGCGGTGGTTGCGGCTGTTGTCCACTTATCTGAGTTTTCTGGTTGATTGGGTACTAAATTGCGATAGCGATAAGTTGATTTCAACATCACTGCTCGTTAGCGTTGTCGTGATTAGACTGGCTGCCTCTGCGACAGACATGGGCTTGGGCCTAGGTTAGTGGGGTTGGTCCACTGATGCGGGGGTGCTGCTCCCAGCTTGCTTCCTGGACACCGCTGCTGCAGGTGCAATTGTTTGTTTCCCAAAAAAGATCTTGGGTGGCATTGCAGTCTTGGTAAGTGGCAGTTCCTTCTTCTCATTGGCAACTTTCTTGGTACTGGAGGACCTGGTACCTTTCTTTGGGGCCATCTTCTTCAGATGTCAGCAGCACGCAGTGGCCCAAGTTGAAGAGATGTCTGTGGTCACACGTCATGTGACGTCGTGCGCAGCAGGACTTCAGTCTGGCAGTACAATGGGTGATGACGCCTCCTCCTCTTTTGTGCACCTAAAAGCAAAGAAGCAAGAAGAACATCAGTGAAACGTGGCATTTATTGTTGTGGTTCAATTACTACTAGTACAGACAAACAAATATAATATATAACTTAGTGTGTGGTCACACTTGTTAGTGTTATTATGAATATTATAAAATTTTATTAACTAAGTTATTAAAAAACATAACAACAGTGTAGCCATTTGTGAGACTTTGACAACAAGGGCTTTCATGGTGTACTGTGTACACTCAGGAAGGATAAGAAGAAGAAGAACAAAAACAAAAATACAAATGTAATGGATGGAACCTGTTTGGCATTGTGCATCATGTGGGATGCGGCATTCAGGGGGCTGCAGCTGGCAATGGGTATGGAAGCAGTAAGCCAAAAGGAACAAAGGAAATACATGCAGGCCTATGGGCTGGCAAAAGCAGCACACTAACTACCACCACAAAATGGCCACTAGCCACATGGTCACTCACAACAAGCAGGAGGCCTCGAAAACAATGAACTCAAGCAGGCCTATATGGCCAGACAAAGGAGGCATGCTAAACAACAATGCAAAAACGAAAATCCACAGGGCTAAAAAAGGTTTGCAAGTTATACAACAACCACACCACACACATCCAACAAAGGCATTTATTTAACACACACGAAAAAAAGTGAAATACCCCCAAAAAACACATTTTGCAATTCAATCCAATGCCATCCATGACCTAAATGATGTTTAAATTCAACAGACACCACAAAAACAGTTGCTTCATGCACCCTAATGAGTAGCTCTAGGCCTATTGGTTGGAAAACTCATTGGCAGACTAGGCCACATAGTGAATCAATTCAAATCAATAATATTGCAAATGTATTGGAAAATGTAGTGAACTGCGCTGCATTTTTTTGCTGGGTAAAAGAAGAAAAAATTGCACTCAAAACAACAACAAGGCATGGCCACCACAAAGAAATCTTGCAGGCCTAATGCAGAAGCACACTGGCTGCCTCCACAAAATGGCCGCCAGCCACATGGTCAGGCCACAACAACAAGAAGAAGTAAGCCAAGAGGAAGAAAGGAAAGACATGCAGGCCCATGGCAAAAGCAGCACACTAACTACCGCCACAAAATGGCCACCAGCAACATGGTCACTCACAACAAGCAGGAGGCCTGGAGAACAATGAACTCAAGCAGGCCTATATGGCCAGACAAAGGAGGCATGCTAAACAACACAGCTTTAATGGAACAATGCAAAAATGAAAATCCACAGGGCTAAAAAGGTTTGCAAGTTACACAACAACCACACCACACACATCCAGCAAAGGCATTTATTTAACACACAAAAAAAAAGGTGAAATACCCCCAAAAAACAAATTTTGCAATTCAATCCAATGCCATCCATGCCCTAAATGATGTTTAAATTCAACAGACACCACAGAAAGATTTGTTTCATGCACCTATGAGTAGCTCTGGGCCTATTGGTTTGAAAACCCATTGGCAGACTAGGCCACATAGTGAATCAATTCAAATCAATAATATTGCAAATGTATTAGGAAATGTAGTGAACTGTGCTGCATTTTTTGCTGGCTAAAAGAAGAAGAAATTGCATGCAAATCAACAACAAGGCATGGGCACCACAAAGAAAGCTTGCAGGCCTAATGAAGAAGCACACTGGCTGACTTCACAAAATGGCACCAGTCACATTGCCAGGCCACCACAACAACAAGAAAGGGAAGACAGACAATGCAGGCCTATGGCAAAAGAACACTGACTGCCTTCAGAAAATGGCTGCCAGCCACATGGCCAGTCCACAACAACAAGAAAGGGAAGACAGACAATGCAGGCCTATGGCAAAAGCACACTGGCAGCCTTCACAAAATGGCCGCCAGTCACATGGCCAGGCCACAACTAGAAGAAGTAAGCCAAGAGGAACAAAGGAAAGACATGCAGGCCTATGGCAAAAGCAGCACACTAACTACCACCACAAAATGGCCACAAGCCACATGGTCACTCACAACAAGCAGGAGGCCTTGAAAACATTGAACTCAAGCAGGCCATATGGTCAGACAAAGGAGGCATGCTAAACAACACAGCTTTAATGCAACAATGCAAAAACGAAAATCCACAGGTCTAAAAAAGGTTTGCAAGTTACATAACAACCACACCACACACATCCAACAAAGGCATTTATTTAACCAACACGAAAAAAGTGAAATACCCCCCCAAAAAACATTTTGCAATTCAATCCAATGCCATCCATGCCCTAAATGATGTTTAAATTCAACAGATACCACAGATACAGTTGTTTCATGCACCCATGAGTAGCTCTGGGCCTACTGGCTGAAAGGCCTATAGTATTGGCAGACTACTGGGCTAGTGAATTAAATAAATATTGCAAATTAATTAATTTCAAAAGTTGGAGAAAATGCAGTGAACTGTGCAACATGTTTCCTTTATAAAAGATGAAAAATTACTTACAAAGAAAAAGCTAGGCTCCTTCTGAACTACAGGCCACCCACCACAATAATTTTTTTTTAAATTATGAAAAAATGTAGGTGCAATGCCCCAATCAAACAAACAACACCAATTTTCCAACTTACTTGTGAAATCTCAGATTCAAAAGTCCTCAAATCCAATGATATATGATGCAGCAGCCACAAAGAGTGATCCTTCCAGCTCCAAATCCAAATGAAAAGTGAACAGGAGATGGACAAAGCACTGGGAGGAGCCAGCTGGACAGGAACAGGAACTTGGAGACTCTGGGGCACTTCCTTCCTCTTAAAAAAAAAGTAAAAAAAGAAAAAGGACACCTTGCACAAAAATGTACAGCTAAATGTCAATCTGAGGAGTTTTTTAATCCAAATCACCATTTCGAGAAAGTTTTGATGCTGCTCGAGAGAGATTCGTCTCCAGATTGCAAATTCTGCATGTTCGGGATCGCGATCTTCGCAAAACTTCCGCCGGAAGTCCGATGTCGCTCCCGACACACTCTCGCGGAAACGTGCCGCCGGCTACCAATTCTCGTGGCGCTCGCGAACAGATGGGAAATCTCGTCGGCGATCACAAGCATCCCGGTAAGTCGCTCCTGCGTGTGCGAAAACGCATTTTGAAAGCGCAAACACAAAAAAAACTCTGCTCTGCTGCGGAGCGCGCAGTTTTCAGTAACTCCGCGTTCTACGCGGAACGCGGAGTTGCCAAAAATGTGCAAACTCTGCGAGCTGAGCGGATTTTACGCCCAGGGTTAATTAAAAGGGCTGACTTGGGTGTCCCTGAGAGCTTCCTCTCTGGGGGATGTATGGACATGTGGACTACTTATTGGGATATCTAACTACATCACAAAACGTTTGTATGGTATGTACTGCCATCACAGGAATCACCTTTTGACACATGAGGCACTGTGACAAGGATGACATTCAACATGCCACTGTATGACAAAGATGAGGAATAGCATTTCAGAATCTATTCAGAAGTTACCAATTATCTACACTGTTCATGTATCACATGTGCAATAGGCATATACTGTGGAAGCATGACTTATGGAAAAGCCACAACAGGCCTGTGTGAGTTAGGGGAGTGTCATAAGTGAACACCGCTCATTGACAAGATGGCTCAATGGTAAGAAGTATTCGGTCAGCGGGTTATCTCTGTCACCATTCCAAATAGGGTGCATGTAACAGCTATCATGGCAACTAGTGGTTAAGAAAACTCCTTTGGGAGACATCCACAGATCTGCAGGTCCACAGGGACATTTCTCTGTGCATCAGTTGTCTTGCCACAGTGACTCTGCCCCAGCCTGGCCCATGGGCCGGAATGCCCACAACTCATTGTCAGGCCTTGCTCTCTGCATGCAGAGCATACTGATCCCACATGAACACCACATTTCCACCAGTTCTATACATAAAAGTGATTATTCTGTCAATCTAATATGTGACCGTAAGGTTGTGTTGCACTCTAAAAGGGTCTGTGAGGTATAGCTACACAACAGTGTTGCCATGCCTGATGTTGGCTGAGGGATCTGTGGAACTGTACACATGGCTAACATCATCCTCAAATGTGCCTACCAGTATACAGACATAGCTCATGGTAAAAAGTCCATACATATATTTGCACATACACTACAATGTGATGTGGGAAATCATGATAGGTACAACAAAATTTAGACATGCATATATCTATGCATGTAACACAAATACAATATAGGTATTATCACACATTACTATTCTGATATTCACTCCACAAAGCACAGTGCAGCATAATCTATTACATGACCACCAACCGCCTGCTCTCCTGGACCAACATCAACGACGAGGACACCAGCGAGATCATGAACACCATCCACTCCGGTTCACCGCTAGACCCGTGCCCTCACCACATCTTCAACAAAGCCAGTACGGCCATCGCGCCCCATCTCCGGAAAATAATCAACATCTCCTTCGAGACAGCAACCTTCCCGGAAAGCTGGAAGCACGCCGAGATCACCGCCTTACTCAAGAAACCCAAGGCAGACCCCAAGGACCTCAAGAACTTCCGACCCATCTCTCTGCTCCCGTTCCCGCGAAGGTCACCGAGAAAATCGTCAACAAACAACTGACCCGCTACCTCGAGGAGAACAACATCCTGGACCCTTCCCAGTCCGGCTTCCGCAGCAACCACAGCACCGAAACCGCCCTCATCGCCGCCACCGATGACATCAGGACCCTGCTAGACAACGGAGAAACAGCAGCCCTCATCCTCCTGGACCTATCAGCCGCCTTCGACACGGTCTGCCACCACACACTACGAACACGCCTTCACGACGCCGGGATCCAAGAGAAGGCCCTGGACTGGACCACATCCTTCCTTTCCGGCAGAACACAAAGCGTCCGCCTCACCCCCTTCTGATCCAAGGCCACCAAGATCATCTGCGGCGTACCCCAAGGCTCCTCCCTCAGCCCAACGCTGTTCAACATCTACATGGCACCCCTCGCCCACGTCGCCCGACAGCACAACCTCAACATCATCTCCTACGCCGACGACACCCAGCTGATCCTCTCCCTCACCAAAGACCCTCACACCGCCAAAGCCCACCTCCACGAAGGAAAGAAGGCCGTCGCCGAATGGATGAGGACCAGCCGCCTGAAGCTGAACTCGGACAAGACGGAGGTCCTCATCCTTGGTTCCAACCCTTCAGCCTGGGACGACTCCTGGTGGCCAACATCACTGGGAACAGCCCCGCCACCCACCGACCACGTACGCAACCTAGGGGTCATCCTCGACCCCACCCTCTCCATGACTAAGCAGGTCAACGCCGTTTCCTCATCCTGCTTCAACATCCTCCGAATGCTCCGCAGGATCTTCAAGTGGATCCCCACCGAAACAAGAAAAACAGTCACCCAGGCCCTCGTCACCAGCAGGCTGGACTACGGAAACGCCCTCTACGCAGGAACGACGGCTAAGCTCCTGAGACGGCTGCAACGCATCCAGAACGCCTCTGCACGTCTTATCCTCGACATCCCCCGACGCAGCCACATCACACCCCACCTGAGAGACCTGCACTGGCTCCCTGTCAACAAGAGGATAACCTTCAAGCTCCTCACCCACGCACACAAAGCACTCCACAACTCCGGACCAGCCTACCTCAACAGACGACTCAGCTTCTACACCCCCACCCGCCAGCTCCGCTCGACCAGCCTCGCCCTCGCCACAGTCCCCCGCATCCGGAAAACGACCGCCGGCGGCAGATCCTTCTCCCACCTCGCCGCCAAGACCTGGAACACCCTCCCCACCAACCTCCGACAGACCCAAGACCTACTGGCCTTCAGAAGACTCCTCAAGACCTGGCTCTTCGATCAGTAGCAGCACCACCCCCCTCTTCCCCCAGCGCCTTGAGACCCTCGCGGGTATGTAGTGCGCTTTATAAGTGACATGATTGATTGATTGATTGATTGATGATTGGCCTATGTAGGGACAACTCCATTTCACCAAACAACACAATATGGTTGCAGTCTGGAACTCAGAGCCACATTGTAGCGTAGAGAAACAGAAAGGAAGGAGTTGACAAGAGTAAATAACTGTATTTAAGATAGTTACCTGTTACTATGGTGAGCCATAGAGCTGGCCATACAGGGGAAGGAAATCATCAACCAGGATATCCTTCTCCTCTGGAGAGAAGGGATGGGCCCTCTCTCCTGATTGCCTGGCATGATTGCTCCCAGAGGTGGCAAACAGCAGCTAAAGTGGAGGAGATGTTGATAGCAGCAGTGTCAGGAGGCAAGTGAGTTTTTTTTAAAACCGCGGCGTACATGTCCTCCATGTACATGGTCATCAGCGTAGGTGCATACAGCCATTCGACCACGACTGTCACTGTCACCAACGTTAGCCTATGGCAACCGGCCACCGCGCAGATGACTTCTGCTGCCAGCGGTCATCCCAAATGTTTGATATGCGTGGTCAGGCATCTGCCATGTTAGCAGTAGGAAAGACAGCATTTGTGACTGTTAAGTGTGTTACCACCACTACAAATCAGGCCTAACAGGTTGACATTTGAAATCCTCCCTTCACGTCATGTCCAGTACAAAACATCATCTGTGTAGTGCATTACTGTGCTTGTGGAAAAATGTGTGTGGTGCACTGTACACCGCGGTCAGCAGTTTTGCCTTGATATTGTGCAAACTTAACTTGTCTGAAGTAATGATGTGCCTAGACCTGTTACAGACATGTGTAGGCCAAATTGGGGATTATTGGTGGATGTTTAAGAGTAGATAATGATGATGCGAAATATGTGTAATGCTTCATGTAGCTGTTATGTTTTGTCACCTGACTTTAGGCCTATTCTTCATATAGGTTACTCAGGACACTGTGACCTATGTACAATAATAATCTAACTCCTCACATAGGTACCCTAGGAGAGGGAGAAAATGCCAGCCTCCAGGGACCGCCCATTTCCAGACCTTCAGACCATGGAAGACATGTCTTCCAGAAATGTAATTTAAATTATCAAACAATCCTGGATTTATTTAATCAGTTAGAGCCTGACCTCCTACCTCACATCACTTATCCTACATCGATCATACCAATTGTTAAATTCATGTCAGTATTGCATTTTCTGGCCACAGTTTCCTTTCAATTCACTGTTGCTATTTCAGGGGGAATGTCACAACCAATGTTCAGTCGTGTACTCCAAGAGGTGCTTACAGCAATGTTGAGACGCATGGACAGATACATCCAGTTCCCCAGACAAGAGGATTTGGCCACTATGAAGGCTGATTTCTATAGTTTTGATCTAATCTCACATGATATTGGATCCATGGATGACACCCATATTGCCTTAGTACCATCGCAAGCCAGGGAACAAGTGTAACTCAACAGGAAGCACTTCCATTTTATCAATGTGCAAGTTGTCTGCTTACCGGATTTGTACATCTCAAAGATCTGTGCCCAGTTCCCAGGATCTGCACATGATTCTTTCATACTGCAGAACAGCACCATAGCCCAGCTGATGTCACAACTACTACCGTAGAGGGCCTGGATTGTAGGTAAATGTGATCTGTCCTGACTTTATGTGGGCAATGTCAGGTAGTATCATCTGAAAGAGTGCACCTTGTTGCATTTCTGTGTGTCTCCCATCTAGGAGACTCAGTGTATCCCAGCCGGTCATGGCTGTTGGCACCGCTGAGGAATCCTACTGCACCAGGGGATGTCCGCTTCAATGAGACCCATGGAAGAACATGGCGGCCAGTGGAGCTGGCTTTTGGGCTCCTGAAATCCAGATTCAGATGTCTGGACAAGACTGGGAGAGCCCTCCTCTACTCACCCAGGAAGGTGTGTAAGATCACTGTGGCCTGGTGCATGTTCCACAACATTGCCATGCGACTGAACATCCCTTATATCGCAGAGGATACATGCCATGAAGAACCACCGGGTGAGGAACCTGAAATGCCAAATAATGATGATGATAGTGGTGAAGAGGAAGGAATGGACCTGTGTCAAGATGTCATCCTAAACTTCTTCTTCTGAGTGTAAGCATGGTGTGAGATGTAATGACTTTGACTATAAGTGCAACTGTTGTTGTAATGTTGTAGGAGGATGGTAATGTTACATACTAGGAATATAAGGCTTTGGTAATATCTGGGGAAAGATATTTTAGGGGCATATTAGCAAGAACCTCGTTAAAATTATCGCCGTTTTAGCGGCAGGAAACTGCCGCTAAAACGGCGATAATGGGCTTGCTAATATGCGTTATACAATTCCAATAGAAGCCCAGGTTAGATGTCCTGCACATCTAACCTGGGCTTCTATTGGAATTCCATAACGCATATTAGCAAGTCCATTATCGCCGTTTTAGCGGCAGTTTCCTGCCGCTAAAACGGCGATAATTTTAACGAGGTTCTTGCTAATATGCCCCATTTTAGTTTTGTAAGATTAGCTTTGTTAAGCTGTAAATGCTATCTGGAACTGTGTCCTCTAGGAGCTGACAATGTAATTTATGCCATATGTATGGTTTCTTAGCTAATCCCTCTCTGAGTTGGTCTGTTTTAGATTCCTTCACTATGGCTTCTTCATTTTGACATTTTAAAGTTGTGACATTAGCAGGTATATGATGCTTTTCAGATGTACGAAGTGGGCATGGATTGGTCCCGGCAATGCATATCACAGAGTTTGGGTGTACAAATGAGGCCTGGGCGGTGAACTCTGCTCCGTTCGCGGAGTTTGCGGAGTTTTCTGCACATCGTGCTCCGCGGAGCTCGCAGAGTGCAGAAAACTGCGCTTTGCGTAGTGCAGCGGAGTTTTTTCCCCACTCGCGCTCGCGAACGGTAAGTTCGCGAGCGCGAGCTGCTGCTCGGGTAGAATTTCTACCCGAAAGGCAGGAAGACCAGCTCGAACAGCAGTTTGCACTACACTCCGCCACATGCGGAGCTTCGCTGATTTTTTTGTAACTTCACGGAGTTCCGTGTAGCAAAACCCTGCAAACTATGCCCAGGCTTAGTACAAAGCCGGTACCAAGACAGCTTGCACAGTGATAGGATTGAAGTTAACTGGCTTCCATCGGACATGTCCCTTGTGGTATGTTGGTCCTAATGCAATATGTGTGCCACCATGTGATCCAACACAGTGTTGTGTTGGGTCTAATTCATGCTAATCTCCTTTCACATTGGCTAAATCCTCATGGTGTATGAGCTGTATGTAGCTGTTGCTGTGTCTCCTCATTGTAGGCCAAAGTGCTTGTGGCACATCACTGAAATGTTTTTGTGATGTTCCACCAGATGCAAGCAACACTGGATTGGAATGACCCTGTGGTCAGAAACTGTTGTACTGACACATGTCTGTTTATTTGTTTATTTGATGTGGGATTCCTTTTGTAAGGTAGGCAATATGGCACCGGCAGATGTATAGACCTATTTTAATGCTGCCTATTGTAGAGGATGTTGTCAGATGTATCCCCTCCTTCCATGTTGTGAAAGTTTGCAACTGATCATGTGATCGCTGACACAGAATAATTGAGTCATGTCTTATTTGCTATGTTTCTGACATCATGTCAGCCTATGATTTGAACAATGGAATAAATATGTTATCAGACCAGACATTTGTGTTATGTGTTGTTGTGACATGGTAGTGATCCTGAGCTGAACATTGTGTACATACAACATGCCCATGCTTCCAGAAGTACCTAGTTTTGACATTGCAAAGTTCACATGGTAGTGTATTTACATTGTTCTATGTGAGAATTTCAACAAAAGACAATGTTTGGTGACGTGTATTTAATGAAGTGAACAAGGTAAGATAAAAAATTGTACCATAAATTACACAGTGAAAACCAGAATTGAAGTCTTCAGTCATGGTGGATGAAACCATCATTGTAGAGTCCAAATTGTCTGGAGTCCAAAGTCCAACATACAACTCCTATCAGACGTGGAAAACTGGTCAGGAATACTCCACAAAGTGTATGTGTTGCACACACATGAGGATATTAGGGTCGAAATTTCTCTTACTGGCAGTGGTGGGTGTCTTGCACTCCCTACCTCCTGGATTTTTGTGTGAACTTCCCCTCTTTTTGACAGAGGGGGGGATCCGCAGCTGCTGAAACTGAGGTGTCTGTAGGTGTACCCTCCTCTGACTGGGCTTCCCTTCCTCTGGCTGCGGCGGATGCTAATGGCCTGGATGGACTTTGACCACAAGAAGGGGTAGATGCAGATGGAAAAGCTCTGCAGAGGGTGGTGTTGATGTCCAGCAGCACGCCAACCAGGGAGTCCATGTTGGTGTTAATGCCGGCCACCTTGGTGTAGATGCTGGAAACATCCTGGTATGTGTCCCTCTGCAACTGCTTCAGTTCCTGGCTATTGTTAAGTACCCGGCCCATCACACCTTGAGAGTCCTGGTAGACTCCCAGGACTTGGGTGATGGCAGCCTGGGTGTCTGTGACCCCAATGGGCTCACTCTGCAGGCCCACAGTCACCCTTCCACTGCTGCAGGGATTGTGCTCAGAAACAGAACTATGCTTGGGACCATAGAACATCAGTATCTAGGGACTGAGTCACCATACCACCTCAGTATCAATGAGCCCGAGTTAGTAGAGCCTGTACCTGAGTGGCTCAAAATTTGCATTGTGGAGAAGTTGCAAACCTAAAGGGTAGTCCTGGAAATGGGTCGCTATGGGACTTATTAGCAGTCCAATGTCTGCGAAGCCAGGCAAATATCCACTGTCCATTCAAAGAGGCACCAGAGACAGTGAAACGCGGGTTGCATGCAGGTAAACCAGGCAGGCCGGAATTTTAAGGACCAATCAAGATCTAGCTCCTGCAGCATAAATATTCCAAAGATCTGAAGCATATGCTCACGGTATTGTTGGAGCGGGTCCAGGTCCAGAGGGCCTGAAAAAGGAACATCCATTGAGGAGAAGTAGAAACAGGATGAGAATTAGGGGTGGGCGGCATTTGCGTAGTCGCGCTACGCAAAGCTCCGCGAAACGGTAAAAAATCTCCGTGAGCACGCAAAAAAAAAAATGTAAGTCCGTTTTTATATAGCGCAGCTACTCACCCTTACGGGTCTCAAGGCGCTGGGGGCCGTCGTGGAAATTAAGTGAGCTATTGCCCAGAGTCACATGGTGCTGAGCTAAGCTGCCGCCGGAGCCGGGGATCGAACCGTGAACCCTGTGCTCCGAAGTCGCTGCCCTGGCCGCTGCACCACACCACACCACACGCAAAAGTTCAGCGAACACGCGGAATTGCTTGTTCCGCCCGTTCGCAATGCTTTTTTCCTGTTCGCGAACGGTGTTTGCGTGCTCGGGGAGAAATATCTTGCGAACACGCAGTTTGAAAGCACGAACAAGCAAAAAATTCCACTAAGCCGCGGATCACAGAATTTTTGGTAATTCCTCGTTCTCCGCGGAACGCGAAATTACCCAAATTCCGCAAGCGGAACGGAATTTACCGCCCAGGCCTAATGAGAATGCTGCAAATGAGGAACCACAGCAATGGCAATCCTCTGAATACACTGGAAAAAATGGAGTTAAGAAAAGCCAGGATTACTCCAAAAATAGTTTGGAACGAACTGACAAGGCCGGAGCTAACAATCTTTACAAAGTGTGTGAGGCAGGCTGTGCTAGAGGCATTAAAACGTTGATGCACTAATTGTCCGAAATGCAGAGGAAGGTTTATATTTAACAATGAATATATTTCACTAGAAGGTCTAGCCATCTGTAATTTGAGGGTTTCGCGAGCAGATGCGAGAGCTACTTCTTTTTGGAACAATAATGCTTTGAGTCTGCTTAGCTTGCTGAAGTCTTCCATCAAAGTTGGAATGTAAGGCCACAATGAGCTATCTAGGATCCCATGCAGAGCAGGAAACAAGACATTGTTGCAACAAGTGACTAACTGGGAAACAGATAAAATGAATAAAACTCAAGCTCGCATTCCACAACAATCTTGATCGCTAAGCTTTAAATAACTCCTGTTAGAGAGCACCATAATAATGGGGAGAATTGTGGGAACCGGGGTTTCTTTTAAATAACAGGTCAGATTGGGCACTGAAGCCTTACATACGCAGTTGATTTTAACATGTTTACAAACGTGTGAATGTCAAACAGTAGAGTTGCATTCTTCTCCTGAAATAAAAACTTCTTTATTGGTACGTTCACAACGATATGTACAGAGAAGTGACCATAATTCATGAATATAGCTGCTTTCAAGGGTTTCATATCTACCTACAGGGAATGCAAGCTGTGAATTAAAATGTCGAGATAGGCAGAGAAATAACACTGTGTATTAAAAACACAGCCAAAGGAGTTTCAGCTATTGTGAATGGAAATTGTTCTAATTTCTCTAAATCCAGCATTGTGTTGGTTGCGCCTTGCATGGCCATCAGTTGTTGTTTACGTGTTAAATTAAAAGGCAGAAATAAATCACTGCAATTCAAGTAGTGCCATGGTATGTGCCCATTTTCAAGTGTTTCAATCATCCAGCTAAATATCATAATAGATTTAATCTGACATACAATGTTGACATGTCACTCTGCACAGTATTAATAACAGACAACACTATGGGGTATATTCACAAGAACGTGTGATAACTACCGCAAGAGTAGCGTAACGCAACTTTCAATATCGCAGCCTATCGCGGGAAAATAACCCTGTGTCAACGTGGAATTCACAACAAGGCGGTACCATGCGATAGTCTGCCGAAACCGCGGACAATGTCCGAGATACAACCACCACGATGGAGATAAAAACACAAACCACAACACCATGGGCGATGGGCCAAAGCGCGATGAGGAAACAGCGACAAGCAGCGCCAGGCCTGCAACACACTCCTGGCAGGCGTCAAAAATCTCCATAAAAGTAGAAAAAACACCCACACACAAACTGACCAACACACAAGCACCATGGAGGCAGCCGGAGCAGGCGTAGAGGACGAGCGCAACCCCACAAGCACCCCGGACGACCAGCCTGGGACCTCGGGGACAGGGAAGGGCAAGGACAAGAAGACAAGGAAGACCAAGTTCAGTCCGCAGGCGAACAGGATCATAGTCACGGAGGTGATGGAACACCATCAACAACTCTTCATCACCTCCAACGTGTCATTGGGCACCAAAACTGGAATATGGTGTGACATCGTCGACAAGGTGAATGCCGTCGGAGAGCACAAGCGGCGAATGGACGAGGTCAAGAGGCGATGGAATGACATCAAGCAGAAGACCAAGGAGAAACTCTCCGCCAACCTGAAGGTAGCAACGCAGACCGGAGGTGGGGGCCCAGCGCCACAGCTGGAGCTGGATGACATGGAGGAGCTGGTATAAAAACACAGTCATAGCACACTGTAGGAGAGTAGGATCTGCCTCTTATGTTGCCCCCACTTTTTTTCTGATGTTAGCACTGGTTTCTGGCTATAGTCTGGCTGGGTCCCTGCCAATCAGGGCCCCAGCCTCTCTGTTCTCTCTAAACGACATGGAGTGCACTCTAGGTGCACTAGTGATTGGATACTGTGGTGCCTTATGAGTCCCTAGTATATGGTACCTTAGGTGCCAAGGGCATAGGTACTTCACAGGCCTACCAGGGGCTGCAGCATGTGTTATGCCACCCCTGGGAAGCAGTCTAAATCTGACACCACAGGCCTGCTACTGCAGCCTGGGTGAGGTGGTGCTAGCACCCCTCACTGAGATATAATTTTCCTATATCTCTCCTGCACACACATATAAACCTATCAGTCACCCCTAAGGCAGGCCCTATCAATCCTGAGGGCAGGGTGCTTGGCTTCTATGTGAGGGGGTGCCTCTGCCTGAGCAGGGCCCCTCTGCAGCTCTCAGAGTCTATTCTCTGGTGCTGTTTGTGGATGCGGTTAAACCATATACTATTAAGTGCATTATATCCTCGCGGTAAATGCTAACTTTGGAATGGCTGCATCAAAACATGTCGTGTTTGGTGTCAAACATCTTGGAATACTACCCCCCGCCAATCTTGGCGGCGGGGGTAGCATTCCACCCTTCTAGAGGATAAGACATGTACCTGCTGTGGAAACGCGGTAGAATCCTAAAGAGCCCTGGCATCACAAAATGGATGCCACCAGTCACAGACACTGGGCTGCCCTCCTGCTGATGACCGAAACTCACAGTGGAGGAAGCCCAACAATAGGCATCCTGTCACAGGGAGGTGTAACCACCTTCCAGACAGGGTTTAGTGTATTGGGGCTGGGTGGGTGCACTCTTAGAGTGCTTTGAAGTCCTGCACTGGGGGAGCAGAAGGCTCCTCTGTGCATATGCCAGTTCAAACCAGCTCAGGGGCTACCTGCCCCTGCTCTGGCGCGAAACTGGACAAAGGGAAGTGGGTGTGGCCACCCCTCCCTTGACCCTCCCATAGGTGGGGTCATAGAGCTAGTCCATCCCCTCTTTTTAGTATAAGAGGGGGAACCTTGCTCATTGCAAAGCAGATAACCCCTGGACAACGCTCTACAGAAGAATCCTGGCCCTTCGACGTTCCACTACCTTTGGAAGACAGAAGAATCTCCCTTGGAGTCAAGGAGTGACTCCCCTGCTTGGCAGGCACCAAAAACGACAACGACGGTCGCAAACTATGCCGCTCCCGCCGGAGTCCGAAGTCCCTGCAGCCCAGGAAGTGGATTTCCTGACCTCTCCCAGGCCATCGTGAGTCTCCAGCGAAGCTGAGGCAAGTGGACCCCACGAGTAACGAGGAACCGCGACCCCTGGGTACTGTGCACTATTGTCGAGTGCAACCCCTTAACAACGTTCTACGAACTTGTGCTTTGGACCACGTGTGGTCCCGACCTCCAGCAGGAATCCCTCCGAAGATAAGAGGCCTACACCGTCCCGAGTGACCGTGGGCCCCTGTTGAGTGATTCCGCCTGAGGTGTCTTCGCAATCCCTTGCCCGCCGGCTTGTGGGTCCCCAGAAGACTTCTTAAAGAAACCAAAGGGCTCCCCTGGTTGCTCCAGGCCTGCCCTGACTTACCCTCGCTGGGTGAGTCCTCAGACCTTGCTGGTCTGCGCCATCGACTTTTCTTCATCTCCCCGAGACTTGCTGCTGCCAAGGCTTGTTGGCTCCAATCGAGTTGCCGACACCGCAGTCAGCTGCAGACGTTGAGGGACCCACTGAATCCAGCTCCTGGTTGTCGTCGACACCTCCTGGACCACGTGGCTGAAGAGTCAAGGCACCCGCAACCGACCTGAATCAACCGACGACGGTGGGCATCCATCTTCCTTGCCCCGGGTCACTGCCAAGTGACTTTGAACACTGTCCCCTCTGCTTTCAGGTCATCCTTCTTCAGAATCCAGGCTTGGATTCCACCGGACACTTCTTCAGCTCCCGCAAGCAGCAAGTCTTCTTTGTTCGCCATTGAAAACGATGCCGCGACCCGACACCAAAGGACACCTGTGCACCCGGCTTCCCTGGGTGAGGTAACTCCAGCACTACGGTGCTCCTGTGGGTGTGGGCCCTAGAATGACTTACCCTGTAAGTGACTTGCTTGTAGGTTCTATAGAAGTATCCTAAAACTCTTTATTTCCAACCGCGACTTGCCCCATTGAAGTCAACGGCGATCCGCGCCTGTGTATCTACACTGCACGCGTCCCCCGTGGGTCCTTTACTTACCTGCCTTGGGTGGTTTCGTGAGGCCCCAGCACTTCTGAAGGCCCTAGGCCTTGTCTCCCTGCAAGTCGTTGTCCCTAAGTCTCTTACTTAGTATATGGTCTGGTACGCCCCTAGGGCCCCAGCCATATTTTGTGCTTAACTTATTGTGAAACGTTGATTTGTGCATATGTTTGTCTTCTAATCTCATAAAGAGATTAGTAGAGAGTTATTTAGAAATAAATACATATATATTTGATATATATACCTGTGTGGTGTCTTTTCATTTGGTGATTCAAGAGATTATATGGTAAAACAAGCTGCTTTACATTCCTCCGAGACTTAGCCTGAAGGCTGCTCTCCACAGCTACCACTAGGATAGCTTTCTTTAAAAGGTTGTCTTAAACCTATCTACCATAAGAGTCGATTTGCCCTGGTGCAAGGTGTCCACTTTAATTAGTGAACAGCATATACCAGGCCAACTTCTCACATTGGTGGGCAGCGTGTGGGATTCCAGCTTGCCATTGTTTTACCAGAAAATCTCTATTTGAATTACTAACTGAAAACCATTATAGGTACTCAAGGTACATATAAAGTCAAGCTTAGTATCAATAAGTTCTACTGAACTTAGAGCTGTGTGCCAAGGGATAGCACACCCTTTCCACAGCTCAAGCTAGGATCAGTAGGCCACAAACTAGTGTAGGTAGTACAACACTGCACAACACTAGAATGTCCTTGAAGGGTGGACCCAGTGGATCCACTCAGCCTCAGTATAAGGACATGGCTTTCTCTGACTTGAGAGCCATGTGTGTTGACAGACACCTGAGACTAGGACAGAGTCCCTCAACACTACACCTGATAGATCTGCTGACAGCAGATGACCTTAGATTGGCTCTAGGAGCTAAAGGGTTTGAATCAGTGGGTGGGTCAGTCATAGTATCTGGGTCAGATGATGAAAATCAGAATGACCAAGACTCTGTGATTGAAGGGCCAGGCTCCAAGGGGCCTGAAAAGGACAGAGGAATTCTCCCTAAGAGAACTGACAGAGAGGAGGAGAGGCACAGATCCCCTTCCAGGGAATCTGACCACTCTTATCACTCTGGCAGAGAATTTGTCCAGCAGAGGAGCTCATACTTTTCCTTAAGAGAGACCTCCTCTGAGAGAAGGTGCAAACTGCTCCAGTATGAGGAAGCCAGAGTGGCCCTCAGAACCAAGCAGTTGGCACTGGATAGGAAAGCCCTGGAGATCCAGAGAGCTTCTAGAAAAGAGGGGTTAGAACCCCCTGGTGGCAGCAACAGTGTCCCTAGAGGCAGAGAATATATTCCTGACCATAGGAACATGAGCAAGGTTGTTCCTCCCTACCAGAGTGGGGATGATATCCACAAGTGGATAACTGCTATGGAGAGGGCCTGTAGAGTACAGCAGGTCCCCCAAAAGCAGTGGGCAGCAATCTTGTGGCTCTCCTTTTCAGATAAAGGAAGAGACAAGCTCCTCACTGTTAGAGAGGAGGATGCTGATGATTATGAGGTCCTGAAGAGTGCACTGATAGATGGGTGTGGCTTAACCACTGAGCAGTACAGGTTGAAGTTCAGAGATACCCAGAAGGCACAGACTCAGGACTGGACTGACTTTGTTGATTGTGCAACCAAGGCTCTGGAGGGTTGGCTGGTTGGCAGTAGGGTTAATGATTTCAAGGGATTGTATAATCTGATGATGAGAGAACAGATCCTAAATAATTGCCAGAACCAGTTGTTGCATCAGTACCTGGTGGACTCTGATCTGACCTCTCCCCAAGAATTGGGAAAGAAGGCAGACAAATGGGTCAGAACCAGGGTGAGGCAGAAAACCCAGAACCAAGGGGGTGACACTAAGAAGCAAGATCCTAAAGGCTCTGAGAAAGGTGGGGATAAGTCAAAAGACCAGAAGTCTTCACAAGGGCCCCAAAAATCTGCATCTGGTGGGGAGTCACAGTCCAACAAGGGAAAAGGCCAAAGAAGCCCTGGTGCAAATTCTGTAAACAGAAAGGGCACTGGACTTCTGATTGTACCAAGTCCAAAGACCAAACCACCACCACTCCTGCCCCTAAGGCAACTGTGCCCCCTAGCTCAGCTACTGGTGGAGGCGGTACGCAGAATAAGGGTGTAGTAGGGTTGACCCTGGGTTCTGAAGTGGATTCTGACCTAGTCAGAGTGACCACTCAGGCAATGCTGATTTGTGAGGGAAACATTGATATGTCCTTCCTAGTAAGCCCCAGTAATCTGGGCAAGTACAAACAGCAGCCTTTGATAAATGGCAAACAGGCTTTGGCATTTAGGGACACAGGTGCTAGTGTCACCATGGTGGCAGAGGACCTAGTGGACCCTGGACAGATCATCCTGGGTGAAATGTACCAGGTGACCAATGCAAGCAATGTCCAGACCAACCATAGTCTGGCAGTTGTGAATTTCTCCTGGGGAGGGGTAACTGGCCTCAAGAAGGTTGTAGTCAGTGCAGACCTCCCTGTAGAATGTCTATTGGGCAATGATCTAGAGACTTCAGCCTGGTCTGAAGTAGAGTTATGGACTCATGCTGAGATGTTGGGCATCCCTGCAGAGGTATTTGCTGTGACCAGGTCACAAGCAAGAATGCATGACACTGAACCAGCTCTGGATCCTGGAACAATGGACCAGATGCTTCCCAAGAGGAGGAGCAGTAGGGTTAAGGCAGTGCCTTCCCCTCTGTCTCAGATCAAGGATTCACTTCCAGAGGGAGGTGAAGCAGAACCTGAAGAAGGAACTGCCCCAGAGGGACTTGAACCTGACCAGGTTGAGTTCTTGGGGGCAGGGGGCCCTTCTAGGGAAGATCTGAGTAAGGAGCAACAGTGCTGCCCCTCTCTTGAACCCCTCAGACAGCAGGCTGCTGCTGAGGCTGCTGGGAGTGCTAGTGGGTCCCATAAAGTTTATTGGGATGAGGGACTCCTATATTCTGAGGGTAGAGACCCAGCCCCTGGAGCCACCAGGAGGTTGGTAATACCTCAGAAGTTTAGGGGTTCCTCTTGACCTTAGCACATGATATCCCTTTGGCAGGACACTTGGGCCAAAACAAGACCTGGGACAGGCTTGTTCCACATTTTCATTGGCCACATATGTCAGAGGACACAAAGGAGTTTTGTCGCTCCTGTGTCACTTGCCAAGCCAGTGGTAAGGCAGGTGGCACAACAAAGGCCCCCTGATACCACTACCTGTGGTGGGGGTACCCTTTGAAAGGGTAGGGATTGACATTGTTGGTCCCCTTGACCCTCAGACTGCATCTGGGCACAGATTTATCCTGGTGGTAGTGGATCATGCCACCAGGTACCCAGAGGCAATTCCCCTGAGGACCACCACAGCACCTGTGGTGGCAAGAGCCCTCATTGGAGTTTTCTCCAGAGTGGGTTTCCCAAAGGAGGTCATTTCTGACAGAGGTACCAACTTCATGTCAGGATATCTGAAAGCAATGTGGAAGGAGTGTGGTGTAACTTATAAGTTCACCACTCCCTATCACCCACAATGCAATGGTTTAGTTGAACGCTTCAACAAAACCTTGAAAGGAATGATTAAGGGACTCCCAGAGAAGCTTAGGCGGAAATGGGACCTTCTTCTTCCTTGCCTTTTGTTTGCATACAGAGAGGTTCCACAGAAGGGGTTGGCTACAGCCCATTTGAGCTTCTGTTTGGGCATCCTGTGAGAGGTCCACTATGTTTGGTAAAAGAGGGCTGGGAGTTACCTCTCAAGCCCCCAAACAAGATGTGATGGACTATGTACTTGGTCTCCACTCCCGGATGGCAGAGTACATGAAAAAGGCAACCAAAAACCTGGAGGCCAGCCAAGAATTGCAAAAAGCTTGGCATGACCAAAGAGCTGTGCTGACTGTATACCAGCCAGGACAGAAAGTGTGGGTGTTGGAGCCTGTGGCCCCAGCAGCCCTCCAGGACAAATGGAGTGGCCCCCATACAATAGTTGAACAGAAGGGAGAAGTCACCTATCTGGTGAATCTTGGAACTCCCAGGAGCCCCCTAAGGGTGCTTCATGTCAACAGATTAAAGCCATATGTTGACAGGGCTGACATGGGCTTGCTCATGGCAACTGATGAGGACCAGGAGGAGGAGAGTGACGCTCTCCCTGACCTGCTCTCTCAGAACCCTGATGATGGGTCAGTAGATGGCGTTGCTTTGGCAAGCAGCCTCACTGACCATCAGCAAACTGAGTGCAGACAAGTTCTGCAACAGTTTAGACATATGTTTAGCCTGACCCCTAGTCAGACTACCTGGTGCACCCATGAGGTGGACACTGGGGACAGTCTGCCTGTCAAGAATAAAATCTACAGGCAACCTGACCATGTCAGGGACTGTATCAGGACTGAAGTCCAGAAAATGTTGGAGTTAGGCGTGATTGAGCCTTCAGATAGCCCTTGGGCTAGCCCAGTAGTCCTGGTACCCAAGCCTCATACCCAGGGTGGTAAGAAAGAAATTAGGTTTTGTGTAGACTACAGAGGCCTCAATGCAGTCACTAGGACTGATGCCTATCCCATACCAAGGGCAGATGAGCTGATTGATACTTTGGCCTCAGCCAAGTATCTAAGCACATTTGACCTAACAGCTGGCTACTGGCAAATCAGATTAGCTGATGATGCAAAAGCCAAAACAGCATTTTCGACCCCTGGTGGGCACTACCACTTTGTGGTGATGCCCTTTGGATTGAAAAATGCACCTGCCACTTTTCAGAGGTTGGTGAATAAAGTTCTGGCAGGGATGGAAACTTATTGCTCAGCTTATCTAGATGATATTGCTGTCTTTAGTTCCTCCTGGCAGGATCACCTGGTCCACCTCAGGAATGTTTTGGAGGCTCTGCAGAAAGCAGGCCTCACTATCAAGGCCACCAAGTGCCAGATAGGGCAGAGTCAGGTTGTGTACCTGGGCCACCTTGTAGGTGGAGGCCAGGTTCAGTCTTTACAGAGCAAAATCCAAACCATAATGGAATGGGTTGCTCCTACCACCCAGACACAGGTGAGAGCCTTCTTAGGCCTGACTGGGTACTATAGGAGGTTTGTCAAGGGATATGGATCTATAGTGACCCCCTTGAATGATCTTACCTCTAAGAAAATGCCAAAAAAGGTTCAGTGGACAGCTAGCTGTCAAAAGGCATTTGAAGACCTAAAGCAGGCCATGTGCACTGCCCCCATCTTACAGAGTCCAGACTACACCAAAAGTTCATTGTCCAAACAGATGCTTCTGAGCTGGGTGTGGGAGCTGTACTGTCTCAACTGAATGATGAAGGTCAAGACCAGCCAGTAGCTTTTATTAGCAGAAGGCTGACCCCTAGAGAGAAACGTTGGTCAGCTATAGAGAGGGAGGCCTTTACTGTGGTTTGGGCCCTGAAGAAGCTGAGGCCATACTTGTTGGCACTCACTTCATAGTTCAGACTGACCACAAGCCCCTCCTATGGCTAAAGCAGATGAAAGGTGAAAACCCAAAACTTTTGAGGTGGTCCATTTCCCTACAGGGGATGGACTATACAGTGGAACATAGGCCTGGGACCCAACATGCCAATGCAGATGGACTCTCAAGGTATTTCCACTTTGAACACGAAGACTCAACTGGTCAAGGTTAGTTTAGTGTCCCTACGTTTGGGGGGTTGTGTAGGAGAGTAGGATCTGCCTCTTATGTTGCCCCCACTTTTTTCTGATGTTAGCACTGGTTTCTGGCTATAGTCTGGCTGGGTCCCTGCCAATCAGGGCCCCAGCCTCTCTGTTCTCTCTAAACGACATGGAGTGCACTCTAGGTGCACTAGTGATTGGATACTGTGGTGCCTTATGAGTCCCTAGTATATGGTACCTTAGGTGCCAAGGGCATAGGTACTTCACAGGCCTACAAGGGGCTGCAGCATGTGTTATGCCACCCCTGGGAAGCAGTCTAAATCTGACACCACAGGCCTGCTACTGCAGCCTGGGTGAGGTGGTGCTAGCACCCCTCACTGAGATATAGGTTTCCTATATCTCTCCTGCACACACATATAAACCTATCAGTCACCCCTAAGGCAGGCCCTATCAATCCTGAGGGCAGGGTGCTTGGCTTCTATGTGAGGGGGTGCCTCTGCCTGAGCAGGGCCCCTCTGCAGCTCTCAGAGTCTATTCTCTGGTGCTGTTTGTGGATGCGGTTAAACCATATACTATTAAGTGCATTATATCCTCACGGTAAATGCTAACTTTGGAATGGCTGCATCAAAACATGTCGTGTATGGTGTCAAACATCTTGGGATACTACCCCCCCGCCAATCTTGGCGGCGGGGGTAGCATTCCACCCTTCTAGAGGGATAAGACATGTACCTGCTGTGGAAACGCGGTAGAATCCTAAAGAGCCCTGGCATCACAAAATGGATGCCACCAGTCACAGACACTGGGCTGCCCTCCTGCTGATGACCGAAACTCACAGTGGAGGAAGCCCAACAATAGGCATCCTGTCACAGGGAGGTGTAACCACCTTCCAGACAGGGTTTAGTGTATTGGGGCTGGGTGGGTGCACTCTTAGAGTGCTTTGAAGTCCTGCACTGGGGGAGCAGAAGGCTCCTCTGTGCATATGCCAGTTCAAACCAGCTCAGGGGCTACCTGCCCCTGCTCTGTCGCGAAACTGGACAAAGGGAAGTGGGTGTAGCCACCCCCTCCCTTGACCCTCCCATAGGTGGGGTCATAGAGCTAGTCCATCCCCTCTTTTTAGTATAAGAGGGGGACCTTGCCATTGCAAAGCAGATAACCCCTGGATGACGCTCTACAGAAGAATCCTGGCCCTTCGACGTTCCACTACCTTTGGAAGACAGAAGAATCTCCCTTGGAGTCAAGGAGTGACTCCCCTGCTTGGCAGGCACCAAAAACGACAACGATGGTCGCAAACTACGCCGCTCCCGCCGGAGTCCGAAGTCCCTGCAGCCCAGGAAGTAGATTTCCTGACCTCTCCCAGGCCATCGTGAGTCCCCAGCGAAGCTGAGGTAAGTGGACCCCACGAGTAACGAGGAACCGCGACCCCTGGGTACCGTGCACTATTGTCGAGTGCAACCCCTTCACAACGTTCTACGAACTTGTGCTTTGGACCACGTGTGGTCCGGACCTCCAGCAGGAATCCCTCCGAAGATAAGAGGCCTACACCGTCCCAAGTGACCGTGGGCCCCTGTTGAGTGATTCCGCCCGAGGTGTCTTTGCGATCCCTTGCCCGCCGGCTTGTGGGTCCCCAGAAGACTTCTTAAAGAAACCAAAGAGCTCCCCTTGTTGCTCCAGGCCTGCCCTGACTTACCCTCGCTGGGTGAGTCCCTCAGACCTTGCTGGTCTGCGCCATCGACTTTTCTTCATCTCCCCGAGACTTGCTGCTGCCAAGGCTTGTTGGCTCCAATCGAGTTGCCGACACCACAGTCAGCTGCAGACGTTGAGGTACACACCGAATCCAGCTCCTGGTCGTCGTCGACACCTCCTGGACCACGTGGCTGAAGAGTCAAGGCACCCGCAACCGACCTGAATCAACCGACGACGGTGGGCATCCATCTTCCTTGCCCCGGGTCACTGCCAAGTGACTTTGAACACTGTCCCCTCTGCTTTCAGGTCATCCTTCTTCAGAATCCAGGCTTGGATTCCACCGGACACTTCTTCAGCTCCCGCAAGCAGCAAGTCTTCTTTGTTCGCCATTGAAAACGACGCCGCGACCCGACACCAAAGGACACCTGTGCACCCGGCTTCCCTGGGTGAGGTAACTCCAGCACTACGGTGCTCCTGTGGGTGTGGGCCCTAGAACGACTTACCCTGTAAGTGACTTGCTTGTAGGTTCTATAGAAGTATCCTAAAACGCTTTATTTCCAACCGCGACTTGCCCCATTGAAGTCAACGGCGATCCGCGCCTGTGTATCTACACTGCACGCGTCCCCTGTGGGTCCTTTACTTACCTGCCTTGGGTGGTTTCGTGAGGCCCCAGCACTTCTGAAGGCCCTAGGCCTTGTCTCCCTGCAAGTCGTTGTCCCTAAGTCTCTTACTTAGTATATGGTCTGGTACGCCCCTAGGGCCCCAGCCATATTTTGTGCTTAACTTATTGTGAAACGTTGATTTGTGCATATGTTTGTCTTCTAATCTCATAAAGAGATTAGTAGAGAGTTATTTAGAAATAAATACATATATATTTGATATATATACCTGTGGGATGTCTTTTCATTTGGTGATTCAAGAGATTATATGGTAAAACAAGCTGCTTTACATTCCTCCGAGACTTAGCCTGAAGGCTGCTCTCCACAGCTACCACTAGGATAGCTTTCTTTAAAAGGTTGTCTTAAACCTATCTACCATAAGAGTCGATTTGCCCTGGTGCAAGGTGTCCACTTTAATTAGTGAACAGCATATACCAGGCCAACTTCTCACACACACCCTTATTGGTCACAAGGAATTTACAAACATTTATCAAATAAATAAAGGTCCTAGCAACAAAATATCGAAGTCCTTAGGTCCACAGGCGAGTATATCCTATTAAGATCATGTATAGGTTTTCAAATACCATCCACAGATCACATCCATTGAAAAAATTTCATTTATTCCTATACAGCAAATTCCCAGCAGTTATTGAAGCCAACACGTGTTTCGTCTGTACACATCAGTATTCAGACTTTTTCAAGGCAGAATAGATGAAACGTAAGTCACGGTTCCACTACGCAACGGGTCCTCCTTATTAGTAGTGTCCAAGTATACACTGATAGTAAAATTCCTAGAAAAGCTGGTAAGTCCACCGTTATACCCGTGTAGTACTCCCAATGGTGCTGTTACATGTATATCAGATACGCCCCGAATCTGGAGTCCCCAACTTAGGCCAGTAATACCCCCGTAGTCTTGTAAATAACGACCCACTGGCAATTGAGCAAAATACACCACTCTTCTCGAATATACAGCAAATTGCCAGCAGTTGTTGAAACAATTGGGCCAGACCTTGATAAGTCGGTCCCCTCTCACGCCAGAGTAATAGAAGAACACACCGATCCGTGTGCTTCTTCGTGCCAAACTGGTGTCGACAGTCATCAGTGTGGAGACTGTGGCCGGAGTTGGGGGACCGGACACTGCTCGACAGGACACAACACAACCGCAACAGGGTGAGTGACCACCAGGTACTGGGGGGACAGGGGGAGATGGCCACAATAGCACACATGCACAAGCAAGCAGGGCACAGTGCACACCCACAATCACTCTGGGTCCTCGCCCAGACCCACAGACTGTCACAATGTACAATGCCATGCTGTCTGAATGTCAACCTGTACCGTGCAGCTACATACATGTGGACACATTGTAATAACCATCTCCCCTTCACATCGCAGGGGCATCATCAACACCTCCTGCAGAGCAGTCACAGCCACTCTTCACTGATGACGAGGAGGAGGACAACACCAGCATCGACACCTAAACCATCCAAGACCTCATTGACCTCATCTGCAACTCACCTCCAGGAGCAAGGCAGCCCAGCTACATCCATGAGACCCCACCCACCACCCAAACCACCCAGCAGGAGGCACCCACAGCCCCGGCACCCTCCCAAGTCCCCCAGGAAAAACAAATGGCCTTCCAACGCCGTGTGCTGGAGGGCCAGAGGGAGACGGCCGAGCAGGTGCAGGTGGTGTTCGAGCTCATGGCTACCAAACTGGACACCATCCTTGGGTGTCTATGTCCGCCCCATGGTCTCCAGTGAGCCCTGACTGACATCTCTGGAGTCATGACGCGGAGGGAAGAATACCTGTCCGCTCAGAGAGGCCCCAGCAATGCCAGACATGAGCTGGCACACATGCGGAGGCTCATGGAGGACATGGTGCGGATGGAGGCGGAAAGGATGGCAGCCACCGCTGCACATCAGCGAAATGTAGCTGGGGTCTACCGTGCCCTGCATGTCCTCATCATGGCATTGCTGCCACATGGCTTGGCGATGATGAATGCTGCTGCCCCCACACCATCCACATCTCCGCCCCCTGGTGTGTCAGTGCCTCCCAGTGCGGCAGGCATATCCACTCCGGCACCTGATGTGTCACTGCCACACAGTGCAGCCGACAATCCTCCTACGGCCCCTGATGTGTCAGTGGCACACAGTGCCTCAGCCGGTACTGCAACACCCACAGGTGGGGCAGGGGACACACCCGGGGACGAGGACGTGGATGGGACTGTGGTCAGGAGGGCCAGGCACTAGCATTTCCGCCACCTTGCCTGTTTCTGCTTGGCGCCGCACATGGCCTCAAGACCTACCATTGACCCCCTATACACTCGGATGCACTCACCTTGGACAGCGACATGGACTGCCACATCCTGTTTGACGACCAATGACACAGCGGACAGACTGCGGACTGTACCCTTCCTCTTCCGCAGTACAGGTCATCCCCAGATGGACACTGGCTGGCCCTCCACGAGCCCATATTGTGTAGTGTGCTCGGCATTGCCCTGTACCGCTCTAGCTGCATGACTGCACTGGATGTGCAAATAAACATCCAGTGACGCACTGCTGTGTAATGTCTTACGTCATTCATGTATGGATGTGTGGATGAATGTGGGGACAGTGCCTTCCCTTGCGTCAATGATGTTCATCCTGTGGGATGCCAGTCAGAGGGTGCAACATTGCATTTTGTGTACCGGGTTCCGTGAACACTACAACAGGGACACACGCATCAGTCACTTCCTTGTCCGGACATGGACTGGACCACGCCCAGAGCCCACGAGTCATTGTTGCAAGCCCTGCGCTGGTCGGGCGTACGGCAGGCCAGACCACTCCGCTAACGCCCCGAGGGGGGGCCCTCATTTCTACCCGTCGCAGCCGTACTCGCTGGTGGTGTGCAGGTCACTGGTATAGTTGTCAGCATGTCACAGCCACTCCCTGATGGCAGGTTTGCACGCACACCACACCCATCTGGCACAGGCGTCACAGGCGGCACAGGCCATGTGACTCCGCCAACATAAGGGGCCGACGACGTCACATTCCCCTCTTCTGGTGGTGACTGGATGGCTGCCGCTCCACAGTTCTCACTCATGTAGGGCCCATGAGTTGTTGCGCACAGGGTTAGTGGCATCCGAGGCCTTGCGGACGGCACAGGCCTACCACCACGTGGTGCAGACTGGGGTTGCACAGGGTTAGTGGCACACGAGGCCTTGAGTAAGGCACGGGCCTACCACCACGTGGCGCAAACTGGGGTTGCACAGGGTTAGTGGCACCCGGGGCCTTGCGGACGGCACAGGCACCCCGTCAGTGGCACCTTGAGCTGCTGAGCGGGTGTGCAGCCTGCGATGATGCCCAGTCCCGGCGGTCTGGACAGCTGAGGTTTTGTGTGCCCTGCTAGACCGTAGTGTAGGCCAGAGCCAGCGGGCAGTGCGGGCCTACCGCCACGTGGCGTCGCTTCCGGGATCCCAGAGTTGGTGGCACCCATTGGGCTGAGCGGGTGTGCAGCCTGCGATGGTGCCGGGTGAACTGGTATGTCCTCTGCCATGGAGTAATCAAGACCCAGCACCAAACGTGAGACCTGGTGGCCTGTGGAGCGGGGCTGCATGATGTGGAGGGCGGCATGTCCGTGGGCCCCGGGCTTGTGGCTTGCAGCGGCACATGGTGGGACCTCCTGTCTACGCGCCGGTGGCAGAAGATGAGCATTGAGGCCTGGGTGTGCATGGGCGGGCATGCTCCGATGGGCGGTGGGAGAGGTTGGGGTGCCTCTGCCTGGGTGTGCATGGGCGGGCAGGCGATGTTGTCTTGTGCAAGTGTGTGTACTGTGCCAGTCATGTATCTGGGCTCTGTTTCAGCTGACGGCTCTGAATCAGATGTGTGACCTGGTGAACTGCACTACATACCGGCACGTGGTTGGAGACACACCGGTGGCAGCAGGTGAGCAGTGTGGCCTGGGTGCACAGGGGCGGCACTCTCTCTCTCCCTCTCTTCCTCTCTCTCTCTCTCTCTCTCTCTCTTCCTCTCTCTCTCCTCTTCTCTCTCTCTCTCTCACCCTCTCTTCCTCTCTCTCTCCCTCCCTCTCTTCCTCTCTCTCTCCTCTTCTCTCTCTCTCTCTCTCTCCCTCTCTTCCTCTCTCTCTCCCTCCCACTCTTCCTCTCTCTCTCCTTCGCTCTCTCTCTGTCCTCTGATGTGCGCAGGACACACCTTCTCATCATGTTTTTTGTCTTACAGGCTGTGACCTACGTATTGTCCCGAGGGGAGCGGCCATGTGTCTTCACTTCATTTCGTTGTTCATTTTAATAAAGTTTCATTTGTTGCTTCGAAAGTGAATGTGTGCTGGTCATTTCTTTGACGACACATCCATGTCACCAGTTGTATTTGTGCGGCATCAAGCAGAATATTTTGTACATGTTTAGGTGTGGCTGATGTGGCATGTCTTTGGTCAGGGGGGTGCCAGGGAGGGGTGGTCCTGGGGGTGGTGGCGGTGGGTGTCCGGGCCGCATGATGGGTGGCTCCATGGCATCTGTTGCCCTTCCGATGTAGCCCTGGGCTGTGCTCCCTTTTGGTTTGCAGGCTGCCGTCCGACTTTACACCAGGTCAGAGCAGGTGTAGATTTCCTGGTGCTAACGCGTCTTATCGCCTGTTTTGTGTTTTTATCGTGGATGTGGCTGGTCGTTGTGAATGTTGAGGTGTGCTGTTGTCTCGACTTTTGGCACGGGAACGCCTACTCTGCATCTCATTAGCGATATTTGCGGGGTCCTCTGTGGCGATATTTTTTGCGGCTGCTATCACGGGTAAACTGGTGCTGTGGGCTGTTAACACCGGCTTGTGAATGGGGAGGTAAATTTATCACGACTTTGGCTGCGATAAAGTGCCGTTAATTCGGCGATAGCTCCTTGTGAATATGCCCCTATGTTGTTTAAATTGTAAACACGAGAACACAACGTATTAATACTATTATCAACAACAGCAAGCACTTTATTGAAATTATCTGTTCAATTTGTCTTAGATGTGCAGCACCTTCCATCTGGGATAAGTTCCAAATTTCATTATAGGCAGCATAAATAAACCTTTTAGAACATGGAGATTTGGGACCTAGAAGAAAATCTGTTAAATTCATTCCTTCATACAAGAGAAAAAGATGTTGTTTCACTGCAGACATTGTGGAATGTTCCAACCATTGTTGACATAACTTCTACACTGACTAGGTGGTAATAATACCAGAATGTTTTGACTGAGACTATCGGGGATCAGGTCTTTATGATTTGAACCCAGGTGTGGAATTAAGAAAACGAGCAAGACAACCATTAGTGTCTACTGACCATAACAACCACCTGTCAGGACCTGGGAATGAGGAATTAAATGTACCATTCAGCACCATGCTATTTAATTGTTCTTCAGTGTAATTTGTCAAACTCTGTCAATTATCAAAGTCGGCAATAGAGGAATTTGTTGGGGCATCCAATTCTTTAATTTTTCCCAAACCCAGACAGGTAGTCTGCTGGATCATTTCAGTCAAGACCTTGTCTTTATGCTTTTGGGAACTCCCTTCTGGGGGAGTTGGACAATGTTACCATTGTGTATAGTTAAAATGCGGACCCTGACCACTGGCTATGTGCAGCAAATTATTGTCCATAATGATGATACCAAAACATAGCAATATAGTTAGCAGAATTAAGATATAGGTCCTCTGATTTAAAACCAGTATAGTACTCTAGCTCGGAAAGTATAGACTTTACAGTTTCAACATCCCAATCATCTGAATGTAACTAAGGTACCATTACATGACCCATAGGAACTTTGAACACATATGGTATCTGCATTGTCTCCGTAGGGCCGAATATGTCAAATCCCATCAGTCACTGGAACGGCTGAAGTGTTGACGAGGGACGAGTTTATGCGAATGTTATGCCTCACACTGTCAACCAGTTCTGAGGCAGAACATTCTGGGAGGTAATGGCCATTGATTTACAGGAAAAAAAACTGTCATAAATCCAGTCCACATGAATAAAAAAAACAAGGAGAGTATGATCCAGACATGGCCGGACTACATAAGTGCATCCCAACCATGAAATAAAAGTACAAATCTATGCTGGAGGTGGTTGCAAAACAGAAGAACTATCTGAAGAAATTCAATGTGGTCCATAAAGTACCCGGTGGTGCTCAGCTGGAAAACTGGGGGCTGTGACTCAGCAGTAGGTCTTGAAAAATCCAATTGGGAAGGATTCCCCAAAGGTGAATCCTTATAAATGACATCAACTGTAGAAGACAAAATAGCAGAAACAGTTATCATTTCTGTCAGGTTGTCACAGAGGACTCAGCCTCCCCCCTACACCAGCCGGTGAGAATCAGCATCAGTGGTGTTCAAGGTCTGCATAGGAAAGGCTTGCGGTCATTGTATGAATACTCCATGGCATACAATAGAGAATCGGACACATGATGTAGTTTGACATGTTCGATGGTGACAAAGTGTTTGTCTTTAGAACCTGGAAGAGGTGGCATGATCACAGTTCATGTACCTTGTATGCCAAGGGCTGGAACAGAAGCATGGTACATTGGGCTGAATTACTTTTTACTCACCATCTTCTCACGAACCACATCTCCAACTTTTGGAAGCCAGCCAGAAACCATAGTCTGTTCTTCAGCACTCTAAAAGAGAGACGTAGGCAAGTTTTTGCTAGACTGGGCGTTACATAACTTTTCTAGGTCCTATAAGACAGCACAATGGTTATCTACGTCAAAGTTTGTGGCCTCCACCACAATGTCTGGACTATTAAGCTGGGGAACATACATATTGATGCCAAAAGGTAATTTGTATGGGGTCCGCTCACCAAGAGATCTTTTAGAGAGGTTATTAAGTGCTCGTTGAACCCCATAAAGATGATTCAACCAACTTCGCCCCGTACTTCTAGCCATTAAGGACTGCTTTAAGTCACAATTCATTCTTTCCACAACAGAACTGCCTTCGGGCCTATATGGAGAAGAATAATGCACCGGTACACCCATGTACGTCATTGAATCTTGGTACGCCGTAGATGCGAAAGCTGGACCCTGCTTTGAGTCGAATGCACAGCAGGCATAAGTCCCTATAAAGACTTGCAAGTCTTTAATAACAGTTGGGGCATCAGCCAAGCACTGTGGCCAAACCCAGAGGAATCCGAAGCAAAAATCAACTGCAACGAAGATAAACTGGAACGCAGTATCCAAAATCAGTGGACCACAATGATCGAGGTAAATACAGCCAAAAGGCTTGTTTGAAATTAAGAGATGTGTCTGCGGTGGATGACCAATGTCACAACACAGGACATACTTTCTGTCCTGTTGATATAAGCCTCGCCACCAATAACGTTGCTGTAAGAGCGAGATAGTGACCGCCACTGCCGCATGGGGGAAGCTACACCTTCATGTGTGGCAACAATTAAATCATGTCTGCAAACTTCATTGGGAATCACACGATCACCAGCCCCAGGAATAGTTACAAAAGGAACATTCTGGTCATTTAAGTGATAAGAGTATTTAGAAGGAAAGTCCTTTGGTAAGGGGTGCTTTTTTCAAGTGTATTCTTGGCAGCCAAGATATCATTATCAATACAAGTTTTAGAGCATGTGAGTGCTGATATTTTAGCTGTGGTTACTGCAGATTTGGCTGCTTGATCAGCCAGAGAATTGATGACTCAATGTGTGTATTCCATGAGTTTGTGGCAACCTACCTTTAAGATCTGCCACTTTAACCTAAAGCAGTTTGTGCTTGATTGTGCTACCCTTTAAATCTCTGAACTCATTTTGTTGACAAAAATGTAAATTATCATTAAATACTGTACACAGTATTATGAATCATACACAGTAAGTGTGGGGAATTCAGGATATGTATTTTCAAGTGCAAGAAGCAAAGTCTTCAGTTCAGCCAACTACGCAGTGCAGTCTCCTAAAGACTTCATGTGAGTTGTTAGAGGGTGAAAAACGACATGCAACATAATACCAATAACGATGGTGCATGGGGCCGAATACTGCTGCTTAGAACCTATAGCAGGTTGGGCTGAACCATCAGTGTAAATTATATATTTATACCTATCTAGAGGCAGGACTGCAGAAGGTAATGGGTACACATTCTCATTTTGCAGATATTCTGTGTTTGTAAAGAAGGGTCGAAGATGAAGTCCACATCTACAGTGGTTAAGGACATAGCCCATTGTATCCATCTAGGATGGAGGGTCTCTGTGTTAGGTACGCTAGCTTTTGTGACAGCCTCCAAGGCTGGCACTTGGGTAACAACAATAATGCATTTTCCTTCAGTAAGTGGCGATCCTTAGGGATGGCCAGCTGCACGCCAGTCAGTATTTTTCCAGTGGAAGCAAAACACATTTTTGCACTGTAATAAAAATGTGATTTATATGCCAAAGGCACTGTTTCACCTTTGTTAAAGGTGATATATGTAAATCCAATTGTGCCTGGTAAAATTTGGATGACCAGGTTTGTGGTATTGGCAATATGCAAGTGGCATGTTTCAGGCAAGTACATTTTGTAAAGATCTGAGTGTTTCTGTGAGTTCTGACATCCAGCATGAAGTGGAACAATCAGGGTGTATTAAAGCATAAAGAGGTTTAATGTGTTGTGCATATTCAGGTATGTATGTCCTGCCAAAATTCAAAAATCCCAGCAGAGACTGCAATTTTTTAAGTGAGTTTTGAGGCTTCCATTGCACACATTTCTCCAGAAAATAAGGGGCAAGACTTTTTCCCTCATTCGTAAGTTCATATCCTAAGAAAAGGACACTCAGAAACGCTACGTTAGATTTTTTTAATGATGAACTTGTAACCAAGTTCACCAAATCCGAATCTTCTGTTATCCACTCTTGCCAATTGGCCATTTAATTCATCATCCGTCAAGTGGATGTCATCTAGGTAGGACAGAGCATCAGGGTCAATCTCATGAAGAATTGACAAAATTCGTGCTGCAAAAATTCCCAGGCTGTTTTTATAGCCCATAGGAAGTCATGCGTAGCACATTTGAAAACCCAGGGCACTAAAAGGCGGACCAGACTTGGCTCTGAGGAGATAAATTGTGACTGAAAGAACCGTTGGAAATGTCCAAAGTGGTTTTGTATTCGTTATGGACTACATTATCAATGAGTGCCATACTGTATGTATTTTGCACTGCAAATGTGTGTGTATGATTGTTCAAATGTCTATAGACTAAGACATTGTGATAGGAATGATCTGGTGTCAGAACACGAAAAAGAGGATTATTCATTTGAGAGATCTGGGTTCAATAGCTCCCTGGTACTCCAGTTAGGAAAGAATTTCTTTAACAGGTGCTTAAGCATCCCATTTAATAAGATATTGTGGTTGTACCTGTGGTGTGGACTGTATAGTAATAACATGATAAGGGGAAACCTTATCCCAACTAGTATGATTGCGATAAGGTTCAGGGGCCATGCAAGGGCCCTTTCCGATATATAAGCTTGTTTGACTTCGTCAGGGACAAGGTGTAAAAAAGAAGGTATAATTACATCCTCACCTTGGGGGGATGTAAGTACAAATGGTGGGGGCCAATCGACCTCTGTCAGTAGAATGTCAAAAGACGTAGTTAAGTTATCAGGGTAAGTCGCGATACTGACGAATTAAGCGCCATTATGATGATTGACATTGTGGGAATTACTGTTGGCGTGTTCTGTTTGTTATAGGTTGACCGTAATATTTTCTTAGACCAATTTGGGAGGTATCGGGTTATGGATTATTGTTTATTAATACAACGGCAATAAACAATTGCGGGTGACGTCTTTCCGTCAACGCACATGTAATTTAAAACGATTGAGGGAATATGGCTCGGGTGTTTAAATCACAACCCCTAATATGAACATTGGAGTACGCCGTATCTGGGCAAGTTACGATACTGACGTATGAAGCGATATTTTGATGGTTGACACTGTGGGAAGTACTGCTGGCGTTTTCTGTTTGTTATAGGCTGACCGTTATACTCTTTTGAACCAATTTGGGAGGTAATTGGGTTATGGACGGTTATATGTGAATACGATAGCTTTTCATGACCATTTTTTTATATGCTCGGCTGTTCGAGTACCGTCGGGGAGGCTATGGTTGTATCATACCTAGTGTTGAATAAAGTAGGTCATGTTTGGGTATCCCTTTAGACATATTGGCGTATCATGAATAAAAAAATATCTTTTTGTGATAGGTTATTTATATATGGTTGGGAAAGCAATAATATTATATTATTTGATTCGACAACGAAAACGGGATAGAGATGAGTTGCATTTATCTCTTCCTTTATATTTAGGGCGTGTTTTCCCAATCTTGAATATACCCAACCTAGGGTTTTGGATCGCATAAATTTGATTAATATCCAGGACAGATCTGGTACCATCACTTACAGATAAGTAAGGTGAGAAGAATATACATTTTCGTATATGTGACCTTTCGATTTTGCAAAAGGTTAAAATGTCGATTGAATTCGGCTTACTTGACCCCTCTTTTTATATTAGGATACGCTAATTTTAAGTTTTCAAACCTTGGATTGGTGGCTTGTGATCCGCAACACAATGGTGACGATTTATCCCATGTCTTTGATGAATATATATGAGGTGAGAATAGCCTTATCACAATGATAAATACTTATAAATAACTGCATTTTTATATGCAGAAATATATATAGATAGGTTTATTATTGAGAGAAATTTTGGAATATCCTAGGTGTTTTTTTAAACACTTCTTTACGGTTATGTTTTGGTTCTGTGGCTTTTCCTTTTGTCTTTTTCTGTTTTCCTTCTCTTTTCCCCTTCTTTTTGATTTGGTGTTTTTATTATGTTAAATATTCATTGGGAATATGCTAAGTATTAGATTCTGGTATACTAAGGTTAGAAAAAGGTTCTTTTTAAAAAAACTTTTCACTTATGTTTTGTCTGTTTTTGTATGTTGTCCCAACAAGGGACTCCTTTATTGATTCTTTTTTACTTCTTTCTGTTTGATAAACAGACTGTGCATGTTTTTATAAACAAAAATTGGTTTCTTTATATACAAATTGGATTTTATTATATGTTTAAGTTCCCCTGTCTATTGTGTGTGTGTCCTTTTTGATTTATTCTGTCGTTTAGTATAAGTATGTATTGTTTTGGTTTATCAATATTTATTGATAGTGTTTTTGTACATATATAAATGTGTGTAAGTTTAGTTGTCTAAATAATTGTTTGGTTTTTAATGTGATATATTGTATGTGTATATATGTGGTTGGTTCTGTGTATTTATTGTGTGTATTTGTAGTTGTTATTTATATACATGTGGTCTTACATACGATTCTATTAATACTTTCAGCCCTGATGAAGTTCCAATAGGAACGAAACGCGTTGGCTGACTTTTGCTGTTCTAAACTCCTTTTGATACAAAATAAAGAAAATACACCTTGGAAAAGTTGGTAACATTGTGGACTCATTTGATCGGTGCACCTTCCCCTTTGCAATAGACGTAGTTAAGTTGTTAGAAATGGATTTTATGGCTGGCTAGGGCATGTGCCTAAGCGAGGCAGAAACCACAACTCTAGTCAAGGAAAGGGAGTTACACGTTGAAGATAACCCCTGCTCACCCCCTTGGTAGTTTGGCAGAGCAGTCAGGCTTATCCCAGAGGTAATGTGTAAAGCGTTTGCACAACACACTCACACAGCAGCGACACACTAGGCACACCACAAAACAAACTCCACACAAGGGTATATAAAAATAGCCTTTGTATTGTCCATAAAAACGCATTAGAACACAATCACATTTTACACGCTGCCACTGGCACTCGTCATCTTCACAGGGATTACGTAAAACACTTAGGCCAATCGGGCCACTGTCATAAATATCACATACATCACAGTAAGTGAGGACAACCAGTAACTACTGGTAAGAGTGCACTGAGCACAAAGCATGAGGCATGAACATCATGACAATGCTCAGCATAGCACATTACGCATATACATCATCAACAGGGCACCAAAGTGAATACTCCTCAACACATCACCTAGTACCCACCTGGCCTTAAGGCACTGGTACTAAACTTCACTGTTAGGGCCCCCAAGCCCTGTACATAACATGTTGGTCCAGGGCTCACACCATAAATACATCAGGCCCACCTTAGTCCTAAACTGCACTGTATGACACATATAATGAGCATCACACTAATAGTAGGCCTAGCACAACAGTTGGTGTAACAAGTAACTACTGGCAGAATAATACATAATACGGCCCATGATCATGACATTTGTTACCACAGTGCTTCTGCACTTATCCTGCAGGCTGCGTGGTAACTGCAGGAACGGGACCTCCATCGAGGGTCGCCACCCCGTCCTGTTCTCTGATTTCTCATGGGCCCCCCAAAGGTACGTATGTAGCAAGGGGGGAACAGTCATGCTCTGCCACGCCAGTGAGGAGACCTCTCTTGGTCCCCGCAGGCAGAATGGCCCCCTAATTACTGCTGCCAGCGAGTGTGGTACTGCACCGACGTAGAGGATGAGGCCGCTCGATCCGGCCCATGCCCCACACCGACCAGGCTTCTGGTGAGGGTTGTGGCTGCTCCTCTTCCAGCCCAAGAACAATCTGCGGGGCCCAATCCACCCCCTGGCGAGAGTGCCGCATTCACCGCTGTGGCCCTCGGGATAGCATGGCTCCCAGGGATACCAGGGGACCCTGTGGGTCTCAGGTCTGATAACCCCAAACTCCTTTAGGTCGCGGGGCAGTCCTCACAACACTAGGGACCTCCGTGTTCTTCACTGGGGCATTGCTGCTCTCCGTTCATGGGCGGGGGTCTTCATCAACTGCTGCCGGCTCTCCCTTACTGGGCGGGCCGGGCCAGCCCTGGTGCAGCTGACACGGGTACACACAGCCCGTCTGGCTGCACGTCGCGCTAGAGCCCTGGTTGTCACGGCAACCATAGAGCAGAAGCAACAATGCTGAAGGGAGACTTGGGCAGCAGGACGGCCTCGGACTGCGAGGCGTGCTTTATTCTGGACCAACCTGCAATCTCAAGCCGGGTTCAGATTCCGGCTCTTCTCTACCTTCAGGCATTTTCTCGGCAGGTGGGGGGGGCTCAGCCCGGCCTCCAGCACACAGGGTTCCATGAGTAGTGTGGGACAACGTCAGGAGCGCTTCTCTTGTGCTATCACCCGGCACCATATAGTTTAAAGCAAGGGCGGTCTCCAGACCCAGTACAGCACTCCATATGCTCTTCTAAATAACAGGGCTTCAAAGCACACAGGGCAAGTCACAAGGCCATGGGACACCACAGGGGCACATCAGCCAAGTGTCCCCAGGGGGGGCACCACATGGAGTATTGTAGGCAGAGTGGTAGTCCTTCCCCTATCCCCAGAAGGTAGCAGGTCAGCACTTTCTGCAGCCCAGTTCCATGGCGGCTCCTCCTGGTCCCACGCAGTGTCTTCTTCTCAAGTTCCAGTAAAAAGTTCAACAAACATGGGGTCACAGTCCCAGTACTTATGCCAACAAGTGTCTTTGTTCTGCCCCCTGGCAGAGGGCTCTGAGCCCAGTCCAAACCAGTTCTGGGGGGCACTTTACAAGTGCACATCAACCTCCATTGAAAGTGTAAGGCTTGGCTCCAGACACACCACAGGGGGGTGGATCCATCATTATGAAGGCAGGCACAGCCCTATTCAGGTGCAGGTGCTACTTCTCCCACCACTCCAAATGCAGACCAGGCCTATTCAGCCTAGCGCTCTGGAGCCAGTGCACCTCCCCAGCAACTGCCACTCCAAAGCCAGACAGTCAATACACAACAGGCAGGCACAAAGACACATAGCACACAGAAATGCCCACTTCTAAAAGTGGCAATTCTAAAATAGTAATAATAAATCTGCTTTCACCATTAATCATCATTTATCACCACTATTCAAAACATACCAAACTTGATCACGCTAGCCCTCTCATGTCAGGAATTACCACTGAAGCACATATCAGGGAATCCCCAATGCATTCCAATGAGAGGGCAGTCTCACAGCAGTGAGAAACCAAGTAGGCTGTTTGTCACTACCAGGACATGCCACACAGTTAAGGCACATGTCCTACCTTTTACCTACACCGCACCCTGCCCATAGGGCTAGCTAGGGCCTACCTTAGGGGTGGCTGATATGTAGTAAAAGGGGAGTCACAGACATGGCAACCACTTTATGTGCCACGTCACAGTGGCAGTAAACTGCACATGCAGGCCCTGCAGTGACAGAGGCCTGAGACAGGTTTGAAAGGCTACTTTGGTGGGTGGTGCAAGCAGCGCTGCAAGCCCACCAGTAGCATTTAATTTACTGGCCCTGGGTATATGAGATACCACTGTACAAGGGACTGACAGGTAAATTAAATATGCCAAACAGGTGTAGACCAATCTTACAAAGTTTACCATAGAGAGCACAGGCTCTTTAGCACTGAATAGCAGTGATTAAGTGCCCAGAGTTCTAAAACCACCAACGACAGGTCAGAATAAAATACAGGAGGAAGGCAAAAAGTTCTGGGATGACCCTGCAAAAAGGGCCAAGTCCAACATAAGTTGTCCCAGAAAATTGCTTTAATGGTGCGTTTAATGTCACCTTCAATTTGAATGTCTAAGTGATATAGTCTGTCTGGGGGGGCTACGTGGGTGTCCGCGCTTTCAACAACAAATGTTTCAGTTGCTTTCACCACCAGAAACTGTTGGAGAGTACGGCATACTATGGTGACTTCTGCTCTGTGGTCGAGGAGAGTCACAGCCCAACTCCTGTTCCCGAGGAGGGTTATCACCATCTGTGGCATATTTAGCAGTTAAGGCTGTAACTTTATATTACTGAAAAGGGGCCTTATATGGAGGAGGCCTATCCTCCTTCTTTATCTTTACGTCAGATGAGTGTTGTGTCTCCCTGTTTGGTTTCACGTATTTATCTTGTCTACGTTCAGACCGTGCTCCTCTGTTGTACTGTTGATCAGACGATTCCTGGAAGGAACGGGAGAACATGTATCAGGAACCTGATACCTGCCTGGAGTCTTGATCTTAGTGCAATCATGAAATTCATACCGTCTTTCAGAGGACTCCGGGGGTGGAGAACCTCCTCAAGGTTTACCTTTCTGTTGCTGTGTAAATTTACCCCATGGTTTTTTAAAAACTCCCGGGCTGGTCTGGCATCCCTGTCAGAGCTAGGCTTGCCAAGTGGTGGTACTGAAGGTCTAGTTCCCAAACTATTGTGTCCTAAAGATGTATATACATTAGCAGTAATTACAGGCAACTCACGTTTGCGGTCAGCTACTGCCACCACTGCAAGTCGCTAGCATATAGCCAAAGATGTTGCTTCACCTTTAACATTAGAAAGAACTATTTCGGAAATGATGGGAAAATTACCCATGAGTTTCATCCCTAAATCGAGGATTAGGACCTGCCCCATGCTCATTCTGTATTTCTTTCATGACGTTTGGTAGAGCTGCCATCAAGGGAGTACCTTGACAAAGAGTGTAGACAGTTGCAAAAATAGTCCCCAAGGTGTTGCAGTTAGCTAGAGTGGGAACCAGTACAGTGGGTAAGCACATGGCTAAAAATCTGTGCTTGTCTTGTGGTCCCATAAGGGGAAACACAGGTTTAAAGTGATCCATTTTTTGGGCAATCCAAAATGGTATTTCCTCACGATTAGTGGGTCATTTGTCACTGAATGAACAATTACAGGACTGCAGGCAACTGAGCATGCACTTGCTGCCCAAGTATAGGTGGACTAGCTAATAATGTACGTGAAATAAATTGAGTTAGACGTTGGTATAAGACGACAAGAACATTGTACAAATCCTGGGGCAGATTTACAATAAACTAACGCAGCACGGTGCAGCAAGTCATTTTTCTGTGCCGTGCTGCGTTAGTTTGGAAAGCACAGCGATGCGACATATTTACAACAATATGTCGCACCTCTGTGCTTCCCCCTGCGCTGGCACACAAACTGCTGCCATACGCTGACGCAGGCTCCCTTGCACCATGGTGCAAGGATGCCTGCATCGTGGGGAGATTGTTTTTGCTCGGGAAGGGAACCCTTCCTGAACAAAAACAATCATTAGAGGCGATTTCCTCTTTCAATGTGTGCTGCAGAATGCAGCACGCATAGAAACAGGAAACAAAAACGAGGAGCCCTGAATACATTTCTCCTCGTTGCGCCTCACTACGCCTCCCTGGGGAGGCGTAGCATTCACACGCATTTCCAGATTTACGATTCCTCGTAAATCTGGAAATGTGTCTGGTTCAATGGGTGTTGCGTGGGAACACCCACAGCAACACCCATGGAATGCCCCTTTCACGCAAAGTGCTGCGTGTTAAGGGGCCAAATTTACAAGGACAGGAAAAGCCACGCAGGGTGGCTTTTCCTGTCCTTGTAAATATGGGGCAGTGTATTGCGCTGCCAGTGCGTCACAAAAAGTGACGTACTGGCAGCGCAAGGGGCTTGTAAATCTGCCCCCCTGTGTCTGCACGAGATTTAAATTGGGTAAATCAGGGTATTGTGTATACCCAGCTAATTCCAGCCAAATAGACCCTTCATTACTGGGAGGACCCATACGAACTGACCAAGGAACATGGAAAAGAGCGTCATTTAACCAAGTCTGGTGGTCCTGGACCGTGAGAGTAATTTTGGTAAGTGCATAAGGTCTATATGCAGCAGGTGCTGATGGGGTAGTATATGTATGAAAAGTATTAGTGTCAGCATCCACAGCTGTAAATGTGACCTAAGAATAAAAGAATTCAAAGCAGAACACCTTGTCCAATTCAACTGCAATAATTACTGGAGTTCCCCTATTAGGGTCTCTATGTTGCCTCAGATGCGCATAGACTGCCAGTCGGCAGTTGGCTGCAACAGCAACAGGTTGCACCATAATTAATTCATAAAGAATTGAAAGTGTAGCACAAACAGGGTCTTACCCTTTTAATATGCAAGCTTGAAAACCAACAGAACTAGCTGTTCCCTATAAACTGTGGAGGATAAATCTCATACACCACGGACTGCTATGGTAAAAGGCGTGAGGGTATTGTGGACAAGCACTCCTCAAGGTTTCTCCCAAGTAAGTACCTGACCAAAAAGTTGGAGGAGCAATGTTGCAGGGATTTTGCTCAGTAACAGAACTATGCTTGGGACCATAGGACATCACTATCTAAGGGCTGAGTCACCATAGCAGCTCAGTATCTATGAGCCCGAGTCTGACTAACTATAGTGCCTCACTATAGAAACAAGTGAGTTGGCACCCCAGCACGCAACACTCTCGATCGTCTCAGCGATCGCGGTAACAGGTCACACCATTTCACTCTCTCACTCGTACTTGTCCACAATAAAATAAATGAGAGACACAAAGGACATTTCTAATATTTATTTAAACAATTGTGCTCTAAGATGCAGTATTTGCACCATAATTTGAGAAAAAGGATACCAAAAATATCATTAGGATGGTTAACAAACCATATACCATAGAAATCCCTATCATGTTATAAGACAGATTAGCCTAAACTCTCCTCTTCCTACTGAAGCTAAATGATTATATTTCAAACATCTCTGGGATTAGTGATGGACCCTGTACCTTAGCATACATAGATGGATGTTCTACATCTCAGCTGACACAGTAAGCTTGCTTCAGGACCTTTACTCAGCGTGCATTTATTGGAACTCCTGTCCTCAGTTATATGAGAAGATGTTTGCTCACAAACAGCAGCTGCATTCTCGTGTTATGTCTAGGTGCTAGTGCCTGACCTGAGAGAATAACAAGGAACATTGTTTAACCTTGTCTATGGTGTTTAGACTAAATCCCAGGAAAAGAACAGAACACAAAAACATATGCAGGTTCTGTGTGAAAATAAAATGTGGCACAAAAGCAAAGGTGTCTATGTAGTACATGTGCATAATAAATGTGGCCTACAAGGTGCACAATTAGGCTAACATAGGGTAAACGACAATGGGCCATGAAGGAAACACATGACACCATGACCCCTAGCCCCATGGATCTGTGTCCTTGGCACAGGCTGCACTCTACCACTGGGTCCTGGTTCCTCAGTGACTGGGTTGGTGATAGCCTCCTCAGAATCCAGGACTGGGGGGCACAGAATGGTACTGACTTTGCTAGGTACACAGGTTGGGGGTGCAGGGGTTGGCTGTGTTGTTGCAGATGGGGTGGGCGGTGTTAATGTGGGCACAGTCAATCCTACTCTTGCCGTCTGCCCAGGCTGACCAGATGGGCCAGGACCATCATCCACATCCACATCTCCAGGAGTGTTGTCATCACTGAGGGATTCACACTGGGGTGGAGTGGAACTCTGTTCGGTGTCCAGCCTCTGGGCAGGTGCTGTGGCCAATCGACCTGTTGAGAAATAGAGAGCCTTGTTATTGGTGGAAGTTGAGATATCGACATCCACATTGTTTGTGTCAAAGTAAAAAGGGACCTAGAATGAAACAAAATAGATAGAGATTAATGTAATTTTGTTGCATGGAGTTGAAGTTGGTTACTAGACATTTGATGACATTCAACACATGTATTAGATTTCATCAGCTCATTAGATGTGCTTATATTTGGCATTTTAGCTTTAGGGATAGACATGCCATTTCCAAAACATTGCAAATAACACAGTGTCATAGTAACATGTGTCTTTGACCATTTCAAGGCTTAGTTGTGGCTTTAAAAGAATCCCAAACATAATCCATGGAGGTTGACCCAAGATTGATTCTAAAATAGTCTACAGTGGCCGATTTAAGAGCCAATGCAATATCTACATCTAACAGCATAGACCTTTTAAGTGTCCATCTGGGACGTAAATTATCCCTTTTTCCAACAAAGGAGAACAATACCGGGGCATGGTCTGAAACGTGACTGGGCAAAACAGTTATACCGGTAATGTCATCCAAGCTTGGCCTGTCAGTTAGGACATAATCTATTCTAGAGGAGTGGCCGTGCTTCTTACTATGGAACGTGAACCCCTGTTTGTCACCCATCTTTGCCCTCCAGACATCCACAAGATCTAAGTCGTGTAGCAAATTTTTCAATGCCCGTCGCCTTCGAGGGGCCCCCACATAATAATTCTGATTGGATCTATCTTTCATGGGGTCGAGAAGAACATTAAAATCACCTCCAATTATTATTGGTGATACTACCTCAAGCATATTAGATTGTAATCTACAAATATATGTTGGATCATCGATATTGGGACCATAAAAAGAAGCACATGCTAACTCTAGGCCTCCAAAGTCTAATATGGCCACTAGCCACCTCCCTGAGTGATCCGAATGGATGGATTTGATGGAACATCCTGCTTCTTGTTTTATAAATATGGCCACCCCCTTGCTGTGGACTGTATGATCAGAGGAACAAAAGTGTTTTACCCAGGAATATTTAGGAAAAATAATTCTACACTCTGCATGACTTAAATTAGTCTCCTGGATAAGACAGATTTGGGCAGGGGATAATTCTAGATACTTCAAAACCAATCTTTGTCTACGGGGGCACCTTAACCCATTAACGTTCCACGTAATAAACTTAACCTCGCTATTTGACCACTGTCCCATGGTCTAAAGAAAAAGTGAATAACTTAATATTCTATCACAGGTCTCACTGGACGGGGGCCCCCCATACTCCCACCTTCTGCCTTCTCCTACTTATATTCCTGCTTATATTCCACCTTTAATTTTTTCTATAAGCAAATCGACCTCTTCAACTGAACGAAACATGTACATATGATTATTACATATGACACGTAGTGATGCAGGGAACTTCAGTTGGGCCTTAGCCCCCAGTTTATTTAGAGCCTCCATTCTTTTTCCCAGTTCCCACTGTTTTGTTGCGGTGATGTGGGATACATCCGATCTGATGGTAAAAGAAAATGGACTGGAAAAGGATGTTGATGTTATACGACCTTCCTTTAAAGCCGATGTGAGGATGGCTTCCTTAACAGTGTACGTTAGGAAATTGATTAAAATTTTCCTAGGCTTTTGTTTCGCCAGATTTCTTTTGAATGGGTCACGGTGTACCCGTTGTATTTCTTAGGCAAGATCTATATTAGGAGAGTTTTTTAACACTGTTTCTTTTAGCAGAAAAATCACGAACCCTCTGATATCTGCACCTTCTATTGCTTCAGGAACATTAATAAGTCTCAGATTATTCTTCCTGGTATGGTTCTCTAAACGCTCGAGATCTTCCTTCAGTTCTTTATTCTGAGTGGCGAGTTTAGCCATTTCTGTTGTTGAGGTATGGAGTGCCTCCCTAATTTTAGGTATCTCCTGTTCTAATGCGTCAGTTCTTGATGAGACCTCCTCCAACTTCTGTGCTAATACCACGCAGGAGGATTGAATCGCTGCCTGGTTTGTCTCCGAAACTGTGAACCTATTTCTCATCTCATCTTTTAAAGACAATAAAATGTCAGCCAGAGAACCAGAAGAACCTAATGAACCTGATGAGCCAGTTGGACCTAAAGAAAACCCTGGGTCTTCAGTCACAGGTACGGGGTCTTGTTGACCTTCATAGGTCTTGCTGACCTCTAAAGCAGTAAACCTATTTGAAAGGCCAACTACGGGGTGTATGGCAGAATCGAGACCTCTAGAAGCCCCAGGAGACCCAGAGCCCGTCACCACATCACACAAAGAACTCGAAATATCCGGAGGTTGCATGGTAGATTGCGAGGAATCTGACATATCGAGGAAACTACACTGGGCAGGATCTAATACAATATCAGACTGCAACCTGCTAGGGATTTTCTTATCTGAGCCCGAGATTGTGGAGGAGGATGTGGACAAGACCTTATAAAACGATTTTAAGGAGGGGGTTATTTTAACTTTTAAATCTGCTGTTTTCTTACCCCTTCCCCTACCCCTCCCTCTTCCTTTAACCCCAACAACGGGTCCAATATTGACTCGCTTGAACCTGGCTTGTTTATCTGACACCCGTACTTCGACTACAGGCGGGGAAACTCTGTGGGGCAGAGAGGATTGGGAGAGTTCGGTGTTGCTGTAAAACTGGGCAACCCTGGCGTGCAGCGTGTACCTGCAAGCTTTAGGTGGTGGTGAAGGATCAAAATGCTGCTGCTCACTTGTCTCCATACACTTACAAATCTCCTCTATGTTGCTGAAAACTCGGGCAAACAAATCAGGGAGGCTCACTTGAAGGCACCTGCACACGCAGTCAAAATGAAAGATTCGAAAGCCTTGAAAATGTCCAACCCGAGATAAGCTCTTACCTTCTTGCTGGATTTGAGCAACGATAGACTTCTTACCAAGATCATGCCCCAGGCGCCCCACCTGCACAGCTAACCCAGCCGACTCAGCCATGCCGACTTCATCGCCATTGCCACCGGGACTCAGACTGGAGTAATCCCCAGTGCTGACTCTGCCTCCAGTACCCCGGACCTGGAAGCAGGCAACACTGCTACGCCTCCACTCCCGGGCTGCACCTTCCCCCCGTGATACTCGGAGCACCGGGAGACTTCCGCGGAGCTCAGGGGCCATATGCGTGCAAAATGAAGGAGAACCAAAAAGAAAAGGAAAATGAATGAAGGCACCATAAGGTAGGAGAAAAGTGACTCAAATTAATTAATTATGGCATTCTAGAGGGGCCCCCGCTCAAGACCAGACGCTGACCCATGGGAACAGGAGCCGCAGCCGATTAGCTTACGGCCGCCATGTTCCCCACCTCCCAGGGTATCCTACACAGTCTTATATGCTCTAAGAATAGGGCAGATGCTCGGGAGTTACAGACCCTGGAGGGGAAAATTCTTTCACTGGAGGAGGAGTGGTCTCGGAATCATCATGGGAATACCGATAGGCTCTCACAGGTCAGCAGAGATTTGGATGACGCTCGCCAGGAATATAGGGGAAGGTTAGATCATAAGTGCAGGGCTCAGTGGTTGTCAAAAAATATGCAGAACTTTGAATACGGAGAGAGGACAGGAGCACTTTTGGCGTGGAAAGCAAGAGCAGACCACTCAAAAAACAACATTAATGAATTGATAATTAATGAAAGCAGAGAAAAGTCAAGTAGCATGGAGGATATGTAAGCCTGCCTTCTCTCTTTATTCTCAGAACTATATAGGGAAGAAACTGTGCCTAACACTGAAACCCTTCAAACTTGGTTGAAGGGGAAACTCCTCCCAACTTTAACGAATGAGGGTCGAGAAAGCCTAGATGCCCCGATCACTGAAAATGAAATTAGAGTCCAAATAAGCAAGTGTAAGAATAATAAGGCAGCAGGTACGGATGCGCTTCCTAGTGAGGTTTACAAATTACTCACGGATGAACTGGTGCCGATACTGGGTATTCTTTTCAACACAGTCTATAGTGCGGAAGGTCGAGCTCCGAGATCTTGGAAAGAGGCAACTATTGTACTCATTTTGAAACCTGGGAAGTATCCCTTAAAAGCGGATTCATATAGACCAATCTCTCTGCTGAATGCCGATTATAAGATCTTTATGAGCGTTCTTGCAGGGAGATTGGTCAAGTTGGCCCCTCAGTTGATAAACTCTGATCAAAAAGGGTTCATCCCCGGGAGATATATTCAGGAGCAGACACAACAGCTAATTGGTAATATTGATTTGGCAATGGGGCGATCGGATCCCTTGGCCGTTGTGGTATTAGACACGGCCAAGGCTTTTGACAGAGTCTGTTGGGCATACCTCTGGGAGGTACTCAGGCAAATGGGCTTTGGCCCTATCTTTGTTCAGACCTTAATAAATTGTTATCAGGGTGCCTCCGCAAAACTTTTGTTAAATGGCATGTTAACTTCTAGCTTCAACATCCAAAGAGGAACCAGACAGGGGTGTCCCATCTCCCCATTGTTGTTATATGTTTATATAGAGCCACTAGCACAAGCTATAAGATTAGATGATTTGATTTCCCCTTTTAAATCTCAGCAATATTGTAGTAAGTTGGCTTTTTATGCTGATGATTTGTTGCTATATACCGATAACCCAGGGGTGGTAATTCCTAGGGTTGAGGCTTTGTTGGAGGAATTTGGTTCACTATCAGGATATTTGGCAAATACCGCCAAAACAGAGGTGATGTGTTGGAACATCGACAGTTGGGATGGTACCACGAGTAATGAGTTTAAATATTTGGGTATTACCATAGTTAAAAATCTGGGCAAAATCTCTCAGATTAATCTGAATGAGACCATAAAAGAAGTGGACTGTCTATTTGCAAGATGGAAAAATCTTCCACTAACAATCTTTGGTAGGGTCAACCTGGTGAAAATGGTGATTTTACCCAAGCTGACATATTTGTTTAATGCAATCCCCTGGAATTCCCTAGTAAAATTATAAGTAAAATCCAAAGTAAGATTGGAAGTTTTATTTGGGCAAATAAGGGTGCAAGACTGTCATGGAAAAAGCTAAGACGTAGGCTCATGAAAGGAGGGTTAGCTCTTCCAGATGTTAGCTGGTATTCAGTCGCCTTCCAATTTAAAAACATCAGGATGCTACTTGTAAAACCGGAATAGACATCGTGGGGGAGACTTTTGGGGGAAATGGCAAAGTCAGAGGGGGAAGGAGGAGGTGAAGGCTTTCTTTATAAATTTGGGGCACCTAGATTCTTCAAAAGGGTTTGTCTGAAAGTTCTTAGGGCAGGCCTTTGTCTTTGGTATAAAGTCAGATGTAGATGGGGGATAGGGTACTATTCAGATTTCGCCCCAATCTGGGACTCTCCAGGGACTCCGTTATGCTTGAGGGATAGCCTTGCAATCCCATTTAAAAGGGTGGGTATTGTAATCTGCTCTGAGCTTCTATCCCCTGATGGAGTGTTTCCTTGGGAGGTTTTAAGAGCTAAGGTAGGAAGCGGTCTATCTAAATTTAAATACCTGCAATTAGCCTCATGGTGGACTACGGAAAAGGAGAATATACAAGGAAATTGGGAGACGGAGCAATTGTTGCAACAAGTATGTACCAAAAGAAAGGAGGTTTCCATCTGGTATAAGAAGTTTCTGGAGATGGAAGATATGGAATTTCCCCCGCAGTATGCAGTCTGGAATCAGTCTGCCTTTGAGTCTGTGATCGAAGAACTGTACGAACCTTCTTTGAAGCTGCTTTATAAATATGTTAAACCAGCCAGCTTAAAAAAGAACCTTTTTTTTTTTATTAATAAGCTTTACTATACCCCTGCTAAGATCGCTAAGTTTGCACCACTCCAGGGGGGAGAGACAGAGAGCAGTGTGAACATCTGGCAGGCACTTCTATCATGGGGTAGGGAGCTGAGTATGGTATAGCTCCTTCCTGGTCCAACTAGTCTTATGATTACATCAAGCTCCCAACAAAGGGGGTTGGCCTGGTTGGGCCTAAGCGAACGCAGTAGCTGTAGGGTGCACAGATACGATCGACGGCTTCTCTTTGAGAATTGCAGATGCATATTGGTGAGATGAGGACAAAAAAAAAAAAAAGGCTTAGTTGTGTATAATAAAAACCAACACAACCTTGGTGGTATATTTAGCATTGTTCATCATGTGAGGAGTGGAGAGTCAATGGGTCACCTGCCACTGCTAATAAACTGAGTTTCCTTTGTGGCTTAAATATATTGGGGGCACTCATTTGTCATGGTGTCGCTCATGCCATCAATAGTTTCAGTTGATGAGACCAGGACAACATCAAGCAAATTCTTCAGACATATATCGAAGTGCAGCATTGTATGCACATTGCACAATCCATGATGAGTGAACAGAAGTAGTCAGAGCTCCAGTCGCAGGACCCCATGGTAATTGTAGTGCAATCTATCTCAACTTACCAATGCTTCACAAATGGTAACATGCAAGATGAGTGAACATTAGTTGTGACAGACATGGCAGACAAGTGAGAAGGGGCAAAAGGAGTCTAGCATCTTGGCTAGAGTTTCAGTCACAGGGCCTAAATGGTGAGATGAAAGATAAAAGGCGCTGCTTTGAGTCACAACGGTGTCTCCTATCTTAAATAAATCTAAATCCGTATTTGTAAAGCGCGAACTACTCACCCTTACGGGTCTCAAGGCGCTGGGGGCCGTCGTGGAAATTAAGTGAGCTATTGCCCAGAGTCACATGGTGCTGAGCTGAGCTGCCCCCGGAGCCGGGGATCGAACCGTGAACCCTGTGCTCCAAAGTCAGCTGCCCTGGCCGCTGCACCACACCTCTCCATCTTCTGTGCTGTAGGTGAGAACCAAAGGATCTTGGTAAGGGATGGGGTGTGTCTTATAGTTTGATTTTACAGCCGTGCCCACTTGGCAAAAGCACATCAGCAGTGTCATTTTTTAATGCATCCAATGGTCACTGTTGTGGTGATTTGTTGGGTATATACCTCAGTAGTCTACAGTCGTTGGGTAACCACCGCTGGGAGACTGCCAGTACGACTGTGTAGTCATAATACGCTCTGCAGGCACACTGCAGCCCTGACAGCATTTGAGGACACAACACCAACATTGCAGACTAATGCGGTTCTGGTGAGAACAGCCCCATTGCTGAGGTTGGCGTTTCAGACAGCACAACTTGTAATACGGTGGGCAGTAGACAGCAGCAATGCGGTATCCTGGAGGCCACGGACGCGGCAGACGGACAGTTGAACCGCCAAACTTGTAATCAACCCCTAAGTGTCTGTAGCCATCAAAATCTAAAAATCATGTAAGAGAGAGGACTGCAGTTGGCCTTCATGTACGTGCTGTTGGGCTATACATGACTGAATTGAGTGCAGTTCTAGGCTTTTTAGGCACATTTATTTAATTTGTATATAAATTTAGTACCTCAAATTTTCAATCCAAAATATTTTTGCAGAGCAAGTGATGACTGTATATCAATGACTGGGGTAATTAATATAGTTTACAGTGGCAGCCGCTGCAAAATTTAAGTGGGGGGTGCAGGAGGGGGAATTTGGTACGAGGGAAATAATTATAATAACATTTTTTATAAAGTACTTGTTCCGACGCTGCTGGCCGCCTTGCTGCTCCTTTTCTTCCTGATCTTGTCCCAGCAGTACCTGGGACACCAGCACATGCTCCCCACCCAATCCTGGCGCTACTCTCAATAGCATGAGAGCAGCACCAGGATTGGCCAGAGCGCAGTAGCGGCCCGTGGTGGGAGTGCTGCCGGGCGGTGACGCAGGGCGGGGGAGGGGGAGGGTGGGGGGTAGTAAACTACGGATTTCGGCCGCACTGAGGTAAGTAAACAAAAAAATAAATAAAACGAATTTCGTTGCGCGCTGCATTGCATTTGGCGATGCAGCACGTGCAACTAAATTCGTTTTATTTATTTTTTTGATTACTTACCTCAGTGCTACCTCAGTGCGGCCGAAATCCATAGTTTACTACCCCCCACCCTGCCCCTCCCCCGCCCTACATCACTGCCCGGCAGCACTCCCACCACGGGCTGCTACTGCCAGAGCGGCTGCTTTGCGGCTCAGACAGTGCCTGGGAGTCTGTGCTCTTTCTCCAACCCGGCTGTGCAACACAGCTAGGTTGGAGAAACCTAAGTGCGCATGATGGTTTGGCCGGCGTCTTAGGTCGGCCAAACTGTCATGCGCACTTAGGTTGTGCACTACTCCTCCCCTGCTGGCTGTGCCTGTGACAACAGCCAAGCCCCGCCCCACACAGACTTGCCTGGCTCTAGATGGAAACGGGAAAAATAAAATGATAATAAAACCAATTTATTATCATTTTATTTTTACCGTTTCCCTCAGCTGGCTCTCAGGAGGAGGGGCATGGGGGGCGACGCTCTGCCATAGCGGAGGACCCCCGCTGAAAAGAAATAGGGGCATATTAACAAGCCGGCGATAAAAAATTATCGCCGCTTTAGCGTCTGTTTTCAGACGAAAAGCGGCGATAATTTTATCGCTGTATTAGCAAGGTCACGCTATTGCGTGAATCCTTGCCCTATCGCCCTTTTCCATAACGCCACCTTTGCATCTCTAATGAGATGCAAAGTGGGCGTTCCGTCCCAAAATAACTGGAGAAATGTCGTTAACCGACATTTCTCCAATTATCAAGGGAATCGCTAACAAGCATAGCGATGAGAAAAGTAGCGCTACCCTTGGTTAACGCTACTTTCCTTACGCATGCTTTTAGTTTGACTTAGCCATGATATCCAATGGAAGGTGGATATCATGGTTAAGTATGCCCAGCCCTATCAACAAGCTATCGCCAAATGTCGTGCGATTATCGCTGGATTTCCAGCGATAATCGGACATTTGGCAGCTTGTGTCAGGAATTTTATCGATTCTGAGATAAGCGTTGCTAATAGCACGCTATCTCAGCGATAAAATTCATCGATAGCCGGCGATAAATATCCTAGCGCTAAGTGCGCTTAGCGATATTTATCGCCGGTTGTTGATAATATGCCCCATAGTTATTACGTGGATAAGTTGCGTGATTATAATTGGTGAAGGTCCCATATATCTAAGGTTATGCATGAGCTCACTAATGCAACACACATGCATGAAATGTGAATATTTAAACAAGACACTGGGTGAAATTTCTTTCTTCTAAGTTCAATTACTTTTTAGAAGATAACTTACTTCTACGGCCCTAAGATGTCACATAAGTGTAAAGTCGTGTGCACTTTAGATGGACTCACAAAATACAAAAGTAATGGTGCTAATAGCATCCAAACATAACTTCAATAATTCACAGGAGAACATCATTTAGTAAGCACATGTTACGTCCACAGTCCCTACTGTTTTGACACGGGTGTTAAACTTCTCGTAGGCATGTCAGAAGAGTCACACAGATGAGCATATCTTCTGTGGCTTTCTGTAAAAGGACACTAAAAAGGCAATGATTTGCAGGTTGAGACGAAGGCCCGCTGATCGAACTCCAACTGGTTCAAAAAGAAACAAAGCAAGATTATTGCCGAGGACTCTGACAGTCTCTGAAGCCGGGTCGCAGACAGTGAGAAATGCTAAGCGCATCTCCCACTGTTTCATCTAATCATAACTCCTACAGGCTCATCTGCATAATACCATTTCAAACACATCAATCCATCTTATTTGAAGTTTCTTAATGCATTATAAATTATTGAACGCCTTTAAATAATCTATTAACAAGAATGATTTTTTAATGATTATAGGCTGAAGTGAGGTAATCCTGCCAAGCGACTTGCACGGCATTTTAGAAAAAGTTTGATCCAGGGCCACGTTATGGGAGGAAAAAACTTAGGGGCAGATTTACAAGGCCCTTGCGCCACTTTTGCGTCACTTTTAACATGGGAAAAGTGACGCAAAAGTGGCGCAAGGGCCTTGTAAATCTGCCCCTTAGTGGTGAGGGGAACTTGGACGGCGTTCTTTTTACATTTCAATTTACGTTATCAAACCCGTGCTATCGCGATAAAATCATTGCACTACAACTTTACCTTCCCCTTCAAGGAGAAACCGCTTCGGTATTGAAAAGCAACACATGCAAATGGAAAGTGTGGTCTTGAGAGAAAAGCCACAAAACGCAAAACACCTCCTGTGCAAATTAAATAGTTGACACTCAGCCATCCAGTAAGTGTTGCCAGTCAGTAGTGCTAGTTAAATACAAAGATGCAGCCTAAGGGGTTATGTGCTCTACTGCTAATACCGCATTCCTTGTTCCCAGCTCCTCTGGAGAAACACAATTTGTGCACATTGTCATCCACAGCACTTCCCTGAAATAAAAATGTTTGGTAGAAGCAATTATTGTTTTTATTCCGATTTATTTTAATGCAGCAAGCCATTTTATTGTAAGAATGCCAGGCTGCGGCTGTTGCCTCTGAATGGAGAGTTAGGTTCTGAACTGTCAGGCAGATTGCTTCCTGGTCCATGCAGCTACGATTAAATGGCAGTACACGAGGATACATTATTTAGCTGCCCATGAGATTCCAACTAAAGGAACATGAACTTAGTGAAAGTATAGGGATGAGGAATTATACATAATGACATGGTGTACTCTGTCATTTATTGATGGCCGTATTGTTTATCACCAGTGTGCCTTCGCCTATTTTCTGAATGCACGAAGAATGCACAATGCATTTTCATTAAACCGAGTGCCCTTTTATTAAGATCCACACTTGCCTACCATGTTATTTTCCTACATTTCTGTATAAAGCGTGATTGCTAATTGCTGGAATCCAGGAGAGGTCTGCAGTGCAGGCTCCCTGATATCTACAACTCAATGCCCTGTAACCAAAATAGATTTTGCACGAAGGGCAAAGAAATTACGGGGCATATTATCAACGGCCAGCGATAATTATCGCTGGCGTGCTGAGCGCCGAATTCCCTAACGCAGGCTATCTCTGCTATTTATCGCCCTGGTAGCGCGTTATTAACAACGCGTTTCCCCAGGGCGATAAGAATTCCAGAGATAGCGAGGTTATCGCCGTTTGCAGGGAACATCGCTGGTTTTCCAGCGATGTTCCCTGCAAACGGCGAGTAACCTTGCTGGATACGACCCTGTGGTCGTATCAGCATAATCCATCCCCTATGTCTAACATAGGTAAGTCAGGATTTTAGCAGACGTTAGATTTTGGCGAAAACGGCTGTTTTCGCCAAAATCTAACGTCTGCTAAAATCCTATGGGCTGCCTTGTTAATATCGCGATGTGAACATCAGCGATATTTTCAAGGCAGTCCATCCGGGTACGCTCAGTGACGCCCACTTTGCATCTCATTAGAGATGCAAAGGGAGCGTCGGAAAAGGGTGCTAACATGCGATTATGCATGTTAGCACCCTCTTGTTGATCGGGCGATAGTTTTATCTCCGTTTTTCTGGTTTTTAAAGCCAGAAAAACGGAGATAAAGCCCTTGTAGATATGCCCCTACATTATTTATTTTTGCAGTAAATCTGCTTAGGTTGTCCGAACGTCTAAACTCCAAAAAATGAAACTATAATTAGGGACTAAGTAATTCACAATCTGGCAGCCACATCTTGTGTTTTTTAGTCAAGGGCCCTTTACATTCTTGGGCTTTTAGTATGTTCTTACCACTATATGAATGGGAAAAAATCCAGTAAGCAAATTCCTGTTGGGTAAAAACCACATCTGCTCGAAGACAGAATGTATCTCTTAAAGCCAATTGACATTTTGAAGTTAGAATGTGATAATTGATGAAAAAATGCAACTATGAATCGAAGGTAAGTCACTGTGTTAAATTATGGCAAACACAATAATCGGATGTGACCCATAAGAAAAATATAGAGATCTGAGATATATTATCACTCATACTGTACAGTTTGTGGGATAAAGAGTGGGGTTTTGGGATGGGAAATTTTATTGCAATTGGTCGATCACCATTTGTGACCGGTGATGTAGCGTGGAGTGTTGTAGTCTTCACATTTCTGCATATGTATTCCCAGTGCATTTCATATATTTCACATATTCTTTATTGTGAGAGCACATATCTCATCTACAAACATATATTGCACTTAGCGTTGTTTGCACATGTATAATACATAACCTTTGATTTTTTATAGTTTGATACTGTACACATGATTCACATATATAGGTATTTATATGATTAATAAGTGTTGGAAAACGAGGCAGCATCTGTGAGGCCTGCACAAATAACATGACCTCATTTGTCCTTCACTGGGAGCCAAACACCCAATTGTAGCGCCTGACTCTCAGAGGGTAGCGTTGCAGAGCAGTCTGAGGCTTACTCAAGGGAGGTGGTGTGGGCTAGTAATCGCCATTTGCAGGTGCGCAGAAATAACACTCAATAATTGATTGTCCAGTCTGTACTTTGCTTAATAAAAGTAAGAGTACATTTATTAAACACACACACTACTCAATACTATGCACCAATTTACAAATATACATAAGCTGTTGGAATTACTTTGTGACATTGCGTAACATCTCCACCCCTCCCGAAAGGAGGGGTGGGGTCTAGTACCACCACCCCCATGTATGCACATCATCTTGCCCCCTAATGCAGTTAGTTGAACATAACCTGGAGCGAGGGCCTTGCGCACTGGCACCATCCCAGTGGCGACCCACCCCATTACCTCAACACGCATTAAAAGTAGGTTCACCTGCCCTAGTGACACATAACCCTGACTGAGCATCTTATATTGACCATACAGTATGCACCCCTACATATTCAGGGCTAACAGTCTGGGTTGTTCCTCACTTAAGCGCAGCAGCAAGAATACATGTTTACGCATTACCTTAGAATGACAGTACTCATCACATTTGTTGGACATTAGAATGCGTTGCAATTACAGCCCCTAAAGGCATCACAGATGAAATCACAGGATTACGCATATACAGCCAGACACCCTAGCAGGAATGTCTGGCAACATAACCTCACTTTGCTTATGACATCACCTTACACAGGTACTTCACATTACATATGTGATCTTCAGTCCCTCTAAAAAGGAATAACCCTTAGTAAATGCAGTTTTGGTGCAATTACACCTCTTCACCTCCAGGGGATGCCCTTTCTCAGACATCCCCACCTCAGCCCTTCACTCCGTGAAACACTTCTCAATACACCCTCAGCTGTAGAACAAACGTTCCGGCCTAGAAGGTGTTAAATGCACGCTGAGCCCTTGAGGGGTTATTCTTTTAAAATCCCTATGAGACTTAGGGTGGGACTTATCTTCGTGCTGGGGGGAGACTGCGCTTCTCCAGCAGCTCCCCCAGCACCCTTTCACCAAGTTGGCGGTGACCCCGTGCTCCTGGGGCCACAGCAAGCACCAAAACGACAGATTTCCAAATGCCTGGCAAGGCATTATGGGGCGCTTCGTGCTCCCTTGTCACGCATATGAAATGAGCGGCTCTCCCGCTGTGCCGGGGAGAGCCGTGATCGCGCTGGCGGCCTCCGCCGCATCCTTTCCTTGGTGGGGGGGCCCGGTCCCACCCGGACCCCCAGGTGAGTAACGGCTCGGGGAGCCCACCCCCGGCCGCCTATTCCCTTTCGGGGTCCCGGTCCCACCCGGGACCCCCCAGAGGCCTGCCCGGTGGAGGGCAGCCTGGGGAGCCCACCCCCGGCTGCCCCCGCGCGGCCAGCACCCACGTGTGCTGCCGCGGGAGCTGGCTGGGATCTTCTGGTCTGCCCGCTCCAGCGGGCAGACGCGTCTTCTCCCTCCGGTCCGGCTGGACCGGGGGGGAGTGCGGTGGCACTCCCCCGGCCCCCTCATTCCTTCCGGGGCCCAGGGATGGGGTCCCGGGCCCCCAGGGCCACCTTCACGGGGGGCGCGACGGCGCCCCCCGACTTTACTTCGGGGCCCGGAGATGGGGTCCCGGGCCACTTGGGCTCATTTTCGCAGGGGAACGCGACGGCGCTCCCCCGCCCCCCCTCCTTCTCATCGCCGGGGGCAATTTCACGGGGTGCGCGACTGCGCCCCCGACTTTGCTTCTTCCGGGGGCAGTCCCCGGGGCCTGACCCACCCCGGGGGCATGATTGCGACCGGCGGCGGAGCCCCACGCGCTTCGTCGTTGGTCCCAGGCGGGGTCAAAGGTCGCCTACCTTCTGGGGGGCATATCTCGGCCCCCTGGAGTCCGATTTCCTCCATTTTTACGTCCTCTTGCTCCTGGTGGCGCCCCCCATCCACTGGGAGCACTTTCCCTCGCCCTCTGGGTCTCTGAGAGGGGGGATTCAGCAGGGAGCGGTCTTCACTGGCTCCCTGCGCCAGCCTTTCGCCTGGCTCTCCTCCTGGGCCTCTCTTCTCCCTGCGCAGAGGCCCCTGCTTCTGCGCACCGGTCCTGGGCTCTTCTTCTGGTGCTAGTAGGGGCCTGGGGGCAGTCAGGGGTTCCTCCTTCCAACTGCCCATGACCAGGCTCCAGCACCTTCCGCCTCAGCAGACCACACCCCAGAGAGACCTCTCTTCCTCTTCCAGTACTTTTTAAAAGTTGAGTAGGGGGCTGGCAGGAAGTCTCTGTTTGTCCTATCAAACAGCGACACATCACTTCCCTGCCCCTGCTCCCTCCTCCTTGTCCAGCCTCTGGGTTTGTTCAAAATGGCTTCGTCCAGGGTCTCTGGCCACATGGTCTCTGAAACACGAGCCCTTCCCTCCTCGCTGCCTTCCCTCCTTGGTGCAGCCTTGTGCCTGGCACCCAGTGATGGCTGCTGATGGATGAGCCTGTAGCCCCACCCATCTTCTCTTCGTGGAGAGGAGGCCTTAGCTTGTGGAAGAAAGGTTATCAATCCATCCAGCTGAGGTCAGCCCTCAGCCTGGCCCTGGTTATGACTGACTCAGAGAAATGTGACATTTCTGGATGACCCAAAAGCAGTACAAATATGACTTTGGACTCTGCAGAATACTCCTTTTCACATCCGCTACAGTGGACTTTAGTGCGTGTCTGGAATCTGTAGGCCTTATGAAAGTTAATCTAGCACATGGGCTCCACATCCCCATAGAGGAATAATGAAGTGAAAAACACAGTAAAACACACTGACTTTCCCTGGCATGTTCCTTCCCAGTGTATAAGGCCTATTCCATGTCACCACCCACTTCTGCATAAGTCCTGCCACACCATTCACTTTGTAGCTGCTCCTGGACTGCGCACGCCAGGAATCTCCCCTGCGCAGCCCCTACACGTGTGCACACGCAGGTACACAGGTGTCTGCATGTAACCAGCCCGGTGCCCCGTACTCCAGCTGCTGCGCAGCGGCCTAGTCAAGCTAGGGGGACACCAGTAAAATCCACATGCAGTCTCTTTCATCATGAGTTCACTGTGGGTGAGTCCCAACTTATGAGGCTCTCCCACAGTAAAAGCTCAACAAATAGGTGCTCAAAAAGCGAAAAATCCGGGTGGCCCTGAGTGTCAGAACCACCTTCTAACAATAAGGTTTTATAGAATTAAGGGAAGATACAAGATGAATATGTTAGTTCTTGTACTTAACATCATTCGAGGGGTGCCTGTCCTTTTCAACATAACTAGAACAACATATTTAAGCTGGGTACAGACCAGTGCTTAAATACACTGATATTGTCTGGTACTGAGTACCTGCATTTAATTACTTTGAAATGGAGACTACCTGCACTTCTCAGCATTGCTGCAATACATATAATGGGAGAGTACGGAGACTTCTCAGGAGCAAACTGGTATGGAGTGAGTACCATACCATGTTTCCATTTAAAGCACTGGTACAGACACGTACAAGGGAGAGAGGAATCTTCAACTTCCTTGGCAACTGAGACAAGCAAGCAGAAGCTGTAAACATTCTTCGTGAAGGCCACGGGCAATGGCAGCTCAAAGGCAGCCTGACCTTATAGGCTTGCTTGAACGCCAAAGATACTGAGCAGGGAAATAGTAAATAGCCTTCTTCAGACAGAAGAAACACTCCTGTTGCAGTACTAAGGTATGTGTGTAAGAGGCCACCATTGAAACTTGCACAAGCCCTTTTGGTGTGAAGACAGCTTAGCCAGAGGCAAGAAGGGGGAGGGTTGGAGAATAGATACTGACTTCATCTTTACATGCAGAGAAATTCTGAAAAAAGACTGCAATTCTTTTTGATATTTTGTTTTTTAATCATTTACATAGCGACTGATTTGTTACAAATATATACATTTTATGCAGCAGAATAGGAGTTTATTGAATTAAAACAAATTCCTAGTGCATATTCTTGAGTCTGTCTGTTCATGGTGAAAAGAGATTTGGAACTCACAAACAACAAATAATCCTGTGAGGCTCACAGGAGTGATCATTACACAGAACACACCATTTTCATTTAGTCTGAGGTGGTTCAGGGCTACAGTTCACCAGGGTTGGTAAATTGCCATTAAGCCTGCACTATTGCCAGAGGGTTAGAAAACCTATTCTTAGCCTGCATTGTGCTTGGAATACCCCCATTATGTCAGGGATGGTCACCATTATGATAGTTCACCATTAGGCCAGGGAAGTTCCAAGTATTACCAAGAATGCGCAAATTTGGGAAAAGGTGGCAAACCAAATGCCACTGGGTGGGGATTATCATGCCTTATATGGCTAAAATAATTTAAGAAAGGTAAGATTATGCCAAGAATGGAAGCCATCATGGTAAGGATCCCAAAATATGCCAGAATGACAACGTTTTATGGCTCAGCAACTGCTTTTATGTGCTCCGTTGTATATTTTCACTCTGTCAGTGTGTGTCTGGCCAGTAGCTCTAGAATTTCCTAATTTACACCATCACCATCACTGCGGCAACAGCTGATTTTATGTTTCACTTGATTCTCATTACCAATAAACATTTACTTAGACTTACCAGCCAGTATTCAATATTAACCACATGAAAGCAGGACAGCAAAGTGGCAACTGAAACTGCAACATTCATCAGATCACAAAATTAATTCATCACATTAATAGACAGTTGCTTGTTACTCTGGGTGCTGATTTGGAGCCCAGATGGAGGGTGTAGGAAGCAGAGGACTGCATCTATAACAGCTTTGCTTTTTGAAGCCATACCTCCACACTCTGATCTGGCTCTCCCAATCATGGATTTCAATAAGCAAGCATCACCTCCAGTACTTGAGCAGATAGTGATAACAGCAATTATTTGTAAAGAGTAAAGATTTTACAAATAATATCAAATTTCCATACCACAGTTAGGTAGAGTTGGCAAATGTCCACATCATCATTAAATCCATAGTGGTTTTCTAAAGACTGAGGGGCATATTATCAAGGAGGCGATAAACAATTATCGCCGCTTTTGCGTCCGTTTTCGGACGAAAAGCGGCGATAATTTTATCGCCTAATCAGCAAGGTCACGCTATCGCGTGAATCCTTGCATTATCGCCCTTTCTCCAACGCCCATCTTTGCATCTCTAATGAGATGCAAAGTGGCGTACCCCGGATGGACTACGTTGCAAATATCGCTGATGTTCACATCGCGATATTTACAAGGCAGCCCACATGATTTTAGCAGAGGTTAGATTTCGGCGAAAACGGCCGTTTTCGCCAAAATCTAACGTCTGCTAAAATCCTGACTTAGCCCTCCCTAACATAGGGGTGGATTCTGCTGATACGACCACAGGGTCGTATCAGCAAGGTCATCGCCGTTTTGCAGGGAACATCGCTGGAAAACCAGCGATGTTTCCTGCAAAACGGCGATAACCTCGCTATCTCTGGAATTTTTATCGCCCTGGAGAAGCGCGTTGTTAATAACGCGCTACCAGGGCGATAAATTCCAGAGATAGCCTGCGATAGGGAATCTGTCGCTAAGCACGGCCAGCGATAATTATCGCTGGCCGTTGATAATATGCCCCCATGTTGGTATCATCAAAAGCACTGAAGTTATTTATTAAAGTATCAAAATGTCTACACACAGATTGTCAGTCACAGAAAAAAATAATTCCCGGGTGTGTCCCTCAGCAAGTATGACTGTGAAAGTTAAAGAATTCAATGAATTATAATCATAGTAGCTGGTTATGTAACACATATAATACATGAAAATCACATGTTATTTGTCTATGTATAATAAAACAATGCAAAAAATTCCTACTAACTTCAAATATAACATTTTAACATAGTCTCTTCCAATGTCGGACTGGGGCCAACATCTGAGGAGAAACACTGGTGATGTTATAGACTCCATATTCATAAAAGCAATAAAAAATACATTTGACAAAATGCCAGCTGAACAACATTAAAAATGTGCTGGAGAGCATACGTCTTGGGAAAGTGTGAGAAAGTGACTCATTTTGTATTTGTCACCCCAATTTTTTGCGGACTAATGCACCATGTTTTTGAACACTCCACATTGGGCCATTGCTACCCAGTCCCAGTGAATGTGCCCTGATTCCTAAAAAATGACAGAATTGACTAACTCCTCAGTGGTGTATTTAATTTTCATATAAAGCCATAGTATATGGTGTAGGAAATTTAATAATTACATGGAAGTACCTTTCACCTGTGGACTGTATTATTCCATCCACTAGGCTGACCAATAAAGCATGTCTTCAGTTCTACATGTGTAGCCTTACTGCTGCAACTTATAAACCAGGAGGCAGACATGTAAAAACAATCCTTTTTGGCGGGTGGTAATTTATTTTTAAATATTAAGTAAATCACTCCTAAATAGATCTTTTTGTCAATCAAGTCTATAAAAGGATAAAAGTTACAAATTTAAGCTTGTCATGTTCCTACAGCGACTAGCCCTCAAAAGCTATTTTCACTCTATATGTGTGTGGCTTTTTTATGAAAATAGCTAAAGTACAATTAAAGAGCTATTTTTGGTTTGGAAAAATCTGCAAAGACCGTCGTCTCATTGTTTTATTATGTATTAAAAATCCAAACTGATAGCGAGTTGGATCAATATACATAAAAAAGGTTTGGTTCGATACTCTTTATTTCAGCATTATGCTATAAAAGAGACACACAGATAACAAAAATAAAATATATCTTTCAGATCATATTAAAATTCCAATAGATATGACATGTGCATGGGACTAGCCAACGTGTGGGAAGACTCGAGGGGGGGTCAGGCTTACTTATAAGTAAAACGGAGCTCAAAAGGCAGTTCAAGATTTTTATGTTAGATAAGCTTTTGCCAGCATTGGCTTTTGGCACTCTAACCAGCTCTTTCATCTTGTTCAAGGATACTTACCTTGCAGAACCAATTCTAGATGAAGTAGAACCAAGCCTGGCTAGAAAACTGTATGTACAGTTTAGGCATGGATCCTTACGACTCTGTAATTATACTTAGAAATGGGTGGGACCCACCAGTACAGAACAGATGGTCTGTTCATCCTGTGGGTTTGTCAAGGAGATAGCAGCAAACATGGGGGCATATTAGCAAGACCGGCGATAAAATTATCGCCGTTTTAGCGGCAGGAAACTGCCGCTAAAACGGCGATAATGGGTTTGCTAATATGCGTTATAGAATTCAATAGAAGCCCAGGTTAGATGTGCAGGACATCTAACCTGGGCTTCTATTGGAATTCTATAACGCATATTAGCAAGCCCATTATCGCCGTTTTAGCGGCAGTTTTCTGCCGCTAAAACGGCGATAATTTTATCGCCGTTCTTGCTAATATGCCCCATGATTTTTTTGTCCACTTTATAGAAGGGTCAGGGACAAATGGCTAAACCCTATTTGTGAGAATATCAGCATTAGTCAACATGAGGAGGCTTGCAGGATTTCACATTCAGATACTAGTAAACCCATTGTATTTGCTGTTTCACTGCATCTGTTTGCTATGTGGCACATAAGGAGGAAACTTGTATCTGTGCCTTTAGATAATGCTGCTGAGTGCACCTCACTCTAATCTGATAATGTACGCACATTTGTTGTGACTATATTTTTATGCATACTCTATTGGTACCTGTCCATGGATACTTCTCCAGCAATATTTGCCAGACTGTCTCATGTATTGGCATCCAGAGTGTGTGCTTTACTGCTTTAAAATGTGATCTTTTTAAAGGTATTAATATGGTAATAAATTGTGTTTTATTGTTTTTTATTAATCACATACTTTTCATATTTTCACTCACTGCTTTTATTTCATATCTATTGGAATTTTAATATGATCTGAATGATTTGCTATTTTATTTTTGTTATCTGTACGTCTCTTTTATGGTATAATGCTGAAATAAAAGGTATCGAACCAACATAATAAAGCACTTTAAGGTAGTTATACTGTTCCTGCCTTAAGGTAAGGTAGGATAAATAGCATTTGCTTGCCTTCACCTGCCTTCTGCTGCCTGTGCGTCATCCTTAAGTAAGTGTGAAAAATGATCTGAGAGCAGAGGCAGTCGCTTGGGCCTTTTAGCAGGATGGCATGGGAGTTAGGTGCATGACTGACCTTATCTCAGAAATGGCCACTTAGGAGGGCACAGTAAATTCATTAACTTGAAAGAGACCAGGGTGCATCCTGCACATTCATTATTTAGTGTAAAGTGGGACCTGGGAAAGGTTTTTTGATCCCAGGATACAATCGAGCTATCCTGACTCCACTAATGGAGGATGAAAAACTTGGAAAAACCAATTTGGAGAGAACATGTAGAAGGGGACTGCTCATTACAGTGGATAGGCTGCTAGGTGAACCGCAAGCTGCTGCCAGGTGGAAAAAAAGGTCTGCCAGATTTATGTTCCCAGAGAATGATGTACTGTGGGATAGCTGGCAGTAAGTTAAACAGGAAGGTCTAAAAAAAAGAGGAAAGTTTTTCCCTTGGGATCTTTTTACCTGTTGGTCAAGGAGTGTCCAAAAGTTATCCCCACCCACTAGTTAGTGTACTGTACAAAAGTGCTACCTCATCTGAAGCTCATCAGAATATGCCTGGTCCTGCAGAAGAACAGTAGAGGAAGAAGCCTTCTGTTTGTGGCCTGTGTGGAGAACTGAAGGGTTGGACCTTCTCCCACTTGTACTCAAGACTAAAAAGTGCACTCCAGCGGTGAGTTAGCTGGCCTAGTATGTGGCTAAAGAGACACCAAAAGATAGAAGAGGCCTTTTCCCTGGAGAGACCAGTTGACCAGTAGCAAATGTAATATGACTAGAGTGTGCTGTTGGCCACTGATTGATTGGGTCCAGGACTCATTTTGCTGTCCCTGAGGACCGGTAAGCCTTAGACATGAGCAAGAGGAACCGTGCTTGGATTTGTAATTGTTTTGATAGTGATAAATAATTAACACATTTTTATTTTCTTATATCTTAGCTCAGGTTTATTCATTGAAACGGTGTTCTACCTGACAGGATTTTGAACGTATTACTTGGGAAGGACTCACATCCTCTCTGACTAATAACCCATTTTTGTACAGATGAAGTGGAAATGAGAGGCATATGAATAATAACAAAACTGTACTTACAAACAAGAACAATACACAAGGGTATCATAGGTTCCGACTTCCATACATCACCAGAACAGGGCTTGTTGTGATTGTCAGCATGTATCATATTTAGGGCTCCCGGTTTTATGGTATTTATTTTTCGGCCATTTCCGTCTGTATTTATCCATATTTATTTTTGGGCCATCTTTTCTGTATTTATCCACATTTATTTTTGCCACAAGCAAAAGACGACGCTACAGCTAGTATTTTTCCACATTTATTTAAATTGACAATGCACACATGCGCTCGGTTGTTATTGGTCAACACAATACATTCATCTGAAACATGACTTTAAATCAGTAGAAGTGAGATGTGCTGTCATTTCATTTCCCCACATTTCTCTTCTTTGTGCAGTATACTAAATGGAAGAGATGTTTGGGCATCTCACAAACATTATGTGATTGGTTAGTCAGACACTTATTCCATATTCTTTTAACACACTCTGGCCAATGATGCTTTTACAATGCGGTAACAGTGTAGGCCTACTGATCTTTAATATGCAAGGACCTACCACTGCATATTACAGACTGATCTGTACCCCAGGGCGCTGTATGTGATAGGGCTACGTTTACAGACAGGCTCCCTTTCTACGAGCACTTTAAATATGCCAGGGTTCCCGATATGCCTGGGCTCCAAGTATGCCCGGGCTTCGGGGTTCCAGATATGCCAGCCCTCCAAGTATGCCCGGGCTTCGGGGTTCCAGATATGCCAGCCCTCCAAGTATGCCCGGGCTCTCCTTATGCAGGGCTGTCAGGATTCCACTTTTCTAAGTATGTAGGGCTGTCTATAGTCTAAATATGTAATGGCTCTAAATGCAGCCTGGCTCAGATTATGGCAGTGCTCTGATTACTAAAGGCCTTTATTTATAACAGACTCTGAGTATTCCCGGGTAGTGCTTATGTCATGGTTCCACTTCTGGCCCAGCTCTAAAGATACACGGGTTTAGATTCTGTTGGGGTCAGGTTATGGGGCAGTCCTATGCATACAATTATCTGAGTGTACCTGGTGCTGGCACTGCCACAGATCAGGCTCTGGCAGTGCTTTCAACACACCAGAGCTCTGACGATACCAGGACTCTGATAGTGTAAGGCTCTGACTACGCCAGGGGCTTCTTATTATAGTGAACTGTAAGCATCACAGAGCCTGTTATGCCAGGCCTCTGAAAATGACCGGCTCTGTTTGGGCATGGGCTCTCTTTGTTACACTGTTCATACTGCCAGTATTCTGAAAAGGCAGGGCTCCTCAGCAATTTAACAAAACAAAACCCAAGAATGTATTAAGCATGAATACAACAGTAAGGACAGGCTTTTTACTGGTACTCGGAAGCCGTCACAGGACAGATGGCGATAGCCTTTATGCTGGAGGGTGGGAGGCGCAGAGTTTAGGCATAGAGAAGCCCGGGGCTGGTAGCAAGTTTCACCTTTAGGAGAGCATGTAAAGCGCTCTGAAACCTTCGGGTAATGTTCGCGCTATATAAAATCGCATTTAAATTAAAATGGTGCACAGTGACCAACATGGCAAAAAAAATGTGCTGACGAAAGTTTCAAGTATTAAAACAGCTAATCCCCAACAAAATGAAGAAGGGCACACCGAAACGAAATGCAAACGAGACCACAAGAACGGGGGGGGGGGGGCATGAGGCCGAGGCTGCAGAGGGACTGAGAGAGGCAGGTGAAAACATCACCCCAGTCCTGACGACTTTCAAATGGCTTCCTATAGAAGCTATGTGTGTGGTTTAGCTATCCTTTGTAGTACATAAATCCCGGAGCCTCGGGTGGTGAACTACCTAGCCAAAAAAAACTTGTTTTCTCAGGATGCTCCCATAGACTCTGAATCACCGGCAATCTCTGCCTGGAAACTCGATCCTTCAGAAAAGCAAGGAGCGGCCTTAAAGGCGTATTGATCGGAGGCCACATACATACAGCAAAAATAAACGTACCTCAGAAGTTTCAAATGGCGGTGGGCTGGCGCAGAGCTAAACCAAGCGGCGGAGTCCTGGATCCCTGGAGATGCGGAACAGGAAGGCGTCTTCAAACGTCACTGTTCCGTAGTGCAGGCAAAAAGGAAAAACAGGCAGGGGAGCCCCCAAAATAAAGGGAAAAAGTTACCAGGGCGGGCTGGAGGATGCTCCCATAGACTCTGAATCACCGGCAATCAATCTTACCACGCCCACACAGTGACGCTTGATAAGACCAGGATTGGCTTAGGGTCACGGGCGTCACTAAAAGACCCTGAGCCAATAGGTCCACAGCACGTCAACGTCACTGAAAGGAATTCCCAATATCAGAACAGGGTCGTGGCACGGCAACTCTGAACCTCGGCAGCGCTGCAAAATTTACTCGTATTTTGCAGTTTCTAAATATAAATACAGACAAAGGAAAACTTGTTTTCCGTCTGTATTTATATGTAGAAATCCGTAAAAACGGAAAACCGGGAGCCCTAATCATATTGTACTAGATATGCTGCAGATGGGTTTATATGATGCTACTGAATATGAATTTGTTAAATGAGGCTGGGTTAATCCATAGGTAGTTGAATGGTGAGGCATTCAACAAAGGCGAGATAGGTCTTGTGGTTCATATTCCACAGGCTTATATGTCGAGGAAGTCCCAGTTGATAACCCTTATAAAGTGCTGTAAGATAAGAGTGGCAGTAAACAACAACAGGAGTTAACCTGTATACCCAGTTGAGACCTAGGTGAGTGTAACAACATACAACAAAGCCTCAACATGTGGTACATAAAGTAATACTATGTACAAAGTAAATTATTAAGTATCAACTAAGGAGAAAAATGAGAGAAAACACCAAAAGGTTAACTATCGCAGTCTGTATTAATTAATAAACATAAGGATTAATTCCAGACAGCAATATTGTAATTACTTTCGGTAAGTGTAATTGTTAGAAATGGGGGTCTCTATTTGGCAATGGCTTGCACCCTGTCAAAGTAAGGACCCTTCCATTTATTCGGGTAAGGGAGTTACATACCTAAAATAACCCCTGCTCACCCCCTGCTCACACAGGTCGAAACACTGTTGACATACCCAGTAGACGTACGGCCACTTAACATGCTTCTGTAGAATCCCTTTTCCCCGAGTGTTAATGTTTTGTACCATTTTAAATACCACCTTCTCGCTGTTGCTTTCACTTTGTCACATGCCTCAAATTTGCCGTTCACAAGCACTATGTGTTCACTTTATGTTGATTACACTTACCTAAAGTAATTACAGTACAGCTGTCTGGAATTAATCCCTATGTTTATTAATAAACACAGACTGCTATAGTCAACCTTTTGATGTTTTCTTGAATTTTTCTCCTTTTTTGATACATAATTCATTTACTTTGTATGAATTATTACTATAGTACTACCTGTTGCAATATTGTTTTATGCTATCACTCTCACCCAGATATCAATTGGGCATACATGCTTCCTACTGTTGTGTTTTACTGTTACACCGCGCCACTGCTGGGTGGTGAGAGGTTGTACTATAAGGATTATCCTTACAAACCACTTTCTTTGGGTTAAAATGTGGGATTAGTCACCACATTAAGTTTTCAAGAGAAACATATCATTATTCTCATCACTATATAAATCAAATTCTTAGCGGTCCTTCCCTCCTTTCTAACCCTATGGTCCTAGCTACCCCCCACCTAATACTTCACAGGTACTACTGGATAGACTTGAGAAGCTAAAAAGAGACAGATATGATCTGGAATACACGCATGCATGCTCACGGACTCCCTGAAAGAAGGTGTGCTCCCAGAGGACTACAGCTATTTTTACACAGGGCCCTAAAAACACTCAGGCTTTAGTTAACTTGTGACTACCTTTTCCAGACAATGGATGGTCCTTTGTATTGACACTGCTTTGTAACACAGTAGAAAAGAATTTGAAGGGATTACATAGTTAAAACAACTAATTCTGGAAGACAATATCATCACTGACGCAAGGAATGTACTGTATAAGATTAGCACCACCATAGTTACATTGAACACTTTTGAGCAAAACAAAAAAATCAATAAGAGTCAAAAGAATATCAAAAATTATAGTAAACAGAGAACTTATCCATACCCACGTGATGACTTTAGGGACCACCAATCAGTGACGCTCTCTGACTCTTCCATCACCTCAGCAGAGGAATCTGACCCAGGGGAGGGTACCAATTCTGACCAGAATCAGAACAGACTACCACTTACTCTACCTACACATTTTTCAGGGAGAGGCCGCAGACGTGGTTGGGGAAGAGGCAGAGGAAATTACCACTGTGACTACCCCCGGGATCGACAGACCCATCATAAGTTCTATCAATGGGGCCCCACACAGTAGTTTCTTCCAACACTACTGCTAATTCTAACATGGAGATTATTCCCATTTTCAATTTGCCCAAACAGACCCTCTGCTCCAATGAGATCGCTCTTTTGAGCAGGGGTCTCTCCTTTGTCCCGTCTGAAAGAAGTAACTTATTTCACTTACTGTCAGGGCGCATCAATCAAACACACACTGACCGACGCTAGTGGGTGTATCCGGAAGGAGCCAAACAAAAACTCCAACTCCCAGCATCCTTTGCGAATGTCACGCCCCACGTGGTTTGACGCACAGGCAGGAACCAGATTTAACGAAGTCAGACGATCCGGACGCTGCCGATTATTTGGTGAATCCCGTCTTGTCCAGATTCCTTCCAATATCTGAGGCGGTAAGGGTGCTTGTAGCACCAACGTTTACTTTCTGAGCATTGTGTTACTGCCTTCCCTGTACCCTGCTTGCGGCTACACTCTCGTCTCCTCCGTTGGCGAGACCGCGTTTTCAGCGGTCTCTTGAGGAGGAGATTTCAAAGCCGCTTTGGGTTACTGTGATTGTTTGCGCCTTACCTGTTGGAGAGACCGGCATTTGCCTGTGGTCTCATGCGGGGAAGCGCTCGTTTTGGGAACAAAAACAATATGCAGCATTATTGTGACATTTTGAAGTGCACGCTCTCTTGTTTCAATCGAGCGGGATGCGCAAATCCTGGTTATTCACATTGTTGCGTGTGTTTCGTTTTGTGCACAGCTAAACTCTCCAGAGATATTTATTCACGCTGTGATTAGTTACATTATATGGTTCCTGAGGATTCAAAAAGAGTTTGGTCTCATTTGTCTAGGAATACAGTGCTGAATATAGAGCGTGAAGTTCAGCGTTATCAAAGGATATGTTTTGACTGTTCCTAGTGCATGTCTTATATAACGCTCATTGCTTTGGTATTGTGGAATCAGAACATCCCAGAGCCTCTTCATTTTGGCAGTGGTACAAGCGTGTTATTGTACTATGGCCTCATCTTTATACATGGTCTTGTTATTTATTTAATTCATAGGAGAGATTAATAGGGGGTGTCCAGGAAGTGACTGCCTTGCATTTCAAGCTTTTCAACACCTAACCAGGGTAGGTGGGATACTGTCTAATACCTAGTCACTTCAGTAGCATGTTTTGTTTGCATGTACCAACCTCATGTTTATTGTCTCCTCATATTAGTTTTCATGTTGGAAGTCTGCAACCACCCTCTCCTCTCTCCTGGTATCGCTTCTTCTTTCTGTCTTTACAGGTAGTGTGTTACGGTCAGTTCAACTGGGTGATGGGGTTATTTTACAACTGTATGTGTTACAAGATATAAGGATATTGTATTTACGGTGTTCTTACTGTGTCATCCTCAGATCTCCCTCCCTGCTGTTCCTACCCTTTCCTTCCCTCGCTTGACTATCTCACTAGTCCGTGTGTATTTATATTCCGGACTTGGGGCAGTTGGGGCAGTCAAGAGGTGGGCCCCATTGAGCATCAGCACAATCCTGAGGATTCTGAAAGGTGGAACCTGACAGAATAATCGGCCCACAAATTGCTTATCCTTCTGGTTGTGCTGGTATCAAGAATGGCCACCCTCGAAGACGTTATCGCAGCTTTGGCTCTGGTACAAACAGAGCTCACGGCCTCACGTAGTGAAGCCGCAGTTCTACAAGCAAAAGTAGACAGGATGCAAGGAAACCCTTTTGATGTTGGGACGTCATTACATTATACGCCCCCTCCTGTGGTGTTAGAAATGCCTTCACAAATACCGTTAGCCCCTCCTGAGCGGTTTAATGGGGACATAAATAAGGTGCAGGTGTTCATGACTCAGGTGTTGCTCCATTTCACATGTAAACCTAAAATGTTCGCAACCAATCAGGCCCGTGTAGCCTTTTTGTTTATTATTTTTATTTATTTTATAGTTTTATAGAGCGCGAACCAGACCCGTGAGGGTATCAGAGCGCTTTACATGATTAAGGGGGGGATACAACGCTTAAGGATGGGAGGTGTCAAATTGGGATAGATAGGGAATACATTATACAGGAGGAGCACGCAGTTTAAAGTCCAGGTTACATGTGGGGAAGAAAAACAGAGACTTAAAGCACTTGGATAGAATATACAAGCACGCAGTCTAGAGTCCAAGCTACATGTGGGGAAAAAAACAAAGTGGATATAGTATATAAGAAGGCTCGCAGTCTCAGCTCTTGGGGGATGCCCAGAGTGCAGCAAGATGTATCATCCACAGAGGCCATGAATGCCGAGGTGGAGGGTGGAACATGTCGATGAGGTGATTGTAAAGTGTTCCTTAGACGAGGTATTTTCCCATTAAGAATGTTTTGGTTTCCTTCTTAAATTGTGCCAAGGACGGAAGTCTTCTGATGGCGGGTGGGAGAGAGTTCCAAATTCTTGGTGCGGCCCCAGAGAAGGCCCGATTGTAGGTTTTTTCTTCCGAAAGCGTGCTGGTTGCAACAGCAGGTCTTTGGCAGATCGGGAGTTTCTGGTCCCTCCAGATACCACGAGTTTTTGTGCGAGAAAAGTAGGGGAATTGGAGTAAAGAGCTTTGTGAGTAATGCAGGCCACTTTAAATTGGATTCTGGCCTGAAGGGGAAGCCAGTTCAGAGCTTTGAGGTGAGGAGAGATGTGGTTGAATTTCTTTGTGCCCGTTAGGAGTCTGGCGGCGGTGTTGAGGCAGGCTTTCAATGGGGCCAGAGAGCTCTTGGGTAGCCCTGCCAGAGTAGAGCATCCATATTCTAGTCTGGAAATGACTAGTGCCTGGATTGCCGTTTTAAGGTCGGAAACTTCGAGGAAAGGTTTTAGGTTTCTTAGGTAACTCAGGTGGAATCTAGCCGTTTTGGCCATCGAGTTTATATGGCCACGCATATTCAGGCTGCTGTCAAGGGTTATTCCAAGGGATTTCGCCGAGTCAACAATGGTAGGAGGGCAGTTTAGTGCTGTGATTGTCTTGATCCATTCCTGGATGTCAGGATTGGTTTTGGGTGGGGAGATCAGAAGAAATTCAGTTTTATTTGCGTTGAGTTTAAGCTGATTGGCGGTGAGCCAATGGACTGTCAGCTTCAAGGCCTCGCTCAGGGAGAAAATGTCCTCAGGGGAAGAGATTTTTATGTAGATCTGTGTATCGTCGGCGTACATGAGGTAGGACATGTTGGCGGCACGAAGCACCTCGGTGAGAGGTTCAAGGTAAAGATTGAAGAGGGTAGGGGAGAGGGTTGATCCTTGAGGGACTCCGACCGAAACCGGAGAGGGGGCGGAAAGATTACCATTGATGAGGACTCTCTGTGAGCGGTTTTGGAGGAAAGATCTAAACCATTCAAGGACGGTGCCATCCAACCCCATCCTGAGTTTGAGGCGTTCTAGGAGAATTTCGTGGTTAACCGTATCAAAGGCGGAGGACAGGTCTAGAAGGATTAGGAGACAGGTGTCGCCTAGGTCGAGGGCTTGAGGGCGTCATCCACAATGTGGAGGAGGGTGGTTTCCGTGCTGTGTCCAGGTCTGAACCCTGATTGGAAGTCATCTAGTAGGTGAAAGTTGTTGATGTGTAGGCTTAGCTGCTGTTGCACACATTTTTCTAGAACTTTGGCAAGAAGTGGGATGTTGGATATGGGTCTGTAGTTCTCAGCGGAGGCAGGGTCCAGCGTGGGTTTTTTAGGATGGGGACAACTTGGCCAGCCTTGAGCGAGTCAGGAATTGAGCCCTGTAGGAGGGAGGCGTTGATTATTGAGGTCCAGGAAGGGATGATAGCCTGAGAGGCGGCAACTAGGCAGTTAGAGGGGAGAGGATGATTAAAGTGATTGTTCGGTTTTAAGGAGGCAAGAATTTTCGAGATAGAGTATTCGTCGTAGATTCTAAAGTTGGACCAGTGCGCAAGGTTCTTGGGTGAAGTTCGGGAGGACAACGCAGAGAGAGGAGGTGGGGCAGGCAGAATTTGGTTTTGGTGGTGAGTTGCGGATTTAAGTTCATTTCCTAGGGCAGAGATTTTGTTGCAGAAGAAGGACGAGAATTCCTCGCTTGATATGAGTGGTTTAGGTGAGACTTTGGAGGTTTTCGCTAGTTTGTTGGATTGGTGTTTGACCAAGTCGAACAGCTTGCGAGGTCGATTTTTGGTATTCTCCAGTTCAGTTCTGAAGAATTCTTTTTGTGTTGAGGATTTTCTTATTGTAGGCGTTTCTGGCCTGGCGGAGAAGTTTTAGATGTGCTGCTGATGGGTGTTGTTTCCAGATTCGTTCAGTTTGTCGAAGGGATCTCCTCTCCTTGTTGAGGGATCCGCTGAACCAGGGATTTCTGTCTTTAATCTGGGTTCTTTTTAATTTTAGTGGTGCCAGGTCATCGAGAATATTGGATATGGTTGAGGAGTAATGTTCCGCTAGGTTGTCGACCGAGGTGCACTGAGGTGGGGGGGGGAGGTCGGACTCACAACGCGCTGCCAGTTTCTCGTGGTCGAGGTTCTTGGTGTCTCTAACCCATTGTTTAGGAATCACGGGTTGAGGGGTCCATGTTTTGTGGGTGCTGGGCAGGAGGAAGGTGATGGCGTGGTGGTCGGACCAATCACAAGGGTCAATAGAGATAATTTTGACTGCTGATTCTTTGGCAATGATCCAGTCTAGTGTGGCGCCTTTCGAATGAGTAGGGAGTGAGCAAGCTTGGATAAGGGCTTGATCAGCCAAGAAGTCTCTGATGGCATTGACCTGAGGGTCCTTAGGATCATTCCAATGCAAGTTAAAGTCGCCAAGGAAAATGTCAGTAGAGTTTGGAGAAACCTTGGCTGTGATGATGTCCATGAGGAGGTCCGTAAAGGCGTCGTTCTTGCCTGGGGGGTGGTAAAAGATGTGAAGTTTGCACAGCTGTGAGGTGTTGTTGGAAATGGCGAGTGCGAGGTATTCGCAGGAATCTGTAGGGTCCACCGGCAGTTCCTTAATACAGAGATTGGAACGGTAGATACAGGCAATGCCACCCCCTTTTTTCTTTGAGTGCCTGTCCAAACTTACGATGTTATAGTTGGGCGGGACTAAGAGGTCTAGGTAGGGGGATGAGGATTCCTTGAGCCACGATTCAGTCAGGATCGCTAGATCCGATTTATGACTCAGGATGAGGTCAGCGACATCAGATGCATGCTTAACAGCTGACCTGCAGTTTATTAGGAGGCCGGCTAGGGAGGGGTATGAAAGGGTGTCGCAGGTAGAAGCAGAGGTGGGAACTTTAGCTAGGTTGCTTAGCAGGCGAGGCAGCACAATGGTCAGTTCCCATAGTTAGAAGAGATGATCAATTGCTCTATGACTGGGACGCGTTTAGAGAGGAATTTGAGAAAACGTTCGACCGTAGGGCCGAGACCTTCTCGGCAGACAGGGACTTATTAGAGCTCAAACAGGGTAGTTCTGACTTGATAGGTTACCTTAACAATTTTCAAAGACTTGTGGCAGAAACCGACTGGCCTGAATCCAAACAAGCTGCAATTTTTTATCAAGGGCTCAAAGACGAATTAAAAAACATAAATGCACAAATAGACCCTCAACCTCGAACATGTGCGGCACTCATCATGTTGACCATGCAACTGGATCACCGGTTAAGGGAACGAAAAGGAGACCATAAGCGGAAGGACAGGTTTACTCCGCAGTACGATCGTACCAAACCTTTGGAACACAGAACAACAACAAAGCCGGAACCTATGGAGATAGGGGATGTCAGAGCGTCTTTAACCCTCAGTGAAAGAGACCATAGACGCAAACAAGGTCTATGTCTTTATTGTGCAAAGAAAGGACATTACCTCAGAGACTGTCCCATCAAACCTATATTTGGTCATTCTCGTCCGGGGCAAGTAGCAACAGTCACGGCCGAAAAAGAGGCGGAAAACTCCAGAGCTTGAAGGTAAAGGAAGGGGAACCATCAAGCATTAGTATGATCCCTTGTGTGAATCAATATTCCCTCACAGATTCAGAACATTTCTTTATTACAATGAACATCATGATAAATCAAGAATCAAAGAAGCTACGGGCAATGGTAGATTCAGGAGCAACAGGTTGTTTTATGGATAAAACGGAAGCAGGCTAGGGGTGCTTCTTATCCACACAAGAACCCTGGAAGCAGTATATGCGGTAGATAGCAAGGAGCTGGAATCAAGACCAATTTGTTACCGCACCTCAGAATACGAGTTAACCTACGGTGAACATCATCATGAGCTGTTAGCGTTCAACATTATCCAAGCACCACAGTATGGAGTGATTCTAGGTCTCCCATGGTTACAGAAGTATAAACCTACCATTGAATGGTCCAACAGAGTATTGCATATGCGATCTGAATATTGCCAAAACCATTGCAACTGCATGTCTTCGGTTCCCTCCAAAGCATTAGCCTTACGGCATCACATTGCAACTGCTGCGGAAAAAGACGTTGTCTTACCTACATGTTATAAGGAACACCCAGAAGTGTTCAGCGACGCTATGGCCGAGGAGCTTCCTCCACACTGGAAATATGATTGCGGTATTGAGCTCCTTCCAGGAGCGGTAGTTCCATGCGGAAGAATCTATGCTCTCACGGAACCGGAAAACCAACAACTGAGACAGTATTTGGATAAATACCTCGCCTTAGGTTTCATTAGTCCGTCCCGGTCTCCTGCTGCATCTCACCTCTTCTTCATACCGAAGGCTAATGGTGATTTAAGGTGCTGTATCGACTTTAGAGCACTGAATACCATCACCGTAAAGAATCAATACCCCCGACCCGAAGATTTCTGTTCTTTTGGAACATGCAAAATCAGCAGTCATTTATACAAAACTTGACCTCAGAAGGGCATACTACTTGGTCCGTATGCGTGACGGCGATGAATGGAAGACGGCATTAAAAACACGGTACGGGTTATTCGAGTATCTCATCATGCCTTTTGGGCTTTGCAATGTCCCCGTGGCTTTCCAGTTCTTCTTAAACGATGTGCTCAGAAACTTCTTGGATCGATTCGTAGTGATGTACATCGATGACATCCTTATGTTCTTATCCACAGAAGAAGAACCCACCAAGCATGTGGGTCATGTTTTACGTGCATTACAAAAACATCGTTTATTTTGCAAAATAAGCAAGTGCGAGTTTCACGTGACCACGGTAGAATTCTTAGGGGTCATGCTCACCCCTTCTGGACAAGTGATGGCTGATAGGAAGATTAAAGCAATCACCGAATGGCCTTGTCCGCAAAACGTAAAAGACATTCAGAGTTTTCTGGGTTTTGCTAACTTTTACAGAAGGTTTATTCATCAGTTCTCCCACGTGGTTGCTCCAATAACAAGATTGACGTGAAAGAACAAACCCTTTCTCTGGACAGAAGAAGCACAGACCGCATTTGAGTCACTAAAAAAGGGCTTTACGTCAGCCCCTATTCTCACACATGCCGACCCAGAGAAGCCTTTTATCGTAGAAGCAGACGCTTCAGAGGTGGCGGTAGGAGCAGTGTTGTCCCAAAGACATGGTACGACAGGCCAACTACATCCCATAGCGTACATGTCCAGAAAGCTGAATCCCGCAGAACAAAACTACACCATAGCTGAGAAGAAACTATTGGCCATTAGAGATGCCTTTTTGGAATGGAGACACTGGTTGATTGGGGCAAAACACCAGGTGAAAGTATATACTGATCATCGCAATCTTCAGTTTATGAGAGCTGCACGACACCTTACTCCACGTCAGCTTCGCTGGACGTTGTTTTTTGCAGAATTCCACTTCGATGTCACCTTTCGACCCGGCAAAGATAATCGGAAGGCAGACGCTCTCACAAGACAAGAAACCCCCGTAAACCACCCTAATACTAACGAAAGAGCAATCATAGAACCCGGTAAAGTGCTTTGTACGTTACAAACTGACGACTTCTTGCAGAAAGTCAAACGAGGTATTCAGTCCTTTACCTGGAGAGAATGGATCAAACATCACCCAGAGTGGCAGCTACATCACTGACTACCTATGAAGAGTCAGCAAGTATTAGTCCCTACCATGGAATTAAGAAAACTCGTGTTCCAATGGTGCCATGATCTTCCTTGTGCTGGTCACGTTGGTGGGAAGAAAACCCTGGAGAGAGTATTACGCCAGTTCTGGTGGCCAACAGTGCGTCCTGACGTCTTGTCATGGGTGAAACGCTGTTCCACCTGTGCCTCTCAGGAATCAAGTGAATACAATAGTTTGGAGAGAGAGAAAATGCAAGAGGTGCAGGGTCCTTGTAAAACCCTCTAGCTTCAATCTGTGGGTGGATGTGTAGAGGATTAGGCATGTCTTAAGATGGCCACCACATTTGTAATGAGTTGTAGATAGATAGTGTGAATTACGAAATCTCTTGTGATTCGAGATTTCGAGTAGCGAGAGTGCGTTTACAACTGCGCACTTCAATTTGCCTCAGAGAAGTGAAGACCCATTTTTGTGACGCTCCTCGAACTTAGCCATATTCGGGAAGCAATTTCCCCTCATAGTTCCTGTGGTTCGGAAGACGAATTCAGGAGATTCTTGTAATTTAGAAGATCTCCTTATCCCCGTATTTTCAGAAATATTTTCCCCGCTTGTTAGAATTACATGGTGAGTTCAGAAGAGGCTTCTTGAGGGAACTCACCCTTCATGAACTGCATCTAATTAAGCCTCTGATTCCTGCATCGACATTGAGACTTTCCGAGTTCCTGTGACTTCAGCACCGTAAGAGGAACCGTCGAGTTCTTGCGCCCAGGGAAAGAGAAAGAAGTCCCTGAGCTTGGTGTCGAATCATCTGCTCTCAAGTAAGCCAGAACTTACCACAGTCAAGCAGCGCCAGTCTGGAGCCATCGCCTTGACTTCAGTGCGGAAAGCCGGGACTCTTGCGCTTCGCTTCACATACCTTTGCCTCCTTGCATTCCTCCCTGCACTATCCTCCCTATTTCTCCTTCCTTGATCCTCTTTGCGCGTTCTGCCTGTGAAGCCGAGTTGCCTGGGACTCTGCAGGAATCCGTATGTGTTGCTACTGTGAGGAACGATTCTAAAGAAACAGTGATTATTTTAAAGAAAGTAACCTCAAGCTAAAAACAATACTAACAACATTCTGAGGTTACTACTAAAAAGAACTGTATTAAAGAGAAGTTAAACACCTTGCCTAATAGGTAGGAATAGGTAATCATTTCGCAAGCCTACTGAAGGGTGGTAAGGGTGTAGAGTGTTTAACCTTGAAATTATATTTCCCTTTGTGCATTAGGTATCTTCAGCTCAAAGAAATACTGTGGATGACGCTACCATATAGAAATAGAAGAGGAGCGAAGACTCTTGCAGAATCTGGTAGGGGGAGCATAAGGTGTTGTAGAGTAAAACTGTTACAGTGTAGGTGAAGAAAGATTATCCTGAAATTCTGTCTCCATCTGTGCATTAGGAACTCTCCACACCAATCAAGTAGAGTCATAAGAAGAAGACTCCGCAGAAGAGAGAGAGTCCAGGTCCAGTCAGAGTGTCTCTTCTCTGTCCCTACCCCCTTGCCCCCTTCCTGGAGCAGCTGCACTTATAGGCAGTGTGTTCTGGGGAGTGGGCATTGGGACTTAGCTGCGTTCTGCCTGCATGGAGAATCTGGCGCTTGACAGATTGAAGTGCCCACGATTACCCTCCACCCGGGCAGAATGGCGGAAGGATTTAGTTTGAAATCTTTAGGAGAGATGTTGGAAGGAATTCAGCGAGAGTTAGGAGCAGTTAAAGAGGAGAATAAAAGTCTGAAGCAAGATGTGTTGGCTTCGCGTCAGGAAACCATGTTGTTAACACAGAGAGTTAGTAAAATAGCTACAGGGGCACCTCTCCCATCCCAAGATTTGCCAAGTGGCTCCTTGCCTGAACATAATCCACGCTCGGTAGCTCAAGAAGTTAATTCTGTTTCCCCTCGTATTTCATTGGCCCCCCTGAAAGGTTTAGCTGGGATCCCCAGAAGGCCCAACTCTTCCTTACTCAATGTTCATTCCACTTTATGTGTCGACCCACTCTTTTCCCAGACGCTCAGTCCAGAGTTGCATTCATTTTGTCCTACCTCAGTGGGGATGCCGCCTATTGGGCCATGCCTTTAGTTGCCCGAGATGACCCGTTTCTGTATGATTTTGGACGTTTTAAGACCGAATTTCTTAAGATTTTTGATAGACGAAAGATTTCCCAGGCCACCGACAATGAGTTGTTAGAACTACACCAAGGAACCAAAGATCTAGTAACATATCTGACTCAGTTAAATAAATTATTGGTGGAGACCAACTGGCCAGAAGAGAAAAGAGCTGCCCTGTTCTATCAAGGATTGCGAGACGAAATTAAGGATACTCTGGCTCAGATTCCGAATCGCCCCACTGATTTTTCTGAGTTAGTGGATCTGGTTCTAGAGATCGATTTTCGTTGGTCAGAGCGTAAGGGAGAGAAGAAGATGAGAGACGTTAAATGGAACTTCCCATGATTTGACAGAATCAGATCCGAAGGAGGCAAGATTTCTGGAACCACTTCAGAGAGTGAACCAATGCAGGGTGGGTCAGTGCGAGGCCCTTTGAGTAAAGAGGAAAGAGAACAAAGAAGACTTAAGAAGTTATGTATGTATTGTGGGGGATCCGGACATTTTGTGAAGGAATGTCCTAAAAGACCCAAGATAGCTGCTTCGGGAAACGCTCAAAACCATCTGTAGGCGGGGTCGCTCAGATGGCAAAAATTGAGAAAGAGACTCCAGGCTCCCACCATATCATGAATACTCTCCAGACTCAAGCACCTCATTTGATTTTGCAAATGACTCTAAAAGTTCGGGATCAAGAGGTTACAGGAGTGGCCATTATGATAGATTCCGGTGCCACTGGTAACTTCTGTGACATCAAGTATGCTAGAAGAATTGGGATTCAAGCGATACTCAAAGAAAGAAAGGAACCAGTTTGGGCAGTGGATGGGACCAACCTCTCTTCAGGCCCAATCACTCATCACACTGAATGTGTGGAACTAATTCAATCCAATGGTCATCGGGAGCTCATCCAGTTCAACCTCATTGATGCCCCTCAATTTCAAATAATTTTGGGGCTCCCTTGGCTCTCCCTGCATAACCCCACTATAGACTGGGAGAATCGGACAGTCGACATGGATTCTCGATTCTGTTCTGAACATTGCTACCCTCTTGCCAATGAGGTTCCAGAACCGTCAATGGCCATCTTATTGTCTTTTTGTGGAGAGTCCATTGGGGCAATTAATACCTTCGAAGTTCCAACAGAATATCAAGAATACAAAGAGGTGTTTTGCGAACAGGAAGCTGAGAAATTGCCTCCTCATCAATCCTACGATTGTACCATAGACCTTGAACCAGGAGCTGTACTGCCGTGCAGGAGGATCTACGCACTCACTGAAGCTGAAAATAGCTATCTTAAGGAATATTTAGACCGCTATTTAGCCAATGGGTTCTTCCGACCATCGCAGTCCCCAGTCTCCTCCCCGTTATTCTTCATACCGAAGAAAGAAGGATTCTTGAGAACGTGTATTGACTACCGTGCCATCAATAGGGTGACAATAAAAAAACGTTATCGGTTGCCTTTGATTTCAGTTCTCTTAGATTAGATCAAAGATGCCCAGATCTTCACAAAATTAGACCTTAGTGGGGCCTATCATCTCATTCGAATGAAGGAAGGTCACGAATGGAAGACTGCCTTTAGGACTAAATACGGGCTCTTTGAATATCAGGTTATGCCCTTCGGCCTTTGCAATGCTCCGGTGGCCTTTCAGCATTTTATCAACGACATCATGGGGATTTGGTTGACAAGGTTGCAGTGATTTACCTGGATGACATTTTGATATTTTCAAAGAATCCACAAGAACATCCGGAGCATGTCAAGTTAGTTCTCAAAAGCCTTCGTCGACATCAGCTCTACGTAAAACTGGAAAAATGCGCCTTCAGTGTACAAACAGTGGAATTTTTGGGATTCTTCTTGTCCCCAGACGGAATCACGATGGATGCAAAGAAGGTGCAATCCGTGGTTAATTGGCCATCTCCCAAGTATGTAAAAGAGGTTCAGAGATTCCTTGGCTTTGCCAATTTCTATCAGCGGTTTATCCTGGGATTCTCGCAGAAGATTATTCCAATTACCAGACTCCTCTAGAAGAGAATAAAATTCCATTGGACAAAAGAAGCCGAACAAGCTTTCGATTACCTAAAGAAAAGTTTCACCTCAGCTCCGATCCTACTTCATAACGGTCCTGCAGAACCCTTCTTTTTGGAAGCTGATGCTTTGGATCAGGCGATTGGAGGAGTCCTGACGCAACAGCACAAATCCACTGGGCAATTACATCCTGTGGCCTATCGGTCTAGAAAGTTGAATCCGGCTGAAATTAATTATACGATTGCAGAGAAGGAATTGTTGGCTGTGAAAGATGCTTTTGAAGAATGGAGACACTACCTGCTTGGAGCTAGGCATACAGTAACGGTGTTTACAGATCACAAAAACCTTCAATTCATAAAATCCACAAGGACGTTGACTCCTCGGCAACTGCGCTGGTCCCTTTATTTTGCGGACTTTGATTTTGTGATCACTTATCGTCCTAGGAGCAAGAATGGCAAAGCGGACGCTTTGTCTAGGATTCAGACGGAGACCACAGAACATTCAGTAGACCCACAACCTATCATTCCAGAATCAAAGATTGTGTGTTCCCTTTCCTTATCGAACTACAAAGAAGAAGTAGGGAAACATATGTCTGCAACGGAAATGTCCGAATGGGCGAATCACGAGGAAGGAAGAGAAATACTAGATTCTTTGCCCTATCATCATGGTGCACTGTATCTACCCACCAAAGAAATTCAAGAGAGAGCCTTAAGAGATTGTCATGATCAACCCTTAGCAGGACATAAGGGAATACTGAAGACCATAGATCTGGTTCAATGTTATTTTTGGTGGCCCGGCATGAATTCCCAAGTCAAACAACATGTGGAATCTTGTGAACTCTGTGCTCGTGGGAAATCCAGTAGACAGGCTCCTCAGGGGTTTTTACAGCCTTTGCCCACCTCAAATCATCCCTGGCATACTGTCACCTTGGACTTAATTGTTGATCTTCCCCTAAGTCGAGGTTACCACACAGTATTAGTTTTAGTGGACACTTTCACGAAGATGAGTCATTTTGTCCCTGTGAAAGGGGTTCCCTCAGCTCAAGAACTAGCCAGACTATTTAGTGAACACATAGTGAAAATCCATGGGGTCCCATAGATTTTGATCTCCGATCGAGGCCCCCAGTTTGTGTCTCATTTTTGGAAGGCCTTTATGCAAGGATTGGGAGTGGAAGTCAGACACTCGACCAGTTACCACCCTGAGACAGATGGTCAGACTGAGAGGGTGAATCAGGAGTTGGAACAATACCTTCGGCTGTTCCTTCTAGATCAGGATGGTGAATGGTCAGATTTACTTTAAATGGCCGAGTTTGCGCACAACAACGCCAAGAATGTTTCCACTGGGTATTCCCCGTTCTTTCTAAACTATGGACGACACCCAAATCCATTTATCTATCAGGGAGATTTTGGGGTGCCAGCAGTCAGAGTCCTCTTGAAGGATTTATCCTCTGTCCATAAGTCAGCTGAATCTAATTTGTTAAAGACTAAAGAAAATTACAAGAAGCAGGCAGACAAGCATCGAAAGGTAGCACCTAAGTACCAAGTGGGGGATTTGGTGTGGTTGTCTTCCCGTCACCTTCATTTAAAGGGCAATAGGAAGTTCCAACCTCGTTTTGTGGGCCCATACTCCATAGAACAAGTGTTAGGACCAGTTACCGTCAAACTCAAACTCCCTTCCAATCTAGGTATTCACCCTGTTTTCCATGTGCCCTTCTTAGGAAAACTGCGCCCAACATCCGTTTAGGCAAACCACCATCTCCTTTGATGATAGAGGGACATTCAGAATATGAAGTGAAGGGAATTCTTGACTCAAAAATAATCAGAGGAAGGCTATTTTACTTAGTGGATTGGAAGGGTTATGGTCCTGGAGAAAAATCTTGGGAACCAGCCGAAAATGTCCATGCCCCTTTGCTTACCAGACGTTTTCACTTGCAGCATTCTCTCAAACCAGGAACGATGAATCGGTCTTTGAGAGGGGGTACTGTCAGGAATCAAGTGAATACAATAGTTTGGAGAGAGAGAAAATGCAAGAGGTGCAGGGTCCTTGTAAAACCCTCTAGCTTCAATCTGTGGGTGGATGTGTAGAGGATTAGGCATGTCTTAAGATGGCTGCCACATTTGTAATGAGTTGTAGATAGATAGTGTGAATTACGAAATCTCGTGTGATTCGAGATTTTGAGTAGCGAGAGTGCGTTTACAACTGCGCACTTCAATTTGCCTCAGAGAAGTGAAGACCCGTTTTTGTGACGCTCCCCGAACTTAGCCATATTCGGGAAGCAATTTCCCCTCATAGTTCCTGTGGTTCGGAAGACAAATTCAGGAGATTCTTGTAATTTAGAAGCTCTCCTTATCCCCGTATTTTCAGAAATATTTTCCCCGCTTGTTAGAATTACATGGTGAGTTCAGAAGAGGCTTCCAGAGGGAACTCACCCTTCGTGAACTGCATCTAATTAAGCCTCTGATTCCTGCATCGGCATCAAGACTTTCCGAGTTCCTGTGACCTCAGCACCGTAAGAGGAACCGTCAAGTTCTTGCACCCGGGGAAAGAGAGAGAAGTCCCTGAGCTTGGTGTCGACTCATCTGCTCTCAAGTAAGCCAGAACTTACCACAGCCAAGCAGCGCCAGTCTGGAGCCATCGCCTTGACTTCAGTGCGGAAAGCCGGGACTCTTGCGCTTCGCTTCACGTACCTTTGCCTCCTTGCGTTCCTCCCTGCACTATCCTCCCTATTTCTCCTTCCTTGATCCTTTTTGCGCGTTCTGCCTGTGAAGCCGAGTTGCCTGGGACTCTGCAGGAATCCTTATGTGTTGCTACTGTGAGGAACGATTCTAAAGAAACTGTGATTATTTAAAAGAAAGTAACCTCAAGCTAAAAACAATACTAACAACATTCTGAGGTTACTACTAAAAAGAACTGTATTAAAGAGAAGTTACACACCTTGCCTAATAGGTAGGAATAGGTAATCATTTCGCAAGCCTACTGAAGGGTGGTAAGGGTGTAGAGTGTTTAACCTTGAAATTATATTTCCCTTTGTGCATTAGGTATCTTCAGCTCAAAGAAATACTGCTGCTGACGCTACCATATAGAAATAGAAGAGGAGCGAAGACTCTTGCAGAATCTGGTAGGGGAGCATAAGGTGTTGTAGAGTAAAACTGTTACAGTGTAGGTGAAGAAAGATTATCCTGAAATTCTGTCTCTATCTGTGCATTAGGAACTCTCCACACCAATCAAGTAGAGTCATAAGAAGAAGACTCCGCAGAAGAGAGAGAGTCCAGGGCCAGTCAGAGTGTTTCTTCTCTGTCCCTACCCCTTCCCCCCTTCCTGGAGCAGCTGCACTTATAGGCAGTGTGTTCTGGGGAGTGGGCATTGGGACTTAACTGCATTCTGCCTCCGTGGAGAATCTGGCGCTTGACAGCGCCCAGATGAAAACCGACTATAACAAAACCCAATGTCTTCTACAACCTTTACCCACACCATAAACTCAGTGGGAAAGGATCTCAGTGGACTTCATTGTAGGTTTGCCTCGGGACCAGGTCTGCACTGCCATAGTAGTTGTCATTGATTATTTATCAAAAATGGGACACTTTATTGCTTGCAAACAGGTACCATCTGCAGGGCAATTAGCACATTTATTACTAACGAACATAGTCAGACTACATGGCCTTCCCAGAGTAATTGTTTCTGACAGGGGGACCCAGTTCACCGCTCTCTTTTGGAAAACATGGTGTTCTGAATTACAGATAGCATCCGCACTGTCCACAAGTTTTCACCCCCAAACCGATGGCCAAACCGAGAGACTAAATCAAACTCCGAAACAGTACCTTAGGTGTTATGTAGATAATAACAGAGAGGCGTGGGTGGAGTAGTTATGGTTAGCAGAAATCGCTTACAATAGCGCCACGCATTCCTCTACACAACACACACCTTTCTTTAGCACCTGCGGTTTCCATCCTCGTTTCATCCCGTTGGTTCTTCCCAGTCACAGCACCAAACTCCCATAAGTACACCAGAGAATGCTTCATATCAGGAAAACCTTGCTGAAAACGCAGGACAACCTGCAACATGCCAAAGAACAGTATAAGAAAGAGGCAGACAAACACTGTAGGCCTAACCCAACCTACAAAAAAGGAGAACTAGTTTGGCTATCTACAAAGAACATCAGATTCAAAAGACATAGTGTATTTAACCTTACGTACATTGGACCATATAAAGTGGTTAAACACATCAGCCCTGTGGCAGTTAAATTGAAGCTGCCTATTCATTTCCGTATACACCCTGTCTTTCATGTCTCTCTTTTGAAGCCTTCTCATAGCCCTATTAAGAAGCGGCCTGTGCCCATTTGGGTTCAACAGGATCCCGAATACGAAGTTAAAGGCATTCTAGATTCCAAAATATCTAAACGTAAGTTATGGTATCTTGTTTCATGGAAAGGGTATGGTCCTGAGGAGGACTCGTGGGAGCCAACTGAGGCGGTACACGCGGCACGTCTGGTGGCTGCTTTCCATCGGAGGTGCCCGGACAAACCATGTGTCTGTCAGTGTTCTTCGGGAGGGGGATGTACTGTCAGGGCGCATCAATCAAACACACACTGACCGACACTAGCGGGTGTATCCGGAAGGAGCCAAACGAAAACTCCAACTCCTGGCATCCTTTGCGAATGTCACCCCCCACGTGGTTTGACACACAGGCAGGAACCGGATTTAACGAAGTGAGCCGATCCGGACGCTGCCGATTATTTGGTGAATCCCGTCTTGTCCAGATTCCTTCCGATATCTGAGGCGGTAAGGGTGCTTGTAGCACCAACGTTTACTTTCTGAGCATTGTGTTACTGCCTTCCCTGTACCCTGCTTGCGGCTGCACTCTCGTCTCCTCTGTTGGTGAGACCGTGTTTTCAGCCGTCTCTTGCGGAGGAGATTTCAAAGCCACTTTGGGTTACTTTCATTGTTTGCGCCTTCCCTGTTGGAGAGACCGGCATTACCTCCTCGTAAGTCTTCCTCGTCGCATGATTAACGAAGTGAGCTTCAGCTCCACACCAGAACCCTCCAAAGCAAAAGTTAGCCTCCCATGCCTCCCATCCCTTCCCAACATGGCCGACCCATATCAGCCTTGACCTCTATAAGAGGCGGGTCGGACCAACCCACAGCCTGTTTTTTTTGGTTCTGCGCTGCAGATTCTCCAGAGCGTGTTTCAGTTAAGTGGTTCCTGCTGTAGCAGGGACTTGGGTCCCTGGTTGGTGGCCCTGCTCTAGCGGGCTCTTGGGCTTTGGGACCCTACCCCTTCCTTCCCCCGTTGGCCTACCTGGGGACGGTCAGGCTCTGCCCTAGCGAGCCATGGGTTTACAGGGGGGGCGGCCATGGAGGTCTGGGGCTCTGTCTAAGTGGCCCCTTCTGACCCCTTGGCTGTGGGGGCAGGTTGGTTGGTGCGCTTACCTGCTCCCAGGGCGTTTACGATCAGTGTGAGGCTGCTTTCCATGTGGATGGTTGACTCCTGTGTGGATTGTCTGCCCCGTGTCCCTGCTGGGCGTCTTCCGCTTCGATGAGTCCCGCGGCTGGCGCTCGGGCAGGTTACAGCGGGGCTCCGCTTGTCTTTTTCGGGCTCATCATTGTGTCTGGGTCGGGCTTTTTGGATTTTGCCCTGCTCTAGCGGGCGCTTCCAGCTTGCATTTCCGCAGCTCCGCTGCGCTTGCATTGTGCCTACGCCCACTGTGTTCCCTGTCGTGCGCAGGCGGCTTTATTGCACCCGCCGGTGGCTGCTGTGCATGCCTCTTCCCTGTCTGTGGTTAGGATGCTGCACGTCTGCATTTCTGCCTCCACACTGTCTCTCGGCGGGGTCGTGGGGCGCGGGACACTCTCCTCCGCCTGGCGTACAGTGGACCAGGCTCTCTTCTGTGCGGAGGCAGCGACTGGGCTGGGAGCTCTGCTCCGGGTGGCGGCAGGCGGGCTGGACAGCAGTAGAATGGCACCCCCTCCGGGTTCGTTTTTGCCGTGGTGGCTATGCCTCCCTGTTTGGGTCCGACTGGTGTTGCGGTGGCTCGGTGGATTCCCCTTCCCCTTAGGTGCTGTTTCACTTCCGCATCCTGCATCTGCCCCCCCTCCTCCTCCCACTTCTCCACCGGGGATTGGTTGCTGGGCGTCCCATGTCCAGGACTCCTTCCACCCCGCTCAGAGACCGCTGACTGGCCATGGGGGAGTTTCTATCCGGCCTTTTGCCTCGGGTCGCGGTGCTGGATCAGGTTTGGCGGGTGCGCTCATGCTGGGTGCAGGCTGGATATGGCGCCTGTTTTCTTGTTGGCACTATTGCTGACTGCTTCCATTCTGATGGATGGTCTCCCTGTCACAAGTCTGTGGGGCCGAAAGTGCCCCCCTTTTACCATCACTGTGGCCGTGTGTACTGCGCCCTACACCTGCTCCTACGTCCTTGGTGCGTGTCGGGTGGGTGCATTTGGTTCGGCCCGTGGACACCCGGCGCGCTTTGGGCTTCTGGTGGGGATCACCCTACGTGATGGCGCCGCTAATCATGGCTTTCATGTGTTTTTTGTTTTCAACTAGGGTGTGGGATGCCCCCTCTGTCTCTTGTGGGTTTGCTTCCATTCTGACTGGGCGGCAGATGCTGTTGTCCTCTCCTTTGCCCTTTTGATTTTGACGGGGCTATAGGCTACCCCCTTTGTCTCTTGTGGGGTTGCCTTTACTCTGTCTGGGCGGCAGATGCTTTCTTCCTCTCCTTTTGTGCGTATGTGTGTCTGGTCGTGTGATGTGGAGGTGTCCCCGTGGGCTAGTGATGGTGTCTACACCGTTTCCGGTATCTGGCACTTCCGCCATGGGTTCTAGTTTCTAATCCTGGTGTTTCAATGGTTGAAATATGTTGTGTGATTTCGGCTGTTTACGTCTGTGGTTGTCCGCTGTGAGAAGTTGGCCTGGTATATGCTGTCCACTAGTTATAGTGGGCACCTTGCACCAGTCCAAACAACCCTTTATTGGAGATAGGTTAAAGACAACCTTTATTGAAAGCTATCCTAGTGGTAGCTATGGAGAGCAGCCTTCAGGCTAAGTCTTGAAGGAATGTAAAGCAGCTTGTTTTACCAGTCTATAATCTCTTGAGTGACCAAATGATAGAGGACCACACCAGGTATATATATAAAATATATGTATTTAGTCTTAAACACACCCCTCTAGTCTCTTTATGAGGCTAGAGTTCGAAGTACATAGTTTACAAGTCAGTTATCAACAGTAATAGCACAAATACACGTTTGAGCACTAGGGGAGTACCAAACCATATACAAAAAAAATGGTATAAGGACCACGACTGAGCTAGACACAAGGCCTAGAGCCTGTAGAAGTGCTTGGACCACAAGGACCCACCCAAGGTAGTGACACAGGGGACCCACGGGGGACGCGTGCAGTGTGGGAACACAGCCGCGAATCACCGTTAACTTCTATGGGGAAAGTCGCGGTTGGATTTTTAAAAGAAAAGGACACTTAGAGGAGGACTTGGAGCAAACCCCTTTAGAACTAGGCAGTTCTAGAGTCAATACCCACGGGAGCACCGGAGTACTCGAGTTACCTCACCCAGGGAAGCCGGGTGCATAGGTGTCTTTTGGCGTCGGGTTTCGTCGTCGTTTTCAATGGCGATCTGCTGCTACGGGCTGCTGGCGACCAAGTCGAAAGTGTCCGGGTGGATCCAAGGGTGGATCGAAGATCTGGAGAACCTGAAAGCAGAGGGGACAGAGTCTGGGTCACTAGCCAGTGACCAGGGGCACGATAGTCGAATGCCCTCAGATGTCGGGTGCTTCAGGTGAGTTGATGGGCACCTTGACTCTTCAGCCACGAGGTCCAGGAGGTGTCAACGACAACCAGGAGCTGGATTCGAGCTGTCCCACAAAGTCTGTCGAGTGCTGCGGTGTCGGCGACCAGATTGGACCCAACAAGCCTTGGCAAAGGCAAGTCATGGGGAAGTGAAGAAAAGGCTGCGGTGCAGACCAGCAAGGTCTGAGGGACTCACCCAGTGAGGGTAAGTCAGGGTACCTCTGGAGCAACCAGGAAAGCCCAAACAGAAGAAGAGTTGCCTTCGGGAGGACCCACTAGCTAACGGACTAGAGATCGCAAAGGAGCCTCGAGTGGACGCACTTGGAGCTGGCTCACAGGACACTCGTGGTGTGGAGGCCAGTAATCTTCAGTGCAGTCGGTGCTCGTGGCAGGGGCTACTCGAAGCACAAAGCACAACTTCGAGGAAGACCAGAAAGATGATGCACTTGCAAGAGTTCTCGGTGTCCAGGGGTCACTGTTCCACGTAACCCACGATAGCTACGTGCCTCAGCTTCGCTGGGGTCTCAGGGCAGCCTCGGGAAAGTCTGGAAATCCACCTCTGGTGATGCAAAGACTTCGGTGTCCGGCGGGAGCTTCAGCGATGCAGACCGGACAGTTGCTTCTTAGGTGCCTGCCAAGCAGTGGAGTCATTCCTTGACCCCAAGGGAGATTCTTCAGTCCTCTAATCTTCAAGTAGAGCGTCGAAGGTCCAGGATTCAGTTTCAGAGTTTCGTCCAGGGTAACATAAAGTCCTAAGGACTGGGGTACCATACTTATACTAAGTTAGGGGGTTGGACATACTCAGGGGACCCACCTATGGGAGGGTCAGGGAAGAGGGGTGGTTACACCCATTCCCTTTGTCCAGTTTCATGCCAGAGCAGGGGCAGGTAGCCCCTGCAACCGGTTTGAACTGGCTTATGCACAGGGACACCAAATGTGCCCCAGTGCAGGACTTCAAAGCACCAGGGAGTGCTCCCGCCCAGCCCCAATACACACTATCCTGTCTGGGAAGGTGGTTACACCTCCCTGTGTCAGGAAACCTATTGTCCAGGCCTCCCCTTCCGGAGTTTCGGTCAGCAGCAGGAGGCCAGACCCATGTCTGTGGCAGCGGCATCCATTTTGTGATGCCAGGGCTCTGAAAAGTTAATACCGGGTATGCCGGTGTGTACATGTCTCTCCCTCTAGAAGGGTGGAATGCTACCCCCGCTGCCAGGACTGGCGGGGGGGGGTAGTATTCCAAGGTGTTTGACACCAAACACGACATGTTTTGGTGCAGCCAGTCCAAAGTTAGCATTCTACCGTGAGGATATAATGCACTTAAGAGTATATGGTCAGGCTGTAGCACAAACAGCACCAGAGGATTGACTCCGAACGCTGCAGAGGGGCTCTGCTCATGCAGGGGCACCCTCTCACATAAAAACCAAGCACTCTGCCTTCAGGATTGTTAAGGCCTGCCATAGGAGTGACTTATAGGTTTATATGTGTGTGCAATGGTAGTGATATAGGTAGCCTATACCACAGTAAGGGGTGCAGGCACCACCTTACCCAGGCTGCAGTAGCAGACCTGTGGTGTCATTTTGGAGGGCTTCCCAGGGGTGGCATAATACATGCTTCAGCCCCTGGTAGGCCTCTGGGGTACCTATGCCCTGGGCACATAGTATACCATATACTAGGGACTTATAAGGGCACTCCAGAATCCAATCAGAGATGTACATAAGGTACATGGAAACCATTTTAGAGAGGAAGCAGCTAGGCTGGGGTTCTGATTAGCAGGCCCCAGCCAGACTAAAGTCGAAAAACAGTGAAGCATTAGCAAAAAGTGGGGGTACCCATGTGAAGTAGATCCTACTCTACTACACAACCCCCCCCAAACGCAGGGACATTAAACTAACCTTGACCAGTTGAGTCTTCATGTTCTAAGTGGAAGTACCTAGAGAGTCCATCTGCATTGGCATGGTTACTCCCAGGTCTGTGTTCCACTGTAAAGTCCATCCCCTGTAGGGAAATGGACCACATCAGCAGTTTGGGGTTTTCACCCTTCATTTGTTTTAGCCATAGGAGGGGCTTGTGGTCTGTTTGAACAAGGAAGTGAGTACCAAACAAGTATGGCCTCAACTTCTTCAGAGCCCAAACCACAGCAAAGGCCTCCCTCTCTATGGCTGACCAACGTTTCTCTCTAGGGGTCAGCCTTCTGCTAATGAAAGCTACTGGCTGATCCTGACCATCATCATTCAATTGTGACAGTACAGCCCCTACCCCCAATTCAGATGCATCTGTTTGGACAATGAACTTCTTGGAGTAATCAGGACTCTGTAGAATGGGAGCAGTGCACATGGCCTGCTTCAGGTCATCAAAGGCCTTTTGACAGCTAGCTGTCCACTGAACCTTTTTGGGCATTCTCTTGGAAGTTAAGTCATTCAGGGGTGTCACTATTGATCCATACCCCTTGACAAATCTCCTATAGTACCCAGTCAGGCCTAAGAAGGCTCTCACCTGAGTCTGGGTAGTTGGAGCAACCCAGTCCATGATGGTCTGGATCTTGCTCTGCAGTGGTTGAACTTGGCCTCCACCTACAAGGTGGCCCAGGTACACAACCTGACTCTGCCCTATCTGGCAATTGGTGGCCTTGATAGTGAGGCCTGCCTTTTGCAGGGCCTCCAAAACATTCCTTAGGTGGACCAGGTGATCCTCCCAGGTGGAGCTAAAGACAGCAATATCATCAAGATAAGCTACACTGTAGGCTTCCAGACCTGTGAGAACTGTATTCACCAACCTTTGGAAAGTGACAGGTGCATTCTTCAAACCAAAGGGCATTACCACAAATTGATAATGCCCACTAAGGGTTGAGAATGCTGTTTTTGGCTTTGCATCATCAGCTAGTCTGATCTGCCAGTAGCCAGCTGTTAGGTCAAATGTGCTTAGGTACTTGGCTGAGGCCAAAGTGTCTATTAGCTCATCTGCCCTGGGTATTGGATGGGCATCAGTCCTAGTGACTGCATTGAGACGCCTGTAGTCCACACAAAACCTCATCTCTCTTTTCCCACCACTGGTGTGAGGTTTTGGCACAAGGACCACTGGACTAGCCCGAGGGCTATCTGAGGGTTCAATAACTCCCAAATCCAACATTTGCTGGACTTCTGCCCTGATACAGTCCCTGACATGGTCAGGTTGCTATAAATCTTATTTTTAATAGGCAGACTGTCCCCAGTGTCCACTTCATGAGTGCACCAGGTGGTCTGACTTGGAGTCAGAGAGAACATATGGCTGTACTGATTGAGCACTTGTCTGCAATCAGTTTGCTGCTGGGCATGAGGCTTCTACCAAGGCTACACCATCCACTGACCCATCATCAGGGTTCTGTGAGAGCAGGTCAGGGAGTGGGTCACTCTCTTCCTCCTGTCCCTCATCAGTAGCCATGAGCAAGCCCATGTCTGCCCTGTCCACATATGGTTTCAATCTGTTGACATGGAGAACCCTGTGGGGACTCCTGGGTGTTCCTAGGTCTACCAAATAGGTAACCTCACCCTTCTGCTCAACAATGGTATGGGGTCCACTCCATTTGTCTTGGAGAGCTGCAGGGGCCACTGGCTCCAACACCCACACCTTCTGCCCTGGCTGGTAAACAGTCAGTACAGCCTTTTGGTCATGCCAGGCTTTTGTAGTTCCTGGCTAGCCTCAAGGTTTTTAGTTGCCTTTTTCATGTACTCAGCCATCCGGGAGCGGAGACCAAGTACGTAGTCCACTATGTCTTGCTTTGGGGGCTTGAGAGGTAACTCCCATCCTTCCTTCACCAGACACAATGGACCCCTGACAGGATGACCCCTGAAAGTTCAAAATGGCTGTAGCCAACCCCCTTTTGAGGCACCTCCCTGTATGCAAACAAAAGGCAGGGCAAGAGTATGTCCCATCTTCGCCTAAGCTTTTCTGGGAGCCCTTTGATCATGCCCTTTAAGGTTTTGTTGAATCTCTCAACTAAACCATTGCATTGTGGGTGATAGGGTGTGGTGAATTTGTAAGTCACTCCACACTCCTTCCACATTGCCTTCAAGTATCCAGACATAAAGTTTGCACCCCTGTCTGATACAACCTCCTTAGGGAAGCCCACTCTTGAGAAAATTCCCAGGAGGGCTCCTGCCACCACAGGTGCTGTAGTGGTCCTAAGGGGAATAGCCTCTGGGTACCTAGTGGCATGGTCCACCACCACCAAGATAAACCTGTGCCCAGATCCTGTTTGGGGATCCATGGGACCAACAATGTCAATCCCCACCCTTTCAAAGGGAACCTCCACCACAGGTAGTGGTATCAGGGGGGCCTTTGTAGTGCCACCTGCCTTGCCACTGGCCTGGCAGGTTACACAGGAGCGACAAAACTCCTTGGTGTCTTCAGACATGTGGGGCCAGTGAAAGTGAGGGACAATTCTGTCCCAAGTCTTGTTCTGGCCCAGGTGACCTGCTAGAGGAATATCATGGGCTAGGGTCAATAGGAAGCCCCTGAACTTCAGAGGTATAACCAACCTCCTGGTGGCACCAGGATTGGGGTCTCTACACTCTGAGTACAAGAGTCCATCATCCCAATACACTTTATGGGGACCACCTGCAATCCCAGCAGCCTCAGCAGCAGCTTGCTGTCTGAGGGGTTCAAGAGAGGGGCAGCTCTGCTGCTCCTGGCTCAGATTTGCCCTGGAAGGGCCCCCTGTCCCCAAGAACTCAACCTGATCAGTCTCAAGCTCCTCTGGGACAGTTCCTTCCTCAGGACTGAGATCATCTCCCTCAAGAGACTGATCTTCCTTCTGAGCCAAGGGGGAAGGCATTGCCTTAACCCTACTACTCCTCCTCTTGGATGGCACTTGGTCCATTGTTCCAGGATCCAAGGCCTGTTCAGTGTTAGTCATTTTGGCCTGTGACCTGGTCACAGCAAACACATCTGCAGGGATGCCCAGCATTTCTGCATGGGTCCTGAGCTCCACTTCTGCCCAAGCTGAAGTTTCTAGATCATTGCCAAGCAAGCATTCAACTGGTAGGTTTGCACTCATCACAACCTTCTTAAGGCCAGTTACCCCTCCCCAGGAGAAGTTAACAACTGCCAGAGTATGGTCTGTTCTGACATTGCTAGCATTGGTCACTTGGTACATTTCACCAAGTATAATCTGCCCAGGATCCACAAGATCTTGTGTCACCATGGTGACACTTGCTCCTGTGTCCCTGAATGCCAAAGCCTCTTTTCCATTGATTAATGGCTGTTGCCTGTACTTGCCCAGATTACTGGGACTCACAGAGGAGGACACATCCATGCCTCCATCACAGACTAGGACAGCCTGAGTGAGTTCTCTGACTAGGCCAGAGCCCATCTCATTACCCAGGGTCAACCCTACTAAACCCTTGGCTTGTGTACTCCCACCACCATTTGTAACTGCACTAGGGGGAACAGGTGCCTTAGCGGCATTGGTGGGGGTTGGAATAGAGTCTTTGGTCTTGGTGCAATCACTGGTCCAGTGTGTCTTTTGCTTACAGACTTTGCACCATGGTTTCTTTTGGCCTTTCCCTTTGCTAGACTGTGAATCCCCACCTGAAGAAGATTTTTGGGGGCCTTGTGAAGACTTCTGGTCTTTACCCTTCTCCCCACCCTTGTCAGAGTTTTTAGAATCTTGCTTCTTTGGGTCACCACCTTGGTTCTGTACCTTCTGCCTCACCCTGGTTCTGACCCATTTGTCTGCCTTCTTTCCCAATTCTTGGGGAGAGGTCAGATCAGAGTCCACCAGGTACTGATGCAACAGCTGATTTTGACAGTTATTAAGAATCTGCTCCCTCATGATAAGATTGTACAATCCTTTGAAGTCACATACCTTACTGCCCACTAACCAACCTTCCAGAGCCTTAGCAGAACAATCAACAAAGTCCACCCAGTCTTGATTTTGTGCTTTTTGGGTATCTCTGAACTTTAACCTGTATTGTTCAGTTGTTAGGCCAAACCCATCAATCAATGCACTTTTTAAGACTTGATAATTATCAGCATCCTCTTCTCTAACAGCGAGGAGCTTATCTCTACCTTTGTCTGCAAAGGAGAGCCACAAGATTGCTGCCCACTGCTCCTGAGGGACCCTCTGTACTTTACAGGCCCTCTCCAGTGCAGTAATCCATTTGTGGATGTCATCCCCACTCTGGTAGGGAGGGACAATCTTGCTCAGGTTTCTATGGTCATAAGACCTTTCCCTACCACTAGGGAAGTTGCTGCCACCATGGGACTCTAGTCCCAACTTTCTTCTTTGTCTTTGAAGCTCTAGGGACTCCCTGTCTATAGCCAACTGCTCTCCTCTGATTCTCAACTGAGCTTCCTCATACTTGAGCAGTCTCTTTTTCCTCTCATGAGAGGATTCCCTCCTATGAGAAGAAACAGAGGTCCCTACTGAGGTGTCAGAGTGGTTAGACTCCTGAGAAGGAGATCTGGACCTTCTAGGCACACTCACAACTCTTCCTGGGGGGACAAAGGGGAGGTCATTCTGATCCTCCTCCTCATCCTCAGGAGGAGCTGCATTTTCCAGGGCAGGATCATTGTCATCCTCCTGGCCAGTTTCAAAGGTCAGGCCCAGGGTATTTTCACCCCTGGCCCCTTCCTCATCTTCTGCCCCACCCTCTCTGCCTACCTTAGCAGACCCTAGGGGTCTTCTGAGATCATCTAGCAGAAGCATCTCCGTGAGACGTTGGGTGTTGGCACTTTTGCCTGTCTTCAGCTTCCTAATCTTACACAACTCTCTCAATTCCAAGAATGGGAGGTTGTCATATTTGGATGGCAGGAGCCCACTGGTTCCTGGCAGTGAAGACATTACTAGTGAGGTGTGGTGTATGCACTACCTACTCTAGTGTGGCCTACTAAACTCTCTTGAGTTGTAGAAAGGGTGTGCTAGCCCTTAACACACAACTCTAAGTTCAGTAGAACTTACTGTATACTAAGCTTGTTTTTATATGTACCTGAGGTACCCTTAGTGGTTTTCAGTTGATCAATTCAATTGAGATTATCTGGTAAAACAATAGCAAGCTGGAATCCCACACGCTGCACACCAATGTGAGAAGTTGGCCTGGTATATGCTGTCCACTAGTTATAGTGGGCACCTTGCACTAGTCCAAACAACCCTTTATTGGAGATAGGTTAAAGACAACCTTTATTGAAAGCTATCCTAGTGGTAGCTATGGAGAGCAGCCTTCAGGCTAAGTCTTGAAGGAATGTAAAGCAGCTTGTTTTACCAGTCTATAATCTCTTGAGTGACCAAATGAAAGAGGACCACACCAGGTATATATATAAAATATATGTATTTAGTCTTAAACACACCCCTCTAGTCTCTTTATGAGGCTAGAGTTCGAAGTACATAGTTTACAAGTCAGTTATCAACAGTAATAGCACAAATACACGTTTGAGCCCTAGGGGCGTACCAAACCATATACAAAAAAAATGGTATAAGAACCACGACTGAGCTAGACACAAGGCCTAGAGCCTGTAGAAGTGCTTGGACCACAAGGATCCACCCAAGGTAGTGACACAGGGGACCCACGGGGGACGCGTGCATTGTGGGAACACAGCCGCGAATCACCGTTAACTTATATGTGGAAAGTCGCGGTTGGATTTTTAAAAGAAAAGGACACTTAGAGGAGGACTTGGAGCAAACCCCTTTAGAACTAGGCAGTTCTAGAGTCAATACCCATGGGAGCACCGGAGTACTCGAGTTACCTCACCCAGGGAAGCCGGGTGCATAGGTGTCTTTTGGCGTCGGGTTTCGTCATCGTTTTCAATGGCGATCTGCTGCAACGGGCTGCTGGCGACCAAGTCGAAAGTGTCCGGGTGGATCCAAGGGTGGATCGAAGATCTGGAGAACCTGAAAGCAGAGGGGACAGAGTCTGGGTCACTAGCCAGTGACCAGGGGCACGATAGTCGAATGCCCTCAGATGTCGGGTGCTTCAGGTGAGTTGACGGGTGCCTTGACTCTTCAGCCACGAGGTCCAGGAGGTGTCGACGTTGACCAGGAGCTGGATTCGAGCTATCCCACAAAGTCTGTCTAGTGCTGCGGTATCGGCGACCAGATTGGACCCCACAAGCCTTGGCAACGGCAAGTCACGGGGAAGTGAAGAAAAGGCTGCGGTGCAGACCAGCGAGGTCTGAGGGACTCACCCAGCGAGCGTAAGTCAGGGAACATCTGGAGCAACCAGGAAAGCCCAAACAAAAGAAGAGTTGCCTTCAGGAGGACCCACTAGCCAAAGGACTAGAGATCGCAAAAGAGCCTTGAGTGGACGCACTTGGAGCTGGCTCACAGGACACTCGTGGAGTGGAGGCCAGTGATCTTCGGTGCAGTTAGTGCTCGTGGCGGCGGCTACTTGGAGCCCAAAGCACATCTTCAAGGGAGACCAGGAAGATGATGCACTTGCAAGATTTCTTGGTGTCCAGGGGTCATGGTTCCACATTACCCACGATAGCTACGTGTCTCAGCTTCACTGGGGTCTCAGGGCAGCCTCGGGGAAGTCTGGAAATCCACCTCTGGTGATGCAAAGACTTCTGCGTCCGGCGGGAGCTTCAGCGATGCAGACCGGACAGTTGCTTCTTAGGTGCCTGCCGAGCAGGGGAGTCACTCCTTGAACCCAAGGGAGATTCTTCAGTCCTCTAATCTTCAAGTAGAGCGTCGAAGGTCCAGGATTCGGCTTCAGAGTTTCGTCCAGGGTAATCTAAAGTCCTAAGGACTGGGGTCCCATACTTATACTAAGTTGGACATACTCTGGGGACCCACCTATGGGAGGGTCAGGGAAGAGGGGTGGTTACACCCATTTCCTTTGTCCAGTTTCATGCCAGAGCAGGGGCAAGTAGCCCCTGCAACCGGTTTGAACTGGCTTATGCACAGGGACACCAAATGTGCCCCAGTGCAGGACTTCAAAGCACCAGGTAGTGTTCCCGCCCAGCCCCAATACACACTATCCTGTCTGGGGAGGTGGTTACACCTCCCTGTGACAGGAAACCTATTGTCCAGGCCTCCCCTGCCGGAGTTTCGGTCAGCAGTAGGAGGCCAGACCCGTATCTGTGGCAGCGGCATCCATTTTGTGATGCCAGGGCTCTGAAAAGTTAATACCGGGTATGTTGGTGTGTACATGTCTCTCCCTCTAGAAGGGTGGAATGCTACCCCCGCCGCCAGGACTGGCAGGGGGTAGTATTCCAAGGTGTTTGACACCAAACACAACATGTTTTGGTGCAGCCAGTCCAAAGTTAGCATTCGACCGCGAGGATATAATGCACTTAAGAGTATATGGTCAGGCTGTACCACATACACCACCAGAGGATTGACTCCGAATGCTGCAGAGGGGCTCTGCTCATGCAGGGGCACCCTCTCAGATATAAACCAAGCACTCTGCCTTCAGGATTGTTAAGGCCTGCCATAGGAGTGACTTATAGGTTTATATGTGTGTGCAATGGTAGTGATATAGGTAGCCTATACCACAGTAAGGGGTGCAGGCACCACCTTACCCAGGCTGCAGTAGCAGACCTGTGGTGTCATTTTGGAGGGCTTCCCAGGGGTGGCATAATACATGCTTCAGCCCCTGGTAGGCCTCTGGGGTACCTATGCCCTGGGTACATAGTATACCATATACTAGGGACTTATAAGGGCACTCCAGAATCTAATCAGAGATGTACCTAAGGTACATAGAAACCATTTTAGAGAGGAAGCAGCTAGGCTGGGGTTCTGATTAGCAGGGCCCCAGCCAGATTAAAGTCGAAAAACAGTGAAGCATCAGCAAAAAGTGGGGGTACCCATGTGAAGCAGATCCTACTCTCCTACATCCGCTTTTTGTTGTTCACGGGCCGGTGGTTTCCTCACACTCGCCCCTGCTTGTTGCACCTTATGGTTGCTTTTGGGTTTTTAGGTGCCTGTCGTTCCTTGTGTTTGCCCTCCTTCCAGGATGCTGGTGTTGGTTTTCTTCTGGACGGTAATGTTGTCCGGTTTTTGTGCTTGCCCTTTGCATTTGCATTCTCCGGTGCAGGTCCGTGTGTGTTATTTGTCGGTCAGCATTTTGGGTGGACGAGTTGGTTCTGTCACTACAATCCAAGCTTTGTCTCCTGCATCCCGAGGCATCCGAGCTTGTGCTTTTCTTGGTTCTGTTGGCCTTGTGTTTGGCTGGGTTGAGTTATGGCCTTCCTCAGTCTGGGTTGTGGATGCCTCCTTTTCCTCATTTCCGTTCTTTACCTGCATTCTTTTGGTGTTGGTATTCCCGCAGTGCCAGGTGCTCGGGTGCACAGGCGGTCTGGGATGTTGCCATCTTTCCTCGTCTGTTGCTTTAGCATTTCTCGTCTCAGGGGTGTGGCTCTCTACTATGCAGCATGTTCATTGACTCCTTGGCCTCGATGCAGGACGGTCCCCTTCATCCCGGAGGGTGCTTCCGTCTAACGGAATGGCCGGGTATGTTTTTCTGCGTTTTGTGGGTGTTTCGGGGGTCTGGGTTGAGGTGGCCTCTTGCGTGCTGCCTCCGTGGCACTGGGTGTGCTTTGTTTTTTGAGATTTTCGTTGTGCTTCCCTCGGCTCGTCTTCATCTGTGGCCTTTGATGTGCCTTCCCTTGTCCCTGTGGGCTCCTGGTCCGTGGATTACATTTTGCCAGCGGTGGGGTATCCGTGATTCGGTCTGCTTCAGGTTGTTTGGTGGAGTCCTTCTCTCCATGGGTAGTCCTTTTCTAGTGTCCCCTTCACGAGGATGTGGGGGAATCTGGTTGAGACGGGGGTTATTCACCCATTGTTCACTAGATTGCATTCGGATGCTCTGGTACGGTATTTGGGTGTCCCCTTCCTTCCTCTCTGTGGCACCCTCTCATGTATCTTTGTGCTCGGAGGTGTGGCTTACTGCCACTGTAGTGGGGTGCTGCGCCTTGGCATTTGGCTGTAACCTCCTGCTTCCCATGCTAGGTCTTCCGAAGTGTCATGTAGGGCCCATTTCTGGTTGAGTGTTGAGGCTCCGCGTCTTCAGACACTTCCATATTGGGGACTCGATGTGGCGGTCTGCCTTCCGGGTCGGTGGTGGCTCTATCTACCTTCTCGTCTGGGCTTTTGGCTTTGCGCTTTCCTCTGGTCCCTTTGCTTACATGGGGTCTGGGCTTGTTTGGCCTGGACGGGGCATTTGACCTGTTGGTGGTGCTTGCCTGGGTGCTTCTCCCTTAGTTTCTGCTGCTGCGAGTGTTGGACCAATGAGCTGTATCTCATTGGTAAATGTTGTGCTTCTGGGGTCACAGGCTCGCACGGGCTGGGGGTTTGTATCCTGCCACTGCTTTTGAAATATACTGAGGTGGTATATGTCCGTAGGGTGTTTTTCAATTGTCCGGGGTGCAGGATTTCCCGGTTCTCCTTCCCTGGTCGGGGCCCTGCGTTTCCTGTGCGGGATTTGCATCCTCTTCTTCTTTGTCCCTGGTTTTAGGGTACTGGGGCTTGCTGGCTTGGGTTTGCTCCCTGGAGGGGTTGACGTTGCTCAGCCTCGTTTCGCCCGGCTCTTCTGTCCTTCTCGCGTTTGGTGTGTTTCTGCCTGTGGCCTTACCTCCATGTCCGCTCCTGTTCCTGTCAGCTCCTCGTTGTTCGGCTGGGTCGGGCCTGGTGGTTGGCTGGCTGTATGGCCACCTGGGTGCTCCCTTCGGCGGCTCACTTCCTGTATGGGGAGCGTTATAGGAACGGTTTGCTTGGCCCCTGAGCGGGGCGGTCTCGCTCATTCGTGCTGCATTCCCCTCCCTACCGGGCTCTGTGTACTTTCTTGTGCATGGTGGCCCCTGGTGGGCGTTCGCATTCCTTTCTGGTGGCTTGGCCTTGGGCCTGGTCACTTCCGCTCTTCGGGCTCAGTGGGCGGCCTTGTGGGCTTTCCGCTTTTTGCGGTTGGCCGGTTGGGTTTCCTTGGTGGCCGGGGCGCTTCGGAGTCGTTTCCTGCTGCTTCCTGGGTCTTTTTTGCCTTGTGCCTGCCTGGGCTCTCTCATTGGTGTTGCACTCCCTTCTGGGGGGTCCTTTGTGCGACTGGGGTCCGTGTCCCACCTGTTTCACTCCTTGCTGGTGGGGTTTTGGTGTCCTTCCTTTTTGGTTGTTCGTTTGGCGTGCTGGGTTCCTTTTCTGCACCTAAATCCGTTCTTGCGGCTCCTGCCAGTCTGTTTTGTTTGCATCTGGTTCCGCTGCTTCGGTCCTCGGTTGCCACCAGGCCTGGTGGGTTTTGTTTCCTTCTTTCCCTCCGGTCGTTGTTTTTGGGGTGGATTCGGCTCTCTCGCTGTTGGTGGTCCACCATGCAGTATTGCTGTATTTCGGTCGGACTGCGTCTCTTTACTACTGTGGCTTTTTGTTGGGTCACTGTGGTTGGGATGCCCTCTGTTTCTTCGGTTCCGGAGTCTGGGCTTTTGCTCCCCTCTCGCTTTTGGCTGTCTGTTGGGCGGTCTTGGTGTGTTTGGACAGGCTTGCTGTTTTCTGTTCTGGGGCCTGTTTGTTGTTACTTTTGACTCCATACGGTCTGTTCCCATGCCTTCTCTGTCCGCCTTCTGTCGTTGGTTCGGGCTTGCTTTCTGGCTGGCCTCCGGGTCTCGGGGGTCGGGGTTTTCGGCCCTCTCGGTGTCTCGCTGTCCCGGGCTGGTTCTTCCTGCTCGTGGTTGCCTGTCTCTTGGGTGGTTTCTTCCACTCATCTGTGTTTTCCTTTTTTTGTGGGTTTGCCATACTTCTTTGGCATCTCCTTCTTTTCGGTTGGTTTCTTGTGAGTTTCCATGAAGCCGCTTGACTTGGGTATGTGCTCACTTCGTTAATCATGTGGCGAGGAAGACTTACAAGGGGGTAATGCCCCGGTTACTTACCGTTAATCTTCATTACTCTGAGTATATTCTTCCTTGCCACATGAGTTCCCATCCCTCCCTCCCTGTGTTGCTATCGGCTTCAAGTGTATGCTTGGTAGTTCTCAGGCTGTGGGTTGGCCCGACCCGCCTCTTATAGAGGTCAAGGGTGATTTGGGTCGGCCATGTTGGGAAGGGATGGGAAGTATGGGAGGCTAACTTTTGCTTTGCAGGGTTCTGGTGTGGAGCTGAAGCTCACTTCGTTAATCATGTGGCGAGGAAGACTATACTCGGAGTAATGAAGATTACTTGTAAGTAACCGGGGCATTTGCCTGCGGTCTCATGCGGGGAAGCGCTCGTTTTGGGAACAAAAACAATATGCAGCATTATTGTAACATTTTGAAGCGGACGCTCTCTTTCCATCGAGCGGGATGCGCAAATCCTGGTTATTGACATTGTTGCGTGGGTTTCGTTTTGTGCACAGCTAAACTCTCCAGAGATATTCATTCACGCTGTGATTAGTTACATTATATGGTTCCTGAGGATTCAGGAAGAGTGTGACCTCATTTGTCTAGGAATACAGTGCTGAATACAGAGCGTGAAGTTCAGCGTTATCAAAGGATATGTTTTGACTGTTCCTAGTGCATGTCTTATATAACGCTCATTGCTTTGGTATTGTGGAATCAGAGCATTCCAGAGCCTCTTCATTTTGGAAGTGGTACAAGCGTGTTATTGTACTATGGCCTCATCTTTATACATGGTCTTGTTATTTATTTAATTCATAGGAGAGATTAATAGGGGGTGTCCAGGAAGTGACTGCCTTGCATACCAAGCTTTTCAACACCTAACCAGGGTAGGTGGGATACTGTCTCATACCTAGTCACTTCAGTAGCGTGTTTTGTTTGCATGTACCAACCTCATGTCTATTGTCTCCTCATATTAGTTTTCGTGTTGGAAGTCTGCAACCACCCTCTCCTCTCTCCTGGTAACACTACTTCTTTCTTTCTTTACAGGTAGTGTGTTACGGTCAGTTCAACTGGGTGATGGGGTTATTTTACAACTGTATGTGTTACAAGATATAAGGATATTGTATTTACTTTTCTTACTGTGTCATCCTCAGATCTCCCTCCCTGCTGTTCCTACCCTTTCCTTCCCTCGCTTGACTATCTCACTAGTCCGTGTGTATTTATATTCCGGACTTGGGGCAGTCGAGAGGTGGACCCCATTGAGCATCAGCACAATCCTGAGGATTCAGAAAGGTGGAACCTGACACTTACACGAGGATCTTCTCAAATTTTTCTGATGTATCACAGTGAAACAATTCTTTGCTAGCAAACCCAACAACACGAACACTAACTGGTCACCTTTGCATCCCCCTCCACTTTTCTCCTGCCATCCTCTACCATGCCACCATGCCACCTGAAAGCAAATAACTTTTTTTTATACGTTCCTTACAACCTCCCTCTCTTAGAGAAACAAGCCCTGGGTACCCTGAAGAACAATAATGATATAGTGATCAAACCAGCAGACAAAGGGGGAGGGATTGTCATCATTGACCCATAGAAGTACAACACAGAGATAATGAGACAACTATCCGATACCAATCACTACAGTTCATTACCTTCTGACCCTTTACCCAATATTGAAACACTTATCAGGAAGGCAACTGATGAAGCACAAGGAAAGGGTATTATAATGGATAAGGAACACTGCGTCTTAAATCACACTCATCATTGTACACCCATAAGAAGTCGACCAATCCCTCTGGACCTCATATCATCTTGGGTTGTGGCTTTATTTTAGAGCCCCAAGGCAAATACATTGATGCCATCATAAAGGCATTTGTCCCACTTACCGACACATACATAAAAGATAGTACGGACTTTTTTTTGTCAAGTTGAAGAGAGACCTCCCAATCCTGACTCTGAGCTCATGGTAGGCTTGGACATAGATTCCTTATACACCAACATCCACAGTTAAAAGGTATAGAAGTTATTTGGAAGTTATTGGACACACTTCCTAACCCTGCCAGGATCCCCACTGATTTTGTGACCAAATTACTGTAGATTGCCCTCAAGAATAACTATTTTCTGAATATAGACACCTTTTATCTACAGAAGAAAGGTGTCTCCATGGGAGCTTATATTACTCAAAATTTCACAATCCTATACATATAAAATCCTCAAAGAACCAAGAATTTCACACATGACAACCCCTTCTACAATTAAATCAGGTTTTAGAAACGGTACATAGATGACATTCTCCTTCTCTCGCATTGTCAGTCCAACTCTTTATACCTATTCGTTAACTGGTTAAACACAACCCACCCACATTTTAGATTTACTTCAGATGCCATAAAAAACAATCTTCCTTTCCTTGTCCTCACCCTCCATACACATGAGGACAAAATAGGAACTCCTCTCTTCAGGAAACCCGCAGAAAGGCACACCCTACTGCTGTACTCAAGCAACCACCACAGGGGCTGAAGAGAAGGACTACCCTATGGACAATTCCTCTGCATTCTGAAGAATTGCAAGTGGAGGAAGGACTACTTCTGAGAGACAGTGATTTTGGCTGACAAAACTAACTTGCAGAGGTTATCCCCACTGCTTAGTGTCCTGAGCCCTCAAACGTGCCTGGCACAGCCCTCAAGAGACTCTTCTCACCCCCAAACCCAAAAACCAAAAGAAACACATACCTTTTGTCTCAACCTTCTGCCCTTCCAATAGCAAAGTTAGCAAAATAATAAATAAAAATTGGGAGACACTACACACTCAGACACCATTCTTAGAACCTTCCTTCTTCTCTTACAAAAGAGGCAGTAGCCTAGTTGACAATTTGATCCATGCCATACCTTGGAATACTAAGGCTATTAACTCACATTCCAACATGACAGCTTGGATATTACCCCCGGTGGTTGGTCACTTCAAGTGTCAGAACTGTATTGTCTGCCCTTTTACGTTCAATATGAAAGACTGTAAAGTAGGCACCCAAACTTTCCTACTAAAACAATTGAGAAACTGCTGCACATGTAATGTCATGTATGCCATACGTTGTCCATGTAACTTTGTTTATATTGGCCGAACTACCCATATGCTAAAACAAGGCATCATCCAGCACAAGAGCCGCATTAGATGTAAGATGAAAAATTCCTCATTGTTTTGCATTTTTTCGCCATGAACCACACAGAGACGGAATTTACCTGTCAATAAATTGACCAACCGTCCCTAACACTGCTTGGAGGAGACCTGTCACAACTGCTTCAATGTTGTGAGTGCTGATGGATCACTCACTGTAACTCAGTAAACAAATAACTCAATATGTTAGATGAATGGAACAACACAGTATCACATTAGAGCTCATCTTACTTGCAAATGTGCCACTCTTGAGATATATCGGATTGATTTATTTCTTGATGCAACTTGTGCAGTTCCTTACAGACCTGGACTACACCGTTTTAGCTCTCTATCCCGATGTGCAACTCATCATCATGCCTACGCATTGCACACACTCACAAGTTTTGCTTTGGTGTTGTATTAATTTGCCTTTCAAATTGGAAACTGTTCTTAATTCTTTTTAATGACTAATCATAATTGTACCATTATATGTAATTTTTGCTCACACTCATATATGTACATAACTATCATGTAATCTAAACCCTTGCCTTTCCTGAGTCCTATCCTTTCATTCTTTCTCTCTATGGGCTACTTACGCCCTTCCTAGGGGCCCTTTGTAAATTAAATTCACCCCTTGTCCCCACATGGTCCCCGCGGGGTACTGTCCAGCACTACATTTTTAAACTCTAAAAACACAAACTAGTCTTCCCTGCAGACACACGTGCTTAGTAGGCTTTTCCTTCACATCACGTTTGAGCCGACACCGAAGCACTCGCTTTCCCCTGGAGGCTTTCCAGGACCTAAGAAGTCTCCTGTGAGAGGCTTCACAGATTTAACTGTGAATACCTCGGCGGTAAGCATAGGCCACCCGATACTGCTTGGTTCCTGCCGGGCATTACTATGGGGACTCTAATTTTCCCCTCTCGCTCTCCTTTTCTGCAACCTTAAACCCACACTGCTCACACCGCTGGGCTTCTCCTAGTCATGCACACGTGGTACTACTCAATTGAATAGACTTCATACACTGCATTGATTGATTATGGTTTATTTGAGTATTATCCCACTGTGAGTTAAGGAGCCCTTCATAATTTTATTTCACCCACCTCCCGGTCATTGTGCCTCAATCTTTAATTTGTATTGCAGGATTTGATCATCAATCAATCAATCAATCATGTCACTTATAAAGCGCACTACATACCCCCGAGGGTCTCAAGGCGCTGGGGGAAGAGGGGGGTGGTGCTGCTACTGATCGAAGAGCCAGGTCTTGAGGAGTCTTCTGAAGGCCAGTAGGTCTTGGGTCTGTCGGAGGTTGGTGGGGAGGGTGTTCCAGGTCTTGGCGGCGAGGTGGGAGAAGGATCTGCCGCCGGCGGTCGTTTTCCGGATGCGGGGGACTGTGGCGAGGGCGAGGCTGGTCGAGCGGAGCTGGCGGGTGGGGGTGTAGAAGCTGAGTCGTCTGTTGAGGTAGGCTGGTCCGGAGTTGTGGAGTGCTTTGTGTGCGTGGGTGAGGAGCTTGAAGGTTATCCTCTTGTGTACACTTTTGGATTGATACACCCCAGGAACACGGCCCTTTGACACACCCCCAACCGAGTGGTGAGGTCCCCTGTTACTCCTAGGACCCTTGGTTGCACATACCAAGGAATCTTGAATGTGAGTGGTTGTCCCTATATAGTATAGTTCAGTACTATGCTAAACCACTACCTATCCATATCATTAACATAAGCCTTGTCTTGTGTTTTTCCCATTACAGGCATACAGACTGTGCCCAGGCAGCTGTTGACTAGTCCATTACAGCCTCTCTCCTTTTAATTCACTTTGAGCCTTATTCTCACCTCTTTTCCCTTCCCCTCCCCCTTTTTTCTTTTTCGGACAGCATTAAAAGAAATGTGTGTAATCTCTGTCCTGATGATGACCTGACGTAATACAGGTCAAAACTCCATCGACATAACCTAACAGACTGACGGCCCTTGACACTTAACATGCTTCTGTAGAATCTCCCCCCAGTATTCATGTTATGTACCATTTTGAGTAACACCTTTTCGCTGTTGCTTTCATTTTGTCACGTGCCTCACATGCACCATTCACCCTTTCACGTGCACTACGTGTACACTTTATGTTGATTACACCTGTCTAAAGAAATTACTGTATTCCTGTCTGGAATTAATCCCTATTAATTAATACAGATCGCGATAGTCAACGATTTGGTGTTTTCTCTCATTTTTGTCCTTCTTTGCTACTTACGTAATTAATTTACTTTGTACAAATTATTACTATAGTACTTCCTGTTGAGAAATCATTGTAAGATAAGATAAGAGTGAACATCTATCAGAGAAACATCATGGTTTGTATGTCATGCATGTGTATTTATTGAAAATATACATATTGGGAAAACTTAGCTTTGAAGCAAGGGGACACTGAACAAGTATCTAACAAAGAGTAATTTACCAAGAAACATGGACAAGTCAGTGGTTCCTTCTGCACAATCAGTCCTCAGTGGCAGACAATGAAACTAACATTAGAAACCCATACTAGACATATTGATACATTTTGTTAATGTTTTCACATACTCCTTAAACAACATAATTCACAGTTGTGGATCCACCATTGATGCTAAATAATGTCCATCAACATTTTTTAATTTAAAAATGTGTACTTTGAGGTATGTTTGATTGCTTTGCAACTCCCATTTTCCTAGTTGCAGTTGTCAATATAAAACATTCATCATAATGCAGATGAATTAATACAAAGTCATGGCAACAGTATTTCATTTTCTTTGTTGACAGCATTAACCAGCTTTTAGTTTCATATTGTAAGCTCCAGACCTAAAATCTAAGGTATGCACTGCTTCTGTGATTTGGTTTTTGTTTCCATTGTATCTTAAATTGTATTTCACAGACATGCACTTTAGCAATCATACTGCTAAAAACATACACTCTGCACAAGAAAGAAATATTTGAGAAGCCCTTGGGTGTGGGAGGGGACAACAGCGAAAGGATGCCAACCTTGAAGGAGAAGTCATCTGATACTCTGCAAGGACAGAGTAAGGACTTTGACTCCAGCTGACCCCCGGACTAGGATGCATCTCTCCACGGTCAGTGATGCTGGCCCCTTTATGCCCTTAGAGAACCAGTTAGGGAAATGGATCTGGACTCCACTGCACCCAGGTGTTTTTCAAGAAACCAGGAAGGTCTCAGGCCTAGGGAGTGCAGCAAGGAGGGTGCTTTGCAGGCTGGTTGCAGAGGAGCTTAGCAAGATGCCCCCACCAGCAGGAAAAGAGCACCAGGAGCCAGGCAGAGGACAAGGCTAGCGCAGGGAGCAAGAAAATCTAGCTCCTCACAAAATGCACTCCTTTAGGGGCAGAATGTCTAATGAACATGCTCCTGGTGGCTAGGACTGACCCAACAGGGCATGAACTATGCATTTTTAAATATTTGTCCCTTTGTAATTAAAGAACAGAGAAAATAAGTGTGTGGCACTCTGCCCACTGTTCATAATATCCCGCCGGGTATGGCAAAGCCCCTGGGGGTGGAAACAATGCTTTATACAATGGTATTGCCCTGGGAGGGTGTATCAGATGGGGACCACTCCCTTGTCTTACCCTCAGTACCTCGGATAATATCCACCACAACTCTGTGAGATTTGTGAAGTCCCAGAGGATCCCATCATACCGGGGCAAAGTCTGGCCAGGTTGTGAGCCGGTACGTGGAGAACCAGGTCCCAGGACCCAATACCTGGGACTTAGAATGAGGAAGAGGACCCATTCCCTCTGTGCCATGTCCTTGGTGGCAGGTGCACTGTGCTCTAAGCCTCCCACCCCATGGAAGGAGGAACATTGTGCACTGCTGCCACCCACTGGAAACAGCACTGACAGTAGCAAAGAGGTTGCTTTCTCCTCTGCCTCAAGGCTGCCCTACAGTCTCTCAATGACCCCCTACTACTAGTGGGAACCTCAGGTGGGACCAGGGCACCCCACAAAAAAGAAAACCTAGTGAAGCGAGGCCAAGAACACAGTGACCATGCCTCTCATTATTTATTCACTTTTTTGGCCCTAGGAGAGCCTCATAATGTCCCATGAGGGGGCTGAGTATTAGCCTATTTTCTTCATGGTGCCCCAAGGAGGGGCACAGGCACCACTAACGATATGGCCAAGCATTGTGGAGACTACCTGAGGTCCAGCAGCTCCCTGGGAGTGTTTAATAACAATAAAACCTACATTTCCAAGGGTGTAATATGTATGATCCCCAGGAGAGTTTCATAATTTGTTTTAAGCACACTCAGAGCTGGACCTTTTGCTCTGGAATGAAGGGACTGCTAGTGGTTGGTCCGATGATTCAATTCTGTGGCCTGTAGATCACGAGTGGTGAAAACATCACTGATTGGGCCTTGAGGCACTAGCTCACCTAAAAGGTAAATTTGGCACTTGGGTCTAAGCTTTCTGAAAGGGAAAGGTGGGCTGAGGTTTAAATGGCAGTAATCTGGGCCCTCACGTAATTGAGTGAGAAAAATCGGCTAGAGTTTACTTCCAGGTACTTTTAGCTAGGGATCACCTGGCAGCAACTCGTGACAGAAGTGTACTGGGAACAAAATGTGTAGCCAAACTGGGGGGTATATTCACAAGAACGTGTGATAACTACCGCAAGAGTAGCGTAACACAACTTTCAATATCGCAGCCTAGCGCGGGAAAATAACCCTGTGTCAACGTGGAATTCACAACAAGGCGGTAGCATGCGATAGTCACCAGATAACGCGTCAAATGTCAGCGTGAAAATCAACGCCACGCCTAAAAAATGCGAAACGCGAATGCGAGAAATCATGCGATGAGGCCAATCGCGGTACAGAAATCAGCGAACACCTGCCACAGGCCTGCAAATCCCACGCGTCCGGAGGGAAAAAGCACCATAAAAGAAAGAAGAAAAAGAGCCCAAAAACAATTCAAACTGCGTAGCAACATGGATGCACCCGGAACGAGTGCAGAGGACAAGCCGAACACCACAAGCCCCACGGAGGACCCGCCAGGAACCCCACGTTCAGGGAAGGGCAAGTACAAGAGGAAGAGGAAGACTGAGTTCAGTCCGCAGGAAGACCGGATCATCGTCACGGAGGTGACCGAATACCATCAACAACTGTTCGGCACCTCCACTGAGGCACTGGCAACCCAAACCGAAATATGGCAGGCATCGTCACCAACGTTAATGCAGTCGGAGTGTCGAGGAGGTCACTGGAGGAGGTCAAGAGGCGCTGGCATGATCTGAAAAGGCAGACCAAACATAAGCTCGCCGCCAACAGGGAGGCAGCAACGGCGACTGGAGGTGGAAGTCCTGAGACAAAGGAGGAGCTGGATGAGCTGGAGCAAATGGTGGCCACAGTCAGCAGTGAGGAGACGGTGGCAGGATTGGGGGCCTGGACACAGCACGATACAACCTGACCCAACAGCAACAGGGTGAGTAACCACTAGGGACGGGGGGGACTGGGGGAGATGGGCACAATGGCACACATGCACAATTACGTGTAGCACACAGCACACCCACAATGACCGTGGAACATGTCCCTGATTGCCTTGGCACACTGCAGCACACATAGAAATGCCAAGTAGGCCCCTATCCACGATGTGCACAGAGGGGCCCCCCCTATCACCAATATCAAAACCTACCCGTGCACATGTGCTGAATCCAGCAAAGCAGCGGCTCTGTAACCCACACTGACTATGCAAGTAACACTACATGTCCGATAGCATGGCAGCAGCCAAAAAAAATGACATGGCCCACAAATCGACATGGAGGTAGCCCAGTGCGGATCACATCCGTAAAGGAGCAGGTCACACTCCGACATGTCCATGTGCACCCACAACCCATGCCCTACAATACACGCAGCAGACGAACAATGCACCAGGCCACAAAAACAGTCCGAGAGCACATATGACCCAAGTCAAAAGCAAATCAGGCCCCGAAAAGCACACAATTCAAAGGCACCCCGCCTCAAAGGGAGAAGGCCACACGAAATCAGAGCTGCTGGGGCAACTCCCCCACAATGCAGCACACACACATAGCAATCACAGAACATCAGCAATGACGGCAATGTGGTACAAAGTGCAACACCAGCACCACAGGACAGAGCTCACAACAGGTTCCGCTCGTGCGTAGTAACTGTCCACTCACATCTGGCATTGCCTGACATTGTGTGATGATAATGTACGGGTACTACCACACATCCATCATGTAGTCGAAAAACACACTGACTGCCATCAAATAGCCAGCTCCCCCAAAACAGTCACAATGTACATTGGCATGCAGTCTGAATGTAAACATCTGCAAATCATCACCATACATGTGAAACTCTGTTAAACTGCATCTCCCCTTCACATTGCAGAGGGATATACAACACCACCTGCAGAGCACACCACACTTCCCATCATTGATGATGAAGAGGACAACATGTACATATGTCAAGACACCCTCCAACGGATAATGGACAGCCTCTGCACCCCACCCCCAGGAGCAGGCCAGGCCAGCTGCCTCGAGGTGACCCCACCACCTGCACAGACTACACAGCAGGAAACACACACCACCACAGCTGTCTCCCTGGACTCCCCCGATCAATACATGGAATTCCAACGGTGTGTGTTGGGTTGCCAGGTGGAGTTGGCTCATCAGCTGGGGGTGGGTTTCGAGCTCGTGGGAGCCAAACTCGATGCCATACGTGGGTGTCTGAGTCCCATCAGGGACCACGTACAGTCCCTATCGGACACCCCCTGTACGCACCATGCTCCGCCACAGACCTTGGCTAACCTCACTGGTGCCATGAATCTAATACAAGAACTGTCTGGTCAGACAGGCACCAGCAATGACAGCACAGAGTTGGCACAGGTGCGGAGGTCACTGGAGACCATAGAGCAGTTGCAGGCTGTAAGTATGTCTGCCACGGCTGGACACCAGCGAGTAGTGGCTGGGAACTTCAATGCCCTGCAGTACTTCATCTTGCCATTGCTGTCACTGAGCCGTTCCCAGATGACTGCAGCGGGAACATCGACACACACAGCTCCGACCCCTGATGTGTCCGTGGCACACTGCTATGCTGCCCCATCACCTACGCAGTCTGATGTGTCAGGGGCACACAGCGATGCAGCCATCACCCCACCACACACACCGGACACAGAACCCATATCAGGGGAGTGAGAAGGGGATGGGAACTACTGTGTGAGGAAGGAGGCAGTAGCATCCATCACCACCATATGGCCTGTCCCTGCCTGGTTATGACCTATGCATCATGCCCTGGGAAATACCTCCTACTGACCTCCGGAACACCCTGCGACATTCACCCAGACCCCGACACGGACTGCCATTTCTTCACCGTTGGCCAATTACACAGCAATCCTGCTGCGGACTGCACTCTCCCTCTTCCTAATCACTGTGCAATCCCCAAAGGACTCTGGTTGGCCCAACACTGGGCTTCCATGTGATGTGGGCTTGGATGTCCATGTACAGCTCCAGCTCCGTCAATCACCTGATTGTGAATAAAACATTCTAAATCACACAGATGTGTCATCACTATGTTCACTCACGTATGGAAGTATGGCTGGATGTAGGGACAATGATTGCACATGAAGGTACACCCTGGTAACTGACATCTATGCGCATGTCTATCCCTGAGACACATGGCCAATTGGATGACTGTGAAGGTGAGTACTAGCTGTGTCCCCATTGCACATCAACAACAATCTCACAACCCCCCAACGTAGGCACACGTCCATGTGTTGAATAGGGCTGTGTGTACGAGTGACCAAAACGGTGGCAGGCCAGGAGTGGTGTCCTACACCACGTGTGACAACAGAACTTCACATCGCATACCTACTTACATACATCTGTGTGGACACATTCTGTTGTGATGTATGACATTGCTCCACATGGTCAGAGGTTGGACACCATACACACATAGCTGAAGTCATGTAAGTGCACATTTCGTCCAGCACCTATCCTAAAACAATGTCTGGCTCACAGAGGTGGAGCTTGCCAAAGGGACACACCCCCATTGCACATGCGTCAGTCAGTTCCTCCCTGTGTTGGGACGATGCTCATTGTGGCACACGAGTGGACAATCTAAACAACACACCTCACAGTTAGACACCAGTGGAGTGGCATAGACTTTATTGGCATGTGCGTGTCAGTACGGATGAGGCAACGGCCACAACAGGCAGGGACATGCTTAAGACACTTACATGCAGCATGGGTACATGTCGAGGTTCAGAAAATGTTGGGGCTGCAATGGACAACATTCATCAAGGATGGCAACGCTCACAGCCCACCTTGCCTTGCTGGATGAGTCATGTGTTGTTTGGTGTCTGCCCATTGCCCCGTGTGAGGGGGCACGACTCACTGCACGTGGGATCTGCATGGTGCTCTGCCTCCGGAGTGCGCCGATTGTCTGCTCTGATGACCGTGATCAGGTGTGAGGGTCTGACAGGTTCACATGTCGTGCTACATTGCCATGTGTGTGCTCTCCCCCAGCAGTGTGTCCGAATTGGCAACGTTGCCAAACAACGCTGTGTTGCTCCGACCATGGACCTGCGTCACCTTGCAGAGGTGTGTGTGCACACGCGTTATTCCATGCACATGCATCCAGAGCCCGACCGAAGGCAGACGTGTCCTCTGTTGTGGTGGGATATGTGAGCAATCCCAAGGATGCAACAAGTTGTTGGGCCATGTGCTGTGGGTGGCAATCGGATGTGGCTGCAGGAATGTAGTTACTCATCCATGAATGCCCGTGCAGCTTCATGTGCAATGTGTTCCAATAGTACGTCATTGTCGTGTTCAAGGAACACCAGGGTGAGCCAATCCATTAGGTTGTCTGGGCAGGTGTGCTCATCCCACGCCGTCTCACCGATCCGCAACACAGCCCAATAGGGGAGCGCTTCGATGTGGTCACTGCACACGAGAAATTGTGCATTCTCCCATGCACAACTACCAATACATACGCAGTATGTCAAGGCTAACCCTGGGCGAAGCTACGCAAAGTGCAGTTCGCACTACGCGTAGCACTACGCGAACTGCGTAGTGCACTGCTCGCAATGATTGCACAGTGCCGGATGCTTGTCCGCACTGTGCAATCATTGAAAATGGCATCTTGCACAGTGCGAGCTGTCTTTACTGCCGCTCGAGTAGATTTTTACCGAGCGGCAGCTCTCAACGCGGACTGGTAGTTTCTCATCGCGAGCGGTCGCGAGCATACGCGACCACTCGCAATGAGAAACCTGACCTCCCCGCGTTGAGAATCTCGCCGGGAGGTTTATTTTCCATGCTCGCGATCGGCAACTTGATGTTGCTGATCGCGAACGAGTAAAAAGTCTCGCCGGGATGTCATTTTGCTTGCTCGCGGTCGCCAACTTGACGCTGAGGACCGCGAGCAAGCAAAAAATGACCGCTGCACTACGCTGCGCTACGCTACGCGTGTTTGCACTGTGCTACGTGCAATTTGCGTTGTGCGAAGTAGCGCAAACTTCGCAAACTATGCGAGCGTAGCGTAGTGCTTTGCCCAGGGTTAGTCAAGGCATCCCATGCACGGCTGTCTCGGTTACACTCCTGTTCGTGATCCAACAGGGGGCGCAGACACAAGTCATAGTCCAATTCATTAACAGTTGTGTTGGATAGGCAGACATCCATGGGACACTCGAATGTGCATGTTCGGCAGTGGAACCAGGGCTGGACGCAGGTGATGTGAGCAATGCGGAAGCTGAGCCTGTAACTGATCCGCAGCACTGCCAGTGGCAGTGCGCCCAGTAAATGCAGCATACGTGCACGGTACTGTTCCACGTGACGGGGGTTGTGCATGTGCCCGGTATGGCCTGCCATTGCGTTGGTGCGTCTCGTGAACCGGCACTCTTCTGAACTGCGGCAGTTGTGTGGAGGATATGCCACAGCTCTGAGCAATGATTTGTATGTGTGTGCAACATTGTGGGTAATGGGTTGCTGTTTCCTTGAGTGTCAAGGGCATCCCATGCGGGGGTACCACAGGCAGGGGCTTCTGTGTGTGGGCTGTTGTGAGAAGTTGGCCTGGTATATGCTGTTCACTAATTAAAGTGGACACCTTGCACCAGGGCAAATCGACTCTTATGGTAGATAGGTTTAAGACAACCTTTTAAAGAAAGCTATCCTAGTGGTAGCTGTGGAGAGCAGCCTTCAGGCTAAGTCTCGGAGGAATGTAAAGCAGCTTGTTTTACCATATAATCTCTTGAATCACCAAATGAAAAGACACCACACAGGTATATATATCAAATATATATGTATTTATTTCTAAATAACTCTCTACTAATCTCTTTATGAGATTAGAAGACAAACATATGCACAAATCAACGTTTCACAATAAGTTAAGCACAAAATATGGCTGGGGCCCTAGGGGCGAACCAGACCATATACTAAGTAAGAGACTTAGAAACAACGACTTGCAAGGAGACAAGGCCTAGGGCCTTCAGAAGTGCTGGGGCCTCACGAAACCACCCAAGGCAGGTAAGTAAAGGACCCACGGGGGACGCGTGCAGTGTGGATACACAGGCGCGAATCGCCGTTAACTTCAATGGGGCAAGTCGCGGTTGGAAATAAAGAGTTTTAGGATACTTCGGGAGAACCTACAAGCAAGTCACTTACAGGGTAAGTCGTTCTAGGGCCCACACCCACAGGAGCACCGTTGTGCTGGAGTTACCTCACCCAGGGAAGCCGGGTGCACAGGTGTCCTTTGGTGTCGGGTCGCGGCGTCGTTTTCAATGGCGAACAAAGAAGACTTGCTGCTTGCGGGAGCTGAAGAAGTGTCCGGTGGAATCCAAGCCTGGATTCTGAAGAAGGATGACCTGAAAGCAGAGGGGACAGTGTTCAAAGTCACTTGGCAGTGACCCGGGGCAAGGAAGATGGATGCCCACCGTCGTCGGTTGATTCAGGTCGGTTGCGGGTGCCTTGACTCTTCAGCCACGTGGTCCAGGAGGGGTCGACGACGACCAGGAGCTGGATTCGGTGTGTCCCTCGACGTCTGCAGCTGACTGCGGTGTCGACAACTCGATTGGAGCCAACAAGCCTTGGCAGCCGCAAGTCTCGGGGAGATGAAGAAAAGTCGATGGCGCAGACCAGCAAGGTCTGTAGAACTCACCCAGTGAGGGTAAGTCAGGGCAGGCCTGGAGCAACCAGGGGAGCCCTTTGGTTTCTTTAAGAAGTCTTCTGCCAGCGGGCAAGGGATCGCGAAGACACCTCGGGCGGAATCACTCAACAGGGGCCCACGGTCACTCGGGACGGTGTAGGCCTCTGATCTTCGGAGGGATTCCTGCTGGAGGTCGGGACCACACGTGGTCCAAAGCACAGGTTCGTAGAACGTTGTGAAGGGGTTGCACTCGACAATAGTGCACGGTACCCAGGGGTCGCGGTTCCTCGTTACTCGTGGGGTCCACTTGCCTCAGCTTCGCTGGGGACTCACGATGGCCTGGGAAAGGTCAGGAAATCCACTTCTTGGGCTGCAGGGACTTCGGACTCCGGCGGGAGCGGCGTAGTTTGCGACCGTCGTTGTCGTTTTTGGTGCCTGCCAAGCAGGGGAGTCACTCCTTGACTCCAAGGGAGATTCTTCTGTCTTCCAAAGGTAGTGGAACGTCGAAGGGCCAGGATTCTTCTGTAGAGCGTCGTCCAGGGGTTATCTGCTTTGCAATGGCAAGGTTCCCCTCTTATGCTAAAAAGAGGGGATGAACTAGCTCTATGACCCCACCTATGGGAGGGTCAAGGGAGGGGTGGCTACACCCACTTCCCTTTGTCCAGTTTCGCGCCAGAGCAGGGGCAGGTAGCCCCTGAGCTGGTTTGAACTGGCATATGCACAGAGGAGCCTTCTGCTCCCCCAGTGCAGGACTTCAAAGCACTCTAAGAGTGCACCCACCCAGCCCCAATACACTAAACCCTGTCTGGATGCCTATTGTTGGGCTTCCTCCACTGCGAGTTTCGGTCATCAGCAGGAGGGCAGCCCAGTGTCTGTGACTGGTGGCATCCATTTTGTGATGCCAGGGCTCTTTAGGATTCTACCGCGTTTCCACAGCAGGTACATGTCTTATCCCTCTAGAAGGGTGGAATGCTACTCCCGCCGCCAAGATTGGCGGGGGGTAGTATTCCAAGATGTTTGACACCAAACACGACATGTTTTGATGCAGCCATTCCAAAGTTAGCATTTACCGCGAGGATGTAATGCACTTAAGAGTATATGGTTTAACCGCATCCACAAACAGCACCAGAGAATGGACTCTGAGAACTGCAGAGGGGCCCTGCTCATGCAGAGGCACCCCCTCACATAGAAGCCAAGCACCCTGCCCTCAGGATTGATAGGGCCTGCCTTAGGGGTGACTGATAGGTTTATATCTGTGTGCAGGAGATATATAGGTAACCTATATCTCAGTGAGGGGTGCTAGCACCACCTCACCCAGGCTGCAGTAGCAGGCCTGTGGTGTCAGATTTAGACTGCTTCCCAGGGGTGGCATAACACATGCTGCAGCCCCTGGGAGGCCTGTGAAGTACCTATGCCCTTGGCACCTAAGGTACCATATACTAGGGACTCATAAGGCACCACAGTATCCAATCACTAGTGCACCTAGAGTGCACTCCATGTCGTTTAGAGAGAACAGAGAGGCTGGGGCCCTGATTGGCAGGGACCCAGCCAGACTATAGCCAGAAACCAGTGCTAACATCAGAAAAAAGTGGGGGCAACATAAGAGGCAGATCCTACTCTCCTACACAACCCCCCAAACGTAGGGACACTAAACTAACCTTGACCAGTTGAGTCTTCGTGTTCAAAGTGGAAATACCTTGAGAGTCCATCTGCATTGGCATGTTGGGTCCCAGGCCTATGTTCCACTGTATAGTCCATCCCCTGTAGGGAAATGGACCACCTCAAAAGTTTTGGGTTTTCACCTTTCATCTGCTTTAGCCATAGGAGGGGATTGTGGTCAGTCTGAACTATGAAGTGAGTGCCAAACAAGTATGGCCTCAGCTTCTTCAGGGCCCAAACCACAGCAAAGGCCTCCTCATCTATAGCTGACCAACGTTTCTCTCTAGGGGTCAGCCTTCTGCTAATAAAAGCTACTGGCTGGTCTTGACCTTCATCATTCAGTTGAGACAGTACAGCTCCCACACCCAGCTCAGAAGCATCTGTTTGGACAATGAACTTTTTGGTGTAGTCTGGACTCTGTAAGATGGGGGCAGTGCACATGGCCTGCTTTAGGTCTTCAAATGCCTTTTGACAGCTAGCTGTCCACTGAACCTTTTTGGCATTTTCTTAGAGGTAAGATCATTCAAGGGGTCACTATAGATCCATATCCCTTGACAAACCTCCTATAGTACCCAGTCAGGCCTAAGAAGGCTCTCACCTGTGTCTGGGTGGTTGGAGCAACCCATTCCAGTATGGTTTGGATTTTGCTCTGCAAAGGCTGAACCTGGCCTCCACCTACAAGGTGGCCCAGGTACACAACCTGACTCTGCCCTATCTGGCACTTGGTGGTCTTGATAGTGAGGCCTGCTTTCTGCAGGGCCTCCAAAACATTTCTGAGGTGGACCAGGTGATCCTGCCAGGAGGAACTAAAGACAGCAATATCATCTAGATAAGCTGAGCAATAAGTTTCCATCCCTGCCAGAACTTTATTCACCAACCTCTGAAAAGTGGCAGGTGCATTTTTCAATCCAAAGGGCATCACCACAAAGTGGTAGTGACCCACCAGGGGTCGAAAATGCTGTTTTGGCTTTTGCATCATCAGCTAATCTGATTTGCCAGTAGCCAGCTGTTAGGTCAAATGTGCTTAGATACTTGGCTGAGGCCAAAGTATCAATCAGCTCATCTGCCCTTGGTATGGGATAGGCATCAGTCCTAGTGACTGCATTGAGGCCTCTGTAGTCTACACAAAACCTCATTTCTTTCTTACCACCCTGGGTATGAGGCTTGGGTACCAGGACTACTGGGCTAGCCCAAGGGCTATCTGAAGGCTCAATCACGCCTAACTCCAACATTTTCTGGACTTCAGTCCTGATACAGTCCCTGACATGGTCAGGTTGCCTGTAGATTTTATTCTTGACAGGCAGACTGTCCCCAGTGTCCACCTCATGGGTGCACCAGGTAGTCTGACTAGGGGTCAGGCTAAACATATGTCTAAACTGTTGCAGAACTTGTCTGCACTCAGTTTGCTGATGGTCAGTGAGGCTGCTTGCCAAAGCAACACCATCTACTGACCCATCATCAGGGTTCTGAGAGAGCAGGTCAGGGAGAGGGTCACTCTCCTCCTCCTGGTCCTCATCAGTTGCCATGAGCAAGCCCATGTCAGCCCTGTCAACATATGGCTTTAATCTGTTGACATGAAGCACCCTTAGGGGCTCCTGGGAGTTCCAAGATTCACCAGATAGGTGACTTCTCCCTTCTGTTCAACTATTGTATGGGGGCCACTCCACTTGTCCTGGAGGGCTGCTGGGGCCACAGGCTCCAACACCCACACTTTCTGTCCTGGCTGGTATACAGTCAGCACAGCTCTTTGGTCATGCCAAGCTTTTTGCAATTCTTGGCTGGCCTCCAGGTTTTTGGTTGCCTTTTTCATGTACTCTGCCATCCGGGAGCGGAGACCAAGTACATAGTCCATCACATCTTGTTTGGGGGCTTGAGAGGTAACTCCCAGCCCTCTTTACCAAACATAGGGGACCTCTCACAGGATGCCCAAACAGAAGCTCAAATGGGCTGTAGCCAACCCCCTTCTGTGGAACCTCTCTGTATGCAAACAAAAGGCAAGGAAGAAGAAGGTCCCATTTCCGCCTAAGCTTCTCTGGGAGTCCCTTAATCATTCCTTTCAAGGTTTTGTTGAAGCGTTCAACTAAACCATTGCATTGTGGGTGATAGGGGTGGTGAACTTATAAGTTACACCACACTCCTTCCACATTGCTTTCAGATATCCTGACATGAAGTTGGTACCTCTGTCAGAAATGACCTCCTTTGGGAAACCCACTCTGGAGAAAACTCCAATGAGGGCTCTTGCCACCACAGGGGCTGTGGTGGTCCTCAGGGAATTGCCTCTGGGTACCTGGTGGCATGATCCACTACCACCAGGATGAATCTGTGCCCAGATGCAGTCTGAGGGTCAAGGGGACCAACAATGTCAATCCCTACCCTTTCAAAGGGTACCCCCACCACAGGTAGTGGTATCAGGGGGCCTTTGTTGTGCCACCTGCCTTACCACTGGCTTGGCAAGTGACACAGGAGCAACAAAACTCCTTTGTGTCCTCTGACATATGTGGCCAATGAAAATGTGGAACAAGCCTGTCCCAGGTCTTGTTTTGGCCCAAGTGTCCTGCCAAAGGGATATCATGTGCTAAGGTCAAGAGGAACCCCTAAACTTCTGAGGTATTACCAACCTCCTGGTGGCTCCAGGGGCTGGGTCTCTACCCTCAGAATATAGGAGTCCCTCATCCCAATAAACTTTATGGGACCCACTAGCACTCCCAGCAGCCTCAGCAGCAGCCTGCTGTCTGAGGGGTTCAAGAGAGGGGCAGCACTGTTGCTCCTTGCTCAGATCTTCCCTGGAAGGGCCCCCTGCCCCCAAGAACTCAACCTGGTCAGGTTCAAGTCCCTCTGGGGCAGTTCCTTCTTCAGGTTCTGCTTCACCTCCCTCTGGAAGTGAATCCTTGATCTGAGACAGAGGGGAAGGCACTGCCTTAACCCTACTGCTCCTCCTCTTGGGAAGCATCTGGTCCATTGTTCCAGGATCCAGAGCTGGTTCAGTGTCATGCATTCTTGCTTGTGACCTGGTCACAGCAAATACCTCTGCAGGGATGCCCAACATCTCAGCATGAGTCCATAACTCTACTTCAGACCAGGCTGAAGTCTCTAGATCATTGCCCAATAGACATTCTACAGGGAGGTCTGCACTAACTACAACCTTCTTGAGGCCAGTTACCCCTCCCCAGGAGAAATTCACAACTGCCAGACTATGGTTGGTCTGGACATTGCTTGCATTGGTCACCTGGTACATTTCACCCAGGATGATCTGTCCAGGGTCCACTAGGTCCTCTGCCACCATGGTGACACTAGCACCTGTGTCCCTAAATGCCAAAGCCTGTTTGCCATTTATCAAAGGCTGCTGTTTGTACTTGCCCAGATTACTGGGGCTTACTAGGAAGGACATATCAATGTTTCCCTCACAAATCAGCATTGCCTGAGTGGTCACTCTGACTAGGTCAGAATCCACTTCAGAACCCAGGGTCAACCCTACTACACCCTTATTCTGTGTACCACCTCCACCAGTAGCTGAGCTAGGGGGCACAGTTGCCTTAGGGGCAGGAGTGGTGGTGGTTTGGTCTTTGGACTTGGTACAATCAGAAGTCCAGTGCCCTTTCTGTTTACAGAATTTGCACCAGGGCTTCTTTTGGCCTTTTCCCTTGTTGGACTGTGACTCCCCACCAGATGCAGATTTTTGGGGCCCTTGTGAAGACTTCTGGTCTTTTGACTTATCCCCACCTTTCTCAGAGCCTTTAGGATCTTGCTTCTTAGTGTCACCCCCTTGGTTCTGGGTTTTCTGCCTCACCCTGGTTCTGACCCATTTATCTGCCTTCTTTCCCAATTCTTGGGGAGAGGTCAGATCCGAGTCCACCAGGTACTGATGCAACAACTGGTTCTGGCAATTATTTAGGATCTGTTCTCTCATCATCAGATTATACAATCCCTTGAAATCAGTAACCCTACTGCCAACCAGCCAACCCTCTAGAGCCTTGGTTGCACAATCAACAAAGTCAGTCCAGTCCTGAGTCTGTGCCTTCTGGGTATCTCTGAACTTCAACCTGTACTGCTCAGTGGTTAAGCCAAACCCATCTATCAGTGCACTCTTCAGGACCTCATAATCATCAGCATCCTCCTCTCTAACAGTGAGGAGCTTGTCTCTTCCTTTATCTGAAAAGGAGAGCCACAAGATTGCTGCCCACTGCTTTTGGGGGACCTGCTGTACTCTACAGGCCCTCTCCATAGCAGTTATCCACTTGTGGATATCATCCCCACTCTGGTAGGGAGGAACAACCTTGCTCAGGTTCCTATGGTCAGGAATATATTCTCTGCCTCTAGGGACACTGTTGCTGCCACCAGGGGGTTCTAACCCCTCTTTCTAGAAGCTCTCTGGATCTCCAGGGCTTTCCTATCCAGTGCCAACTGCTTGGTTCTGACGGCCACTCTGGCTTCCTCATACTGGAGCAGTTTGCACCTTCTCTCAGAGGAGGTCTCTCTTAAAGAAAAGTATGAGCTCCTCTGCTGGACAAATTCTCTGCCAGAGTGATAAGAGTGGTCAGATTCCCTGGAAGGGGATCTGTGCCTCTCCTCCTCTCTGTCAGTTCTCTTAGGGAGAATTCCTCTGTCCTTTTCAGGCCCCTTGGAGCCTGGCCCTTCAATCACAGAGTCTTGGTCATTCTGATTTTCATCATCTGACCCAGATACTATGACTGACCCACCCACTGATTCAAACCCTTTAGCTCCTAGAGCCAATCTAAGGTCATCTGCTGTCAGCAGATCTATCAGGTGGAGTGTTGAGGGACTCTGTCCTAGTCTCAGGTGTCTGTCAACACACATGGCTCTCAAGTCAGAGAAAGCCATGTCCTTATACTGAGGCTGAGTGGGTCCACTGGGTCCACCCTTTAAGGACATTCTAGTGTTGTGCAGTGTTGTACTACCTACACTAGTTTGTGGCCTACTGATCCTAGCTTGAGCTGTGGAAAGGGTGTGCTATCCCTTGGCACACAGCTCTAAGTTCAGTAGAACTTATTGATACTAAGCTTGACTTTATATGTACCTTGAGTACCTATAATGGTTTTCAGTTAGTAATTCAAATAGAGATTTTCTGGTAAAACAATGGCAAGCTGGAATCCCACACGCTGCCCACCAATGTGAGAAGTTGGCCTGGTATATGCTGTTCACTAATTAAAGTGGACACCTTGCACCAGGGCAAATCGACTCTTATGGTAGATAGGTTTAAGACAACCTTTTAAAGAAAGCTATCCTAGTGGTAGCTGTGGAGAGCAGCCTTCAGGCTAAGTCTCGGAGGAATGTAAAGCAGCTTGTTTTACCATATAATCTCTTGAATCACCAAATGAAAAGACACCACACAGGTATATATATCAAATATATATGTATTTATTTCTAAATAACTCTCTACTAATCTCTTTATGAGATTAGAAGACAAACATATGCACAAATCAACGTTTCACAATAAGTTAAGCACAAAATATGGCTGGGGCCCTAGGGGCGAACCAGACCATATACTAAGTAAGAGACTTAGAAACAACGACTTGCAAGGAGACAAGGCCTAGGGCCTTCAGAAGTGCTGGGGCCTCACGAAACCACCCAAGGCAGGTAAGTAAAGGACCCACGGGGGACGCGTGCAGTGTGGATACACAGGCGCGAATCGCCGTTAACTTCAATGGGGCAAGTCGCGGTTGGAAATAAAGAGTTTTAGGATACTTCGGGAGAACCTACAAGCAAGTCACTTACAGGGTAAGTCGTTCTAGGGCCCACACCCACAGGAGCACCGTTGTGCTGGAGTTACCTCACCCAGGGAAGCCGGGTGCACAGGTGTCCTTTGGTGTCGGGTCGCGGCGTCGTTTTCAATGGCGAACAAAGAAGACTTGCTGCTTGCGGGAGCTGAAGAAGTGTCCGGTGGAATCCAAGCCTGGATTCTGAAGAAGGATGACCTGAAAGCAGAGGGGACAGTGTTCAAAGTCACTTGGCAGTGACCCGGGGCAAGGAAGATGGATGCCCACCGTCGTCGGTTGATTCAGGTCGGTTGCGGGTGCCTTGACTCTTCAGCCACGTGGTCCAGGAGGGGTCGACGACGACCAGGAGCTGGATTCGGTGTGTCCCTCGACGTCTGCAGCTGACTGCGGTGTCGGCAACTCGATTGGAGCCAACAAGCCTTGGCAGCCGCAAGTCTCGGGGAGATGAAGAAAAGTCGATGGCGCAGACCAGCAAGGTCTGTAGAACTCACCCAGTGAGGGTAAGTCAGGGCAGGCCTGGAGCAACCAGGGGAGCCCTTTGGTTTCTTTAAGAAGTCTTCTGCCAGCGGGCAAGGGATCGCGAAGACACCTCGGGCAGAATCACTCAACAGGGGCCCACGGTCACTCGGGACGGTGTAGGCCTCTGATCTTCGGAGGGATTCCTGCTGGAGGTCGGGACCACACGTGGTCCAAAGCACAGGTTCGTAGAACGTTGTGAAGGGGTTGCACTCGACAATAGTGCACGGTACCCAGGGGTCGCGGTTCCTCGTTACTCGTGGGGTCCACTTGCCTCAGCTTCGCTGGGGACTCACGATGGCCTGGGAAAGGTCAGGAAATCCACTTCTTGGGCTGCAGGGACTTCGGACTCCGGCGGGAGCGGCGTAGTTTGCGACCGTCGTTGTCGTTTTTGGTGCCTGCCAAGCAGGGGAGTCACTCCTTGACTCCAAGGGAGATTCTTCTGTCTTCCAAAGGTAGTGGAACGTCGAAGGGCCAGGATTCTTCTGTAGAGCGTCGTCCAGGGGTTATCTGCTTTGCAATGGCAAGGTTCCCCTCTTATGCTAAAAAGAGGGGATGAACTAGCTCTATGACCCCACCTATGGGAGGGTCAAGGGAGGGTGGCTACACCCACTTCCCTTTGTCCAGTTTCGCGCCAGAGCAGGGGCAGGTAGCCCCTGAGCTGGTTTGAACTGGCATATGCACAGAGGAGCCTTCTGCTCCCCAGTGCAGGACTTCAAAGCACTCTAAGAGTGCACCCACCCAGCCCCAATACACTAAACCCTGTCTGGAAGGTGGTTACACCTCCCTGTGACAGGATGCCTATTGTTGGGCTTCCTCCACTGCGAGTTTCGGTCATCAGCAGGAGGGCAGCCCAGTGTCTGTGACTGGTGGCATCCATTTTGTGATGCCAGGGCTCTTTAGGATTCTACCGCGTTTCCACAGCAGGTACATGTCTTATCCCTCTAGAAGGGTGGAATGCTACCCCCGCCGCCAAGATTGGCGGGGGGGGTAGTATTCCAAGATGTTTGACACCAAACACGACATGTTTTGATGCAGCCATTCCAAAGTTAGCATTTACCGCGAGGATGTAATGCACTTAAGAGTATATGGTTTAACCGCATCCACAAACAGCACCAGAGAATGGACTCTGAGAACTGCAGAGGGGCCCTGCTCATGCAGAGGCACCCCCTCACATAGAAGCCAAGCACCCTGCCCTCAGGATTGATAGGGCCTGCCTTAGGGGTGACTGATAGGTTTATATCTGTGGGCAGGAGATATATAGGTAACCTATATCTCAGTGAGGGGTGCTAGCACCACCTCACCCAGGCTGCAGTAGCAGGCCTGTGGTGTCAGATTTAGACTGCTTCCCAGGGGTGGCATAACACATGCTGCAGCCCCTGGGAGGCCTGTGAAGTACCTATGCCCTTGGCACCTAAGGTACCATATACTAGGGACTCATAAGGCACCACAGTATCCAATCACTAGTGCACCTAGAGTGCACTCCATGTCGTTTAGAGAGAACAGAGAGGCTGGGGCCCTGATTGGCAGGGACCCAGCCAGACTATAGCCAGAAACCAGTGCTAACATCAGAAAAAAAGTGGGGGCAACATAAGAGGCAGATCCTACTCTCCTACAGCTGTGGATAAGTCGGATGGTTCATTAGCGGAATGCGTGGTGTGGGAGTCATCCCCGTCTGCCATTGCATCTCTATCAGGGTGTTCCAGGCGCGTTCTGGACCAAGGTCAGAGGTGCAGGTGTCCTCCCGCCTTCTGCATTGGGACAATGGTGCTTTCATCCATGATGTTTGTCTGACTACTACTTGCGTTTTCAGAATGTGATGTGGCTTTGGCGCTGAGATTGGGACACGGCCTTGGGCTCATGGTGTACGGATGGCGATGCACACACACATGTTGGCATGTGGAGCCAGGTGCCCGGGCGGCCTTGCGCTGCTTGTGCTATCTCACTCCGTCTCCCTCCCTCATCCTCTCCCTCTCTTTCCTTTGTTGGGCGCATGGCACACCTTCTTCTCTTGGATTTGGTCTTCCAGGCTGTGTGCTACGGATTGTCCAGTGAGGAGCCGCTAAGACTCATCCTAAGGGTTGTTTCTGCTTTTGTTTGTATGGTGTTTTGTGTTGGTGATTGCATTGCTGTATGACTGATTCTCCATTTTCTGGCCACACATGTATGTTTATTTTCCTGCTTGTGCGACAACAGGCAAAATGTTTGTTTTGGGATTCGTGGTGTTGGTGTGCAATTTCTTAGTCCGGGGTTGGGGGTGGTCCCGGGGGGGGGTGTTGCGGGCCTGGGTGTGGTGTCGGTGGGTGTTGTGGCCCTCTTGGGTGTCCGTGCTGCATGTTTAGTTGCTCGTGGGCATCTGTTGTCCTTCATGTGTGGCTCTGGGCTGTGCTCCCTTTTGTGGTGCTGGCTGCCGTCCGAATTTACACCAGGTCAGAGCAGGTATAAACTTCCTGGTGCTAACGAGCCTTATCGTCTGTTTTGTGTTCTTATCGCCGATGTGGCTGGTCGTTGTGAATGTTGAGGTGTGATGTTGTCTCGGCTTTTGACACGGGAACGCCTACTCTGCATCTCATTTGCGATATTTGCGGGTGTCCTCTGTGGCAATGTTTTTTGCGGCTGCTATCGCTGGTAAACTGGTGCTGTGGGCCGTTAACACCGGCTTGTGAATGGGGAGATAAATTTATCACGACTTTGGCTGCGATAAAGTGCCGTTAATTCGGCGATAGCTCCTTGTGAATATGCCCCTAAGTGGGGGTGGGAGGAAAGGAGTTAGAATTAGAAGGGATTTCATTTACTGTTTTTCCCCTGAGACCTCACCAACATTTTGCTTTAAATGATCAAGAAACGAACAACAGTAATTCAAAGTTTTAGCAGAATGTAAATAATTTCCAGTTTTCCGGAAGTAATTGAAGCGTTCTGGTTAGATTATCAATCCAAAGTGCATCATGAAGTTTTGAAATAGAGGCCCTCAGACTTTTAAGTGATTTTTCAAAATGAGTTCTTTTATTGGTTTTATATGTGTTGGCATGTCCAAGGCAGTAGTTTGTTCTGAAACAAAAAAGGAATTGATTTTAAATGCTTATCAACCTTTTTGAAAGTGCATTTTACATGCCTTCCTTGGCAGTCAAAATTGAGTAAGTGTGGCATACCATCTTCTTGACTGTCCGGCCGAGACAATTGGTGTTAGATATTTTAGCTACTGAATGACTGCCTTATGAGCCCTTTGCGATAACAAGAGTTCGATCATACAATTCTATCAAGAGTTCAGAATTATCTAGTGAATCACTGAGGTCGGAAAAAAATATACCATCAGGACAATAAAAATGGGCTATTTAGAGAGTCGTGCTCGTAAATTAACTCAGAGTCTGAATCATCTAAAGAGGAAATCATTGGGACATAGTTAACTAAAGTAGATGTTTCTTTTTATTTCAGCTAATGCAGATTGCCCTTTTATTTTTTTACAACTGAGGGGCATATGTACAAGCCCCTATCGCCACAGGAACGTCACTTTTTGTACATAAGGTACAAGGCAGCGTTAAGCCACTTAAAGTGGCTTAACGCTGCCTTGTACATAAGGCACCCTTTCACGCTATGTTTAGCGTGAAAGGGGCGTGCAGTGGGTGTTGTGGTGGGCGTTCCACCGCAACACCCATTGTATTTGACGTTGCCCCCTACGTACAAGGGTGGCGTACATAGGAGGCAGCACCAAAATTAAGACCAGGAAAACCCTGGTATTAAGGTGGCGAAACGAGGAGAAATACATTATTTCTCCTCGTTTTTGCTTTTTCCATGTGTGCTGCCTTGTGCAGCACACATGTAAAAAGCCAAATGCCATGGTTTGTTTATGTACAGGAAGGTGTCCCTTCCTGTACATAAACAAACCTTTTTTAAAAATCCCATTTTGTAACTTTTATGTGTGCTGCATTAAGCAGCACACATGAAAGTTATAAAATGGCATTTTAGGATTGGTTATGTGCAGGAAGGGACACCTTCCTACACATAAACAACCCTCCCCTGCACACAGACACCCTTGAACTCTGGTGCAAAGGTGCCTGCGTTGGCGCTAAGTTGTTAAACTTAGCGCCATCGCAGGAGGAAACGCAAGGCTGCACCACATTCTTGTAAATATGGTGCAGCCTTGCGTTTCCGAAGTGGCGGAGCGTGTCGTTAAGCCCAGGAGGCTAACGACACGCACCGCTACTTCGTCGTACATATGGCCCTGAGTTGCTGCAACACAGGATTGACTTCTTGAACCAGCGAATTTTCATTTGTGGTTGTCGTCAACCCCAGCAATTCGGGTGGTTTGAGGCAATATTTCATTAGAGTTTCCATCAAAGTTGCCATCTGAATTTCCCCTTTCTCTTATTATTCCCCTGCCCTTGCTCTTTTGTCAGATTTTAGGACCTGGTTAGCATTTTGTTCTGCTCAGAATAATAGTCAGCAGTGGATTAAGCAAGGTAAACAGGTCAATCTTGTTCATGATAATCTGGGGGAGTGACAGACGAATTGGTTGGGCAGTATTTCCTACCCTATATCAGTTGAAGTTGTGAAAACAAACAAATGGATTAAAAATTGAAGATCGTAGTTGATAGTCGCTGGGGTGTCCACAATTATAGACGGAAAACAAACAAGTTCCTAGAAATGATGAGGGTAATTAAGTTAATTAAATTGATAATCAAACGGATCAAAAGCCGCACAATGAGTACTCAGAAATAAAAGGTTGATAGTTTGACCAATAAGTAGAGTGAGCCGTGAGCGTGAGGACAAAAGGTTAGTCATAACAAGTTTTAAGGACTTAAGTTGAGAAGGTTATGTGAGAATAGAAAACGGAGGCAATAAACAGAACGTCTTACTCGCCTCACTGCTGCATGTATTAATGCCAGCCTTCTCACAAAATCGAATGGCTTAAGTTATGCAAGGTGACAGCAGACAAGTCCTGCTGAATTCAAATTAAAAGTAATTTCTTTATTTTTTTACTTTTCTAAATATGGTGTGAGAAAAACTTCTTCTGCTGCAACATATCTGTGCTTTAATTCATTTGATCCTATGGCATTACATTTTTATGATGCGAAAGAACGGGGCATATTATCAACGGCCAGCGATAATTATCGCTGGCCGTGCTTAGCGACAAATTTCCTATTGCAGGCTATCTCTGGAATTTATCGCCCTGGTAGCGCGTTATTAACAACACGTTTCTCCAGGGCGATAAAAATTCCAGAGATAGCGAGTTTATCGCCGTTTTGCAGGGAACATCGCTGGTTTTCCAGAGATGTTCCCTGCAAAACGGCGAGTACCTTGCTGATACGACCCTGTGGTCGTATCAGCATAATCCACCCCCTATGACAAACATAGGTAAGTCAGGATTTTAGCAGATGTTAGATTTTGGCGAAAACTGCCGTTTTTGCCAAAATCTAACGTATGCTAAAATCCTGTGGGCTGCCTTGTAAATATCGCGATGTGAACATCAGCGATATTTGCAAGGTAGTCCATCCGGGGTAGGCCCAGTGACGCCCACTTTGCATCTCATTAGAGATGCAAAGGGAGGCGTTGGGAAAAAGGGTGCTAACATGCGATTATGCATGTTTGCACCCTCTTGTAAATAGGGCGATAGTTTTATCTCCGCTTTTTTGGCTTTTTAAGCCAAAAAAGCAGAGATAAAGCCCTTGTAAATGTGCCCCAGAGTATTTTGTGACAATTTTATAGGCGTTTATTTCAAAGCCCATGAACCTCATTGTATCACTAACTTTATAGTCCCTGAAAAAGAGACGTTATAGATCAGTGAAACAATTTGAGAATCCAACATAAATGTTACTTCTGAGGAACCTGCACTCTGCAAACAAAATCTGCAATGGATTTAATGCTTAGTAAGGAAGTTTAATGACTTTCTTATTCGAGTGAGAGTTACAATCTGTAAACAATTTAGTACAGTTTGCAGTAAATGAAATGGACGAAATAATGTAAATTCAGATTTGATGCACCAATGAGAAAACCTAACAAAAAATGCAAACATGCTGCCCGTGAAGCGTAGTTTTATGACTGTCACTAACTTAACCAAAGTCCACTTCCCTTTCTGGGATTGGTTTGAACCTCTGACATCTAGATAACAACTGAATCGCAAGCAATGTATAATGGAACATGTATTGATTTTCGGCATATTTTAACTTTGTACTACAAGAATTGATTTGCATTACTAATCAGCTTATGGTTACAGTGAAACGAAGGCCAATAGCTTTCTAGTTTTCTTGTAATATATTTAAGGCAATACAATTTGCCTTGGAAGCACACTGCCTAAATCCTGTGGGATCTTATAAGGACCATAATGATTGTTGTAAAAACTGTAAACTCTGTTTACACTTGGATTGCGTTATTGGCGGTTTTAAACTGGAAGCAAATTGTGCATCTTTCAGAAGGCAGTAAGTCCAAATTAGGCAAAATGTGGAAATGTTGCACTTAAAATGGACGCAAAGACTATTTGCACAAGTTATTCCCCATTATTTTTGTTAATGTAAAAATTGGGCTCAAAATCCAGAAGACATGCAACACAAAGGAAACGTTCTTTGTGTCAGGAAGATTTTTCATGTTTTTTTTTTACATCAGTCTCTGAATAACTACCACTAGCTGGTGTAATTGAATAATCACTGACAATATTAAAAGGACATCAACAAGTGTCACCAAAGTGTGTCCTTGGGTTAAAGAAAGAGAATTATGGGCCAGATGTACTAAACATTTTTCAGTTGCAAACAGTCTGAATCGCTGTTTGAAAAAAATGTTTTTCACCATGTAATAAAGGCATTTTAGGTGTCACTAGAGTTTTACCAACTCCTAAGATGGGTTTGCAGTTCAATTGCAAAGCGGTATTTGGAAAAGGTAGTGTTGTGGGTATCCCTTCCAAATAGCAATTTGATAGGTCCGTAACCCTGACGCTAACCTATGGCCGAGGCTAGGGGTGGCTCTGCCCCTGTGGACACCGGCTTTCACTGCAGGAAAGGCTGTAGGAAACGCCCAAGCCCGCCTGACCCTAAAATGGCGCCTGGTGCAGTTCGAACCCAAGCTCAGCAAATCGATGAGGCCGTACCCCGAGGGGGAGTACTCAGTTTCAGGTCAGCAGAAGAGCTGAGTAGCGGTGGGCGACGTCCATGCCTTTCAGAGTGTATGAATACGACAGCACCTACAGTGGACATCGACCAGACCTCGCTCATTTACCCCACCCTCCACCCCCCTCCGGCTCACCCATCATGACATTGAACTCGTGAATCTTGCCACCGACCGTGGAGACTTAGGGGTCCATTAGGATGTCGGGCGGTGGCACCACCGCGGTGCTGGCGGTGCGGAAAAATGCATTTTTCTGCCCGCGAGCAGCGGTACTCACGTCCGCCATATTAGAATGGCCAAACATAGACCATTTCCCGTCCGCCGACGTGCGACGTGCAAGTGCGGCGGTGGGAGCCAATGGAGACACACCACCGTGCGGAATGACGTCTGCTCCGGTGCACAAATTAGGATGCTCCAAACAACCAGTCGCACCGCAGCGGAGAAACTGGCCAATCCTACACAGCGGAAACTCGACAGCGGAGCGCGAAACCAGAGACCCGGCCCACAGCGCCCGGACACGACCGCCATGGACCCAGCACTCCACGTTTTCCCGGTGCTGTACCTGATACATCACCAGCAAATCATGGACTGTCGCGGACGCCGCCGCAGGTACGCAATAACACAACCCCACACACAACCACAAAACACAAACCATGGACTGGCACAGGGTCCCCAACCACATCAGATACCCTGGTGGGGATAGGAACACATCCCCAAGTGCACACACACATGACCCACCTGCCACCAATACACCCCTCCGCATCCAGGTCACACATCGACCGCGATCATGCGGCAATGTCACGGCCACGTCACCGCAGCGGTGAAGACAAGGGAATACATGCGCACAATGCAGAAGGCTGGGCCAGCGCCAGGCATGGGCAGGGCACAAAGACCACAGGGCCACCACTCCACCCTCACACACCAGCCCCCCACTTAAGGGACATGCCATGTGCCACACCTGTGCACCCCCATGCACAACAACAAGCCAGGTGACACCACATCCTGCACCACACACAAAACAAATAGGGACACAGCCACAGCAGGAGTGGCTGCACAGGAACACACAGCACAGAAGCACAGGGCCAGGGCTACACACACACACCACAACAACACCACACCAATGGCAAGTAAACTCAGTACAAGCATCAAATGGACACACACACATACAAGGAACAAACATCTCACTGGACACACAGCCTGCCAAGTCACACACACATACCCCACACTGACACACAGACACATACACACACCACATGCCACCAGCAATGGAGCACACAAAACAGGAAAGCCAAAGTGAGGTGCACACAAATGGAAGGCCAAGGAGACAACCACCAAGCATGTGTACAGCACATGCAAGACAAGGAACATAGAACAACACCCCCAGCCCACCTAATCACACATTGCTTGCATAGTGATTGAAGTCAAACCACAGACAGCACAGTGCAACAACTCAAGGAGACAGCAAGGCAACACATGTAGAGGCACAAGGATGAAATGAAGGCCCTGAAGTCAAACTGTGAACAGCCACACATATGTATACAAATACTTCACAGGAATACTCCAGCAGCACAACACACAGGGGCCATTCACACACTCCATGACTGTCAAACACTAGTAGGAATCCACACACATACCCCCCCTCACATTTGCAGCACACAACACCAGTGTCAAACAAACAGAAGGGTGGCAATAATGTCCAGGCAATACACAGACAAACAGTCACACTCCCTGGGGGTAGCCACAAACATCACATACACACAGGGATGCCAGAACCAATGTCTGCACAAAAACAACAGACAAACACATAACCCAACAGACCCACACACAGAACCACAACAAGAACAGACATGCCCTGTGCAGCAAAAATGTGGAAAGGCAATGGGAGCACAGACACAACAGGAGTGCACAACCCCATCAGTCAGGAACAATGCACACACAACATACCACAACACAGACAAGAAGTGTACCATCACAGATAAACACAGCCACAGCAAACAAACAACAGATGCACAGCCAAAAAAAGAACACATAGCAAACACAGCAGGACATAAGTGGATGCATACCAGCCAATGACAAGGCAACATACCCCCACAGCACTGCATGCACAACAAGCAGTGTCTGCACAACAAGCATACCAGCCACACACAGAAATGAGTGACACAACATGAACCCACACAACACCAATCAGCACAGCACAAAGACAACATCACACACAGGAAGTGAAGCAGTACCACAGCAAACACACATACATGCAACACAACACCAACAGATGCACAAGTCTGGCACAGAAAGGTGGAAACAACTTGACCAGGGGACTGGGCAGCACACACAGTTGAAGTGCATATGAGCAAACATGATTGACAAACAGCCCAAGAACATCACACAGAACCCATTGGGGAAATGTCCTGAGTGGCACATTGCACTGTCCAAAGAACTGCACCACAAAGCACAGTGTAACATATCAAGTGATGGGGAGGCACACACACATGTAAAACAAGGGGACAGCAGACATCCAAGTGAAGTGCCATGGCAGGAGTGTACCATACACAAATAGAGGGAGTGCAGACTCACAATGGGTAGGCATCCCAAGCACAGATAGGGGATGGCAAGACACCACACACAACATCACATACTGGAGGCAAACAGGCACCATGTGACAGCAATGCATGAGAAAACACAACCACAATGGCAGTGTGGATCAGCAGGTCTGCACTGTCTCCACAAACAGTAACATGACAGATGGATGAACAACAAAACACAACACTGACTTGACAGACACACACACTGCATACTCACAAGTGACAGAAATAACAAGTAGGAGTCAGCCACAACTGCATGGACACACAAACACACTGCACACTGCACAACATACAATTCACACATGTGCATACAAACACATCCACAGGGAGAAACAATCCAAACAACAGGCACACACATCCTGGGTGAAACATGTGTGTAGTTGACAATGCAGGGGCACACACATATCAACACTCCAGACAAAGTCAAGACCTTCACACTGCACACTTCTTGACCATCCAAGAGCACACATTGAAAGAAACCCATGGGATTAGGATGACTGCCCATCACAAGATGACCACACACATATACTTCTGGGCACACAAAATAAGAACACACATACATGATGAGCCTGGCCAGCATGCCTGCAATCCTCTGGACAGAATCCCATTCTGAGCTGGCAGTGCACCACAACTTGACATGTGTACAACACAGCCAACATGAACAAACAATGACAACTGCATCACACCTCAAATCTAATACATTGCCCACACAAGTATCAGGGTCAGGAAAACTGAAGTCCCTCACCCCTGCAAAAAATAGAGTAAGTGAGTAAAGAAATTGGCAAGGTTGAAGTGGCACACACAGCATGTGGCACAGTAAACCATATACACACAGCAAAATAACTTTATTCAGTAAGGACACTGACAAAACAGACAACAGGATCAACTGTCTTTATTCACAAATTGCACAGATAGGCAACAAGAGTAGATAATAGCAAGGCACAAAATGCAGGGCATGTCCATGAGAAGCTGCACAGGCAGGGGCAAAACAGCAAGGCCAGTGGCCAGTCCAAGGTGCAGACCATGTCCATGAGAAGCTGCACAGGCAGGGGCAAAACAGCAAGGCCAATGGCCAGTCGAAGGTGCAGAGCATGTCCATGAGAAGCTGCACAGGCAGGGGCAAAACAGCAAGGCCAGTGGCCAGTCCAAGGTGCAGAGCATGTCCATGAGAAGCTGCACAGGCAGGGGCAAAACAGCAAGGCCAGTGGCCAGTCCAAGGTGCAGAGCATGTCCATGAGAAGCTGCACAGGCAGGGGGCACACAGCGGTGAACGGCAAGGCCAGTGGGCAGGACAAAGTGCAGAGTGAGTCCATGAGAAGCTGCACAGGCAGGGGGCACACAGCAGTGCACGACAAGGCCAGTGTGCAGGACAAAGTGCAGAGTGAGTCCATGAGAAGCTGCACAGGCAGGGGGCACACAGCAGTGAACGGCAAGGCCAGTGGGCAGGACAAAGTGCAGAGTGAGTCCATGAGAAGCTGCACAGGCAGGGGGCACACAGCAGTGAACGGCAAGGCCAGTGGGCAGGACAAAGTGCAGAGTGAGTTCATGAGAAGCTGCACAGGCAGGGGGCACACAGCAGTGAACGGCAAGGCCAGTGGGCAGGACAAAGTGCAGAGTGAGTCCATGAGAAGCTGCACAGGCAGGGGGCACACAGCAGTGCACGGCAAGGCCAGTGGGCAGGACAAAGTGCAGAGTGAGTCCATGAGAAGCTGCACAGGCAGGGGGCACACAGCAGTGAACGCCAAGGCCAGTGGGCAGGACAAAGTGCAGAGTGAGTCCATGAGAAGCTGCACAGGCAGGGGGCACACAGCAGTGCACGACAAGGCCAGTGGGCAGGACAAAGTGCAGAGTGAGTCCATGAGAAGCTGCACAGGCAGGGGGCACACAGCAGTGAACGGCAAGGCCAGTGGGCAGGCCAAAGTGCAGAGTGAGTCCATGAGAAACTGCACAGGCAGGGGGCACACAGCAGTGCACGAGAAGGCCAGTGGGCAGGACAAAGTGCAGAGTGAGTCCATGAGAAGCTGCACAGGCAGGGGCCACACAGCAGTGAACAGCAAGGCCAGTGGGCAGGACAAAGTGCAGAGTGAGTCCATTAGTAGCTGCACAGGGAATGTCTGCAACTGTACCCTAACCATGGTCAGCAACACAGTCTGGGGTGTGACGATGTGCAGCACAGGCCACGCTGTGTGAGAGACAGGCGTGTGAGGTCGACCAACACTCAGACTTGGCTGTCAGTCGTACTGGGAGCTGGCTGTGTGTCAGGCCCAGTTGGAGCACTTGACTGGGGAGAGGGAGGCACAGCTGAGGTATACCTATCAGTGTTTAGGCAAAACGGAGGGCTGCTTGGACCAGGTGGTGTAGTGGCACGTGGAGGTGGAGTCATGCAGACATGAGACACAGTGTGGATGGGAGATTGTGGAGGGGTGCCTTTCCACTTCTTGGGGAGTCGCAATGGCTTCACTGTCTTGGGAACAATGGGAAGTGGCGTGGACACATCAGGTTCACTCAACACCAAGGCTGCAGCAGGTGCAGACGTTGGCCCTCCCTCTGGTGACGTGCTTGAACCTGCGCAACGCTTTGCATAGCCCTGGCTTTGCCCCTCCATCCCCTGCCTACCAGGTGGTCCCCCCACAGTGCCCTCCATTCCCTGCTTCACTGGGCTTGCTATGGGAGTCGAGGTAGTGGGTGAATCGGACTTGCAGCCCTTCTTATGCCTACCCTTGGCACTCACCACCTTCTCAGTGGGCATGGAAATTGTATGTTTGGTTTTGGGAGACGCTTTCGGGACTGGAGAGTCCTTGGCTGGGGATGTCCCTGAGGCACGTGACCCTGACGCCTGCTTCTTGGCTCTTTGTCCCCTGGTGTTGCCTGATGGGCTCTTGTCTGTGTGCGCTGGGGTGGCTTTGGTCATCTGTGGGGATGGTGTCTGCGGCCTGGACCGCTTGGGCTTCTGTTGCTGCTGTGTGCTATGTGTGCCGTATCGTGACTTAGAGGTCTGTGGAGCGTGGTCACTGTCGTCCGACGTGGCCACTGGCATGGGTGTGGACAAAGGGACTTTCGCTGGACTCCCAGATTGTGCCAGTTGAATGGCTGATGTCACTGCAGTGGACAATGACTGGACAGTCCGGTGCAGCCCACCCACGTCTGAATGTATGCCCTCAATGAATGCAACCACCTGAGCCAATTTACTGTCGTGGTCCATGAATGCATTGAGGAGAGCTGTCTGGCCTACACACAGCTGGCGCAAAAGGTCCACAGACTCAGCACTGATGGCAGCAGGGGGACCGGGGCAGGGGCTGCGGTGCCGGGGGTGAAGGACACCCTTCCCCTCTTAGCGGTGCGAACACGGGCAGCACCAGAGGAAGTGGCTGGGAGGGTGGGCACTGCACGCTGTGTGGTGGAAGATGATGCAGAGTCCCCGTTCCCTGTGCCCGCCAACATGTCTGCGTCACCGCTGGCATCAGATGACGTAGTACTTTGCGTCTCGGGCTGTGATTCCTCCAGCAGACTCCTGTCCCCCTCCGAGGCGCTGGTCACATCTGTCTCACAGGGCTCCTCTGCAGCTGTTGTGCTAGTTTTCCCACCACTGGTGTCCGTCCCATGTTCCTGCCTGACCACGGGAGATGCTGCATGAGAGAGAGAGATGTAGGGTCAGTGCAGTGGCAGCAACAGAACAAACATATGCATTACAGACAACCATTAAGATGTCTAGATCTACATGTTGCACGCCACCCTGTGCAATTACATCGTTCAAACCCACCTCTGTCATCACAACAGTGCGTGTGCACTATCAAACCAGGACAAAGTGAGCAATGTGATGACCACACAGCACAACATCCTGCATGTGGCTCCGTTACAACAGCAACACAGATAGCTCATACCTGTCTCACACCACCCACAATGCCATTTAAATGCCCCATACCCATTTCCCAGTGTCAAATACAGGTAGGACACATCCATGACATCTGCACCCAGCACTGGCACAAGCTGACACTCACAGGCCACTGCATCACACTACCAACATCACATTGCCCAGCGCTGGCACATGCTGTGCACACATGCAGCCACACACAGCCATAGTCACCCTTCCCAGTACACTCACCCCTAATTGCCTGCTGAAGCTCCTTCAATCGTGCATCCAGCTCAGGGTGAGTCACGGCCAAGATGCGGCACATTAGTGGTGTCATGCTGCGCCGTGCCATCCGGCCAGTGTGAGGGATCCGCCCCAGTGTCATCTCCGCAACGTTCTTTGCCAGCCGTGAGATGTCGTCCCACCTCTTGTGGCAGTGGGTGCGCCGTCGGTTTGATACTCCCAGAGCACGCACCTTGTTCGCAATGCCCCTCCACACGGCTTTACGCTGGTGCACCTTGAGCTGCAGGCATGGGAGACAAGAGGGGGCAAACATCGGTGACACAGTGTCATGTGACAAAATCACTCAGGACAATAGCATGATACAGATTAATCACAAATCCACATATCTCACATGCAGAGACAGAAATGCTTTTCACATGGTACATCTGCATGTGAGAATCACACGTAAATGCATGCATGTATAAGGGGGGACACAATACTTGCACATCTCATGTACAAGCAGGATGTCAGCACAGAAGACCATGTGTACTCTACCCACATCTACTAACCATTTTTAGGTAGAGCAAGACATACGTCACAAAACAACATGTGTATGTGGCGAGATCCACTGTGTCCGACAATGCGCAGGCGTCAATGAACATGCACTGTGAGTAGCCCACTGTGTCATGTATATCACATTGAGGGACATGATCTCACAAACCCACGTCCTTTCTCACAGTGCCAGTCATGTGCAATCTACAGGGTTGACCTGACACATTGATGTGGAGTCAAATTTGAAAATGAACATGTTACACTCTGTACAGTCAGTGATGTGTTCTTGTTGGATTGGGCGGTGACTGTGCAGGCCAGGTGGGCTCACACTGAGATGGACAACAGGGAAACGCAAAGACATGCACACTAGCAATGACTGGCCTGAATCCTCCATTACCAACTTGCTGCTTCACTGTATGGCTGACCAGACAAGACATGTCCCTCAAATCTTGATGTGCAGGCAGGGAGACTTGAGGAGTAGGGTACACACCCCTTCACCCAATGGAATGCAAGTTAGTCAATGCATGACACAAACCCACACTCACATGCACATGCTGCATCAGACCGACTACATGTGTGCCCCCCCTGCACTCTCACACCCACTGTGGAAGACTTACCACGACATTTGGGGCACCATATAGCCTTGGGTACTGTGTGAGCACCTCGTCCACCAGGACCTCAAGCTCCTCGCCGGTGAAGGGACTGGCACGGATATTCTCTGTCCTTGACATCACTGTTGGTTATAGACAGCAGCGGCAGCAGCAGGTGAGGGTCTCAGGCAGCAGTCCCTGGAGGCAGCAGCAGATGAGGGTCTCAGGCAGCAGTCCCTGGAGGCAGCAGCAGGTGAGGGTCTCAGGCAGTAGTCCCTGGAGGCAGCAGCAGGTGAGGGTCTCAGGCAGCAGTCCCTGGAGGCAGCAGCAGGTGAGGGACTCAGGCAGCAGTCCCTGGAGGCAGCAGCAGGTGAGGGTGTCAGGCAGCAGTCCCTGGAGGCAGCAGCCGGTGAGGGTCTCAGACAGCAGTCCCTGGAGGCAGCAGCAGGTGAGGGTCTCAGGCAGTAGGCTCTGGAGGCAGCAGCAGGTGAGCAGTGGAAATTCTGGGCACTCTCCCACACATATATAGCCCCCTGGTGTTGTTCCAGTAGTCCTGGGCTGCTGCAATTGGTCTGCCAGGTCAGCCTTTTACAAATGCATCCAATGACTGGCACCGCGGTGGTGTAGCACGCCTACTGCTATTTTCAAAATTGCATCGAGCTTCCGCGATCGCGGAGCCCATTGGCTGGAATGGCATGGACCATAGCGGTGACACACCGCAGGGGCCAGGCGGGCGCTACCGCGGTATTGCATCTTTTGATTGCATCCAATGACCGGCACCTCGGTGGTGTAGCACGCCTACCGCTATTTTCAAAATTGCATCGAGCTTCCGCGATCGTGGAGCCCATTGGCTGGAATGGCATGGACCATGGCGGTGACACACCGCAGGGGCCAGGCGGGCGCTACCGCAGTATTGCATCTTTTGATTGCATCCAATGACCGGCACCGCGGTGGTGTAGCACGCCTACCGCTATTTTCAAAATTGCATCGAGCTTCCGCGATCGCGGAGCCCATTGGCTGTAATGGCATGGACCATGGCGGGGACACACCGCTGGTGCCAGGCAGTAGTGTCCGCAATTTGGGTGCCATAGACACACATGAGGCACCGCCATTTGGGTGGCGGAGCATGCCAACCACCATTTGGCCATGTCTCTGGGGCTATCAGTACCGCACCTGTGCATTGGGGTGTGTTACACACACACCGCTGGTGCCAGGCGGTAGTGTCCGCAATTTGAGTGCCATAGACACACATGAAAAATGCAAAAACAACAGTTGATGGACAGAATGCAGTACAATTTGGGTGGCGGAGCATGCCAACCGCCATGTCTCTGGGGCTATCAGTACCGCACCTTTGCATTGGGGTGTGTTGCACACACACCACTGGTGCCAGGCAGTAGTGTCCGCAATTTGGGTGCCATAGACACACATGAGGCACCACCATTTGGGTGGCGGAGCATGCCAACCGCCATTTGGGCATCACTTGTCTCTCAGTACCGCACCTACAGTACACTACACTACACTACAGGACAGTGTTAGTATGGACAATACAATGTGCACACATGTCAATGTGTTGATGTGCATTGTCAATCACAGCATTTTTTTCCACAATTGATGATGTTTGTTTTAGCATGTCCTCTCATGTTAGATCATGCACACACTCGTCATTGATGCTCAGACTGTGGTCATTGTGTTGTTGAGGTGTGCCAGGTTCAATTGACGCCTGAATGTGTGTCATGTACAGCAGCCAGGTAGGATACCGTGGGGTTGCCTTGTCACACATGTGCAGGATGACAGACTCCCAGGCGTGCCCATGGGGAATGTGGCCATATCCCAATGTCCATTCACTTTGACCGAGGTGTTGTTTGGGGGACTTGCTGTGTGTAATCTGACAAGTGTGTGATTTGTGTAGTTGAAGGGGTCCCTACATGTCAGCTGGTCTGTGACTCAATTCATATGACATTCTTTGTTGCCATTGTGTCAGCCATGATGTGAGATGCTGTGCACATCCCATGATGTATTACATTACAATGTGTCCACTCTCATCTCAACTAGGAGGAGACCAAATCTGCATCGTCACTTGACAGTGCTGGCAGACATGGAGGATGAGGCGATCATCCGGAAATGCCATCTGGATAGAGCCACCCTAAAGACCCTTTGTGATTTGTTGGAGCCCCACCTGCAGCCGCGCCGAACATATCCAACAGCTTTCACCCCAACGTATAAGGTGATGGCGGCACTGCATTTTTTTGCGACTGGATCATTCCAGAACACGGTGGCCGAGGCAGGTGGGATGTCACAACCCATGTTCAGCATGGTGCTGCGGGATGTTCTGTCCGCCATGATGATCTACAAGGACAGATACATCCATTTCCCCAGGGGGGCATAATAGGCAGCTGTAAAGGGAGATTTCTATCCCCTTGGACACATCCCCCATGTAGTTGGTGCCATTGATTGCACCCATGTTGGGCTAGTGCCACCACAGGTCCGTGAGCACATCTACAGGAATCGTAAACATTACCACTCCATAAATGTCCAAGTGGTATGCCTGGCAGATATGATCATCTCCCACGTGTGTGCAAAATTTCCAGGCTCGGCCCATGACTCATACATCCTGCATAGCAGCATTGTACCCCAGCTGATGGCCAATCTGCTTCCTGAGCGTGCATGGATTGTGGGTGAGTATGCCTAGTCATTTGGCGTGCTGTGTGTGTGACCTGCTGTCCTCTGCATCTGCAACATTGCAATGTTTCTTTCTGTGTCACACATAGGTGACTCTGCATATCCCAACCGTCCTTGGTTGCTGAGCCCACTGCGGAACCCCAGGACACCAGCTGATGTCCGCTACAATGGTGCCCATGGGAGGACACGTCGTGTGGTGGAGCGTACCTTTGGACTGCTGAAGTCACGTTTCCGCTGCCTGGACAAGACGGGAGGGGCACTGATGTACTCGCCCAGGAAGGTGTGTCAGATTGTAGTGGCATGCTGCATGCTCCACAACCTAGCCATTCGCAAGGAGATTCCCCAGCTCCTGGATGATGATGAGCAGCCAAGGCCCCCGCCTGCCAACCAACCCGTGTCCAGTGATGATGACAGTGGAGAGGAGGAAGGTGTTGACCTGCGTCAACAGCTCATCACCCGCAACTTCACTTGAAGGTGGGTGACAATGTACAACGTACCCATTGTCTGATGATGTTGCTGTTGTTGTGAGGGTGTAAGTGAGATTTGTGACAGCAGCCAGTTGTAGACTCCGTGTTTGCTGTCAATGTTGATGGGACAGTTCATTTCTGAACATCTACAGGATGTGTATGTTGGCACTTGTTGCCCATTGTTATGTCTGCATGTGGGTTGTTCTTGTTGTGAAGTGTTGTGTGATGTCTGTGATGCCACACCCAGACTAGTGAATGTTGTTCTGTTGTGTTTTCCTAGGTGCCTTTGACCTCTCCTTGCCTACAAACACTCCGTCCCCTGGTACATTGTATTCCTGTTGAAAATTGTACATCCTGGAATAAAGACGGTGCAGGTACAACAACATGTGTGTAAGGATTTGTTTATTTACAAAGGTGACATGTGAGGGGGGTACATTGACAGTGAGGTGATTAGTGGAGCAGTGAGTTGACATTCATGGTAAATGAGATAATCAAGTGGTCACCACATAGGTGTGGTGACCCAGTCCAACAGACAGATGCCATTCACAAGGCAGTGTGGGGAAGGACAGTCCAAAAAGTCAATGCAGTGGTGCAGAGGGTTGCCATCATGGCTGGCTGCGTGACTGGCGTTTGGCAGGTGCTTTGCCAAAAGATACTCCCAAGGTTTTCTTTGGACGGCCCCTTTTCCGTTTGGCAGGGGGGGCCTCTGCTATAGGGCCAGTGGGGTCTGAGGACTCACCACTCTCTGTGGCCGCAGGGGAGGATGGTGAACTGTCATCCTGCGGACCACCAGTGGGAGGGGGAGGTGTTGTTTGTGGCGCAGGCCTGTCCCTCAGTACCGCCACTAGTTGGCCCAAGAGGTCCACAATTTGTCCCATGCGGGTGTCCATGGACCTCATCAGCAGGAGGAGCTCACGTGAATCTTGTTCGGACCGGGCCGTTTGTGCCTGGGCCCGTTCATATGCCCCAAGGACTCTGTGGATGTGGTCCAGGGATTCGGTCCCAGGCTGTGTTCGTGTGTGGGTGACCCTGCCCCTCCCACCTGCTCTGCTGCCACGGACCGGTTGCCTCTCCACTGTCGGACCACACATCCTCTCCCTGCCCTCCTCAGTTGCTGGGGTGGGGTGGTCTTCCTGTGGGACAGGGAGGGTGTTGCAGGCACCACTGGTGGTTGTGGTGGTGGGGGAGGACGCACCGGACGTAACCGCAGGGGCCTGCAGATTGGTTGTTGTAGCTGCAGGTGTGGTGGGGGGACGATGGGGTCCTGGGACCTGTTGCGCCCTGGAACACCAGATGGCCCGGCCTCAGTCTCCTCGTCCAAAGATTCCTGGAAGTCAACATCCGAGAGTCGATGTTCTGGCGGGGGTGGGGGGGGTAGACTGGCCCTACAGGTTGCTGGTGTCGTCCTCTGCAGTCAATTCTTGGTCACCTGTGGATCAGATGGGAAATGGTCATTGGGGTGCACCACGTAAGATTTGTGTTAGCTGTGTGTCATTCACTGTTAGTACACTACACAGTTGACTGATCAACACATTGTTTCCTATGTGCACTACTGTGCCTCCTGACATGCTGCGGTGGTACATGCATTTCTTGTCCATGGTGTGTGGTGTCAATATGTACCATGCGCCACGTGCATGATTTGTGAATACAGGGACATGTTGACATCTAGGGCCTTGCGCTAAATATGATTTTTGTGCGGACTGTATGTGGATTTTTATGACCTGTCAGCCGTCACATCTGTATCTCCTGAGAGGGAAAAGAAAAAAGAAGGCAGAAGGAGGGAAATGAGTAAGGTTATTAGATAAACTAGGCCTTGGACTCCCAGAGTGTTAGGGAAGAACAAGTCTGTTCCTTGTTGCCCTCACACACCCCGGAGGATGTCATGCTTCATCATCGGGCGGTTGCTCCTCGTTGGGCCGGCGCTGCAATGCCCAACGGGTCCCCCGAAGGGTCACTTTGTTGGAGATCTTCTGCGAACCGCCGTTTGGTGCATGCGAGTGTGTGGAGGGAGTCCTAAATGAGGGAAGTGCAAGTGTGTGCAGTGATTTAAAATTGACTAAGGGTTACAAAAAGGTATAATTTTAATAAGGCGGAACCCGTTTCAAAATAAAAAACCCGTAGGTTAAATGTTACCTATGAGGCATAATGTGCCTGGGTAACTCAAAAGGTCAAGGTCAACATGTTTCGCGCCTCTGTGGTCCCGTAGGATCCGTGGCGCTTCTTCAGGACCAGGTGTGTGTTGCAGTGTTATGTGGTGCACGTGAGGAGTCAAAGTGCACAGAGGATCAAGAGATGAAAGTGCGTAGAGGGTGGTCACCCTCCACGGTGTTCAGGGCAGGCCCAACCCAAAGGCTAGTACCGGTGGGCTACAACTAAATAGTTGAAACTGCTACCTGATTAGAGGCCTAGGGAAGAGAAAAAGGAAAAAAAGGAAAAAAAGGAGACATGAAAATGCAAAAGTGCGTACATCAGTATAAGTCAAACGGCTCAATGGCAGCACACTGATGTGCGTGATATTGCCAATACACAAAGAGAGTAGCATAGTAGACAAGACAGTCCATTATAAAACGGGAATGTGGTTGCACATCCTGGTATGGATCCTCGGTCAGAAGGTGAGCGGTGGTCGGCGCGCTGCCCAGAGCCACTCACGAGGTGGATATGGCGTCCTGAACCACCAAAAAAACCCCAACAGGTTGCGGTGATGAATAGGTCTCCGGGGAGAACCAGTGCCCAGGGGCGCTCTCAGACGTGTGGCACATTACAAAAAGCACTGTAACCTCAACACATTACCAAAAGGGTGCCATACGCTAGAATGGGAGCCCGGGGTGCACGGATCATAGTTACCGCAGTTACTCGTGAATGAGGTCTCGACAAACAGTAAGTGCACTGTACTGTTGCTGATACACGCTGAAGGATATTTATATAATGTGTCCTATCGCCTTGTGTTTCTCCTTTTTTCTTTTTTTTTTCCCCCTAGCCCGGTAAGGTGCGGGCAACCCACGTTCTTAGCCTTTTGGAGTACTTCTCCTTGCATTTTAGGTAAGGGCCCTGCTACATATCCTCCCGTGATGTCCCATTACCTCATTCACGAGTAACTGCGGTAACTATTATCTGTGCACCCCGGGCTCCCATTCTAGCGTATGGCACCCTTTTGGTAACGTGTTGAGGTTACAGTGCTTTTTGTAATGTGCCACACGTCTGAGAGCGCCCCTGGGCACTCCCTCACCCCACCCAGGATGCCTTATCCACCTCGTGAGTGGCTCTGGGCAGCGCGCCGACCACCGCTCACCTTCTGACCGAGGATCCATACCAGGATGTGCAACCACATTCCCGTTTTATAATGGACTGTCTTGTCTACTATGCTACTCTCTTTGTGTATTGGCAATATCACGCACATCAGTGTGCTGCCATTGAGTCGTTTGACTTATACTGATGTATGCACTTTTGCATTTTCATGTCTCCTTTTTTTCCTTTTTCTCTTCCCTAGGCCTCTAATCAGGTAGCAGTTTCAACTATTTAGTTGTAGCCCACCGGTACTAGCCTTTAGGTTGGGCCTGCCCTGAACACCGTGGAGGGTGACCACCCTCTACGCACTTACATCTCTTGATCCTCTGTGCACTTTGACTCCTCACGTGCACCACATAACACTGCAACACACACCTGGTCCTGAAGAAGCGCCACGGATCCTACGGGACCACAGAGGCGCGAAACATGTTGACCTTGACCTTTTGAGTTACCCAGGCACATTATGCCTCATAGGTAACATTTAACCTATGGGTTTTTTATTTTGACACGGGTTTTGCCTTATTAAAATTATACCTTTTTGTAACCCTTAGTCAATTTTAAATCACTGCACACACTTGCACTTCCCTCATTTAGGACTCCCTCCACACACTCGCATGCACCAAACGGCGGTTCGCAGAAGATCTCCGACAAAGTGGACCTACGGGGGACCCGTTGGGCATTGCAGCGCCGGCCCAACGAGGAGCAACCGCCCGATGATGAAGCATGACATCCTCCGGGGTGTGTGAGGGTAACAAGGAACAGACTTGTTCTTCCCTAACACTCTGGGAGTCCAAGGCCTAGTTTATCTAATAACCTTACTCATTTCCCTCCTTCTGCCTTCTTTTCCCTCTCAGGAGATAGCAATACTTTGCATACCTCCTTAGGAACAGTGTCCTCCCTTGTGCATTTACACTTAATTCTAGGAGCACAGGCACTGGACCTTTAACCAGCTCCTGGTCCCCCTTCCCTCTTTTGTTGACATAGCCGTCACATCTGGGCATGTCCTGGCCATTGTCATCTCCTGCATACCTTTGTCTTGTCATGTGCATATCTGGATTGGTACCACATACCATGCTTTCTTACTGTTCATATGGTCGTTGTTACTCTGGCCCCATGGCACTGAACCTGTCATTCATTGCTGTGCATGATTGTTCCCTGTCTTCCCTCTACATGTGCATTGGTGTGTCACACTTTCGTTGCTGTGACAGTTTCCTTTGCTTAGCTGTGTGCACACTGTGCGTGGCACGATGATCGGTGTGCATATTTGTACATTGAGAGGACTGGTGTTGTCATATGGCACCATTCTTTTTGTGTCAAATGGCTAGGTGCACGTACTGCCTACTTGCCTGTTGTGTGTTAGCATTTGTCTTTGTTTTGTGACACATCTGTGTGTGCGTGGTGGAGGCTTGCATCCTGCTCAGTGGTGGCACAAGACAGAATAATATGTCTGGCTAGCTGTTTGTTTATTTGGAGTGATCCATTATATGCCACATGCATCTGGGTGGGGTGGGGGAGTGCCACATCCTGCTGAGGTGTGGGACAGGGGGCATGGTGGGAGTAGTAGTACAGGCCTCCCTCCCACATACAGCCCTCCATGACAAGATGGCTACCTACCTGTAAGTTTGTTTGTTGGGGATGTAATGGCTGACACATGCTTCTGGGTGGGGTGGGGGAGTGCCCCATCCTGCTGAGGTGTGGGACGGGGGCATGGTGGGAGTAGTAGTACAGGCCTCCCTCCCACATACAGCCATCCATGACAAGATGGCTACCTACCTTTAAGTTTGTTTGTTGGGGATGTAATGGCTGACACATGCTTCTGGGTGCAGTGGGGGAGTGCCCCATCCTGCTGAGGTGTGGGACAAGGGGCATGGTGGGAGTAGTAGTACAGGCCTCCCTCCCACATACAGCCCTCCATGACAAGATGGCTACCTACCTGTAAGTTTGTTTGTTGGGGATGTAATGGTGACACATGCTTCTGGGTGGGGTGGGGGAGTGCCACATCCTGCTGAGGTGTGGGACAGGGGGCATGGTGGGAGTAGTAGTACAGGCCTCCCTCCCACATACAGCCCTCCATGACAAGATGGCTACCTACCTGTAAGTTTGTTTGTTGGGGATGTAATGGTGACAGATGCTTCTGGGTGGGGTGGGAGAGTGCCCCATCCTGCTGAGGTGTGGGACAGGGGGCATGGTGGGAGTAGTAGTACAGGCCTCCCTCCCACATACAGCCCTCCATGACAAGATGGCTACCTACCTGCAAGTTTGTTTGTTGGGGATGTAATGGCTGACACATGCTTCTGGGTGGGGTGGGGGAGTGCCCCATACTGCTGAGGTGTGGGACAGGGGGCATGGTGGGAGTAGTAGTACAGGCCTCCCTCCCACATACAGCCCTCCATGACAAGATGGCTACCTACCTGTAAGTTTGTTTGTTGGGGATGTAATGGTGACACATGCTTCTGGGTGGGGTGGTGGAGTGCCACATCCTGCTGAGGTGTGGGACAGGGGGCATGGTGGGAGTAGTAGTACAGGCCTCCCTCCCACATACAGCCCTCCATGGCAAGATGGCTACCTACCTGTAAGTTTGTTTGTTGGGGGTGTAATGGCTGACACATGCTTCTGGGTGGGGGAGTGCAACATCCTGCTGAGGTGTGGGACAGGGGGCATGGTGTGAGTAGTAGTACAGGCCTCCAACCCAAACAGCCCTCCATGACAAGATGGCTACCTACCTGTAAGTTTGTTTGTTGGGGATGTAATGGCTGACACATGCTTCTGGGTGGGGGAGTGCCCCATCCTGCTGAGGTGTGGGACAGGGGGCATGGTGGGAGTAGTAGTACAGGCCTCTCTCCCACATACAGCCCTCCATGACAAGATGGGTACCTACCTGTAAGTTTGTTTGTTGGGGATGTAATGGCTGACACATGCTTCTGGGTGGGGTGGGGCAGTGCCCCATCCTGCTGAGGTGTGGGACAGGGGGCATGGTGGGAGTAGTAGTACAGGCCTCCCTCCCACATACAGCCCTCCATGACTAGATGGCTACCTACCTGTAAGTTTGTTTGTTGGGGATGTAATGGTGACACATGCTTCTGGGTGGGGTGGGGGAGTGCCCCATCCTGCTGAGGTGTGGGACAGGGGGCATGGTGTGGAGTAGTAGTACAGGCCTCCCTCCCACATTCAGCCCTCCATGGCAAGATGGCTACCTACCTGTAAGATTGTTTGTTGGGGATGTAATGGCAGACACATGCTTCTGGGTGGGGGAGTGCCACATCCTGCTGAGGTGTGGGACAGGGGGCATGGTGGGAGTAGTAGTACAGGCCTCCCTCCCACATACAGCCCTCCATGACAAGATGGCTACCTACCTGTAAGTTTGTTTGTTGGGGATGTAATGGTGACACATGCTTCTGGGTGGGGTGGGGGAGTGCCACATCCTGCTGAGGTGTGGGACAGGGGGCATGGTGGGAGTAGTAGTACAGGCCTCCCTCCCACATACAGCCCTCCATGACAAGATGGCTACCTACCTGTAAGTTTGTTTGTTGGGGATGTAATGGTGATACATGCTTCTGGGTGGGGTGGGGGAGTGCCACATCCTGCTGAGGTGTGGGACAGGGGGCATGGTGGGAGTAGTAGTACAGGCCTCCCTCCCACATACAGCCCTCCATGACAAGATGGCTACCTACCTGTAAGTTTGTTTGTTGGGGATGTAATGGTGACACATGCTTCTGGCTGGGGTGGGGGAGTGTCACATCCTGCTGAGGTGTGGGACAGGGGGCATGGTGGGAGTAGTAGTACAGGCCTCCCTCCCACATACAGCCCTCCATGACAAGATGGCTACCTACCTGTAAGTTTGTTTGTTGGGGATGTAATGGCTGACACATGCTTCTGGGTGGGGTGGGGGAGTGCCCCATCCTGCTGAGGTGTGGGACAGGTGGCATGGTGGGAGTAGTAGTACAGGCCTCCCTCCCACATACAGCCCTCCATGACTAGATGGCTACCTACCTGTAAGTTTGTTTGTTGCGGATGTAATGGTTGACACATGCTTCTGGGTGGGGGAGTGCAACATCCTGCTGAGGTGTGGTACAGGGGGCATGGTGGGAGTAGTAGTACAGGCCTCCCTCCCACATACAGCCCTCCATGACAAGATGGCTACCTACCTGTAAGTTTGTTTGTTGGGGATGTAATGGCAGACACATGCTTCTGGGTGGGAGAGTGCCACATCCTGCTGAGGTGTGGGACAGGGGGCATGGTGGGAGTAGTAGTACAGGCCTCCCTCCCACATACAGCCCTCCATGACAAGATGGCTACCTACCTGTAAGTTTGTTTGTTGGGGATGTAATGGTGACACATGCTTCTGGGTGGGGTGGTGGAGTGCCACATCCTGCTGAGGTGTGGGACAGGGGGCATGGTGGGAGTAGTAGTACAGGCCTCCCTCCCACATACAGCCCTCCATGACAAGATGGCTACCTACCTGTAAGTTTGTTTGTTGGGGATGTAATGGTGACACATGCTTCTGGGTGGGGTGGTGGAGTGCCACATCCTGCTGAGGTGTGGGACAGGGGGCATGGTGGGAGTAGTAGTACAGGCCTCCCTCCCACATACAGCTCTCCATGGCAAGATGGCTACCTACCTGTAAGTTTGTTTGTTGGGGATGTAATGGCTGACACATGCTTCTGGGTGGGGAGTGCAACATCCTGCTGAGGTGTGGGACAGGGGGCATGGTGTGAGTAGTAGTACAGGCCTCCAACCCAAACAGCCCTCCATGACAAGATGGCTACCTACCTGTAAGTTTGTTTGTTGGGGATGTAATGGCTGACACATGCTTCTGGGTGGGGGAGTGCCCCATCCTGCTGAGGTGTGGGACAGGGGGCATGGTGGGAGTAGTAGTACAGGCCTCTCTCCCACATACAGCCCTCCATGACAAGATGGGTACCTACCTGTAAGTTTGTTTGTTGGGGATGTAATGGCTGACACATGCTTCTGGGTGGGGTGGGGCAGTGCCCCATCCTGCTGAGGTGTGGGACAGGGGCATGGTGGGAGTAGTAGTACAGGCCTCCTCCCACATACAGCCCTCCATGACTAGATGGCTACCTACCTGTAAGTTTGTTTGTTGGGGATGTAATGGTGACACATGCTTCTGGGTGGGGTGGGGAGTGCCCCATCCTGCTGAGGTGTGGGACAGGGGGCATGGTGTGGAGTAGTAGTACAGGCCTCCCTCCCACATTCAGCCCTCCATGGCAAGATGGCTACCTACCTGTAAGATTGTTTGTTGGGGATGTAATGGCAGACACATGCTTCTGGGTGGGGGAGTGCCACATCCTGCTGAGGTGTGGGACAGGGGGCATGGTGGGAGTAGTAGTACAGGCCTCCCTCCCACATACAGCCCTCCATGACAAGATGGCTACCTACCTGTAAGTTTGTTTGTTGGGGATGTAATGGTGACACATGCTTCTGGGTGGGGTGGGGGAGTGCCACATCCTGCTGAGGTGTGGGACAGGGGGCATGGTGGGAGTAGTAGTACAGGCCTCCCTCCCACATACAGCCCTCCATGACAAGATGCCTACCTACCTGTAAGTTTGTTTGTTGGGGATGTAATGGTGATACATGCTTCTGGGTGGGGTGGGGGAGTGCCACATCCTGCTGAGGTGTGGGACAGGGGGCATGGTGGGAGTAGTAGTACAGGCCTCCCTCCCACATACAGCCCTCCATGACAAGATGGCTACCTACCTGTAAGTTTGTTTGTTGGGGATGTAATGGTGACACATGCTTCTGGCTGGGGTGGGGGAGTGTCACATCCTGCTGAGGTGTGGGACAGGGGGCATGGTGGGAGTAGTAGTACAGGCCTCCCTCCCACATACAGCCCTCCATGACAAGATGGCTACCTACCTGTAAGTTTGTTTGTTGGGGATGTAATGGCTGACACATGCTTCTGGGTGGGGTGGGGGAGTGCCCCATCCTGCTGAGGTGTGGGACAGGTGGCATGGTGGGAGTAGTAGTACAGGCCTCCCTCCCACATACAGCCCTCCATGACTAGATGGCTACCTACCTGTAAGTTTGTTTGTTGGGGATGTAATGGTGACACATGCTTCTGGGTGGGGTGGGGGAGTGCCCCATCCTGCTGAGGTGTGGGACAGGGGGCATGGTGTGGAGTAGTAGTACAGGCCTCCCTCCCACATACAGCCCTCCATGGCAAGATGGCTACCTACCTGTAAGTTTGTTTGTTGGGCATGTAATGGCAGACACATGCTTCTGGGTGGGGGAGTGCCACATCCTGCTGAGGTGTGGGACAGGGGGCATGGTGGGAGTAGTAGTACAGGCCTCCCTCCCACATACAGCCCTCTATGACAAGATGGCTACCTACCTGTAAGTTTGTTTGTTGGGGATGTAATGGTGACACATGCTTCTGGGTGGGGTGGGGAGTGCCACATCCTGCTGAGGTGTGGGACAGGGGGCATGGTGGGAGTAGTATTACAGGCCTCCTCCCACATACAGCCCTCCATGACAAGATGGCTACCTACCTGTAAGTTTGTTTGTTGGGGATGTAATGGTGACACATGCTTCTGGGTGGGGTGGGGGAGTGCCACATCCTGCTGAGGTGTGGGACAGGGGGCATGGTGGGAGTAGTAGTACAGGCCTCCCTCCCACATACAGCCCTCCATGACAAGATGGCTACCTACCTGTAAGTTTGTTTGTTGGGGATGTAATGGTGACACATGCTTCTGGGTGGGGTGGGGAGTGTCACATCCTGCTGAGGTGTGGGACAGGGGGCATGGTGGGAGTAGTAGTACAGGCCTCCCTCCCACATACTGCCCTCCATGGCAAGATGGCTACCTACCTGTAAGTTTGTTTGTTGCGGATGTAATGGTTGACACATGCTTCTGGGTGGGGGAGTGCAACATCCTGCTGAGGTGTGGTACAGGGGCATGGTGGGAGTAGTAGTACAGGCCTCCCTCCCACATACAGCCCTCCATGACAAGATGGCTACCTACCTGTAAGTTTGTTTGTTGGGGATGTAATGGCAGACACATGCTTCTGGGTGGGAGAGTGCCACATCCTGCTGAGGTGTGGGACAGGGGGCATGGTGGGAGTAGTAGTACAGGCCTCCCTCCCACATACAGCCCTCCATGGCAAGATGGCTACCTACCTGTAAGTTTGTTTGTTGGGGATGTAATGGCAGACACATGCTTCTGGGTGGGGGAGTGCCACATCCTGCTGAGGTGTGGGACAGGGGGCATGGTGGGAGTAGTAGTACAGGCCTCCCTCCCACATACAGCCCTCCATGACAAGATGGCTACCTACCTGTAAGTTTGTTTGTTGGGGATGTAATGGCAGACACATGCTTCTGGGTGGGAGAGTGCCACATCATGCTGAGGTGTGGGACAGGGGGCATGGTGGGAGTAGTAGTACAGGCCTCCCTCCCACATACAGCCCTCCATGGCAAGATGGCTACCTACCTGTAAGTTTGTTTGTTGGGGATGTAATGGCAGACACATGCTTCTGGGTGGGGGAGTGCCACATCCTGCTGTGGTGTGGGACAAGGGGCATGGTGGGAGTAGTAGTACAGGCCTCCCTCCCACATACAGCCCTCCATGACAAGATGGCTACCTACCTGTAAGTTTGTTTGTTGGGGATGTAATGGTGACACATGCTTCTGGGTGGGGTGGGGGAGTGCCACATCCTGCTGAGGTGTGGGACAGGGGGCATGGTGGGAGTAGTAGTACAGGCCTCCCTCCCACATACAGCCCTCCATGACAAGATGGCTACCTACCTGTAAGTTTGTTTGTTGGGGATGTAATGGTGACACATGCTTCTGGGTGGGGTGGGGGAGTGCCACATCCTGCTGAGGTGTGGGACAGGGGGCATGGTGGGAGTAGTAGTACAGGCCTCCCTCCCACATACAGCCCTCCATGACAAGATGGCTACCTACCTGTAAGTTTGTTTGTTGGGGATGTAATGGTGACACATGCTTCTGGGAGGGGTGGGGGAGTGCCACATCCTGCTGAGGTGTGGGACAGGGGGCATGGTGGGAGTAGTAGTACAGGCCTCCCTCCCACACACTGCCCTCCATGGCAAGATGGCTACCTACCTGTAAGTTTGTTTGTTGGGGATGTAATGGTTGACACATGCTTCTGGGTGGGGGAGTGCAACATCCTGCTGAGGTGTGGGACAGGGGGCATGGTGGGAGTAGTAGTACAGGCCTCCCTCCCACATACAGCCCTCCATGACAAGATGGCTACCTACCTGTAAGTTTGTTTGTTGGGGATGTAATGGCTGACACATGCTTCTGGGTGGGGTGGGGGAGTGGTCCATCCTGCTGAGGTGTGGGACAGGGGGCATGGTGGGAGTAGTAGTACAGGCCTCCCTCCCCCACACAGCCCTCCATGGCAAGATGGCTACCTACCTGTAAGTTTGTTTGTAGGTGATGTAATGGTGACACATGCTTCTGGGTGGGGGAGTGCTCCATCCTGCTGAGGTGTGGGACAAGGGGGCATGGTGGGAGTTGCAGTGCAGGCTGCCTGTGCACATGCACCCATGGTAATGTTGCTAGGTACATTGGTGGTGTTTGGGAGGGGGTGGATGTTGGATTTGTGAGACATGTTTTAGTGAGTGTGTGGTGCAGATGAATGGAATTGGTCCTAGGAGGTGTATCTGTGTAGTTGTGCAAGGCAGTACATAGCAGTGTGGTGGTAGTCATTTGTTTGTACTTACCAGCCTCCACTCCCCGGGTACTCCTGTGAGACTCTCTGGATGCAGTATGGCAAGCACCTTCTCCTCCCATGGGGTGAATGGTTTTGGTGGTATGGGAGTGCCACCGCCAGTCTTGTCAGCCAGCTGACGGTTCTTGGTCCTCCTCTCTTTGACAACCCTCTTCAAGTCATGCCACCGCTTCATGATTTCCTTTCTGGATCTTGGGATGGTCCCTACTGCATTGACCTTCTGGACTATCCTTGCCCACATTTGAGTCCTTGTGGCTAATGGTGTCTGTTGGACCAGGCTACCAAACAGTTGTGGTTCCACTCTGACTATCTCATCTACCATTACCTTCAACTCACTCTCTGTGAATTTGGGCATTTTATGTGTTGACATGGTGTGTGTTGTACAGAGGTGTTGTAGGTGCAGGGGTGTAAGTGGTGGTGGTGATGTGTATGGTGTGTGATGTGCAAAAGGGTTAGGGGTGCAGGTGTGGAAGTGGTGGTGGTGCTGTGTGTGGTGTGAGTGGTGATGGTGTGTAGCTTTGCCTATCCTTTGTTCTCAGGGTTTGGGCCCTTCAGTTGTGGGTTAGTGCAGAGCATTGTGGTCAAGGAAGGGGCTGGTTTTATGCTCTGCTATGTGGGTGTGTCCACATGTGGGAGTGCTCTCAGGTGTGTTGTGTGGGTTGTCCTTGTAATTTTTTTTTTATGTGCAATGTTGTGTCATTGGGGGGTGTTTTCTGTTTTTGGGTGGCATGGCTACTTTGGTGTGGGCACTTTGTGGCCTTATTGTGGGATTTTTGATTCGTGTGCCAAATTTGTCACGGAGCGTCCGCGGCGGTGGCTTTGCTGCAGCTCCTCCGCATGCTCTCCCATTCATCACTGTTAGCGATCGCGGCGGTCGGAAAGAGCGGAACGTGCCGCGGGACCAGCGGGGAAATCCTAATTTCCCGTGCGGTGTCTCCACTATCCTTGCGGCAGGTTGGTGTTTTTCCACAGCGGATCCGTCTGACGCGGACGTGTTTTGGCCATCTTCGCACGCTACGGGCGGTTTTTGTTCCCCCCGTACCGCCGCGGTCAGTGTTTTTTGGCGGTTGATCCTAATTTGGCCGCCGGTTTCTCCACGGTGCCGGCGGGTGGTTGTTTTCCGCTTCCATGGCGGTCGGGGTGATTTTCCGACCGCCATCCTAATGACCCTCTTAATATTTTGGCCGATGTCCGGTGGAGCTACCTTGATAGCTATAGCGGAGATGGGCTGTGGACTTCCCTCGGCCGTCACCTACCCAGCCGGACATTGGGCAGACTTTCCCTTCGTCTCTCGGCCGTATCTCCCGCCTCGTTTCTCTCTTACACTACTCCCCTTACCCTTCCACACGCCACCAACCAACAGATATAACTCGTAATTGATGTATCATTTGTAACATTGTGTAACTTGTAACTAATGTAACTTCCTCATGTAAAGCGCTCTGATACCTCCGGGTCTAGCCAGCGCTATATAAAACTCAAATAAATAAATATGAGATGTGCCAATGATTTGTGATTTTAATACCAATCACAAACAAATGCAAAAGTTAATGACACCCATTTTGGGGCGATAACCCAGCCAAAGATTGGAAAATGTCTCCTTTGAACAGCTTCCCATTTTACAATATTGAGAAAAGTTTTAGGGAGAGTATTGCCTACTCTCTCTTTATAAAAATGCAGTCTCCATTCATGTAAGGAAAATGGGCAGCTTTTAAAAATAAGTTTTCTTTATGTAAACACAATTACAGGAATGGGTGTCTCCTGACCCTTGCAGGCCACTATCCCCTGATGATGGTCAATCAAAGTGAGTCAAAATTAGATTTCTACCTCCTGGCCTATACGGAAATTAGTCAGTACCCGATGGGCTTGTCTGACAAGTCAGTGTGTGGGACTTTTTTTTAGACTGTTTGAGGGCCTGCTTGGCCAGTTTTTACTGTTGATTTTCCTAATATTAAAACAAACGTTGTCTGCAGCAAGCTCAAATCCATGCAGTCTTCCTTACCTTGAAAAACACCTAAGCAGTGTGTCTTTACAAGTTAAAATCGGACCCAATTTGCAAAAAGCATGCTACATTTTTAGCTTTCTAATGCATTATTGGGGGCCACTTCATTTTGGTGCCCGGGGCCTATTTTCTCTCCCAGTACAACCCTGTCTGCCTCATGAATATTAATAAGATAGGTTAGATTGTGACCCTCTCCATAGGTTGGTTCCTAAAACTCAACACTGTCGCAAAACTACTGGATGCAATTTGTGACCCATTTTTGTGACCAGTGGTGTAGTACATCTAGCTCTTGGTGCCTACCTTCAAAGCAAGCAGAATGATGCACAATTAAAGGACCAACATAAATTGCTTTTTGCCAGTCTTATGTTATGAATGAACCATTTGAATTTAAGAGCAACAAATCAATACAATCCATAAAATAACGCTGACAACCTTATTACATGATTTAACTACACTAGTCAGAGTAACGTTAAATCTCACATCTGGTTTAATACGCACACATTAAAAAATGCGCACATATTCAAATAAAGTCTCAGGTATCTTGCACAGACTTTTCAATTCATGAAAACTTTTCCTTGCTTAACATGCACAATAACTAGTTGAAATAGATTCACATTCCGGTCTTTCTCTGTTTGGCTACTGGCATTCAAAAAAATACATAAGCAATTAGAAAGAGTAAAAACAAGCAGTTACTATTTTAATATAATTTGACAGCAAGAAGACAAAATGTATGTTTCAGCTTGTGATTTATTTATTATATATGTTAGACCTATCAGTCTTAGGGTGGTCTTTCCCCAAACGTTTTGCCTGCTTGCCACCAATTTTACGGAATTCTTGTTGTTGGGCTTAGGACTTCATAGCACTTTGCCACTGCCAAACAGTGTTAAAGTGCATGTGCTCTCTCCAGTAAACATGGTTTGACTGACTTATCCACAATTGGCATATGTAATTTACCTATATGTCTGTAGTAGAGTGCATTTTATGTATCCAGAGCCTGTAACTTAAATGTTTCTAGTAGGCCTGCAGCACTAATGGTGCCACCCACACCATTAGCACTTTAAACATGGCTCAGGTCTGCCACTGCAATGCATGTGTGTGTAGTTTACATTGCCTTGTCCCCTTTGCATTTAAAACCTCTTGCCAAGCCAAAAACTCCCTGTTTTGTACATATAAGTCACCCCTGAGATAGGTCCTATATAACCCATAGGGCAGGGTGCTGTCTAATCAAAAGGTAGGACATGTACTTTTAAGTTTAGCATGTCATGGTAGTGAAAATCCTCCAAATTCATTTTCCACTACTGTGAGCCCTGTCGCTCTCATAGGTTAACATTGGAAATTCCTTATAGCACTTTATGAGCTGTAATTCCTGATTGAGAAGGATTGGATCTGTCATGATTCATATCACTAGAATGGTAAGGATAAATCCTCTTTACTTGTAAAGTAGAATTTATATTTACACTTTTAAAAATGACATTTTAGAAAGATACCATTTTTCTGCTCTTAACCCTGTGTGCATGCAGACTTTTTCCAGTACACATCTGGGGTGGGTGACAGCTGGACTTGTGCATTCCCTCTAGACAGCCACACACAAAGGTGACCTTAGGTGTGACTGAGTGACCATCTATGTCCTGATGGATCATTCTGGGCAGGATAGGAGCAAGGAACTGACAATTACACCTGAATATGCTCTGTCCTAACCCCACACAAAGGGCTGCATACCCCCCTGGAGTGAGTATGGAGCAAGAACTGGGAGGGAGGACCTCTGTGTACTTCAAAGCCCTTCTTTAAATCACCCACACTTCAAAGGAACCAATGGCTATAAGAACTGAACTTCCCATTCTACCACTTCAGACAATAATGGACCTGTGAAGAACTCTGCCAGGAGGAAGAACTGCTGTGCTGCTACAAGGACTGTCATTCTGCTGGACTTCTGCTCTGGAAAAACTGATTTTCTGCTGTGCTGCCCTGCTGCCTTCTGCACTCTGCCCTGCAGCGGAAGGACTAGCTCCATCTCAATTGAACCCAGAGTGACTCCAAGGACATGCTGGCTTGCTCCCTGTTCTATCTCCCAGGCACATCAAAGACTTGTCATCAACATGAAGTAGCACTGGACTTTGCTTGCTGCAAATCTTGCCCTGTCAAGTGGTGCCAATCCAATCCTGGTCCCATGGAAGTGGGTATAAAGTGCTGCAACTACTAAAATCCACTCATCGATGATGTTGTGCCAATCGGAACAGGCGCATCCCCCTCAACACCGCCGCACCACTGTGTGCTGCACGGACCTCACATTGTCGACTGCACGGTGCAAAATCTCCAGTTTCTGATGCAACTTTGACTTTGCCCAGCTTGGCGCCGATGCATCACCTTTGATTCAGCAGATTGACACCAATGCATTGCCTTTGATCCAGTGGTTCGACACCAACGCATCGCCTCTTTGCTTCTCAAATCTCGACTCCAACGATGATGCATCCCAGGTACTTTTCAGTAGGCCAAGGTTGGTTCTTGTATACGACCCATGCTCCATCTTGGTCAGCTTGAACTTTTGGATTTACCCCAGTCTAGTGCAACCAGATATCCCTGTTTGGGGCTTTAACCTTTTAGCACTACATTTGTATTTATTCTTTAAACATTCATAACTCCGGTTATACTTATTGGATTTCTGTTGTTTGGTCTTGTTTTGTTCTTATAAATATGAGTTATTTTTCTAACTTGGTGTGGAGTCTTTTTAGGGTGTTTTCACTGTGTTACTGTTTGAAGTGTTGTATACGTACTTCACACATTGCCTCTTAAGTTAAGTCTGACTGCTCTTTGCCCAGCTACCAGACGGTCAGCATAGGGTGTTTTGTGACTTACCCTAACTAGGATTGTCGTTCCTGCTTGGAAAGAATGCATAACTCTGCGAACTAGAAACCCAATTTCTAACAATATATTTTTAAACTATGACCAGGATTTGGTAAAGATTTGCACAGGTGTGTGTGTAAAGCTAAGCAGGGCTTCATGATGAATAGCAGTGCAAACTGCTGTGTCAATCAACTTACCTGTGCTAAAGATTTATAGCCCCAAATGTTCACCCTCACTCAGTGTCAAAATCGCAAGGTACTAATGTTGCATTATTCAATGCAAAAGAGGTATGTCTGGCAGGAACAAGCATAAACAACCCTTGATTTTGATGCAAATCCAGATCAGTTTAATAACCAGACCTGGATCAGATCCTCATGCTAAGGGAAACTGTTAGACCTGGCACCATTGGCGAGGGTCTCCCTTCCATTTTTTTGCTGTTGCCTCCTATGTATTTGCTGTGTTTTTGCTGGTCTAGATGCTTTGGGCACTTTGCCACTGCTATTCAGTGCCAAAGTGCAAGTGCTCCCTATTGTAAATTATTGTAATGGATTAGTGACTCCATGATTGGCCATTTGATTTACTTGTCAGACCCTAGTACAGTGCACCATGTGTGCCCAGGGCCTGTAAATCAAATGCTGCTGGTGGGCTTGCAGCACTGGTTATGCCACCCACAGAAGCAGCTTGTAAAATGTGGCTCAGGCCTGCCATTGCAGAGCCTGTGTGCAGCCTGGGACTGCCATGTTGACTTGGCAAGTGCACCCACTTGCCAGTCCCCAAACCTTCCCTTTTTTACATATTAGTCACCCCTAAGGTAGGCCCAAGGGCAGGGTGCATTGTCTGTGAAAGGTAGGACATGCCCTGATGTGTGTGGCATGTCCTGATAGTGAATTACAGCCAATTTCGTTTTTCACTATTGCAAGGCTATCTGTTCCCATAGGCCAGAATGGGCAGTTTGATTATAACATCTTATAATCATAACTGACCCAGGGAACAAGATAGGAAAATAAAGTTTAGTATGCCTGAACTCAGAATGTTAAAATACATCTTTTAGTGTGGGTGATTTTTACATTCTGTGTTTGAAAATACCACTTTTAGAAAGTAGGTATTTTCTTGCCTAACCATCCAGTATGCCTCTGCTAGGTTTGTGTATTCCATGTCTGGTTTGTGAGTGAAAGGGGGCTGTAGAGGGCCTTGGCTCCAGCAGGCTCCAATGCAGGGCTAGGCTGAATAGGCCCTGCATTGAATAGAGAGTAGGGGGAGGAGATTTCCTTTCAGATGCCAGAGCCTACATAGAATAGAGTAGGGGGTGGAGATTTCCTTTCACTTGCCTGAGCCTTCATGGAATAGAGAGTAGGGGGAGGAGATTTCCTTTCAGCTACCTGGGCCAGGTCTGCTTTCAACAATGCTGTCTCCACCTCCTGCCAGGAAGCTGCACCTCGGAGGACAGAACTGGTTTTGGCTGGGCACAGACACTCTCTGCCTTCAAAGAACAAAGGATTTTGCAGTATAAATATTGGAGCCTAAACCCCAGAACTTTAGATCACTTCTGGGAATCAAGACGAACCCTTTGCCAAGGAGAGAAAGCAAGGAAGCTGAAGGAGGAGACTGCCCCTGTGCTGTTTGCTGTTTGGGGTTGGCCTGCAGTGGTTACTCATTGCCAAGGAAAGGAGAAAAGGAGCTTTGTGTGTACTTTTACTATCTTGAGGAAGATCTCCAAGGGCTTGAAGCTGAGCTTGCCTCCTGTTCTGAAGTCTCAGGGACACAAAGACTTCACCACCAGCTCCCCCTGAATTTCCTTGCTGGGAATTCTACCTGCAGTGAGGTGCCTGCTGTTGTTTGGGGCCCTCTGGAGACTGCGCGTCACTGGGAGCTGGAAGCGCGACGCAACGAGGAAGAAGCATGACGCCACCGCAGCAGTTGCCGTCGCATCGCCGAAGAATGTCGCCGCCGCAGCTATTCGCCCTCGCATCGCCGAGGAAGCGTGCCGCATCACCGGAGAAGCGTGCCGCCGCCGCAGATGTTGCCGTCGCATCACCGGAAAAGCGTGTCGCAGGGCCTGTCACGGCTCCAAAGTTCATCGATTTCACCGCACGGCCGCCGGGGGTGCACGCATCGCATCCACGTTGTCGCATTGCATCAAAGACGCCATTTTGTCGCATCGCACCAGATCGTCGCATCGCATCGACGCGCCATTTTGTCGCATCGCACCGGATCACAGTAAGAAATAGACGCTTTGCTTCCTCTCCGGTAAGGAACAGACGCATAGCCTCCCCTGCGCTGCAGTAAGGAACAGGTGCGCCGCCTCCCCCAAAGCAAGGAACTGACGCATCGCCTTCCCTGCGACCCTTTTTGTTTGTATTGCGTGATGCATCCAAGGTACTTTGAGAGTAAAGTGTTGCATTTACCATCTACATTGAACTAAGCTATTTCTACCATCTGAAAGTAATATTTTTATTACTGTATTGTGGATTTTTGTCGTTTGGTCTTGTGTTAATTCTAGATAAAGATTACTTATTTTTCTAAACTGGTGTGGTGTCCATTTGTAGTGTTTTCACTGTATTACTGTATGTGTTTACAAATGCTTTACACACTGCCTCTGAGATAAGCCTGCCTGCTCGTGACAAGCTACCAAGGGGGTGAGCAGGGGTTATTTTAGGAGTGTAGCCCCCTTACCCTGACTAGAAGCAAGGGCCCCTACTTGGTCAAAGGTACCTACCTCTGCCAACTAGAGACCCCCATTTCTAACATTGGTGGCAGCGGTGGGATTCTGGACTTACATTTGTGACTCATATACAGTGATTGATGTACACTACTGAGTGCAGACCATAACACAACCACATACATTTTGGTAGAATGTTTTCCTTGGAACTTCTGTTGTTGCTAAGAACTGCCAATTCTTGCCACCATGACCAAAGCAGCATCCAACGCATCTATGGATCTACAATTTGAAGAAGATAGGGTTGATACCTACCCTGTGCCACAGCTTAAAACCTTCTGTAAAAGATTTAAAATCCCTGTGAAAGGCCTCACCAAAAAGGTGGAGTTTCAAAAGGCGCTGAGGGCCTGGTTGGAATCTAGAAATGCTACTGGGCATCCTGAAGAGCCTAGGGAGGAGGCAGAGGATACAGACGGGCAGCTGGATGGGCCATTGGGTCTGACCGGGGAGAAAGCACCTACCAGGGCAGGCAGCAGTGTTTCTTCGGTGGGCAGTCAAAATATCGAATTTTAAATATCGACCTACACTAATATCGTAGGGACAGAATATCGAAGTCAAGAATATCGTTGACCAGAATATCGACTTTAAGGTAAGTAATATCGAAGTCATTAATATCGTTAGCAAAAATATAGTTGTAAATAATATTGCTTTTTTTTTGTGTTATGTATTTTATATGTATGTTTAACATTTTTTTTAAAGTTTTTTCATTATTTTTAAATATATGCATTAAATGTTTAGAAAATAGTAATTTTTTCTAAAGGAAATTTTGCGTTGTAGTATCAGAGCGGGTTGTGGGTTTATAGGGAATAGGGTGGGAAGTAATTTAATTATAATTAATAAATATGATTGTATTTATTGTTATTCATTATTAATTTATTGTTAAATAATTATTAATTGGTAATTAATTTATATTAATTGGTAAATTTATAATTATATTAATTATAATTAATTTATTATTAATTTTCATTTATTGTTATTGTTAATTAATTTATTGAAAATTAATTATTAATTGGTAATTAATTTTAATTCATTGATTAATTGGTAATTAAATTAATTATGTTAATTTTTAATGTGTAGCGGGTTGTGGGTTTATAGGGGAATAGGGTGGGAAGTCATTTAATTATAATTAATTAATTAATATGATGTTATTTGTTATTCATTGTTAATTTATTGTTAATTAATTATTAATTGGTAAATATGTTATATTAATTGGTTAATTTATAATTATATTAATTATAATTTTTTTATTTTTTTTATTGTTATTGTTAATTAATTTATTGTAAATTAATTATTAATTGGTAATTAATTTTAATTCATTGATTAATTGGTAATTAAATTAATTATGTTATTTTTAATGTGTAGCGGGTTGTGAGTTTATAGGGGAATAGGGTGGGAAGTAATTTAAATATAATTAATTAGTTAATATGTGTATATTTATTGTTATTGATGATTAATTTATTGGTAATTAATTATTAATTGGTAATTAATTGTTATTAATTGGTTAATTAAAAATTATATTAATGATAATTAATGTATTATTTTTTATTTATTGTTATCGTTATTGTTAATTAATTTATTGTTGATTAATTATTAATTGGTAATTATTTTTATTAATTGATTAATTGATAATTAAATTAATTGTGTTATTCTTTTATGTGTAGCGCTTTGTGTGTTTATAAGGGAATAGGGTGGGAAGTAATTTAATGTTATTTAAGTAAATATTAATTTATTAGGTATTTATTAATAATTATTTTGTTAAATAATTAATAATATGTTATTTATTTAAAAAAAAAAAAATGTATAAGTATGTTAATTTAATCCCTACGCGATCCTACATTTTCCCTACTGTTGCACTCACTGGAGTGGGAATAGTAATTTTTACCCCTATGCTATCCAACACTTTCCCTACTGTTGCACTGACTGGAGTGGGAATAGTAATTTTTACCCCTACGCTATCCAACACTTTCCCTACTGTTGCACTGACTGGAGTGGGAATAGTAATTTTTACCCCTACGCTATCCAACACTTTCCCTACTGTTGCACTCACTGGAGTGGGAATAGTAATTTTTACCCCTCCGCTATACAACACTTTCCCTACTGTTGCACTCACTGGAGTGGGAATAGTAATTGTTACCACTACGCTATCCAACACGTTCCCTACTGTTGCACTCACTGGAGTGGGAATAGTAATTTTTACCCCTACGCTATCCAACACTTTCCCTACTGTTGCACTCACTGGAGTGGGAATAGTAATTTTTACCCCCCGCTATCCAACACTTTCCCTATTGTTGCACTCACTGGAGTGGGAATAGTAATTTTTACCCCCACGCTATCCAACACTTTCCCTACTGTTGCACTCACTGGAGTGGGAATAGTAATTTTTACCCCTACGCTATCCAACACTTTCCCTACTGTTGCACTCACTGGAGTGGGAATAGTAATTTTTACCCCACGCTATCCAACACTTTCCCTACTGTTGCACTCACTGGAGTGGGAATAGTAATGTTTACCCCTACGCTATCCAACACTTTCCCTACTGTTGCACTCACTGAAGTGGGAATAGTAATTTTAACCCCTACGCTATCCAACAATCTCCCTACTGTTGCACTCACTGGAGTGGGAACAGTAATTTTTACCCCTACGCTATCCAACACTTTCCCTACTGTTGCACTCACTGGAGTGGGAATAGTAATTTGATTTTCTCCGCTATCTAATATTTTGTATTTGTTTAGCTATTGTACTGTATAATTATTTGTAAAAAGATTTAAAATAATTTTTTTTTTTTAATTTGTTACATATATTGTTTTAATTTTTATTTATATTATTGTTTTATGTGTATAGATGTATTTATAATTTATAAAAAATAAATTAAACAATGTGTAAGTTATTAAAATAAATATTAAAACATTTAAGTAAGTATATATATATTATATATTATATGTATATGTTTAATGTATTTTCAAATGATATATATTACTTATAATTTTTAAGCATTTTAAAATATTTTTAACTATGTTTCTTTTAATTATATGTATTATTTACTTTAGTTTACAATATTTTTTTAACTTAAATTAAAAACGATATTTTTAACAACGATATTTTTGACATTGATATTTTTTTTCGATATTTTTGTACTTACCTTAATGTAGATAGGATGTCGATATTCTTGTCTTCGATATTTTTGCTGCGATATTTTTGTAGGTCGATATTGTGACCTTCGATATTTAGTCAGTGATTTGTTTCTTCAAAGGGCCTGTCCCCAGAAGAGCTGGAGGACAGGGAGAGGGATAGGATGCATAAGTTGGAGCTAGTCAAGCTCAAGCTGGGTGGACAGATGGAGTTAGAGAATAAGAAGTTAGCCTTGGAAGAGAAGAACATGCATTTGGAGCATGAAAGGATGTTGAGGGAGCTGGAATTGAAAGCCAAGAGTTTAGAAATTAGAAATGGCAGCACACCATCCGTGCCTGTAGAAACAAGAGTATTCATCCCCAAAGATGTAATTAAGGCGTTCCACAAGAATGAAGATATTGGGCAATGGTCTAAAGCCTATGAGGTAGCTATGACCTCCCACCGGGTCCCTGAGAAGGATGGGGGAGCGGGGTTGTGGGGGCAGTTGCTCAGTGATGGGCGGGACACCTTGTTAGACTTGCCCTCTGAGGATCAGAATTCCTATGTCCACATGAAGGAAGCCTTAATGACCAGGTATGGGTTGACCCCAGAACTTTATAGACAAAGGTTTAGGAATTGTAAGAAACTGGAGTCAAGCACCTGGGTAGAATATGTGTCTTTTTTTGGCAGAGCATTGGATGGTTGGGTGAAGAGTAGCAAAGTAAATGATTTTGAGGGGCTCTATAATTTGATTGCATGGGAGCACTTGTCCAGTAATTGTTTTCCAGAGCTACGCCAGCACCTGATTGATAGTAAGCTGACTATCCCCAGGAAGCTTGCTGAGGAGGCGGACCGCTGGGTTAGTACCCGGGTCCACAAGGGTCATGTGGGAGACTTCGCCAAAGGTGGGCAGGGTCCCCAGTAGAAGAGTGGGGGGGACAAGGGTAAACAGAGGGAGTTCCAGAAAGGGCCCTAAAGTAATCCCCAAGGGAACCAAGGGAAGGGTTCCCAGCCTCCTCCTGAGAAGAAGTCAGGGGCCCCGACAGATAAGCCTGTTCATAAGGGGCCCATGACCTGTTATAATTGTGGTCAGGTGGGCCACTGCTTCTGGGATTCTAAGTGTCCCATGAGAGTAAAGACAGCACCCACTGGTGCACCGCCCTGTCAGATGGCTAGTGTAGCCCTGGGAGAGGATATGGGTGCCCAAGGTGGGGGAGTCCCACAGAGATGTCCCTGGTCTCTTTAGGAGACAGTGAGATGGTCCCAAGGACCCAACTGCCTGATAACACTAAGAAATACAGGCAGTGGGTGACCATCAATGGCCATAGGGTGGAGGCTCTGCGAGACACCGGAGCCAGTGTGACAGCTGTCAGTTGTCGGCTGGTGTCTGAAGAGCAGGTGATCCCCCATGCATTTTACTCTGTAGTTGCCGCTGACAACTCAGAGAGCCACTGTAAGGTGGCCCAGGTTCCCTTTGAGTGTGGTGGGTCTCAGGTACCTTTTACAAGTAGCTGTGAGGCCAGCCATGCCTGTTGACTGTCTGCTAGGCAATGATTTGGAGAGCTCCCCTTGGGCTAAGATGGAGTGAAGTGCTCATTTGGAGATGTTGGGTCCGCCTGAGTGGGCGTATGTGACCACTCGGTCCATGGCAGCCAGTAAGGGTGTTCAAGAGGACCTGGAGCCTGAAAGAGTGGCCCAGGTGCCTGCCTTAAAGAGAAGAGGTAGGGGGCATGGGAAACCAGCCCCCAATGTTCCCACGTCCAGGAGGAGGCAGACCTTGAGGGGGATGCCCTGGAACCTACAGGGGAGCAAGTAGCTGAACTGGGGGACCTGCCTGAGCTGACCCATTGGCAGCAGGAAGGAGGAACCTCCAGGGAAGAGTTCTGTGAGGAGCAGAAGAAGTGCCCTTCTCTTGTGGGTTTGCGGCAACAGGCCACAAACCAGGCAGCAGTTGATCAGTCTGGATCACATTGGAGAATTGTCTCATGTATAGCGAGCCTAAGGTTGCTGAGCCTGGGTCAGCCCGTGTGCTGGTGGTACCCCAGCGCTTCAGAGCCTTCCTACTGGGTCTGGCTCATGATGTACCTTTAGCAGGACATTTGGGGCAGGACAAGACCTTTGAGAGGCTTGTCACCCACTTTTATTGGCCCCAAATGCGCAGGAGTTCAGATACTCACTGCAGGACCTGTCAGACTTGCTAGGCAAGTGGAAAGAGTGGGAGGAAGCAGAAGGCTCCTCTCCAGCCATTCCCTGTGGTCAGCACCCCCTTTGAACGGGTGGGTATTGACATTGTGGGGCCACTGGACCCCAAGACAGCCATGTGCAACAGGTTCAACCTGGTCTTGGTGGACCATGCCACTCGGTACCCGGAAGCCATACCTCTGAGGACAGTGACGCCCCCCGTGGTGGGACGGGCACTGTTTCAAATTTTCTCCTGAGTGGGATTCCCTAGAGAGGTAGTGTCTGACCGAGTACAAACTTCATTTCCAAGTATATGAAGTCCCTGTGGCAGGAGTGTGGGGTAACTTACAAGTTCACCACTCCTTACCACCCCAAGGAAATGGGTTGGTTGAGAGATTCAACCGGACCCTAAAAGGCATGATTATGGGTCTTCTGTTTACTTACAGAGAGGTGCCACAGAAGTCCTTAGCGTTCAGTCCCTTTGAACTGCTGTATGGTCACCCTGTAAGAGGACCTCTGAGTTTGGTAAAAGAAGGCTGGGAGAAAGCTCCCAGTAAACCTCCCCAGGATGTATTTAGCTACATGCTGGCCTTCAGAAACCAAACTCGGCGTTTCAGACAACTCGCTCCGGTGAATCTGGAAGCCAGCCAGGGGGAGATGAAACGGTGGTACGATCAAAATGCCACTCTGGTCGAGTTTCAGCCTGGCCAGAAAGTGTGGGTCATGGCCCCCGTGGAGCCTTGTGCGCTCCAGGATAAGTGGACCGGACCATTTGAGGTGGTGGAGCGCAAGAGTGATGTCACCTACTTGGTGGACTTGCGGTCTCCTAGGAACCCTTTGCGGGTCCTGCATGTAAACCGCTTGAAGCCCCACTTGGAGAGGTCCGAAGTGGGCATGCTCCTAGCGACAGATGATGGAATGGAGGAGGAGACTGAGCCTCTACCTGACCTCCTGTCTGCAACAGAGCAAGATGGGTCAGTGGACGGTGTGAACCTCTCTTCCGCCCTGACCCCTGAGCAGCAGGATGACTGTCGCCAACTGTTGGGACAGCTTCCTGATCTGTTCTCCCTGACTCCTGGTGTCACTGAGTGGTACGTCCATGATGTGGACACTGGGGACAGTCCTCCTGTAAAGCAAAAAACTTACAGAGTGACTGACAGGGTGAGAGCTTGCATCAAGTTGGAGGTCTCCAAGATGTTTGCATTAGGGGTGATTGAGTCGTCAAACAGCCCTTGGGCCAGCCCAGTGGTCTTGGTCCCAAAGGCTGCCGTGCCTGGTGCCACACCCGAACTCCGGTTCTGTGTGGACTACTGAGGACTCAATTCAGTCACCAGGACTGACGCGCACCCCATCCCCAGAGCTGATGAGCTCATTGATCGGTTAGGGGCTGCCTGGTACCTCAGTACGTTTGATCGCCTTAACTGATGGGCACTACCAATTCTGGGTTATGCCCTTTGGGATGAAGAATGCCCCTGCCACCTTTCAGAGGTTGGTCAACCGGGTGTTGGCTGGACTGGAAGATTTCAGTGCCGCCTACCTGGATGACAGTGCAGAGTTCAGCGCCAGTTGGGAAGAACATCTTCGCCACCTCTGGGAAGTGTTGATGGCGCTCCGGAGGGCAGGCCTCATGATCGAGGTGAGTAAGTGCCAGATCGGGCAGGGTTCCGTGGTGTACTTGGGACACCAGGTTGGGAGCGACCAGGTGGCGCCCCTACAGCCCAGGATTGATACCATCCTGGCTTCGGAACCCCCCAAGACCCAGTCAGAGGTCAGAGCCTTTTTAGGACTCACTGGGTAGTACAGGAGGTTTGTCAAGGGGTATGGCAGCATTGTTGCACCCTTGACAGAGCTGACTTCCAGGAAGCAGCCCAAGAAAGTGAACTGGACTGACACCTGTCAGAAAGCTTTTGATGCCCTGAAGACTGCCATGTGCACGGCGCCCGTGCTTCAGGCGCCCAACTTCTCAAAGGAATTCATTGTGCAGACAGACGCTTCAGAGCATGATGTGGGGGCTGTATTTTCACAGATGAATGAGGAGGGCCTAGACCAACCTGTAGCCTTCATCAGTAGGAGGTTACTTCCACGGGAACAGAGGTGGAGTGCAATTGAGCGTGAGGCATTTGCTGTGGTCTGGGCACTGAAGAAGTTGAGACCATGCTTGTTTGGGACTCACTTCCGGGTTCCGACAGACCACAGGCCCCTCAGATGGTTGATGCAGATGAGGAGTGAGAATCCAATGCTGTTGAGGAGGTCCATTTCCCTACAGGGGATGGACTTCACCGTGGAAACACCGCCCTGGTACAGAACACGCCAATGCTGATGGTCTGTCCAGATTTTTCCGCCTTAGTGAAGAGAACTCCCAAGAGGGTGGGTAGTTCTCCCCACATTTCAGCTGGAGGGGACACGTGTTAGACCTGGCACCATTGGCGTGGGTCTCCCTTCCATTTGTTTGCTGTTGCCTCCTATGTTTTTGCTGGTCTAGATGCTTTGGGCACTTTGCCACTGCTATTCAGTGCCAAAACTATGACCAGGATTTGGTAAAGATTTGCACAGGTGTGTGTGTAAAGCTAAGCAGGGCTTCATGATGAATAGCAGTACAAACTGCTGTGTCAATCAACTTACCTGTGCTAAAGATTTATAGCCCCAAATGTTCACCCTCACTCAGTGTCAAAATCGCAAGGTACTAATGTTGCATTATTCAATGCAAAAGAGGTGTGTCTGGCAGGAACAAGCATAAACAACCCTTGATTGTGATGCAAATCCAGATCAGTTTAATAACCAGACCTGGATCAGATCCTCATGCTAAGGGAAACTGTTAGACCTGGCACCATTGGCGTGGGTCTCCCTTCCATTTTTTTGCTGTTGCCTCCTATGTATTTGCTGTGTTTTTGCTGGTCTAGATGCTTTGGGCACTTTGCCACTGCTATTCAGTGCCAAAGTGCAAGTGCTCCCTATTGTAAATTGTTGTAATGGATTAGTGACTCCATGATCGGCCATTTGATTTACTTGTCAGACCCTAGTACAGTGCACCATGTGTGCCCAGGGCCTGTAAATCAAATGCTGCTGGTGGGCTTGCAGCACTGGTTGTGCCACCCACAAAAGTTGCTTGTAAAATGTGGCTCAGGCCTGCCATTGCAGAGCCTGTGTGCAGTCAGGGACTGCCATGTCGACTTGGCAAGTGCACCCACTTGCCAGTCCCCAAACCTTCCCTTTTCTACATATTAGTCACCCCTAAGGTAGGCCCAAGGGCAGGGTGCATTGTCTGTGAAAGGTAGGACATGCCCTGATGTGTGTGGCATGTCCTGATAGTGAATTACAGCCAATTTCGTTTTTCACTATTGCAAGGCTATCTGCTCCCATAGGCCAGAATGGGCAGTTTGATTATAACATCTTATAATCATAACTAACCCAGGGAACAAGATAGGAAAATAAAGTTTAGTATGCCTGAACTCAGAATGTTAAAATACATCTTTTAGTGTGGGTGATTTTTACATTCTGTGTTTGAAAATACCACTTTTAGAAAGTAGGTATTTTCTTGCTTAACCATCCAGTATGCCTCTGCTAGTTTTGTGTATTCCATGTCTGATTTGTGAGTGACAGGGGGCTGGAGAGGGCCTTGGCTCCAGCAGTCTGATGGGTCAGGGCTGGGCTGAATAGGCCCTGCATTGAATAGAGAGTAGGGGGAGGAGATTTCCTTTCAGTTGCCAGAACCTACATAGAATAGAGAGTAGGGGGAGGAGATTTCCTTTCACTTGCCTGAACCTTCATAGAATAGAGAGTAGGGGGAGGAGATTTCCTTTCAGCTACCTTGGCCAGGTCTGCTTTCAACAATGCTGTCTCCACCTCCTGCCAGGAAGCTGCACCAGGGAGGACAGAACTGGTTTTGGCTGGGCACAGACACTCTCTGCCTTCAGAGAACAAAGGATTTTGCAGTATACATATTGGGTCCCAGACCCCAGAACATTAGATCACCTCTGGGAATCAAGACGAACCCTTTGCCAAGGAGAGAAACCAAGGAAGCTGAAGGAGGAGAGTGCCCCTGTGCTGTTTGCTGTTTGGGGTTGGCCTGCAGTGGTTACTCATTGCCAAGGAAAGGAGAAAAGGAGCTTTGTGTGTACTTTTACTATCTTGAGGAAGATCTCCAAGGGCTTGAAGCTGAGCTTGCCTCCTGTTCTGAAGTCTCAGGGACACAAAGACTTCACCACCAGCTCCCCCTGAATTTCCTTGCTGGGAATTCTACCTGCAGTGAGGTGCCTGCTGTTGTTTTGGGCCCTCTGGAGAATGCGTGTCGCTGGGAGCTGGAAGCACGACGCAACGAGGAAGAAGCTTGACCCCGCCGCAGCAGTTGCCGTCGCATCGCCAAAGAAGCGTGTCGCCGCCGCAGCTATTCGCCGTCGCATCGCCGAAGAAGCGTGTCGCATCACCGGAGAAGCGTGCCGCCGCCGCAGAGGTTGCCCTCGCATCACTGGAAAAGCGTGTCGCAGGGCCTGTCGCGGCTCCAAAGTTCATCGATTTCACCGCACTGCCGTCGGGCATGCACGCATCGCATCCACGTTGTTGCATCGCATCAAAGATGCCATTTAGTCGCATCGCACCGGATCGCCACATCGCGGCACCATTTTTTCCCATTGCACCGGATCACAGTAAGAAATAGACGCTTCGCCTCCTCTCCGGTAAGGAACAGACGCATCGCCTCCCCTGCGCTGTAGTAAGGAACAGGTGCGCCGCCTCCCCCGAAGCAAGGAACTGACGCATCGCCTTCCCTGCGACCCTTTTTGTTTGTATTGCGTGATGCATCCAAGGTACTTTGAGAGTAAAGTGTCGCATTTATCATCTACATTGAACTAAGCTATTTCTACCATCTGAAAGTCATATTTTTATTACTGTATTGTGGATTTTTGTCGTTTGGTCTTGTGTTAAGTCTAGATAAAGATTACTTATTTTTCTAAACTGGTGTGGTGTCCATTTGTAGTGTTTTCACTGTATTACTGTATGTGTTCACAAATGCTTTACACACTGCCTCTGAGATAAGCCTGCCTGCTCGTGCCAAGCTACCAAGGCAGTGAGCAGGGGTTATTTTAGGAGTGTAGCCCCCTTACCCTGACTAGAAGCAAGGGTCCCTACTTGGTCAAAGGTACCTACCTCTGCCAACTAGAGACCCCCATTTCTAACAGAAACAAACTGCAAGCAAAGAGGTAATTAATATATAGACCTATTTATAAAAGTGTGAAACACATGGAATCAAGCATGTTGCCTGGCTTACTCTTATGCTTCTGTCTTTACAGCAAAATTTGAAATGGAAGATGTAACTCAATTTTAAATCCCACAGTACACATCATAGGGTTGCCTTTGAGTCAATCAATCATTTGATCAATCAATCAATTAGTCAACATTTGTAGAGTACAGCACTATCACCTCTAGGGGTATCTCGTGTAGAGCACAGCACTATCAGCTCTAGGGGTATCTCAGTGCTGAGGGTGCCATGTCTCCATCGAAAAGCCAGGTCTTGAGTTCCTTTCTGAAGTCCGCCAGGGAGTGTGCTGTTCAGAGGTGGAGAGACAGCTCGTTCCAGGTCTTGGCAGCAACGTAGGAGAAGTAGCAGCCCCCGATGTGGCTCCGATGGATTTGGGAGGTGTGTGCAAGGGGGAGCAAGGTGGAGCGCAGGTGTCTAGCAGGGAGGTGGAAGTTGAGTCGGTGGTTGATGTAGGATGGTCCTTGGTTGTGTAGGGCTTTGTATGCATGCATGAGGATCTTGAACTGGCATCTCTTCTGGATGGGCAGCCAGAGGAGGTTTCTGAGGTGGGCGATTATGCATGTCCTTTTGGAGAGGTTCAGGATAAGTCTGGTTGCAGTGTTCTGTTTAATCTGGAGTCTTTTGAGGAGCAGGGTGTAAATTTCAGTGTAGAGAGAGTTGCCATAGTTGAGGTGGCCGGTTATGAAGGCTTGCGTGACGTTCTTTCTGGTGTTGATTGGGTTCCATTTGGAGATTCTGCAGAGCATGCAAAGGATGTTGAAGCTGGAGCAGACAACTGCAGTGGCTTGTCATTTCATGGTAATTTGGCTGTCGACGATGATGCCGAGGTCACATGCATTGTCTGTGGGTGTAGGGGTGAGTTCCGCTGACCATCAGCTGTGGTCCCATGTGGAGGTGTTCTTCCTGAAGATCAGTACTTCTGTTTGTGCCGGAGCTGAGTTTGATGCAAAAACAACAATTGATGGACAGAATGCAGAACAATGTCATACATTCACCCCAGTACAGAGATCTGGGCCTAAATCCATCGTTTTTTTGCTCACCATGCCATTCCAGTTTGAACCCAGCCATATGCAAATCAGTCTTGACCCTGTGCCCCATGGGAACAGTCCAGCCCGAACTGCCAAGCCAGGTCCTCCCTGGACTGGAAACAAGCATCCTAGGACCGGTTTCGGGCTTTCAGCCCTCATCAGCCAGGATAGCTTGATTCCAGTGGCATGGAGAGCACGGGACTCACGTCTGAGCATACCCGTCCCACTCGGGGTGACAAATGCAAAAACAACAATTGATGGACAGAATGCAGAACAATGTCATACATTCACCCCAGTACAGAGATCTGGGCCTAGGGTCAGACTGATTTGCATATGGCCATGTCTGAACTGGGGTGGTGGAGTGAGCTAAAGAATGATGATGGATTAAACCCAGATCAGTTGACTGGGGGTGAGTGTTTGATTGGCTCAAACGTTCCGTCCATCATCCCCTTTTGTATCGCTTTGTTCGCCCTAAGTTGGCGGGGGTATGCCCAGACGTGGGTCCCTTGCTCACTTTGCCACTGGATTCAAGCAAGCCTGGCTGATGACGGCTGGAATGCCAGAAACCGGTCCTAGGATGCTTGTTTCCGGTCCAGGGAAGACATGGCTTGGCAGTTCGGGCTGGACTGTTCCCATGAGGCACAGGGTCAGACTGATTTGCATATGGCCATGTCTGAACTGGGGTGGTGGAGTGAGCTAAAGAATGATGATGGATTAAACCCAGATCAGTTGACTGGGGGTGAGTGTTTGATTGGCTCAAACGTTCCGTCCATCATCCCCTTTTGTATCGCTTTGTTCGCCCTAAGTTGGCGGGGGTATGCCCAGACGTGGGTCCCTTGCTCACTTTGCCACTGGATTCAAGCAAGCCTGGCTGATGACGGCTGGAATGCCAGAAACCGGTCCTAGGATGCTTGTTTCCGGTCCAGGGAAGACATGGCTTGGCAGTTCGGGCTGGACTGTTCCCATGAGGCACAGGGTCAGACTGATTTGCATATGGCCATGTCTGAACTGGGGTGGTGGAGTGAGCTAAAGAATGATGATGGATTAAACCCAGATCAGTTGACTGGGGGTGAGTGTTTGATTGGCTCAAACGTTCCGTCCATCATCCCCTTTTGTATCGCTTTGTTCGCCCTAAGTTGGCGGGGGTATGCCCAGACGTGGGTCCCTTGCTCACTTTGCCACTGGATTCAAGCAAGCCTGGCTGATGACGGCTGGAATGCCAGAAACCGGTCCTAGGATGCTTGTTTCCGGTCCAGGGAAGACATGGCTTGGCAGTTCGGGCTGGACTGTTCCCTTGAGGCACAGGGTCAGACTGATTTGCATATGGCCATGTCTGAACTGGGGTGGTGGAGTGAGCTAAAGAATGATGATGGATTAAACCCAGATCAGTTGACTGGGGGTGAGTGTTTGATTGGCTCAAACGTTCCGTCCATCATCCCCTTTTGTATCGCTTTGTTCGCCCTAAGTTGGCGGGGTATGCCCAGACGTGGGTCCCTTGCTCACTTTGCCACTGGATTCAAGCAAGCCTGGCTGATGACGGCTGGAATGCCAGAAACCGGTCCTAGGATGCTTGTTTCCGGTCCAGGGAAGACATGGCTTGGCAGTTCGGGCTGGACTGTTCCCATGAGGCACAGGGTCAGACTGATTTGCATATGGCCATGTCTGAACTGGGGTGGTGGAGTGAGCTAAAGAATGATGATGGATTAAACCCAGATCAGTTGACTGGGGGTGAGTGTTTGATTGGCTCAAACGTTCCGTCCATCATCCCCTTTTGTATCGCTTTGTTCGCCCTAAGTTGGCGGGGGTATGCCCAGACGTGGGTCCCTTGCTCACTTTGCCACTGGATTCAAGCAAGCCTGGCTGATGATGGCTGGAATGCCAGAAACCGGTCCTAGGATGCTTGTTTCCGGTCCAGGGAAGACATGGCTTGGCAGTTCGGGCTGGACTGTTCCCATGAGGCACAGGGTCAGACTGATTTGCATATGGCCATGTCTGAACTGGGGTGGTGGAGTGAGCTAAAGAATGATGATGGATTAAACCCAGATCAGTTGACTGGGGGTGAGTGTTTGATTGGCTCAAACGTTCCGTCCATCATCCCCTTTTGTATCGCTTTGTTCGCCCTAAGTTGGCGGGGGTATGCCCAGACGTGGGTCCCTTGCTCACTTTGCCACTGGATTCAAGCAAGCCTGGCTGATGACGGCTGGAATGCCAGAAACCGGTCCTAGGATGCTTGTTTCCGGTCCAGGGAAGACATGGCTTGGCAGTTCGGGCTGGACTGTTCCCATGAGGCACAGGGTCAGACTGATTTGCATATGGCCATGTCTGAACTGGGGTGGTGGAGTGAGCTAAAGAATGATGATGGATTAAACCCAGATCAGTTGACTGGGGGTGAGTGTTTGATTGGCTCAAACGTTCCGTCCATCATCCCCTTTTGTATCGCTTTGTTCGCCCTAAGTTGGCGGGGGTATGCCCAGACGTGGGTCCCTTGCTCACTTTGCCACTGGATTCAAGCAAGCCTGGCTGATGACGGCTGGAATGCCAGAAACCGGTCCTAGGATGCTTGTTTCCGGTCCAGGGAAGACATGGCTTGGCAGTTCGGGCTGGACTGTTCCCATGAGGCACAGGGTCAGACTGATTTGCATATGGCCATGTCTGAACTGGGGTGGTGGAGTGAGCTAAAGAATGATGATGGATTAAACCCAGATCAGTTGACTGGGGGTGAGTGTTTGATTGGCTCAAACGTTCCGTCCATCATCCCCTTTTGTAGGAGCTGAGTTTGAGGCAGCTATTTCTCATCCATTTGGCATCATCGGTCATGGCATTGTGGAAGTTGGTTTTGGCATTTGCGGGGTTCTTGTGAGCAAGAGAATAAGTGGAGTGTCATCGGATTAGGAGAGTACATTGAGTCAGTGGGGCCTGATGACTGTGAAGGGATCATGTAGATGTTGCACAGGGTGGGTGTGGAGGTGAAGGGTGGGAGATGGATACCACTTGTGCCAGCGGCGGCTGGCACATGTAAATGCGGTGGTGAAGGGTTGGGGCAGGGTGGGAACAGGGGCGGTTGACAGATAACGGAATAGATATAATTAAATAAATAAATAACGCCTATTCTGTCATCCGTCGGCTTCCCCCCCGCCGCACCCTGCCCCACCCCACTGTACTTACCTGTGCCGGCAGCCACTGCCTTGTGCATCCAGAAAGGAAAGAGGCAATCCACTTGAGGGTGTTTAGCCTATCTTGCGGAGTCTGTCAATGAGGGTGTGGTGGGTGACGGTGTTGAACGCCTCAGAGAGGTCGAGGAGGATCAGGGACACAGTTTCTCTGCGACTGAGGAGGGTTCTGATGTCATCTGTGGCAGCAATCAGCACAGTCTCAGTGCTGTGTTTGGGATGGGATCCTGATTGTGAGACATCGAGCAGGTGGTGTAGTTCCAGGTATTCCGTAAGCTGTTGGTTGATGGCTTTCTCGAGTACTTTGGTTGGGTATGGGAGCAGGGAGATCAGTTGCTCATTTTTGAGGTCGCTGGGGTTGGCAGTGGGCTTCTTTATGAGGGGTCTGACATCTGCGTGTTTCCATCTGCCTGGGAAGGTTGTTGTAGAGATGGAGGTGTTGAAGATGCTGGTAATTTCTGTGCTGATTGGGTTGGCTTCGAGGTTGTGGGGGCAGGAGTTGTGTTGGTCTGAGTGGTGAGCGGGGACCAAATGGTTATCATTTGGGTGGTGTTCGCTGGTTGTTCGAGGTTGTCGAAGCTGAGGGTGGTGGTTTGGGGGTCACAATTGTTGTATATGGAGGCAATCTCGCTGTGGAAGTAGTCTGAGAGGGTGTCACAGAGTTCTTGGGAGAGGTGGATGGTGTCTTCTGTGGGTGCCAGGTTAGAGAAGTCCTTAACAATTTTGTTCCTTTGTGTGGTTTGCCGCAGAATCGATGTGGTTGGTGATGGCTGCTCTCTTAGCTTCATTGATGCGCAGGTGGTGATCTCTGAGGGCTAATTTCTGAGCAGCTCCTTCTGAGCAGTGATTGGCCATTGCTTTTTTAGAAGGTGGCAGTTGCGCTTGGTGGTTCTGAGGTCTGAGGTGTACCAGCCGACTTGTTTTGAGGTTTTGATGTTTTTTTTTCGTATCAGCGGGGCGACTCTTTTGGTGCATATGTTGATCCAGACGGAGAAGTTTTGGAGGAAAACGACCTTTACAACGCGGTCAAAACACCGCAATACATTTACATTGCTGTTTTTAAAACGCAAGTCGTTACAACGACTTGCGTTGGAGGGCGCTCTAGACTAAGGAATAGTCTAATTTACTATTCCAACACCTTCCCTACTGTACGTAGACTGGAGTTGGAATAGTAAATCACACTATTTCTAAGTCCAGCGCCCTCCAGCGCAAGTCGTTGTAACGACTTGCGTTGTAAAAACAGCGATGTAATGTACCGCGATTTAAATGATCGCGTTGTATCATCATACATCCAGTTTTGGACAGCCTGGTCAAGATTTGTTGAAGTTTCGGGTTGTGTGGTGCTGAGGGTCTGCGTTCATTGAGTCTCGGTTACTTTGCCCCAGCTGTGGTGGGTGGTGTTCTGGTGCTTGGCGATGGTATGTTGGGCATCAGAGATGGTAAAGTGGACAATGGTGAGGTCGGTCCAGGTGAGTTCTGTCATGTGGGTGAGGTGGATTCTGTCACTGGAGGTAAAGATGGTGTTCAGTGTGTGTCCGGCTTTGTGCAAGGGTTCAGTGACTAGCTGAGTGAGGCCTGTGTTGTTGAGGTTCTCAAGGAGGGAACTAGAGTTGGCGTCACTAACGTGAGAAATGAGATCGCCGAGCAGGACGTAGTGGAGGGAGTCAATGGCAAGGGAGCAATGAGGTTGGAGATGGCATCGCCGAAGGCTGGTCGGGGTCCCAGGGGTCTGTAAGCTAGGGTGCCTCTGATCCTGGTCCTGGCAATGGTTTGCAGTTGGAAGTTGAGGTGTTCCAAGAGAGGCGTTGGAAGGGTGCCGGTGCATCGGATGTATAAGATGAAGATGATGGCGAGGCCCCTGCCATGTTTGTCAGTGCATCTTGATTCAGTGCCAAGATGAGCTTTTCAGAACACTTAATTTGCTTTGTTTGAACACCACTGATGACATCATCAACATATGAGTCTTTGTAATTTGGTGCTGCTCATTTTTTATCATTCAGGCAATGCACTGCAACTATTTTGTCAATCAGAGCTCGGGTTTTAAACCCACGTTTGTATGCACTAAAAAATAAAAGGCATTTAGTTATGACAGGAAGGTATGTGGCTCGTTACCAGTGATTCAGTATTAAGATGGACATTTATAGTTCGGCCAAATGAGCACTTTCCGCTCTATTTATAGTTGAGGGAAGCAGTCTTTACACTGCCTCAGCTGCCAGCATCAGTGTAAAGCTTTGGCCTGGAGGCACAGTGGCCACAGGGCAACCATGGTACAGTGGTGCTTGCACCACCCTATTTTGGGTGAGGTGATGTCAATGAATTTCACTACCTGGGACCACAAAGCATGGCAGTTCCTTGCAGGCAAAATTAACAATCACCAACACTTGCCAGGGTAAAGATCCAGCAATAGGTTAACAGCAATGGAGCCTCAGCTGTCTCCTCTGGCATTAACCTTTGACCTGGTGACCCACCTGCCACATGGTGGCCACATCACAGTGGTGCTCAACCTGCCCTGTGCAAAGCAAGAAGACCATCAATAATTTTTCCTCCCTGGAACATGAAGCAAGGCGGTCCCTCGTATGGAAAACAAGTGATTGCTGATGCAAACAGGGAGATATGGTCCAGCTCATCAGTGCCATTGTCTTTTTGTTTTCAGGCTCCGGCTTTTAGCTATGAGAGTTGACAAAACAACTTTGTATACTGAACATATCAGACATTGGGTCCACTACTGAAGGCTTAAAGCTTTCCGCATGCCTGGTGGGGATTACTAAATATGGCAAGTGGTTCTCCACTCAAGGAGTGGACACTGTAGCCTCTATTGATGTGACAGCCCTTTAAACTTTAATTGAGCCTACCGGGTATGAGAGCAGGCAAGTGCTTCAATATATAATTGCCCTGAAGCTCAGTGGACTGGTATTTAATTATTTTGCTAATAACCTTATCACTTGGACCCTTTGAAATTTTGCTATAAGCTAAAATACGATCCAAGACCTACCTAAAGTTCCATTGTGTGGAAAGCCATAATTGATCCAAGAAACAACATGGCATATGATTACCTAAACCTGGCCTTAACCACCTTCAAGGCAGAGGATCTCCAGGCTTTAATCATCCTTTCACAGCCAGCTTTTAACAGAGTCATAATTTCAACTGGGAAAAAGGTCTCATCCCTTATGGACAAAGCTGTGCTGTCCCAAAGATCTCATGCATGGATGATACTAGGTTCTTATGGCCTCCTCAAATTTCATACATAGTTAGGGGGCTTGTTTGGTCTAAAGTCTAAGCTCAAGCTGCTGAGTCTTCGGCTAGGTGATTTTCAAACACGTTTTCATTCCCCTATTTTGGGGGGGATTGACTGCTAAGATCTCATGACAGCTTTGTAACTATCCAAAGAAATACATTTTCCATATTGTCTGTGCCTGCCCAGCTCTAATGGCGGAACTGAAAGGGCTGTTGAGAAAGTATTTTGTTAGAAACAGCCCACGTACGTGCAGGGAAGCGGTCATAGCCAAGGAGAGGATGCAATGTTCTGTGGGAAATTTCTTACGTTTCTGTGCAAAGCAGATACAAAATCAGCAAAGGCAGTGTTATAAAGGAGCTGTTTCTGGTTGCATTATTATTCATTTTGGTGACTTCTCATGATCAATAATCTTTATTCTTGGGCTGTATGATGGTGGAACCAACGTAAACAACTAAGCTCAATTCTCTTAGATCAATCGCACAAGGATAGCAATTATGTTTTAATCTGCAGTTTTTATCTTCAGTGGTCTTAGTACTAAGATTTGTGATTTTCTGACAACATTGTAAGTTTTAATTAGCTGAGCAATAAAGATTATTCATCCATGTACCCAAGCCCGCTATATCCCACCACATTGAAGGGAATTAAATAATTATATAGACCGAATCCAATACAGAATGGAATCCCCTTCTGTCCCAGCCCAGCCAGCACAAATGAATTCACTGTGAGAAAGCTGCTGTACTGAAGCTCAAAGCCTGCAGTCAGGGTAGCCCCTTTTGGGGCGGATTGACTACTCTAACCAGTTGTAAAGCAAAGGGCCAAACTTATAATGCATCACACACCAATGACAGCATCCCCTGCACATAATAAAAATGTTGTACACTGCTAGCATTATGCAAATAATAAAGTGTGCTACACTACAGCATCTCATGAAAAAAAGAAATTGATGGAAAATGGGTGATGAGTTGAAGAATACACTAGGAAGGGGCGTAGATACCACAAAATGGCAGAATTTGGGAATTAGAGAACATCAGAGCACCAAGAGACCCTGTAAGTTCAATCCAGTGATGGTTCACAGATCCTCACCAGTGAGTTGAACAAACATCCAAGCAAACATTTTGCATCATCAAAAATGCCCCTTCCATAAGCGATTGGCCTAACGGCTAGAGCGGTCGACCTCGAAACTGGAGAACTGGGTTCGAGTCTTGGGAGGGACACTTAACATCCTGCGATTCTTGGTAAATCTCTTTATCTCCCTGTGCCTAACCAAAAAAATGATTAATGTATCCAGCTGTAATGCAACTGGTGCTTATGTAAAACGCTCTGATACCCTTGGGTCAAGTTCGTGCTATATATATCTCACCCCAAAAAAAACACTTTTTGGAGAAAATAATGATAAGGCATCCACAAAAAAGACTGAGGGGCATATGTACAAGCCCCTATCGCCACCACTACGTCACTTATATCGATGTTGTGGTGGCGATAGGGGCTGCGCCTTATTTACAGGGCAGCGTTAAGCCACTTAACGTAAATAAGGCCCCCTTTCACGCTATGGTCAGCGTGAAAGGGGTGGGCAGTGGCTGTTGCCATGTTTGACGCTGCCCCCTATGTACAAGGGAGGCAGCGCCAAATTTACGACCAGGGAAAACCTGGTCTTAAGTTGGCGAATCGAGGAGAAGTGCATTATTTCTCCTCGTTTTGCTTTTTCCATGTGTGCTGCCTTGTGAAGCACACATGGAAAAAGCAAAATGCCATGAATTCTTTATGTACAGGAAGGTTTCCCTTCCTGTACATAAACAATTCTTTAAAAAAAATCCATTTAGTGACTTTCATGTGTGCTGCATGAAGCAGCACACATGACAGTGACAGAATGGCATTTTAGGATTGTTTATGTGCAGGAAGGGACACCTCCCTACAGATAAACAATCCTCCCTTGCACGCAGACACCTTTGCACTACGGTGCAAGGGACCTGCATTGACGCTAAGATGCTAACGCCTCTCTCCGCCACTTCCTTGTACATATCCCTCTGAATGAGATGAATTCTGGCTTGACAAGAAGCACGTCCACAATGAAAAGCTAACATAAAACAGGAAAGCAGTGTATTTCTGATGGGGAAACAGACACCTATGAATACCTCACTATTCAGAGGAACAAGTGGCCCCTTATTTTTCTTATTTTGATTACAGCATCATGAGTTTTCAATACACCAGTTATTGCTCATGAGATCCTTCGGACCCTTACTCTCTATCTTGTTTGCCACCTTCGTGTGACTTCCGAGCCTCAATACATCTGTTATCGCTCATGTGATCCCACCGACACTTTTCCTCTATGTTGTTTGTTACCCTCGTTTGGCCTTTTAGTCAGGCCTTTTTAAGCTTCAGTGGCTTCCGATTTGTGTCTCCCCTTTACTCGCCCCTCCCCTTTTTCCCTCTATGTATCTTGCCCCTTCACCTTCCTCTTGAGACTTCCCTTGAAGCTTTACCAGCTGACCAGATGACCTTCTGGCCCCGCACTATTGGCTCTCCTATCTTCTGATTTCACATTTAAACTCTGGCGGTTGCCCGTGAGTTTGTTTTCCCTGCTTTCCATCAGCTACCGAGGAACGACCATCATGTCGCAGCTTTTTCTATCAGCTTAATTCGAGTAAGTTGCGGCTCGCTCTCAGTCAGCATTCCCCATTTAACCTGCTACTAATTTGGTTTGTCCGCTTATTTTTCTCTTTATTTCTGTGTTGACAGGTCCACCCCGTATCCTGCCTGAGGGGCGCCTGTTTTCCTCTATATATCTCTCATACTGACGGACAACTGACCTATAAGGTATTTAAGAATCGCGCATTACTTTCCTCTCCCCATTGCGCCTCAGTGTTAGCCTATAGCAGTCGCGTACAGGGGAAGAGTTTTGCTATTGTGTAGATGTCTGCCTCGCTTCACAACTTGTCCTTGTTGACAGGTCTGCCTCGCATCCTGTCTGAGGGGCACCCACTTTACCGAACGTATCTCTAATGTCTTTAGAGATCCGTTCTTTAACGTATTTAGAAAGCACACATCCCTTTGCTTTTCGCCTCGCGCCCCCATGCCCTTACCATCGCCTATTGCAGCCACGCATGGGGGACTAGTACTGCTATTGTATAGGTAACCGTTACGCTTCACATTCATTATTTTTGTCCACTTTACAGTATCGTGCCAGGCTTTTTCGCTTTCCTGACAGACGAGCATCCTCTCATTCTCAGCGTCTTGCTGCCGTCTACAGAGAATCGGCCCTCAGGTAACCAGAGAACACGCTACTTATACCATTCTCTATCGCGCTCATCTCCTATTATTGTTCGCAGCAGCCGTGCTCAGGGGGCAAGCCCTCCCACGACTTATTTATTCCCAGTATTTACAGCGACCATTTTATTATACCCATTTTAGACCATATCTGCAATTCTTGGAGCCCTGGGGTTTGTCTAATCTATGCTTATCGACTGCCTGCTTCCCCGTCGCAGTACTGTGTCTGCATCTTGGTCCCTGCCGCTACTCCAGCCCAGGTTATACTCCATTGCAGCTTTTCCAGCGAACTACGTTGAGCTTTGCTGCCCGGCACCTTTGGCCCGTTTTAACCAGAAGTCTCTCTGACTTTGAGGTAGGTAGCTACCTTGCTGCGACTCTTTCCCTCTTATCCCTCTCCTTCTCTCCCTATCCTAGGTTTTTGACTTTTCTCTTCTCGGTATGCCAGCAGTTTATTTTCCCCACTGAGAGTTTCTCTCTTTCATCCTTCACATGTCTTCCTATCTCAGGTTCTTTTATTACTTTCTTTACGGTTTTGTCAGTAGTAATTGTTCCAAATTGAGATGATGTTTCACTGCCTTCTGCTTGTTCAAGGCGGGATTATTTTTGTTCTTCCTCCTTAATGATTGTGCACTTGTTGTTCCATCAACAATTTGAATAGAACTCTCTTGGATCTATTTTTGTTTTAGTACCAGTGCTGTAAGAATATAATATACGTCATTATATTTGCTTCATCTGTTTAGTATGTTATCTTTATTTAGTTATTTGATTTATATAAATAATAACAAGGCAAAAGTAACTTGTTGTAGGATTGAATATCATTGTATGTTCATCTATTTTCAGAATTTTCCCACCATTTCACCGTTCTGTTACCCACGCCCTGAGGAAGGTGTTTGGTCATATCCGGTCTTCACACCGAAACGCGCGTCGGCGTTTGTGACACTTTAACCTTTGTTAGAAATTAATTTTACCCTTTTTTCCCCCCTTTAGATAACCATTGTGTTTGCCAATATATTTCTTGTATTATCGTTTTATGTATATATTTACGATATGTATAGAGCACATTGGTGTTCTCTAGATATTTTCACCTACATTTCCGAGGAAATTGGTGGGCACATTGTTGTTTATGTTGCTTTGCCAAACTATTTAAGTTATTGTATGAGTGTTGTGAGTCTGAATGAAAGAGGTATGATAGCATGTTCGCTTGTGTGAATGCGATTGAATGATTGGTGGGATTGTATTTATTTGCATTATATTTGTGTATTTTTCCTTTTCATTGAATCAATAAATTTATTTTGTGATACATCTGTTCCCTCTATTCTTCAGCACTGTTCAGATTACTATTACAAATGACGTGATGCATATTGTGAAATAAATAGGTAGGGACATTTTCTTGTTTTATTGCACAGCAGCGGAGATGGCCAGCATATTTCAGTACACTGACACAGCTGCCCTTTAGGAAGAACCAACACCAGATAAGTATTCAATACAAGTCCATGTGTAATTAAGAGCCCTCATGTTTAGATGCATGTGTGATCTCCGGTCCTAGCCCAACTGCTTAAATTCCCACATGTCCAAATTGAAAACCGAGCACCATAACTGGACATGTATACCATAGAGAAAAGGAAGGGGTAGGCGAAATGTCAATCACCTTCACTATAATGTCTATAATCATGCTAGCATACAGTATGAGATGCCTCATACAGGGACCGTAATGTGTCACACAAGAGCAATTAATGTCAATTTCAGTGTAAAGAATACATTAATTATATGGCTGCATTTGCAGTAATTATAGGAAGAATATCTAATGATGTACCACCTCAAAATAAGATAAATGAAATTCCAACTTGGACGATCACAGAATTCCTGTGCTAGAGCGAAGGGAAAATCATCTTATGGAAGAGGATGCCTCACCCACATAATTGTGTCATGATTCATCATCAGCAACCTCTCCCTACCCTGGTAGGACAATGCCACCGGGGCAGACTCAACCTCCTGTTGGACTCAACAAAGAAGGGGTTCTTAGATAAAAGAAAAATGGATAAGAGCGGGATCCAGATTTCATGAATTAAAACTACCTTACAGTTCACTGGCAGGTAGTTTTTATTAAATGGGGACCGCAGGTGAGCTTAACAATGGGCTGGATGGTTAGTAAGGAACAATGACTCGCACCATCAACATAAATGAGCCATGCACGTGCCATGTCACACTCCCATGCAGTGTAAACTGAAATGTAGTAATCACAGTAGTTTGTCTCATTTCAACCATGGCATATAGTCCCTGAAATTGTACAAAGTAGAATGGCCATTGACCATTACAAGGATAAATATGCCAAAACATGTCCTTTACGTGTCATACAGTACATAGTCTCTGTTCAAGTGTAGAATACTACTCATGATGTGCATTATGTAACAGTACTTCACACTGGAAAATGTTCAGCTTCAGACAAGGTGTATCTACAACAGCAGACAGTGCAACACAAGCCCAAATTTTGCCATTATATACATAGCACTCTTTCAATGCATTTGCATTTTTTCCATTTATATAGAACCTATTACCACCGACAAGGCATTGATGCAGCAATGATGGCTTTGGCACGCACCTCAACCCATTAGCAACTTACAGCATGAATACAGGAACATCAGCGAAACAATATTCATGTCTGCAACAGCACCTGCTAAGTGAATGATGTCCATTTACACTGAAAACCTGATCCTATCATTTGAAAGTAGGATCATGGAGTTTCGGTCCCACTGACCTATGTTGATAATGCACTTGCAGCATTCATGCAAATCACCAAGCTGTCCAAATACACTTGTAGTCATTGAGGGACAGATTTATCAAAATATGACAAAAAGCAGGGCAGCAAGGCACCTTGCTGCCATGCATTGCGTGACAGGGAGAGGGTAGGATTGTGCCATATTTTGCATTAAATGGTACTTTTCTCCTAGGCAGCACTGTGTGCTGCCTAGCACCAATGCAGGCACCCTTGCAGCATAACGCAAGGGTGCTTAGATTGCAGGCAGGATTGTTTTTGTGCAGAAAGGGCTGCCTTCCTTCACAAAAACAATTATGTGCGACTTTTTCCTATTTCTATGTGTGCCGCAGATTGCAGCACATGTAGAAGAGGAAAAAATTAGGCGAAATAAAATATTTTTTCTTGTTGCACCTCCCCTGGAAAGGCAGAGCATTTTGATGTATTCCCAGGTCTACCACTCATGGTAAATCTGGGAATGTGCCAAAATTCATTGGTGGAAGCATGGGAACACACACGCTCCAGCCATAGAACGCCTCCCTGGGGCAGAGTAATGCAAGGCAGCAACTAATGCTCCCTTGCGTTGCTCCAGATTTAAGAAAGCCATCCAGGAACATGTAAGGTGGCCTTGCATGGCTTGGTAAATCTCATTCTAGTTTTTGTGTCGCCCCGTGTCCCTTTGCGTGGCACAAAGGTGATGCAAAATCTTTGATAAATATGCCCCTGAATACCATGATGGAGCAGTCAAAGTACAACAGTAACTTCTTGTTTGGAATGTATGACTCCTTGAAAGACATCAAGGAAGTCATTTTAGAAAAGTCTCTGCTCAATGGCTTCCATAAGACTCTCACTGAAAATTGTGTGTAGGGCAAAATCAATCTGTAAAGGATTGCTTTGGAGAATCCTGTGATGTCAAGCATATGATTACATGGGAGAAAAACAAGACAATCAATGCCCGAAGGGCAAAATCAGAAGGTGGCATTGTCTCTGCTCTTAATCACAAGTTGTACGAATTGATCCAAGGGAAGAGGGCCGCAACAGTGTAATTTGTCTTCATCATCAATCACTGTACTGGAGGGCAGGATACTGACAATGGGCATGCAGAGACTCATTTAATATGATGGGAATATTAGGAAAACCATCCGTCAATGGAATGAACAGTGGTCACATGGATAGCAGTGTCATTTGTATGTGCAAAGAGAATGAGTAAAAAAATTACTCTTGATTTGTGCTTTCATTATTTTCTTTTGTAATATTACTCTCTGTGGCAGCATGTGAAAATAAATGCTACTCAATGACAAATGCAGTTCAAAATTTAAAAATGTCCTGTATGATTTTCTGTCATTAACCTATGGATTTTCATGATCATGGGGGTATTACATATTGCTAGTAGGCATTGTCTGACACACCACTTTCTTTTTTAAAGTTTTGTCTGGAAGAGAAGATTTAGTTAGACATATATAATATAGGTTGGAAAAGAAACCATGTTCTGCAGTATACAGTAGTATTAAACAGAGGCCTTCATGTTGGTGACCCCATTATATATCATTGTTGCAGACATTTTGCTGGTAACGTTTGCTATGACTCTTTTCATGTTATTTTTACAGTCAAAAGAAATTTGACCTGCCAGTGCATCCAAGAAAGGAATTACCCCTGCCACCTGTACTAAGGCAGGTGGCCTGGGTAATCATCCCAGTAATGCACCCCTCTTGGTATACATCTATGAAAGTATCCTGATGTTTTCGAATTTGTCCACCTTATCCTTAATGTTAGCCATAGGTCTTTCCATTAAATACATGTTCCATATATTAGACCACCAATTTATCATAGGCGGGTCAGGTAGTTTACATTTCTTTTTTTTTTTTTTTCTTTTTTTTTTAATCCATGATGGTTACAATACGTTACAATACATTAATACAATGGTTTAAAATTCGCACAAGCAATAAAAAATCCTTAAAACTTTTTCACAAAGTTACGAATAAATGACAGGAGTAAATACATAACGTTCATTAAAGTGCAAGTGCATGGAACCATTATAAAAAAAGAAAGAAAAGAAAAGAGAGGTCGCCTCAAACTAGAACCTCATTCATCCATAAAAGACACCACCGGCCCCCATATCTCCATGCCTAATTTCTTTTTTCGTATACCTTTAAATTCATATAAGCTATATTCAATATTAAACATAGAGAGAAATCGGGCCCTCCATAATTCAAAAGTTGGCGCCTCTTTCTGAAGCCACATTGAAGCAATGCATAGCCTAGCCACAGCTGTAGCAAGGAAAATCAGGTACCTATATTTATGGGCTAGTTGATCCAATCCCTCTCTCTCAGCTACCCCCAGCAGTACCTGCATAGATGACAAATTAATTGGACCACCCAAAATTTCCGCTAAGAATTTCTCTATATGCCCAAACAAGTTCATTAGATACCTATATGTAAAAAATATATGTACAATGTCTGCCTCTTCTGTTCCACAGCGAAAACATTTCCCATCGTTTGTGCCGCCCCATTTAGACAGTTTAGCTGGGGTATAATAAAGATTAAACACCGTCTTATAGTGTTGCGCACGGAGATTGGCAGATATTAACAATCTCCCCACCAACTCAATGGAGGTTTCTACCCGTGTGCCAACACACCCCAGCCTATTATCCCATTTTATATTATGGTTCTCTAAATCGTCACCCTTGGTATCTAACAATAAATTGTACAATATCCCAATGCGTGCGTTCTTCCTCACAGCTTCGATTACAGGATTTCCGGCCATATTCCACCGATGTTTTCCTAGATAGTCAACGCACCTGTAGATATTTAAAAAATTCGAACCTATTAAGATGAAATTTGTCTGTTAGCATTTCAAAGGACATTAATCCCCCATTGGCAAATAGATCTCCAATAAAATTAATCCCTTTAGTCCGCCATCTATCTATAATCCTATCCCAAAATATCGGTGGGAGGAGTGTCGTAGCTGTGAGAGGGGTGTACTGAGATATCCTCTCTACTCCATAATATTTTCGCACCGCTTTCCACACTTTATAGGCGGTATATAAAACCTTAAACCTGGTTTTCTTGTAATAGCTTGGCTCCACATTAATAAACAATCGACTTTTAGCATCACTGCCCAGTAACATTTGATAAATCGAGGGGGCTTCGGCAGCGCTGGCGGGTTCTGTCCCTGTTAATAAAATATTCATATGTTGCAATATACATACATAATGATATAAAATAAAATCAGGGACGGCCGAACCGCCTTTCTCCCGAGGGAGGGTCATATAGCGCATAGCTCTACGGGGTTTTCCCTGGGCCCATAAAAACCTAGCGCAAATTGATTGTAATACAGCCAGTTGGGGGCGAGGGATTTCTATTGGTACAGATCTAAAAAAATATAAAATTTTCGATAATATCAACATTTTAAGGACATTACAGCGTCCCACAAGTGAAAGATGTAAACACTCACACCGATCCAGTTGCTTTCGCACATCATTTTAAATGTTACACCAATTAACCTCAACCAATGTTTTTAAACATGTCCTCAGCTTGACCCCTAGATATGTTACCTCGTTCAAAACTCGCTGGTCATCGAATGTAGAAATGTTCGAACATAAGATTTGTGTCTTTGCCACATTGAGTTTATATCCTGATACAGCCCCAAACTCTACCGCCAGCTGTTCTATTTCTGGCATGGCAGTGATAGGATTTGGTGTTACCACTGCCACATCATCTGCATACGCAAGTACACGAAAGTGCTCCTGCCTCCATATTACCGACTCTATCCTTGCACTCTGTTCTAACATCTTTAAAAACGGATCTATATACAATGAGAACAACAAGGGGGAGCAGGGACATCCTTGCCTTGTTCCCCGCAAGATGTATACTGGGCTTTATTCCAGGCCCATCATACAGACTTTAGCTGATGGACGCCGATATAAAACTTGTATAGCAGTGATAAAGTTCTGTTTAAAACCAATACCGCGCAATAGAGCCCATAAGAAGTCCCAGGCAACCCGGTCAAATGCCTTTTCGGCATCTAATAGTATCAAGCTAAATTCACTCCCCGTGGTGTTAGCTATATCAAGCAAGGTTACAACCCTGTTAATATGATTGGTTGTTCCCCTCTCGGGGATAAACCCATGTTGCCGCAAGGACACCAACGGGGTTATTACTTCAGCCAACCGGGTCGCTAAAATTTTGGCAAAAATTTTGCCATCTGAGTTTAAGAGCGATATAGGCCGATATGAGCCAGGTTGATCAGCCGGTTTATCTTTTTTTTTAAAAACAATAATACTAGCCTCATCCCAACTTAGGGGGGCCGCTCCTGCTTGAGCCTGTTGAAAAGTAGTTAACATATCGGTCTTTAATATTCCCAAAAAAGTTTTATAAACTTCCAATGGGAGTTTATCGGGCCCTGTCGCTTTGCCCAAGGCTAAGCTATTGACAGCTCTTTCTAGTTCCTCCATAGTAATAGGAGCTTCTAGTAGTTCTGCATCCTGCATGTCCAGTTTATTACAACAGTTCTGTAGCAAAGATTCCCCAGCACGTGGATCATAAGCCTCCCCGGTATAGAGTGCCTCATAAAAGTCATGGAACACCTTTAAAATCCCAACATCAGATTCTACTATATTGCCACTAGAATCAACCATTGAGCTGATCCTTTGAGCTGCTTCTTTAGATCTCAGTCTTTGTGCCAAGCAGCGTCCAGTTGCCTCCCCATATTCATAATTTAGATTCCTATTAATAGATTGTTTCTTAGCTATCTCTCTGCTCCAATACTGATTGATTTTAGCTTTACCCCGAGCTATTTCCGTTTGCAGGGCTGTAATCTCCTGGCCCAGATGTATACCCTGCATGAGTTTTTCTTCCGCTACCATAAGACAAGCATATAATTCCTGAAGTATCACTCGCATTTGTTTTTGCTTATGTATGCCGAAGCTAAGAGTCTCCCCCCTAAAACCCGCTTTAAAAGTGTCCCATACACACCCCGTCCCTGTTGAATTGCGGTTTATGGCGAAAAATTGCTCAATCCAAATCTGCATATGTGCAACATAGCTTTCATCCAATAATAACTTCCTGTCGAATGAAAATGATCGCAGTTTTATTCCCATCCTATCCATTTGAAGGTTCAACACTAAGGGGCCGATTACGATGGCGGTCGGTGTCAGTACCGCGGTGCCGGTGGTGCGGAAAAATGCCTTTTACCGCCCGCCAGCAGCGGTCCTCACGGCCGCCATATTATGAAGGGCAAATATGCCCCATTTCCCGACCTCCGCGGTGCAACGCCGACCGCCATGAAATTGCGCCCGCCACTGCACCGGTGGGAGCCAATGGAGACTCACCGCCGTGCGGAATGACGTCCCGTCCGCTCAACAAATTAGGATGCGCCAAACAACCAGTCGAACCGCAGGGGAGAAACCGCCCTTCCAGACACGGCGGAATCTCGACAGCGGAGCGTGAAACGAGACTTCCGGAGCCCTCCACCCGGAGCCGAACGCCATGGATCCAGCACTACACGTCCTCCCGGTGCTGTACGTGATACATCACCAGGTCAACATCGCCCGCCGCGGACGCCGCCGCAGATACGTAAAAAAAACACAATACAACACAAAACAGAACACAAATTCCACGGGCTGAAACAGGGCACCTGGCCACACCAGACACACTGGTGTGGACAGGAACACATCCATCAGTGTACCCACACATGTCTCATCTGGCACCAATTCACACCCTGCATCAAGCCCACCAAATTACCGCGAACATAATGTAATGTGTTGCTGACGACACCGCAGCGGTGAGTATGCGGGAAATCCATCGCACAAAGCAGAATGCATGTACAGCAATGGTCAGGCCAGAAAGACCACAGGCCACCACCACCACCCACCACCCACAGCTCCGCCGCACACAGCAAGAAACATGCCAATACCCCCCTGTGCACCCCCATGTCCAACACCAAGCGAGCTAAATCCACACCCAGCAGCACACAACTAACACCTAGGGAGACAGACACAGCAGCATTGGGTGTAGATTAACACACAGCACAGAGGCACAGGCCCAGGGCAACACACACACACACCACAACACCACATACATGGCAAGAAAGCTGAATACAAGCACAAAATTAACATCCACACACACAAGGAACATACAGACTACTGGACACACACCCTGCCAACTCACACAGACATACCCCACACCGACACACAGCCACATACACAGACTACATGCCACCAGCAATGGAGCACAACATAGAGGAAAGCAAAAATGATGTGCACACAAATGGGAGGGCAAGGAGACAACCAACAACCAGGTGAACAGACACATGCAGGACAAGGAACCTAGAACAACATCCACACCCCATCCAAGCACATGGCTGGCACAGTGAGTGAAGTCAAACAACAGTCACCGCAGTGCAACAACTCAGGGAGACAGCAAGGTAACCCATGTATAGGGACAGGGATGAAAGGAAGGACCTCAAGTCAAACAGTGAACAGCAAGTACACATGAGTATGCCAGCACCACAACACACAGGGCACATTGGCACACTCAATGACTGTCAAACACAAGTAGGAGTCCCCAAACATACCCCCTCATATCTGCAGCACACAACCCCAATGCCAGACACACAGAAGGGCCTACATAATGTCCAGACAAGATACAGACAAACAATCAAACCCCTGGGGGCATCCACAAACATCACACACACACAGGGATTTCAGTACCAACGTCTGCACCAAAACAAAAATGGCAAACACAATTCAAAACAGAAACACATACAGAACCACAAAAATAACACACATCACCTGTGCAGCCAAACTAGGGGAAGGCAATGGGAGCACACACACAACAGGAGTGCACCACCTCATCAGTCAGGAAAAATGCATAGGCTACATACCACAACACAGACAAGAAGTGCACCATCACAGAACAACACAGACACATCAAACACACAACAGATGCACAACACCACAAAGCACATAGCAAACACAGCAGTACATCAGGGGATGTACACTAGGACAGCACAAGGCAACATACACCCACAGCACTGAATGCACAACAAGCAGTGTGTGCACACAAACACACAACAGTCCCACACAGCCATGAGTCACACGCCATTAACACACACATCAACACACACGACAAAGCCACAACCAACACACCGTACAACCCCTGACCACCCAAATGCACACCATGTAAGTAACCGTTGTGACTAGGATGACTGCCCATCACAACATGACTACACATCTACACTGCTAGGCATACATGAAAGCAAGAACGCACATACATGTTGAGCCTGGTCAGCCTGCCTGCAATCCCGTGTATATGACCCCTCTATGTGTTTGCAGTGCCCACATACCAGGATGCAGTAAAACATAGCCAACAGCAACAAGGAAGGAATATGAGTCTGGTATGTCACCGAAAACAACATCACTGACCCCACAAGTATCCGAGTCATGAAGAACTGAAGTCCCCGTCACCCCTGTAAAAAAATGATAAGTTAAACAAGCCAGTGGCACAGTTGAAGTGGCACACAGAGCATGTGGCCCAGTAAATGTTAGACATACAGGAAAAGCCTTATTCAGTAAGGACAATGACACAACTGACAACATGAGCAACTGTTTTTATTCACAAATAGCACTGATAGGCAACAATATCAGACAAGACCAAGGCACAAGATGCAGAGCCTGAACATGAGAAGCTGCACAGGCAGGGGGCAAACTGCAAGGCCAGTGGCCAGTCCAAGGTGCTGACAGAGTCAATGAGAAGCTGCACAGGCAGGGGGCAAACTGCAAGGCCAGTGGCCAGTCCAAGGTGCTGACAGAGTCAATGAGAAGCTGCACAGGCAGGGGGAAAACTGCAAGGCCAGTGGCCAGTCCAAGGTGCTGACAGAGTCAATGAGAAGCTGCACAGGCAGGGGGCAAACTGCAAGGCCTAGCTGCACAGGGAATGTGTGTCACCAAACTCCGCCATGGTCAGCAACACAGTCTGGTGTGTCACGATGGGCAGCACAGGTACCGGTGTGGGAGAGATAGGTCTGTGACGTTGATCAACATTCATACTTGGCTGTCAGTCTGACTGGGAGCTGACTGTGTGTCGGGCACTGTTGGACCACTTGACTGGGGAGTGAGACGCCCAGCTGAGGAAGAGCTATCAGTGGCCTTGGACGCTGGAGGGCTGCTTGGACCAGGTGGTGTAGTGGCACGTGGAGGTGGACTCAGGCCGACGTGGGACACAGTGTGGGAGGGAGATAGTGGAGGGGTGCCTTTCCACTTCTTGGGGATTCTAAATGGCTTGCCTGTCTTGGTATCAATGGGAAGTGGTGTGGACACAAACGGCACACTCATCACCAAGGCTGCCGCAGGTGCACACGCTGGACCTCCCCTGGGGATGTGCTGGATCCAGAAGGACGCTTAGCCTGGCATTGCCTCTGCCCCTCCATCCCCTCTTTACACTGTGTGCCCCCTACAGTGCCCTCCTGTCCCTGCTTCACTGGACTTGGAATGGGAGTAGAGGTAGTTGGTGAAACAGCCTTGGATACCTTACTATGTGTAGCCTTGCCAGGCCCCACCTTCACAGTGGGCATGGAGAGTGTCTGCATGCCTTTGCGAGACGTTTTTGGGACCACAGAGTCTGTGGCCGGGGATTGCTCTGAGGCTTGTGACCCTGAGTACTTCCTCCTTGAATCATGTGCCTTTGCAACGCCTGACGGGCTCTTCCCTTTGCGCTCTGGGGTTGTTTTTTTCTTCGTAGGGGAAGGTGTCTATGACCTTGACCGCTTGGGCTGCTGCTGCTGTGTGCTACGTGTGCAGTATTGTGATGTTGAGGTGTGTGAAGCGTGGTCACCGTCGTCAGACGTCGCCACTGGCATGGGGGTGGACAAAGGGACTGGAATTGGACTACGAGATTGAGCCAGTTGAAGTGCAGCCGCCATTGTCTGGACAGTGCGGTGCAGCCCACCCACGTCTGAATGTATGCCCTCCATGAAAGCTAACACCTGTGCCAATTTGCGGTCGTGATCTGACAATGCATTGAGGAGCCCTGTCTGCCCCACACACACAGCTGGCACATAAGGTCCACACACTCTGCACTGATGGCAGCATGGGGCACAGGGGCAGGGGCAGCGGTGCCTGGAATGAAGGACACTCTTCCCCTCTTTGTGGTGCGAACACGGGCAGCAACAGAGGAAGTGGCTGGGAGGGTGGGCACTGCACGCTGTGTGCTGGAAGATGTAGCAGACTCTCCGTTCCCTGTGTCCTCCAAGATCTCTGCACCACCGCCGTCATCAGATGATGTTGAACTTTGCGTCTCGGGCTGTGATTCCTCCAGCATACTCCTATCCCCCTCCGAGGTGCTGGTCACATCTGTGTCACTGGAATCCTGTGCAGCTGTTGTGCTTGTTTCACCACCACTGGTGTCCGTCCCCTGTCCCTCCGTGCCCACGCGAGATGCTGCATAACAGAGAGACATGTAGGGTCAGCAAAGTGACAGCAACAGGACAAACATATTCAAGCACAGCAACACTGAGGATGACAAAGTCTACATGTTGCAGGCCACCCCGTGCATTCTCACCATGCAGACAGACTTCACTACCTCAAACAGTGCGTACAAACATCTAAACACGGCATAGCTGAGCCATGTGATGGGCAGACAGCACAACATCATGCATGTTGGGGCGTACAAACACTAACACCAATGGACCAGGCCTGCAGCACACCACCCACAATGCCATTGAAATTCCCAGGATTGGAAAAACATCAGTAAGTGCATGTATGTAAAATCCGTGACTGCCACACCCAGCACTGGGGTCACTTACAACCCACTGCATCACAGTAACCACATCACGTACACCAGCGCAGGTACAGGCTTGGTACACATGCAGCCACTCACAGACAAAATCAACCTTCACAGAATACTCACCCCTAGCTTGCTGTTGATGCTCCTTCAAACGTGCATCCAGCTCAGGCTGTGTCACAGCCAAGATGCGGCACATCAGTGGTGTCAAGCTGCGTCGTGACAACCTACCACTGCGAGGGAGTATCCCCAGTGTCATCTCGGCAACGTTCTTTGCCAGTCGTGATATGTCGTCCCACCTCTTGTGGCAGTGGGTGCGCCGGCGGTTTGACACTCCCAGAGCCCGCACCTTGGTTGCAATGGACCTCCACACGGCCTTACGCTGGTGTACCTTGAGCTGCAGGTGTGGGAGACAAGAGGGGAAAACATCAGTGACACACTCTCATGGTAAAACCTCTCTCTCTGAACAGTGGCATGACACAGACTCATCTCCACACGGCAGATATGGGTCATTGATGTACACTCATGCCAACCACAAACGTATCACACTCTGTACAGTCAGCGATGTGTCCTTGTCACATTGGGCGTGGACAGTCCATGCCAGGTAGAATCACACAGAGATGGACAACGAGGAGCCACACAAACAGTCACATGAACAATAACTGTCCCGAAACATGCATCACCAGATAGCTGTCACACCATATGGATGTGTACACAACACATGTCCATCCACCCTTCATGTCCATGCATTTAATGTGTGGGTTGCATACACCCCCTTAACAACTAGGAAACAGCATGTCAGCCAGTGCATTACACAACCCCACACTCTCAGACACATACACTATCTGATCGACTACATGTGTGCCCCCTTGCACTCACACCCCCACTGTTGGAGACTTACCACAACATTTGGGCCACCATATAGCCGTGGGTACTGTGTCAGCACCTCGTCCACCAGGACATCCAGCTCCTCGCTTGTAAATGGACTGGCACGGATCTTCTCCGTCCTAGCCATCACTGTGGACATGAGACGTCAGCGGCGGCAGTGGGCGGTGAGGGGTCCCAGGCAGCAGTCCCTGGAGGCAGCAGCAGGTGAGGGGTCTCAGGCAGCAGTCCCTGGAGGCAGCAGCAGGTGAGGGGTCCCAGGCAGCAGTCCCTGGAGGCAGCAGCAGGTGAGGGGTCCCAGGCAGCAGTCCCTGGAGGCAGCAGCAGGTGAGGGGTCTCAGGCAGCAGTCCCTGGAGGCAGCAGCAGGTGAGGGGTCCCAGGCAGCAGTCCCTGGAGGCAGCAGCAGGTGAGGGGTCTCAGGCAGCAGTCCCTGGAGGCAGCAGCAGGTGAGGGGTCCCAGGCAGCAGTCCCTGGAGGCAGCAGCAGGTGAGGGGTCCCAGGAAGCAGTCCCTGGAGGCAGCAGCAGGTGAGGGGTCTCAGGCAGCAGTCCCTGGAGGCAGCAGCAGGTGAGGGGTCCCAGGCAGCAGTCCCTGGAGGCAGCAGCAGGTGAGGGGTCCCAGGCATCAGGCTCTGTGAGCAGTGGAAATGTGGTGCTCCCTTCCACACATATATAGGGCCCTGGACTCGTTTCAGTGGTCATAGTCTTCTGCCATTGGTGTTCCAGGTCAGCCTTCTTCAAAAGCATCCAATGACCGCCTCCGCGGGGGCGGAGCACGCCTACCTGCGATTTTTGAATCTGCAACATGCCACCGCGATAGCGGTCAGCATTGGCTGCAAGGGCATGGTTCATGGCGGTGACACACCGCGGGGTCCTGGCCGGCGCTACCGCAGTGGTGCATCTTACAAATGCATCCTATCTCCGCATCCGCTGGGGGCGGAGCACGCCTATTACGATTTTTGAATCTGCATCATGCCACCGCGATAGCGGTCCCCATTGGCTGCAAGGGCATGGTTCATGGCGGTGACACACCGCGGGGTCCTGGCCGGCGCTACCGCGGTGGTGCATCTTACAAATGCATCCTATCTCCGCATCCGCTGGGGGCGGAGCACGCCTACCGCGATTTTTGAATCTGCATCATGCCACCGCGATAGCGGTCCCCATTGGCTGCAAGGGCATGGTTCATGGCGGTGACACACCGTGGGGTCCTGGCCGGCGCTACCGCGGTGGTGCATCTTACAAATGCATCCTATCTCCGCATCCGCTGGGGACGGAGCACGCCTACCGTGATTTTTGAATCTGCATCATGCCACCGCGATAGCGGTCCCCATTGGCTGCAAGGGCATGGTTCATGGCGGTGACACACCGTGGGGTCCTGGCCGGCACTACCGCTGTTTGATTGCCATAGAGTGACATGGGTGACCGGGATGTGGCTGGTGGAGCATGACAAATGCCATCTGCAGCTATGTAGAGGGCCATCACTAACACCAATGTGTCATGTGCAGCACATGAAACACTTGCGTCAGTGGTGGGCATCGACACAGGTTCAAATGGTGGTTGGCATGCTCCGCCACCCAATTCACGGACAGTATGTGCATCCGCTATGGGGAATATGCAGCATCACATCGTACACTCTGTGCGTCATTGTGTTTATGGGGCACGTTTAAGGCACCTACGGACAGTTCTTGTTGTGTGTGGATCAATGGTCATTACTGTACTACGCACAGTGGATACGTACAGTGGCACATGGCACTGGATAACATTGATATGGTCTCCTGTCACAAATGTCAGCCACTGTGTAACGTCTCACACCAAATGGAACACTGTACTCCATTATGTTGAGCAATATTTACACACAATGTCGTATCTGCCACCCATGCTGACCACTATCTCACACCTGAGCCCATGTGTTACACTGAAAACCCAGATGAACTCATTTATTCAGCATGACTGTCATCATTGGAAACAGATGTCACCCTGTTGTGTTATTGCTAAGACCAATTACATGCCGCATGTAATGTCTTTGTACACACTGGCAACTCCTGCAGTGTATGTCCACATGTACAGGGGGGGGGCTCGACCTGCTAAAGGATGACGAGTACTTCAGCACCACACCTGGCATCCGTTGCATTACTATTGTTTGTCACTTGGGTAGACGGCCAGAGCAGATGTCTTTGCTACATGTCTGCCACCTGTAACCACAGGGACCTATGTGGTAGTGTCAGGTCTGTGCTCATGTTGTTTGGACTGTTGTATGTGAATCAGGGACATGTACATTTCAAAAATGGTGCTTAGCTAAACTATGTTTTTGAGTGTTGTGCTGTGTTCCGGTGCTACTCACCTGCCACCAGTGCATGTCCATTGTTCACATCAGGAATGTTGCGTTGGCAGATGGACTGCATGCACGGTTGTGGATTGTGCTAACTGTATGGAATATAGTATGCGACATTTGTCCACAGGCTATGGGTGTCCAGTATTGCCTGTGCAATGTGTGTGCACTGATTAGCGGGAATTGTCTGCAATGTTGGATGGTCAGCACAAGTGGCACACGTGTGCAGTGTGTTGCCACCAACACTAGTGTATGTGCATGCTATGGGGTGCCTGTGACACTCATCCAACTCCGACATTTGGTCAATGTGAGGTACCAGTCTCCCACTACTCATGCACAGCCAGCATGTTTGTTAGATGTGGGATATTGATTGTATGCTGTGTTGGGCCTGACAGCCTGTGTGGAATGAGGGTCAGGATGCATGTCCTTTGGGACATGTGGTGTAAAATTACATCCACTGGTGTCAGGTGTCTGAGCCAGTTGTCCATATGTAATGCATACAGTCTGTTCATGCGTAGACTTGTTGGCATACTGGCTTGGCATTGTCCATGTAGTGTTGTATGTTTGTGTTGTGGCACTTTTGTGTCTTGAAACAGCTGGATGTGTATCACCATGGTATGTGTTGTGGTGCACATGTGTCCTTGGGCAGTCCCTCCTTGATGCTGCATGTAAATGTCCAAAATGGGGGAAGATTAAGGGTGCATACAGGCCCTGCTGATCACGTCCCTCATCTATTGTTAATGTGTGCCACATTGGCTATCTGTGTGCTTGTAGAGAGTATTGGGCAGTGGGGTAATGGTGGCCTGTTACAGTGGTACACATACTCTGCACAGGCGTGACATCATCTGTCACTGTCCGACTTTGTATTCAAGTCAGCAGCAGATATGGCCTGTGTACTGATGACATTGGCACATGTATGGGTTTGGGATGTGAATGTCATTGAATTTGAGTGTGTTCGAAGTGGCACTGAGTACAAAGACAATCCCTATGATCTATCCACATTGTGTTGTTGATGTGTCCCCTGCAATTATTGGCCAAGGAGGTGTGGCAGGTACAGCAGCAACGTGGAAGACAGCAGTGTCTCTGCTTCACACATGTCCTGTGTCATGTACACCCAAGGCTGAGTACACCTCAGCTCGATATGTGACTCTTGGCATTCACATAGACAGTGTTCGTATTGTGTCTACTGACTGTGCACATCCATGACAGTTGTACAATTAATCTGTCTCATGTTGGGACAACACTGAATTGCACTGTGTGCTTTCAGGGATGACAGTCAATGTTAGCGCCGTGACAGGACGGACTTTATGAATTTGTGCACATCCTAATTTATGTTGCTATGACGTGTCCCCTTTCATCTCACCTAGGAGGCGACCTAATGTGTTTCGTACCTTCACCCTGCTGGCTAACATGGAGGATACCGACATCATAAGGCGATTCCGTCTGGATCGGACAAACCTCCTGGAACTTTGTGCAATATTGGAGCCACACCTGCTTCCACGCAGGACATACCCAACAGCACTCACGGCAACGGCAAAGGTGATGGCATTCCTACATTTCGTGGCTACGGGATCCTTCCACCAAACTGTGGGCATTGCAGGGGGATGTCCCAACCAACATTCAGCATGGTGCTACGTGATGTCCTGTTGGCTATGATGCAACACAGGGACCAATTCATACATTTCCCCAGGCGGCATGAGTTGGCGGATGTGAAGGGCGAATTTTATGCACTTGGACACATTCCTAATGTAGTTGGTGCAATAGATGGCACACATGTTTCCCTGATTCCACCCCAAGCACGGGAGCATATTTACCGAAATAGGAAACATTATCATTCCATCAATGTGCAGGTGGTGTGCCAGGCAGATATGGTCATCTCACACGTTTGTGCAAAGTTTCCAGGATCAGCCCACGATTCACACATAATGCGCAACAGCATTTTACCACAGCTGATGGCCAATCTGGCGCCGGAGCGGGCATGGATTGTGGGTGAGTACAAAGGGTCGAGTCGTGTGCTGTTTGTGTGCCATGCTGTCCTCGGACACATGTCAGACACTCAATCTGTATGTGTCTTTCACACTTAGGTGACTCTGCATATCCCAACGGACCTTGGTTGCTGAGACCACTTCGCAATCCCAGGACACCAGCTGAAGTGCGCTACAACAATGCCCATGGGAGGACACGTCGGGTCATTGAGTGAACATTTGGACTCCTGAAATATCGTTTTCGATGCCTCGACAAGACCGGAGGGGCTCTGCAGTACTCACCCGTCAAGGTGTGTCAGATAGTGGTAGCATGCTGCATGCTACACAACCTGGCCGTGCGGAAGGGGATCCCCTTAATCCAGGATGATGATGACCAGCCACAGCCCCCACCTGCAAACACCCAAACGTCAAGTGACGAGGATATTGGAGAGGAGGAAGGTGTTGGACAGCGTCAGCAGCTCATCAACAACTACTTCACTTGATGGTCAGTGGCAATGTCAAAACTGGCTGTTGTCTGATGATGTTGTGCTTGGTGAATATGTGTATGTGAGTTTTGTGACTACAGCATGTTGCAGAGTCAGTGCTGGCTGCAGATGTGTATGGTAAGGGATCTTTTGACACAGCTACTTGATGTCTATGTTGGTACAGTTGCTCCTTGTGACATGTGCAGATTGTTGTACCTTGATGTGCTGTGTTGTGTGATGGTTGTTAGTCCACCACCTGAGTAGCAACTGATGTTCTGTTGTGTTTTCCTAGGTCCCTTCAGCCTCTACTTGCCTGCGGAGTATCCCTGCTCCTGTGACATTGTAATCATGGGTGTGAGTTAACATACTGTGATGAACATGGAACAGTGACAACTACATTGGTGCGTTATTAGTGTTTATTTACAGTGGATACATGTGATGTAGATGTGGATATTTACAGATTTGTGAATGGTGAATAACAGATTTGTCAGTGATGGTAGATGAGACAATAGAGTATACACTAGATCAGTATGGTAACACAGTCCAACAGTCATTTGCCATTCCCACGGCATTGTGTGTGGGGACAGTCTGCAGGGTACACAGCAGGGTGAAGAGGGGTGCCATCATGGCTGGCTACTTGACTGGCTTTTGCCAGGTGCTTTGCCACGGGATGCTCCCAATGATTTTTTCGGGCGGCCCCTTGCTCTTTTGGCAGGGGGGGACACAGGTGCATGGCCAGTGGTGTCTGATGAGTCCCCATGCTCGCTGGACGCAGGGGAGGATGGGGGTCTGTCATCCTGCGGCACAACGGAGGGAGCTGTAGGTGTTGGCGGTGCCGCATGCCTGTCCCTGAGGACCCCCACTAGCTGGCCCAGGAGGTCCCTGATTTGGCCCATGCAGGCCACGAGTTGGCCCATGCGGTTGTCAATTGAGCGCAGCATCTGTTGTTGCTCATGGGCATCCTGCTGAGCCTGCCTCAACTGTCCCTGGGCGTGTTCATAGGCCCCCACAACTCTGTGAATGTGTGCCAGTGATTCAGTGCCAGGGTCTTCTTCCCTTTGGGTCAGCCTTGTCCTCACACCTGGCCTGCTGTCACGGCCCTGTTGCCTCCCTCCTGTGGGCACTGGCCTACTCTCCCGTACCTCCGCAGTTGTTGTGGTCTGGTTGGCCTCTGGAGCAGGGCGAGTGTTGCAGGCAGCAGTGGTAGTGGTAGTGGTGGTGGAGGTGGTGGTGGCACAGGTCATTGCAGCAGGGCTCTGCGTTGATGTTGTTGCTGAGGGTGGTGGGGCTGTGGGGTCCTGGGACACATTACGCCCTGCCACACCAGATGGTCCGGGTTGGTCCTCCTCCTCCTCATTATCCAGGGAGTCTGCATCCGAGGGGAGATGTTCGGGAGCTGGTGACTGGCTGTGCTGGTTGAGGTTGTCGTCCTCTGCAGTCAGTTGTTGGTCACCTGTGGGACAGGAAGTAGATGGTAATTGCCTTACACACCTCAGGGTTGCTGTGTTTGATGTCTCTTATTTACATGTTATGCTACACACAGTTGCCTTTTTCACACATTGTATGTCTGCACAGTGATGTGCCTCATGCCATGAAGTGGAGTTACATTCATCATTTCACAATGGTGTGACCTGTGATTGGTTAGCATGCCACACGTCTAGTATTGGTGATTTCAATGTGAGGTTATCATCTGACAACTGGCATGACTACAAGTTGATGTTCAGCATCTTTGCTGATCACTCTGCCTGGCAGACATTACCTGTGTGCATGGACTAGCCATTGTCATCACATGCATACCGTTGACATGTCCTGTGCTTGTATTTCTTTATATAGCAGACCATGCTAGTTTGTTTTTCCCATGGTCCTTCATGATCAGCACCCATGTACGCTACAGAGGGAAGTCTGGGTGATGCATGTCAGAGGCCCGTTTGCTTGGACATATTTGTTGAGAGTCACAGTTCTGTTTCTGTCACAGTTACGTACGCTGAGCTGTCTGCATCCTGTCAATGGCTGTGCTTTTCTTTTCTATTTTTGTGTGAAGTAGAGCCTCATGTTGTCATGTCTCTCAATGCTTTTGTTGAGTGATGGTGGTGTGCATGCACTGTCTGATTACCTGTGCAGTGTCACTTTGGTTTTTACTTACAGACACATGCTTCTGGGTGGGGTGCTCCATCCTGCTGAGGGGTGGGAGAGGGGGCCTGTTGGGGGTTGTTGTGCTGCCTCCAGATACACATTCCCCATCCCTGTGAAGATGGCTACCTACCTGTTAGGTGGTGGGGGAGCGTTCAATGGCTGACACATGCTTCTGGGTGGGGTGCTCCATCCTGCTGAGGGGTGTGAGAGGGGGCCTGTTGGGAGTTGTTGTGCTGCCTCCAGATACACATTCCCCATCCCTGTGAAGATGGCTACCTACCTGTTAGGTGGTGGGGGAGCGTTCAATGGCTGACACATGCTTCTGGGTGGGGTGCTCCATCCTGCTGAGGGGTGTGAGAGGGGGCCTGTTGGGAGTTGTAGTGCTGCCTCCAGATACACATTCCCCATCCCTGTGAAGATGGCTACCTACCTGTTAGGTGGTGGGGAGCGTTCAATGGCTGACACATGCTTCTGGGTGGGGTGCTCCATCCTGCTGAGGGGTGTGAGAGGGGGCCTGTTGGGAGTTGTTGTGCTGCCTCCAGATACACATTCCCCATCCCTGTGAAGATGGCTACCTACCTGTTAGGTGGTGGGGGAGCGTTCAATGGCTGACACATGCTTCTGGGTGGGGTGCTCCATCCTGCTGAGGGGTGGGAGAGGGGGCCTGGTGTGTGTTGTAGTGCTTTTTGTCTGTGCACATGCAACCCAGTTGATTTTGTTTCGCTTTGTGCTTTATCAGGTTGAGTGGTGGTTACATCTGTGTGACCTGTTTTGGGTATTGTGGGTCAGACGAATGTCCTTTGGCCTAGGGGTTGTGGGTTTGAAGTTGTGCAAGACGGTACATGGCAATGTGATGATATTCATTGGTTTGTACTTACCAGCTTCCAGTCCCCCGCGGATTCCTTCAAGACTCTCTGGATGTAGGATTCCAAGGACCTTCTCCTCCCACGGACTGTATGGTTTGGGTGGGATGGGAGTGCCTCCACCAGTCCCGTCAGCCAGCTGACGGTTCTTGGCCCTCTTCCTCTTCACCACGGTCTTCAGGTCATGCCACCGCTTCTGTATTTCCTGCTTGTTGCGGGGGGTGGTCCCTACTGAATTGACCTTATTGACTATCCTCACCCACATTTGGGTTCTTGTGGCTAATGGGGTGTGTTGGACCATGTTGCCATGGAGTTGTGGTTCAACTCTTATTATCTCATCTACCATGACTGCAAGCTCTGAATCAGTGAATTTTGGCATTTTGAGTGGTGCCATGGTGTGTGCTGTGCAGATGTTCTGTGGTGCAGTTGTGTGGGTGTTGTGGGTGTTGTGGGTGGTGTAGGTGGTGTGTGTGTTGTGGTGGTGATGTGTGCAGCTTTGCCTCTCCTTTGTTCTCTGGGGTTGGGACCTTCAGTTGTGGAGTGTAGCAAAGGATTGTGGTCAGGGAGGGGCTGGTTTTATGCTCGGCTATGGGGGTGTGGCAAGCTGGTATGTTGCTGTCAGGTGTGTTGTGTGTGTTGTCCTGTGATTGGTTATTTTGAAATTTCTGGGGCTGTTGTCATTGGGCACTTTTGGTTTGTATTGGGACAGGTCTACTTCACTGTGTGCATTGTTTGTATTTTTTTTCGTGTTTTTTCTACGTCCGCCATTTTTTTGCGGATCCTCCGCTGCGGTTCCTCGGCAGCGGTGGCTATGCTGCAGCCCTTCCGCCGCCTATCGGATTCATCACTGTTCGCGCACGATGCGGTCGGATTCATAGGTAGGTACCATGGTGGTAACGGGGGTGTCATAATGTCACGGGCGGTTACTCCGTGTGCATGGCGGCGGTTCTTGGCTTTTCCGCTGAGTATCCGGCCGTTGCGGTCGGATTTTCAGCTGGTCCGGCGAGTGCGGTCGGTTTTTCGTTGTCTCCCGCCGCCGCGGACGGATTATTCTGCCGGTTCATCGTAATGTATCCGGCGTTTTTCCCGTTGGCCATGCGGCCGGTTTTTTGCCGCTACCATGGCGGTCGGTATGCTTTTCCGACCGCCATCGTAATCGACCCCTAAGGGTCCATGATCAGAGGACACCCGTGGATATACTTGTATTTTAGCTCCTGATAACAAAAGACCTGATGCAAAAAAATAATCAAGTCTTACTAATTTCTTGTGCGAATGGGAATAAAAAGTGTACCCTGCTTCCATGCCTCGCTGTGTAGCCCATGCATCCACCAATCCGTGATCAGCCAATAAAGATTGTAGAGCCTTAAATACCCTTGGTTTCCTTCCTATATAAGGCTTACTGTCATCTTGTAGCGCTTCAGGCTCGAGATGTATGTTTAGATCACCACATATAATTAATGGTGTGGGCCAAAGCGCCAATTCCACATTTAGCCTTTCAATTATAAGGGCCTCATCAAAATTAGAACCATATATAGAGCATATCGTATAAATTCGGCCACCCATCCGGCATTCCACTATGGCCCATCGCCCTTGTTTATCAGCCAATGCCCTTCCTGTCCCTTGTATATGATTCTTTGCTAGAATTGCTACCCCCGTATAGTGGTGGATTGCTCAGTACAGACTAATACTGTCAGGCCTAATTCCGCCAATAGTTTCCTCTTGGCCCATGGTATATGGGTCTCCTGTATACATATCAGATCAGACTGTAATACCCGTAGCTCATTAGCGACACGTTGCCTTTTATTATAATTGTTCAGACCGCTTACATTCAGGGAGCAAATCCGAATACCACCCGTTATGCCACTATCCCCCATCTATCTTCCCTGTAACTTCCTGCTCATGTGCTATGTGCTTAAAACCATTGAATTTCAAATTTCTCTTCATCAAACCCGCATGGATTATTTTTACTGTTACCCCCCAACCTCCACCCCTCCCCCATCAGCAGCCCCCTCCTCACCCAACCACGGTTCCAGCCGGCGCCGTGTCCCCCCACCCATCCCAAAACTAGAGTCTTGGAGACACAAGGGGTCGATTCCGATTCGGGCCGGAAAAAGCACCGACCGACTCGGATCCGGAAAAAATACCGACCGACACGTACCCGTGGTGCACGACACGCCAAGTACGATGCAAGGCGCGAAAAATCCGACCGACACGTACCGAAACAAAGTCGACCGACCGAGCCGCACGGAAAGCAGCAATCCGGCCGGAAAAACACGCGAATCCAACCGACCGACACGCAACCGGAACAAATCCGACCGAAACGTACACGCGAACTCCAAACCGCAAAGTACGATGCAAGGCGCGAAAACCACGAGCGAGTCGGACGGAGGACAAGCCGTACGACCGACACGCATACAAAATAGAGCCGAAGCAACACAATACACCGCGACCGACGCGTACGCAGCATAGAAAACTGCACAAACACAGCGTGAACGAAACGGAGAACACCGTACGAGACCAATGCAGGGTCCGACTCGGTCACAAGAACGTTTCCAACATACACAGACAGTACAAAGGAAAATTCACCCAAAAAAGGCCAAACAAGCAATTACCAAGCCAATAAATACTGGGGGGTGGGGACAGAGAACAAAGACACACCCACAACTCCACCTATATAAAGGACACAAATCACTACCATGAGCCTTTGCAAATGCCATTCCACTGCCAGCACCCAAGAGAAAGCAACCGCACACCCACAGCTCATCCCTCACACAAGCCACACACCATCAGCACACCAACAAATACCTACCTCACATACACCCAGCAAAACACACACTCACACACCCTCACCTGCACACCAACACACACATCACCCACCATCACCACCCATCACCATGCCCCACAAGAAGAATCCCAAGTTCCTAGATAGTGAATTGGAAGTCATGGTAGACGAGATCCTCAGGGTGGAGCCACAGCTGTTTGGCACACTGGTCCAACAGACCCCCATGTCGCAGAAAACCAAGATGTGGGAGAGGATCATCAACAGGGTGAACGCACAATCACCATGTCGGCGCACAAAGACGGACATCCAGAACAGGTGGTATGACGTGCGCAGGAGGGTACGGGACATGCTGAAGAAAGACTACACCAACAGCCAACACACCGGCAGTGGCCCTCCTGCCAAGCCAATATACCTCAGGCCCTGGGAGGAGAAGGTGCGGGCCATTCTTCCGCCAGTGAGCGTATATGGACTAGAGGACATCTCAGAGCCTGGTGAGTACACAACAAATGTACACAATATACTGCCACAAAACACACACACATCACTGTTAAGGGGAGAGTCAAACCATGCACTCATAGCAATTACACAGAAACCAGAACAGAATCATCCCAAAATGTGTATGTCAGTCAAATAAACACAACACATGCCATCAAAAAAGTCACATCCAACTGTGCCATCACATGTACAAACAACCTCAACTACAGCTAGGCAGTGGCACAAATAGAACTAACAAACACATCCAGACATGTAGCCACCACAACAACACCAACACACAGTGAAGAACACTCAAAGGAAGGAATTCTGTGTATGCTGGCCAAGTCAGTGTAGCCAATAGCATCATGGGAGTCGCAGTCACACATATTGCCCCCCACAACTGTCCCATCAACACCACCATGAACCATGCGCACATCACAGGGAGTGGAGAAGGACTCACAAGATGGCTGACACTGGCAACTGCTGTGGGGAGCACAAGGCCCTGCTGGCAACTGTGCACCAACAAACAGCAGGACACCACTGACTGACATCCTGAGAGACAACTTCCACTCCCTGCAATGCAAGCACGTTCCATGGTGGGATATCTGGCTGGCTGGGTGGGAAGGGGGACTTGCAGCACTGACTATAGTCACAAGCACCTCCCTCACACCCCCCACCACAAACTCCACAGTACCCACCTGGTAGAATGCAATGCCCTCCATCCTAACACAAGATCCCACAAAGAACCACCACCCTGGGTTATGTTGTGTGAAGCACAGGGACACTCTTGGGACTCTTAGCCAAACAACTGCCAGGACAACACTCCCAGCCATCCTGTCAGCACAGCCAGCCCACCCCACAGGGAAGCAGAGTCAAAAGGAAGGAAGCATGGGCATGCTGGGAAGGGGGTGGAGGCAATAGCATGATGGGAGTCGTAGTCACAGCTCTACATCCCCCACCACATGGCCCAGCAAGCTCACACTCACGCATGCACATCCCACAGAGAGTGGAAAGGCCCATCAAAGATGTCTGACACTGTTGCTGTGTCGTGGGGAGCACAAGGGCATGCTGGGTACTGCACACCAACCAAAAGCAGGACACCACTGTCAGCCATCTTGCCATTGCTCTCACACCCAAACACACTGAACCCCACACAAAAGCAAGTAAGTATGGGAATGCTGGGAAGTGGGGTGGAGGCAATGGCATGATGGGAGTCGTAGTCACAGACATAGCTCACCCCCACAACTGTCCCATCAACACCACCCTGAACCATGCTCACATCACAGGGAGTGGAGAAGGACTCACAAGATGGCTGACACTGGCTACTGCTGTGGGGAGCACAAGGCCCTGCTGGCAACTGTGCACCAACAAACAGCAGGACACCACTGACTGACATCCTGAGAGACAACTTCCACTCCCTGCAATGCAAGCACGTTCCATGGTGGGATATCTGGCTAGCTGGGTGGGAAGGAGGACTTGCAGCACTGACCATAGTCACAAGCACCTCCCCTCACACACACCCCAACACAAACTCCACAGAACCCACCTGGTAGAATGCAATGCCCCCATCCTAACACAAGATCCCACAAAGAACCACCACCCTGGGTTATGTTGTGTGAAGCACAGGGACACTCTTGGGACTTTTAGCCAAACAACTGCCAGGACAACACTCCCAGCCATCCTGTCAGCACAGCCAGCCCACCCCACAGGGAAGCAGAGTCAAAAGGAAGTAGGCATGGGCATGCTGGGAAGGGGGTGGAGGCAATAGCATGATGGGAGTCGTAGTCACTGATATTGGTCACCCCCACAACTGTCCCATCAACACCACCCTGAACCATGCTCACATCACAGGGAGTGGAGAAGGACTCACAAGATGGCTGACACTGGCTACTGCTGTGGGGAGCACAAGGCCCTGCTGGCAACTGTGCACCAACAAACAGCAGGACACCACTGACTGACATCCTGAGAGACAACTTCCACTCCCTGCAATGCAAGCACGTTCCATGGTGGGATATCTGGCTGGCTGGGTGGGAAGGGGGACTTGCAGCACTGACTATAGTCACAAGCACCTCCCCTCACACCCCCCAACACAAACTCCACAGTACCCACCTAGTAGAATGCAATGCCCTCCATCCTAACACAAGATCCCACAAAGAACCACCACCCTGGGTTATGTTGTGTGAAGCACAGGGACACTCTTGGGACTCTTAGCCAAACAACTGCCAGGACAACACTCCCAGCCATCCTGTCAGCACAGCCAGCCCACCCCACAGGGAAGCAGAGTCAAAAGGAAGGAAGCATGGGCATGCTGGGAAGGGGGGTGGAGACAATAGCATGATGGGAGTCGTAGTCACTGATATTGGTCACCCCCACAACTGTCCCATCAACACCACCCTGAACCATGCTCACATCACATGGAGTGGAGAAGGACTCACAAGATGGCTGACACTGGCTACTGCTGTGGGGAGCACAAGGCCCTGCTGGCAACTGTGCACCAACAAACAGCAGGACACCACTGACTGACATCCTGAGAGACAACTTACACTCCCTGCAACGCAAGCACGTTCCATGGTGGGATAACTGACTGGCTGGGTGGGTGGGAAGGAGGTCCGGCTGCCAACCAAACACAACCAATGCAGACCATGTTCACACCCCAGAAAATACATAGAAATGCCCAAATAATGCAGGACAATGTGCCACACCAATATCAACCCCTGACTGTGACGACTCAGGACAATGCAATGTACAGGCCCGCACCCAGAGGCACAGTCACAACTGTCATGTGTGTCAACCATTGATGCCTGCAGAAACATGACATACATTGTTTGTGTCTCCCAAAAACAGGTGATGATGGGGACACAGCAGCAGACGCTGAGGAGTCCCAGTCCCAGGCTCAAGAGGATGCCGAGCTCACTGGCGTCGTACAGCCTCTGTCCTCCTCGGACGATGAAGAACAACCTGGCACATCCGGTGCAAGTCAACATGCAGCACCAGCAGGACCACCAGCTGCAGCACCAGCAGGACCACCAGCTGCACCCCCTGCACCCACCCCTCCAACGACTGTTACCACGAATACCATCCCTGCCGACATGGACAGAATAAGGAGCAACACCAGCACAGTGACCCTGGACCAACCTGGGGCCATGGACACCACCACCACCACCAACCCCCAAGGTGGACCAGGGTCAACTGTGCGTGCCACTGCACGCACTGCACATGTCAGCAGGGGTGGTGGGAGGGGTGGGAGACAGAGGTCGCTGCTTGCAGACGTTGCTGGTGTGCATGATGACCCACAACTGGTACGCATAGCTGATGCGTACCAGTCCAGCACCGGAGAGCTCAGCCAGGTAGTGGGGCTCCTCAGAGACATTAAACAGCAGCAGGCTACCCATCATGCCCGCTTGGACTCCCACATGTCCCACGTGGAGTCACACATGTCCCGTGTGGACTCACACATGTCCCGCGTGGAGTCCAAGTGGGATGCACTGCATGAGATGACGGCGGTGCACAGGGACATTTTACAATGCCTCCGCCAGATGAACAGCAACCAGTCCACACCTCCCTGTGTGCCAACAACATCTGGTGCCGAACAAACTGCAACTGCCACAGGGAGGGAGGAGGACTCTGGAGGAGAGTCCCCTGCACCGCAGCAGCCTGCACTTGAGGGCCCCCCAAGAAGAGGGGTCGTCCGAGGAGGGAAAAGTGAGAGGCTGATGGCCAAGCGCAACTCCCAGGAAGCCTGAACCTGTTCTGGATGTTCGCCTTTGTGCACAGACTGTTCACCCTGTTGCCGGCAACACTACTCCCACACATTGCATGGGGAGTACAAGTTGGACCAATGTGTCAGACAACTGTGGCCCCGATACTGGGGATCCTGTCTACCCGGACTTTCAATTCACCTAGGAACTTGGGATTGCAAGATTCATGTACAGCACAACCCATCCTATGCACTATTAACACAAATGTATCACAATAAACACACCAATACACCATACTTGCCTCTGTCGTGATTCCAACGTGGGTGCTGTTATGGGGATGATGAACTGCAAAATTACACTGTGTATGCGAACTGCAACAGCAAGGACAACACAGGCATGTGAGTACAGGCAACGTGACACACATGAGGGAGACACACCACCAGGGCTACACGACACATACACACCTAGGCCATCTGACTCATTGCCTACACTGATGTTGCCAGGGAAGACGGTGCAATGCACAGACACCACACCCATTCCCAGTTGTAGTCAAGTAGCCCACAGGTGCAGTAAGCAAATGGCAGTCAAATGTGTGACCACAGACAACGCACATCACAAAGTGAAGCACAGGTTTATTACACAGTTGCAACATGCCGTAACCACTACAGATGCAAGGTAACCCCACCTGGCAGCGGGCACACAGTCAACAACTGTAGACGGAAGGAAGTCCATGGGTGTGGCGCACATCACCTGTAGGGACACAACAGCTACCAGCCTGGATGTGCAATCACGTCGTCGGTGGACACAGTTGACCAAACGAATCTGAAAGTACCCTGTGAAGGACAGAAATGACACACAGTCAAAAGCAATGGAGTACAGGACAGAACAGCAAAACACATGCACAATACATGTTACAAGATACCCACCCAGAACCAAGTTAGCATGTCAACACTGTTGGGGAGTACAGCCCACCTGTCACCACACATCGCAACACACATCCAGTCAAGTGGCCCATGGACACACTCCCACAGCACCAGAGCACCACCCACACATCATGCCAACTCACATCATTGACATGACACCTCAGGATACTCACATTCAGCTGAAGAAGTTGGTGATGAGCTGTGTGCGGACATCACCATCACCATCATCATCATCATCGTCACTGGCATCGTGGTCCAGGCCAGGATCCTCCACAGGTGGCGGATGTTGGTCATTGTCATCCTGGATGAGAGGCAACTCCTTCCGCACTGCCAGGTTGTGGAGCATGCAGCAGACGATGATAATCTTGCACACTTTCGCAGGGGCATATGGGAGGGACCCTCCGGTCTTGTCCAGGCAGCGGAAGCGGCTCTTCAGGAGACCAAAGGTCCGCTCAATCACTCTCCTGGTCCGACCATGTGCCTCATTGTAGCGCATCTGGGCAGGTGTCACAGGGTTCCTGAGGGGTGTCAGCAACCACAGCATGTTGGGGTATCCCGAGTCACCTACGGACAGACAAGTGCACATTAGCTGACTTGGAAAAGTGGGCAGAATACTACAGATCAGATCACACACAATGGCACAAAGTCAGTACACACCGACAAGCCAGGCACGCTGGTTCTGCATCTGTGCCATCATCCTGGGGATGCGACTACTCCTCATCACAAAGGCATCGTGTGCTGAACCAGGGAAACGGGCACACACGTGTGTGATGGTCATGTCTGCAAGACACACCACCAGTGCATTGACCGAGTGGTAGTGCTTGCGGTTCCTGTAGGCCTGCTCCTGGGCTTGTGGTGGTACCAAAGCCACATGTGTCCCATCAATGGAGCCAATTACATGCGGCATCCTCCCCAGGGCATAAAAGTCACTCTTCACGTCAGTGAGTCGTCGCAGTCTAGGGAAATAGATGTACCGGTTCAGGAAGAGCAACATTGCCGCCAAAACATCGCGGAGCACACGGCTGAACATGGTCTGTGACATCCCACCAGCAGTCGCCACAGTATGTTGGAAGGTACCAGTGGCAAAGAAGTGTAGGGCTGCCATCACCTTCACCTTGGGGGTCAGCGCTGTAGGATACGGCCGGCCAGGCTGCAAATGTGGGGACAACTGCACTGCCAAATCCTCAATCAGCTGCCTGGTGAAGCGGTACCGTCGGATGCTGTCCCGTTCCACCATCGTTGCCAGGTCTGGGAATGGCCGATGGACAGCAGGAGCCCTGCAGTGCAGAGGAGAAGTAAGCAAGATTGTCAGTCACCCCACATATGCGGCATTGAACACACTCAAGATCCCAACATACATCATTATGAGGCACAACTACATGAAGTGTGCAGTACCGGAAGGACATGTATGGTACATACATGGCCAACATCTGTCAACACGGTCCAACAGGTGGCATCAATTTGTCCCAGGTTGGCCCATTGGATATCATGAGGCCGTGTCACAGTTCCCATCTCCTGCTGCCGTGTCACAATAACCCCCCACAGGGACATGTGAGGACAGATGTGCCCCAGGCACCACAGCTCAACGACAGGTACATTCCCAGGGACCCTGTAATGCCACATGGACACTGGCATTACATGGAGTATCATGTATACACCACAGCAAAACAACCATGACCCCCACAGGTAGTGGCCCCACTTGCCACGGCAGGACAGACATGGACGTCTGTGACAAACACGCACAACATCAGAGTCCATGCACACACAACGTGGATGTGGAGACTGTCTCCCATTGTGCACATGAAATCAGAGACATTGTAAACACCACATGCACAAAGACTGTGGAGGACCATCACTATTGTGCCACTGGGACACCCTGGCTCAAACATACCGTCCCACATGGGACTCACGGGGTATGTGACATGACATACACATACACCACTGTGAAATGTGACCATGGCACATGCACAGATATGAACAGTTGCACCACACAGTGGTCACATACACGTAACACCCAGGATCCTGTCCCCATGAACACGTGCACAGCCTGGGGGTGGCTGCCCACAGGTGACACCCACAGGACAACATGTACACCAACATACACACAATAGGAAATGCAGCCTTACATGCCTTATGATAAAGTTTGGACAGGCTGCCGTGATGTAGGTGTGCCCCTCACTCCCTGGGAGCTATCTGTGGCTGGCATATGTCCATCTGAGACAGGCATGCTGACATATGCCAGTCACATGTACAGTGATGCGTTGAACAGCAATGGACCGATCGGTGTCTCCGGCCGGCCCATTGCTTTCAATGTGTGCGGGTACGCGTTGTACCCCTGTGCGCGTTGAACAGCAATGGACCGATCGGTGCCTCCGGCCGGCCCATTGCTTTCAATGTGTGCGGGTACGCGTTGTACCCCTGTGCGCGTTGAACTGCAATGGACCGATCGGTGCCTCCGGCCTGCCCATTGCTTTCAATGTGTGCGGGTACGCGTTGTACCCCTGTGCGCGTTGAACAGCAATGGGCCGATCTGTGCCTCCGGCCGGCCCATTGCTTTCAATGTGTGCGGGTACGCGTTGTACCCCTGTGCGCGTTGAACTGCAATGGACCGATCGGTGCCTCCGGCCGGCCCATTGCTTTCAATGTGTGCGGGTACGCGTTGTACCCCTGTGCGCGTTGAACAGCAATGGACCGATCGGTGCCTCCGGCCGGCCCATTGCTTTCAATGTGTGCGGGTACGCGTTGTACCCCTGTGTGCGTTGAACTGCAATGGACCGATCGGTGCCTCCGGCCGGCCCATTGCTTTCAATGTGTGCGGGTACGCGTTGTACCCCTATGCGCGTTGAACAGCAATGGACCGATCGGTGCCTCCGGCCGGCCCATTGCTTTCAATGTGTGCGGGTACGCGTTGTACCCCTGTGCGCGTTGAACAGCAATGGACCGATCGGTGCCTCCGGCCGGCCCATTGCTTTCAATGTGTGCGGGTACGCGTTGTACCCCTGTGCGCGATGTACCGCAATGGACCGATCGGTGCACACCCATTGACAATGGGCTTGCCTGGCAACGGACGCGTTTCGGATTTCGAACGAGTCGGTTGCTGGAAATTCAGTTGGTCACCCACAACAATGTTGCAAAATCATGTATGTCATGAAGTTGAAGATTTGAAGGATGCTGTGGGCGTGTTTTGGTGCTGCTATTCCATGGATTGGCCAGATTCAGAAGATGCAAACGACTTGGACCTATCACTTTGGACACAAGGGACAGTATCTGCCTCTCCAGCACATATATATTGCTGGCTGTTCCCCTGAGAGCCCACTTGCCTGCACTACATGCTCCAAGACGACATCTGCCACTGCACTGCTGCTGTCTCTGCCCCTCTGGACCCTGCAATGGCACGTACTGTGGAGAGAGCCCCAGCCTTCAGCCTTGAAGAGAACCAGGCCCTGCTGGACAGCCTACTTCCACAGTACAGCAAGCTGTATGGGACACCAGGGGAGCAGGTGAGTGTTCTGTGCACTGCCTTTCTGAATGTGCATTTTGTCTGACTAGCAAGGCTGAGAGTCTGCACGCCACTGGCTAGCAGGCTCACTGAGTAGTTGTCACCCCCATAGTGTGTAGTGACTTGCACTGGACAGGTCTGGTGCAGTGACAGTGCATGTGAACATGGTTTTACTTCCCATGCAATGATACCATGTAGTGACGTCTGGCAAACTGTCCATGGTCAGCGTTGCACTGCCTGTGTACATCATGTGCCCCTGTGATTGAGACATGTATATACAACTGTGTCATGCACGGATATGTTGCATGTGTGGTAATGGCCTTTTCACTTTGTCATCCTGACAGGTTAATGCCCATCGGAAGCAGGAAATCTGGAAGGACATCGTCCGGGCTGTCCGGTCCGTGGGGGTCTACAAGCGCCGGATCCGCAACTGCCAGAAGAGGTGGCAGGACCTTCGGGGCTGGACCCGGAGAATTGCACGGGTCCAGCTGAAGCTGTCGCCTCCTCGCAGGAGGGGCGGAACACGGACCCTGACCCCCACATGCTCCAGATCCTGGCGGTGGTCTTTCCAGACCTGGATGGGCAGCTGAAGGCCAGACAGCAGCAAGGAGGGGGTGAGTCAAAGACTGCACTGTGAACTCTGTATTACATGCTTTGTGCCCTCCTCTGGCCTGGTTCAACTGCCACAGTGCAGCAGTCATGTTGTCCAGGAGCCATGTCCCTCTATTGTGCACTGCCCACTGCTCATCTGATACCCAGGTGTGGCCCTTACAGTCAGGGAATTGTGTCACTTGGGACTGTGTCCTTGCAGTTTGCTTCACTAAAGGTGGGGGACAGCATCTGTTTCCCTAACTCTGTTGTGGGCATCATGGGTGGGTCCATTGTTCACACAACGCCTGGGTTTGGACATGTGATCTGCGTGTTGCTTTGATATGCGGTCCACTTGCTGAGCTGAGCCACCACATGTGCCTGGGGGATGTGGCACACGCCCATGCAGCGGGTGGGAACAATGTTTGTGCCCCAGGAGTGTGCAGATTACGTGTGTCACACATACATAGCCAGCTATCCACTGTCCAGGGCACATCCCTCATTCATGTGGAGCAGGACAGTCATGCCTACTCCAGGCCATGCAATGCACTCTGTACTCCCACTCCCGTGTATCAGCTGACACATTGTGCACAGTGATTTGACCCCTCCGGTGTCTGCCTCTGTGTCAGTGTGCTGTGGATTAGTTGCCAGGACTGCTGGGGTGTTTCTTGGTAGGGGCTCAGCATGCCCCTGGAGATGTGACCATAGGAGACGATACTTGTGTGTCACATAGGTGTTTGATCAGCTGCCCGTGCAGACTGGGGTATGCGAATGTGATGTTCAGGCAGCTGTTCCCCATTCACAGCAAATTGTGAGGGGCTCAGGTTCAGAGGGTAGTGTCACAGGTCTCCCATATGTCCAATAGGTGTGACCTGGACAGATGAGGGTTGAGATGATGTGTTGTGTGGGGGATGTACTTGTGCACTTGTGCAGCTCCAGGACTTGCATTCCCCATGACCTACTATTGTGACACAGTGCATAGTGTTGTTGTCTGGCTGCCAAGTCATACATCACTGAGACAGTGATGTATGACTTAACAGTCATGCCTCTGCCATGGCATGTGTCAACTTATTTGTGGTCCTGCAGGGGAGTGACATGTGCTACATGCACACCATAGTGGCGCTGGCTATCAGGACATGGGTGCATCATGGTGTCTGTCGCTGGTATGCATCACATGCATTTCCTATTTGACTCTGGGCATCCCTTTCATCCGGAAACCTGTACTCACTCAGTGGCAAGAGCTGTGATGTGTCCACACCGTGTCCTCTGCACTGTCCAACTACTGTGTACTTGGTGCATGTGTCCACACTGCGGTGTTGCAATCCAACAGACACCAGACAGATGGGTGCAAGGCCATGTGGGATGTGAGTGCCATGCTTGGCATCAGACTGACAATTGGCTTCTCCTGTTCAGTTAGGGCACTTTTAGCAATGTACAACTAATGATGCCAGGGCTTGCTCTGTGATGTGCTGTGCTCACAGTGGTGTGTGCGTTTTGTGCAGGTGACTGATGTCTGTCTGTTTCCCCATTGTTTGCAGATACATCCACGGCCACGGAAGGGGACAGCTCCACGGACCAGGAGGAGCCAGAGAGCCAGACTGGGTCAGCAGCCGAGGAGTGGTCGGAGGGACCCAGTGGCACGGAGGGCGAGGGGAGCCACACCGAGGAATCCTCAGCACCATCCACCTCAGCTGAGGACCAGAGCAACTCGGAGGATGACTCCCTTGTGGAGGCGGGTGTCAGCAGCCACCACACCCCAGCTAGTGTTGCAGTCCCCGCCACCACCAGCACCACCACCGCCCTCCCATCGGCTCCCATTCCCAAGGTCCGTGGAGGCTCCCATGTTCGGGAGCGTGTCTCCTTTGGGCCAGGCACTGCACCCCCTGCCCCTGTGTCCCCTGCTGCCCTGAGTGAGGAGTCTGTGTACCTCCTTCGCCAGCTCCATGTAGGGCAGACAGCCATGCTGAGTGTCCTCCATGCGCACACCGCACTGTTGACTCAGCTGGTGTCGTTCATGGAGGGCATCTCATCGGGCATGTCTGACCTACAGAGGGGCAACAGGTCCATGGACTCCTCCCTGACGGCAGCAGTGTCCCTCCACAGACAGTCCCTCACCCCTCCTGCCTCTGCTCCATCCACACTCCCCAGCACCTTGCCCGTCCCAAGCACACACACACCGGCACAGGCACACACCAGCACACACACATCCAGCACACAGACACACACTCCACAAACTAAACGCACACGCACGCACAGTCAGGGGACTGAAACCAGACTCACAGGGGATGGGGCCCTGGTACACACACACGCATCCACGGGCACTGCGCAGTCCTCAGTTGCCTCTCCCTCCAAAGCACCCTCCCTTGCCTCACCTGCAACCCCAAAGACCCAGCGCCTCTTCCTCAGTGACCTCGGCCTCTTCCCCTCCGATCCAGCTGCCCCAGCATCCAGGGGGAAGAGGAAGCCCCCCACACGGAGCAGAGTGCCCCTCGCCCCCGGACAACCTCCCCCAGGCGCAGACAGACTGAGGCCCCCACCCGCAAGTCCCCCGGAGTGGTAAGAGCAAGACCCCGCCGCCGCCCTGCAGCTCAAGCACCAGGTCACCTTCCTCCATCCCTCAGGCCCCCACTCCACAGGTGCCCCCGCCACACCCTGCCCCAGGTTCCCCCACCCACAGATATACCATCCCCAAGAGGCTCCGGCCTTCTCCCCTGCCACTTGCTCTCCCGGCACCACACCCCCGCTGCGCTTGTCTGTGCCACTGATGTGGTGAGGGTGTCCTCCCCCTCTGTCCAGCCCACCTTGCCTGTTCCCCATTCTCCTCCCCTGGTGGTAGGCACTGCAGTGGAGTCCACTACCACCCTGTCTGACTTGGGCACTGCAGTGGCGGACCTGTCCACTCCATCTGCAGGGTCCACTGCAGTCGTGCCGGCACCCACAACATCTGAGCCATGCCCCCAGTTGTGCCGGCACACACCATGTCAGACACCTCCACTGCAGTTGTCAGTGGCTCTCCAGCACCCACCACCCCTTCCCTGCTTCCTCCTGGTGAGCCCTGATCCTGTCCCTGCGGTGCCTGGCCTACTCCCCGGTTGCCCCTCCTAGTGGATTGTCCCTGGTTTTGTGCAGGCATGTGTAGGGTGGCATCTGCCACTGTCACCCACTTGTGACTTTGTTGATGGACTGGCCATTGGCCTTTGTTTATGTTCTACCGGACGTCTACTTTTAATGCCACATATGCTGAATAAAGCAACTTTCTGTTCTCTAGTGCTTTTGCTTCTGATGTACATGATGTTGATGATGCTAACCATGCCCTTGCTGCAGTGATGGTGATATTTGGTCTCATGATAATGAAGTGTTACTGTGCAGGAACCCATGTGGTCCAGGGGTTATGTGTCCTATCCTGTGGTGTATCCATGTCATCCATAGCAGCATCTGAGGGTGTCATGTGTTCAGTATTTGGCAATGAGATTTCCTACTTAGATTGGTAACTTCACATCTGTGGCTTCCACCCCTGCACATCTGTTGTGCCTGCCATTGTTCTATTCGTCTACTTCCCTGACCGTGTGGCCATCTCCAGTGAACATGCAGGTTTGGGCATCAATGGGGAAGGACTCATCTGTGTTGTCAGTGCAACATTGCTATACAAGTGTGTTGGATCTGTGCTGATGATTCTGTTGGCACTTCCATGACCAGGCTGATGGGACGGGAGCCCTCATTTGTTGCTAATTGTTGATTGTGTGTCCCATTGCTGCCATGGTATGGTATCTGTTCGCCTCACATCTGCAGTCTCCACAGGGTATCTGCATGTGTGTGCCCATTGGTGCAAATATGTGGGTTTGCATTCGGATGGTCACTTCTGTCATTGTGTCATTGATGATTGTTGACGGTGTCAGCCCCCATGGGTGTTGTTTGTCTGCACATGGCCAAAGTTATGTCTTATTTGCACTGCAGGATTTGGCTCCCCCAATTTATGTTGCAATGGGACACATACACTACTTTGCCACTGATGTGTTTGTTGTTCTGTGACCAGGAATCATCCATGCAGTTTGGCAGTTGCACCTCTTACTTTGTCAACACTTGCCTTTTGGTCACTGTGATGATGGGGGTTTGGACCCCATTGCCACAATGTTCAAGATGTGCTGCAGCTATGGACCCCACACTTACATTTTGGTCACTGTGATGATGGGGGTTTGGACCCCATTGCCACAATGTTCGAAATGTGCTTCAGCTATGGACCCCACACTTACCTTTTGGTCACTGTGATGATGGGGGTTTGGACCCCATTGCCACAATGTTCGAAATGTGCTTCAGCTATGGACCCCACACTTACATTTTGGTCACTGTGATGATGGGGGTTTGGACCCCATTGCCACAATGTTCGAAATGTGCTTCAGCTATGGACCCCACACTTACCTTTTGGTCACTGTGATGATGGGGGTTTGGACCCCATTGCCACAATGTTCAAGATGTGCTGCAGCTATGGACCCCACACTTACATTTTGGTCACTGTGATGATGGGGGTTTGGACCCCATTGCCACAATGTTCGAAATGTGCTTCAGCTATGGACCCCACACTTACCTTTTGGTCACTGTGATGATGGGGGTTTGGACCCCATTGCCACAATGTTCGAAATGTGCTGCAGCTATGGACCCCACACTTACATTTTGGTCACTGTGATGATGGGGGTTTGGACCCCATTGCCACAATGTTCGAAATGTGCTTCAGCTATGGACCCCACACTTACCTTTTGGTCACTGTGATGATGGGGGTTTGGACCCCATTGCCACAATGTTCGAAATGTGCTACAGCTATGGACCCCACACTTACATTTTGGTCACTGTGATGATGGGGGTTTGGACCCCATTGCCACAATGTTCAAAATGTGCTGCAGCTATGGACCCCACACTTACATTTTGGTCACTGTGATGATGGGGGTTTGGACCCCATTGCCACAATGGTCATGGCCTGCTTGCATTGTGGGTGCCACACACATATATGTGTGGCACATGTGCTAGGGGGTCACATTGTATGTTCAAAGTCATGTTCGGTGTTGTAGGCATTTGACACAGTCTACACACGCTTGTCATGGTGTTGGGGGATGTCTTCTTCTTGCATTCCCTAGGTTGTGGTGTGCTGGTTGTGTCATGCATTGTCCATCCTATGAGTGGGGGTGGTAGTAGTGGTAGGCATCCTGCCCCCTGGGTGAGGGTGGTAGTAGTGGTGGGCATCCTGCCCCCTGGGTGAGGGTGGTAGTAGTGGTAAGCATCCTGCCGCCTGGCTAAGGGTGGTAGTAGTGGTAGGCATCCTGCCCCCCTGGGTGAGGGTGGTAGTAGTGGTAGGCATCCTGCCCCCTGGGTGAGGGTGGTAGTAGTGGTGGGCATCCTGCCCCCTGGGTGAGGGTGGTAGTAGTGGTGGGCATCCTGCCCCCTGGGTGAGGGTGGTAGTAGTGGTAGGCATCCTGCCCCCTGGGTGAGGGTGGTAGTAGTGGTAGGCATCCTGTCCCCTGGGTGAGGGTGGTAGTAGTGGTAGGCATCCTGCCCCCTGGGTAAGGGTGGTAGTAGTGGTAGGCATCCTGCCCCCCTGGGTAAGGGTGGTAGTAGTGGTAGGCATCCTGCCCCCTGGGTGAGGGTGGTAGTAGTGGTAGGCATCCTGCCCCCTGGGTGAGGGTTGTAGTAGTGGTGGGCATCCTGCCCCCTGGGTGAGGGTGGTAGTAGTGGTAGGCATCCTGCCCCCCTGGCTAAGGGTGGTAGTAGTGGTAGGCATCCTGCCCCCTGGCTAAGGGTGGTAGTAGTGGTAGGCATCCTGCCCCCCTGGGTGAGGGTGGTAGTAGTGGTAGGCATCCTGCCCCCCTGGGTAAGGGTGGTAGTAGTGGTAGGCATCCTGCCCCCTGGCTAAGGGTGGTAGTAGTGGTAGGCATCCTGCCCCCCTGGGTAAGGGTGGTAGTAGTGGTAGGCATCCTGCCCCCCTGGGTGAGGGTGGTAGTAGTGGTAGGCATCCTGCCCCCTGGGTGAGGGTGGTAGTAGTGGTAGGCATCCTGCCCCCCTGGGTAAGGGTGGTAGTAATGGTAGGCATCCTGCCCCCCTGGGTAAGGGTGGTAGTAGTGGTAGGCATCCTGCCACCCCTGGGTGAGGGTGGTAGTAGTGGTAGTCATCCTGCCTCCCTGGGTGAGGGTGGTAGTAGTGGTGGGCATCCTGCCCCCCTGGGTGAGAGTGGTAGTAGTGGTAGGCATCCTGCCCCCCTGGCTAAGGGTGGTAGTAGTGGTAGGCATCCTGCCCCCCTGGGTGAGGGTGGTAGTAGTGGTAGGCATCCTGCCCCCCTGGGTAAGGGTGGTAGTAGTGGTAGGCATCCTGCCCCCCTGGGTAAGGGTGGTAGTAGTGGTAGGCATCCTGCCCCCCTGGGTGAGGGTGGTAGTAGTGGTAAGCATCCTGCCCCCTGGCTAAGGGTGGTAGTAGTGGTAGGCATCCTGCCCCCCTGGGTGAGGGTGGTAGTAGTGGTAGGCATCCTGCCCCCCTGGGTGAGGGTGGTAGTAGTGGTAGGCATCCTGCCCCCCTGGGTGAGGGTGGTAGTAGTGGTAGGCATCCTGCCCCCCTGGCTAAGGGTGGTAGTAGTGGTAGGCATCCTGCCCCCCTGGGTGAGGGTGTTAGTGGTGGTAAGCATCCTGCCCCCTGGCTAAGGGTGGTAGTGGTGGTAGGCATCCTGCCCCCCTGGGTAAGGGTGGTAGTAGTGGTAGGCATCATGCCACCCCTGGGTAGGGGTGGTGGTGCGCATTCAGGCCCCTGTGTGCATATGTGGCATTGGTGATGGGCATCCCGCCCCTATGGTGCTGCTGTTGCTGGTGTAAGTATATTCTGCATCCCTGTGTGTGTGTGTGATGTGTCGTGTACGTGTTGTATGTGTTTCGTGGTTGGTGTCTGGCTTACCTTCTGCGCCGTACGCGTCCGTGCCTGTTCCGGTAGTAAATGTAGAATATTGGTATGATCGGGACGAAGGGATTCATGGTTGGTTCGTGTCGTTCGTCCTTCTCGTTGCTTCGCGTCGTCCTCGTCGCTTCGCCTCGTCCTCGTCGCTTCGCATCGTCCTCGTCGCTGCCGTGTTCGTCTCGGAGCCGTGGATCGTGTTGTGGCGCGAATCGGAGCTTATGTGCGCCTCTCCCGGATGCTTTGACGTGCCGTGCGTAGCGACGGGTTCGGCGCGTACGGAAAGCGCATTGTACTTGTCCGGCCGGACGGGGCTGCATTTTTCCTTCCGTGCGACTCGATTCGGCGTTTCCGGATTCGCCTCGGTTGGAGAACAGGACCTGGTTTGGGTGAGTACGGCTCGGCCAGATTCTTTGCTGTTGTACGCATCATACTTGCTCGTTCGGTGTGCTGTACGGATCGGTCGGGAAACAGGCTTTCGCATGGCTTTTTTCCCGACCGAATGGTATTGGGTGCGCCTCCGACCGAGATCGGAATCGGCCCCTTGGTCTCCGAAATGGATCGAGCTTTCCAAACCCCGGACCCCCCTGCCCCAACCCGGATTTGATTACAAAAAAGAAAAAAAATTCACCACCCATCACCATCTCACATTCCTATCTGCCATCCCAGCTAGAAAAACGACATAATACCATCAATGCCTAAATAGCAAAAGGGGTACAAAATAATATCAAGTAAAATCAGTTAATTTCAGAAGATATCTTTAGCCCTTCCTTTTTTTTTTACCCCCTACGTTCATAGTGTTTGTAAATACGCTTTAGCAGCTGATTCCACTGTAAAAAACCGCACATGCTCATTGTGTATGATTTTGAGTTTAGCTGGATTCAGCAAGAAGGCTTGTGCCCCTTTATCTCGGAATGGCGTAATGAGTTGGCGAAGTTGCCATCTTTTCTCAACTGTGAGAGGGCAATAATCAGGGCGTACAAAGAACTCAACCCCCTTCCCAGTTTTCTTTCTATCTGGATGTGCCAGGTCGTACACTGCTTCTCTCGCTAAATAATTATTAACTGAAATTAAAATCGCCCTTGGTCTAGGAGAGCTCTGGCCCGGCCTGCTGCGCTGCACAAAAGGAAATCTGTGTGCCCTCTGGATCTCCCGACTCCAGTCCCATTGCGTTAGCCCAGGAAAGGCTTCAGAGAAGAGTTCAATGATAAATTTTCGGGGGTCTTGCCCTCGGCCCCCTCAGGAATATCCAGTACTCGAAGATTGTTCCGTCGTAGATGATTTTCTAAATCAGTGACTTTCCAGATAGTATCATCCTTTGCGGAGCGTAAAGTCTCTGTAGTTGCTTTCTGTACAGCCAGTTCATCCTCCAAATTGGATATACGGGTCTCAGCCTCATTGAACCTGTCAGAAAACTCGGAACAGGACTTAGCCATTCTTCGTACAGCATTCTGGAGTTTGCGACAAGCCCCTTGCATACGCTGACTCTCTGCCCGCGTCTCCGCCCTATGAGCCATAATGCTCTGGTAAATAACAGCCAGGGAGATATCTTCAGGTTTCTCGGCAGATTCGAAATTGGCCTGCGTCCCGCTGGCCATCTCAGTCTCATTCATATATGAATAGTCCCATTGAAAAGAATCAACACTCCCGGCCGAGTAATAGCCTGTGCACAGCCCGAGGTCCCCCTGCTTGCGTACTGTTTTGGGGCTACCGATTCCCTTGTGTGTGTCCAAATCAGATTCTTCCCCAGAAGTATCCTAAGGATCTGACATTGAATAAAAGGGGGGGTCTCCAGAGTCATTTTCTTTCCTCAAATCCTGTTTGTCCCTTATCTTCCTTATTGCCGTATCAGAACTACCAGGGACAGACGTTGCATTACATTTCCCCGTCTGCGCCTTCTTAACTGACCCGTGAGAAGTGCCCCCTATTGCGACCTTTTCTTTGTCTTTTCCAATGTCTTTATCCACTTCCTCCCCATTTCCAGCAAAGCCTTGGGGGATACCACTCATAGCCCCATCCTCACTGACCACCAAGTCTGCTGGGGAATCCTCTGCCCACACCTCTATATTAGATTTAGGCTCGGGAGTAGCCGATATTGCAGAAATGCTTTTTTGGGGTTTCACAGCCTGAAAAAATACAGGGACAAGCTTCTTACCACCCTCTATACGTGCAGCATCCTTATTCCCCGTGGTTGTAGTCAATTTCTTGCCGTCCGTGCTGTCAGGCATTTCGACGGTGTTGCTCGCTCTTCCACGCCCAGCCTTTGGAGGCATTACACCGCCGTAGTGCTTTGCAATCACTTCCGCGTTAGACTGTCTTTTCGCCTGCACCATCCACTCCGTAGTCCGGGCGGCGCGCGCACACCAGGAAGCACGTCTCGTCAGCGACAGGAGTCGGAGGAAAACCACACGAGGAATACCGCAGGCGATCCACAGCATGCCTGCTCCGCCAGCGCTTCACCTCGGGGTTTACAAGGTAGCCTGACCCGGTCAAAAGACTACCCACAGTTCATGGTGAGTGGAGCAGGGGGGAAACCTCTGGGAGCTCAAGCCCGCACGACCGTAATCACGGCCGCCATCTTGCCTCCTCAGTCAAGGTGGTTTACATTTCTATGCCACAGAGAATCTAGTTGCCAACAATAGTAGGAAAGCGGAGTATAATGTGGTGTGGGCGTTAGTACTCACCATGTAATACTATCATGATACCTCAAAAACGTGCCTTGGATTCACACTAATACATCCTTAGCTCAGTTCTGTAACTTCATGGAAGGCAGGACTACAGTTTCCAGTTATCTGGATTTGGGTGAACCCTCGGAGGGTACGATGGCCAGTGAGTCTTCGGCTCTGGAGAGTGGTTTTACCTGCAGTTTGCAGGGGACTAGTGCCAGGGATGTCTGAGGGGGCTTCAGACTTCCACTAGAGTCCTCCTGTCTAGAGGAATAGAGAGATAGCCTAGGACAAGTGTCAATCATGCAGTTCCAGGAGTTTTGCCACAGGTGCAGGGTATCCCTTTTTTGCTTGGTTCAAGTCCTGTTGTCACTGACACAGGTCTCTTCTTCTGACCTCTTTGATGCAGGTTGTTGCTCAAATGTGAATTTACAGCGAAAAAATAAATGACTAGAGGTGTTTGGCAAAACAGGACCAGTTGGTTTAATTGAATGCAGCGCCCGTGAGAGCAGGCAACAGAGTCGGGCTCTGAAGACTGTCTCTAAGCACATTGGTTTTGGCCGTCTTTTTACACATTACATAAATTAATTTGTACATTCCTTTAGAGACAGAAATCTGGGCCTAATCACGGGGCTATAAATCTGGTAATTTGATAAGAAGTGCAGGTGGGTCTCGACCTTGCCTGGGCACAATGTAGGGTCAGTGGATACGTGTCCGGATGTCTGGCATGGGAAGCGCGTGATCACTGCATGTAGTATGCATGCTGTGCTCTGATTGGCTATGTGTTCCTAACTTAGGGGCCGATTACGATTGCGGAAGGACCGCCACAGCCAGGCATGCGGTGGCGGTCCTTCCGCAATCGGACCACGATTTTCCCCGCCACATTACAGTGGCGGATGGAATCGCGTTCGGACTGCGGCGGACACAAAGGCCGTCCGCCACGGAACCGCCACAGGCAATCATTGCGATTGCCTGGCGGAGCGGTCTGCATCCATGAAATGGTGGCGGTGCCTAGCAGGCACCGTCCGCCAAATCACGATGCTGTCTTCAGCCAGCCTTTCCGTGGCGGGTAAACCGCCATTGAAAGGCTGGTGGAGATTGGTTTCGGGGGCCCGTTGCGGGTACCCATGGTACCCTCCTACATTTCACTGCAACAAGTGGCAGGCACTGTGTGGTGCCTGCCATGTAGTGCAGTGAAATGCACAACATGCTATTTTATCATGGCGGCAGGTGCTGCTGTCAGCAGCACCCGCCGCAATGTTAAAATGCAAAATGCGACCGCCATGGTGGCAGTCGCATCCTGATTTGGTGTGCGGGACCGCTGCATGTATTGCGGACGGTCCGGTCACCACCACGATGGCGGACGGACTGGAGTCCGTCCGCCATCGTAATCGGCCATTAAAGGGCCTATTAGGATGGCGGGCGGACCTGAGTCCGCCCGCCATCCTCGCAGTGTTGGGACCGGCCGTCAGATGTGCAGCGGTCCCGCACCGCTAATTAGGATGCGGCTGCTACCCTGGCAGTCGCATTCCGCATTCTTGACATTGCGGCGGGTGCTGCTGTCAGCCAAAGCCGCAATGCCAGTGCCATTTGCATGCACAATGTGGCAGGCACCGCGTGGTGCCTGCCACCTTGTGCATGCAAATGGAGAGGGTTACCATAGGCACCCCCCAAGTGCAGCCCCTCATCCCCTCACCACCCCGGGGGCCCGCAACAGGCCCCCAAAGCACATCCCCGCCTGCCCACACATCCTAATATGGATGGCGGTGCCTGGTAGGCACCGCCACCATATTATGCCCCAGCTCCTCCCGGCCAGCAATCGGAATGATTGCCGACCGGCGGAAAAGCGGCGGACGCACTTTGCGTCCGCCGCGATACCCCCCACCATTATAATATGGCGGAGGGTAAATCGGGTGGCGATGGCGGGCAGATCCGCCCACCATCCTAATCACCCCCTTAGTGTTTTATCTGCCTTTGTGGTGTTTTGGGAATGTGCAACGCTCTGGCCAAACGTCGTTCATTGGGGCCAATCTCCTAAGACTATTGTGGTGCTGTGGCCTATCTGTGGGATCGAGCTGGATTTTCTTGCTCGCACGTTTGTCTAAGGGTTACTTGTCACCCCACCTGTGATCTGTCAATCAGTTGCTTCAGGCCTAGGTCACAGGGTCTGCCTGACCAGGTACTACTGACGGATCACTGACAGAATATCGAGTACCAGAATATCGAGATACAAAAATATCGGGACATAAATATCGTTGTCAAAAATATCGACCTCCCATCTTCATAATGGTAAGTACAAAAATATTGAGAAAAAAATATTGTTGTTAAAAATATGGAAGTACAAAATATCATTTTTTTATATGTATAAAAAATAATATAAAATAAATTAAATAATACATTTCTTAAAAAAAATTAGATTTATTTCTAAATTCTAACAATTATAAGTAATACATTTAATTTGAAAATAAATTAAACATACATATATAAAATGTAATATATACATATTTACTTAAAAATAATTAATTAATTAATAAATAATAATTTTAATTAATTATAAAATGTTACAAATATATTAAAAATTATAAATAAATATACATGTACATACACCTGTAACATAATATTATAAACAAAATTATATTATAAATTAAAATATTAAACTATTTAATATTTTTTAAACCTACATTTTACACTCCAGCGAGTGCAAAAGTAGGGAAAGTGTTGGACAGCGGAGAGGAATAATTTACTATTCCTACTCCAATGAGTGCAACAGTAGGGAAAGTGTTGGATAGCAGAGGGGAATAATTTACTATTCCCACTCCAATGAGTGTAACAGTAGGGAAAGTGTTGGATAGCGGAGGGGAAAACATTACTATTCCCACTCCAGGAAGTGCAACAGTATGGAAAATGTTGGATAGCGGAGTGATAAAAATTACTATTCCCACTCCAGCGAGTGCAACAATAGGGAAAGTGTTGGATAGCGTAGGGGTAAAAATTACTATTCCCACTCCAGTGAGTGCAACAGTAGGGAAAGTGTTGGATAGCAGAGGGGAATAATTTACTATTCCCACTCCAGCAAGTGCAACAGTAGTGAAAGTGTTGGATAGCGAAGGTTTAAAAATTACTATTCCCACTCCAACGAGTGCAACAGTTGGGAAAGTGTTGGATAGCGCAGGGGTAAAAATTACTATTCCCACTCCAGTGAGCGCAACAGTAGGGAAAGTGTTGGATAACAAAGAGGAATAATTTACTCCAGTGAGTGCAACAGTAGGGAAAGTGTTGGATAGCGGAGGGGATAAAATTACTATTCCCACTCCAGTGAGTGCAACAGTAGGTAAAGTGTTGGATAGCGGAGGGGAATAATTTACTATTCCTACTCCAACAAGTGCAACAGTAGGGAAAGTGTTGGATAGCGGAGAGGATAAAATTACTATTCCCACTCCTGTGAGTGCAACAGTAGGGAAAGTGTTGGATAGCGGAGGGGTAAAAATTACTATTCCCACTCCAGCGAGTGCAACAGTAGGGAAAGTGTTGGATAGCAGAGGGGAATAATTTACTATTCCCACTCCAGCAAGTGCAACAGTAGTGAAAGTGTTGGATAGCGAAGGTTTAAAAATTACTATTCCCACTCCAACGAGTGCAACAGTTGGGAAAGTGTTGGATAGTGGAGGGGTAAAAATTACTATTCCCACTCCAGTGAGTGCAACAGTAGGGAAAGTGTTGGATAGTGTAGGGGTATAAATTACTATTCCCACTCCTGCGAATGCAGCATTAGGGAAAGTGTTGGATAGCGGAGGGGTAAAAATTACTATTCCCACTAAAGAAAATTCAAATTTAAAAAATATCAACGAGAATACAAAATATAATAAAAAAGCCAACAACAAAGCATATATAAAAATATAAAAATTTACAAAACATAGAAACATATTATAATGTAGAAAAAATCTAAAATTTACATAAAAAGATATTTTTTTTTAATTTAACAAAAAAACTTACAACCCAATAAATATTTTGTAATAGAAAATAATTAAAAAAAAAAAATATGTATTACATAAATGTAATATTTTTTTCCTACCCTATAACACCACACAATTTACATCACACATCTAAATTAAAAAAAGTGTACCTCCATAATTAACACAATTAATTATCAATAAAACAATTATTAATAATAAAAAAACACATTTAAAAAGGTAAAAATTAATGTACTAACCAAACGTTACAGCTATAGAACCTAAATCCCCAAACCAATAATTTATCAATTAATAAATTAATATTAATGTTCAAGTAATGATTAATTAATTTAAACTAAATTACTTTTCACCCTCTACCCCAATAAACACCAAAACACACACCTAAAAATATTTACACAATTTCCATAACTAATTTTACATTAATAAATTAATATCAATTAACAACAAATCATTAATTAATTTAAACATATTTACTTCCCACCATTTACCACTATAAACCCCACAACTCACACATCAAAATAATTACACAATTGCCATATTTAAGTTTTAACTAATTAATTAGCATTAATTAACAAATAATTAATTAATTATAAATAAATTACCTACCACCATATTCCCCTATAAATGCCACCACCAATTTCTTAAAACTAGACACAATTAACATAATTAACTAACAATTAATTAATTATTAACAATTAACAAGCAAAATATAAATAATTATTAATAAATTAATTCACACAACACTACAAAATAAAAATAAATAAATACTATATTAAAAATATTATTAAATGTATTGAAATTTAATTACTTCCCACCCTACTCCTCTCTCAACCCACCACCCGCTCCTAAAAAAATAACACAATTAACATAATTGCCAAATAATTAATAATAATTAACAACCAATTAATAAATAATTAATAATAAATTAATTTCCACAGTTAACAATATAAAATATTAAATAAATAAATAATATTTGTTAAAACATATTAATAATTTAATTATAATTAAATTACTTCCCACCCTATTCCCCTATAAACCCACAACCCGCTACGGAACTAAAACGCAAAATTTAATTAAAATAAAATTAATAACTTCTAAAAATTTAACACATATATTAAAAAACAAATGCAATACTTAGACAAAAAATAGAGCACATACATTTAAAATACATACTAAAATACATAACACTAACTAAAAAAACGATCTTTTTAACAACTATATTTTTGCAAACGATATTAATGACTTCGATATTTTTGAAAACGATATTTCTTACCTTAAACTCGATATTCTTGACCACGATATTTTTCACTCGATATTTCTGTATCTCGATATTCTGCACTCGATATTAGTGCAAGTCGATATTTCCAACTCGATATTCTGACTCTTTACCCTACTGACTCAGGGTGGAGGGAGAGGTCATATAGGGTGATTTCAACAATCGTGATGAGTTTTAATTATTCTACGTACATATATCGTGCGGTGCATTGATATCGTATTTTCCATAATTAACATTCCCCTCTCTAGTTGAATTTCCAACTACATCATTTACCCCATATTTCATGGCAATCACATTATACGAGGTTTGATGTGTTTCTGTTGTCTATCATTAATTCCCTAATTACTTTCATTCTACCCAACTTGAGGACTGTGTTTTTACAGCAAGACACCCACACTTGTAGGAAACAACACACAAATAGCACAAGAAGAGCAATTGGAAGCAATGGCAGGCACAGCCTGGTTACACATCAGGGGAATCAGATAAATAAGTCTACAAACCAGTTCTGCTCAGGGACACCTCCCTCCTTCATGTCAGCTTGTAGATGATGCAGTTGGTGGATGGCAAAAGTTAGTGTCCCGTTGTCTTGATCGTTTATTAGGATGAAAGTAAAGTAGAATGTACAAATTTGACATACACCCCACCTTCCATCGCAGTCATCTAGTCCAAAACATTCCAATATTGCATCACCATGAGGTGGATGGCTCTTGGTTCTTCCTTGATATCATTTAGGCTGAGCTCAGTATCATTGATCTTCTGCAGCATTTTCCAGCTGGTTATTTGCAACCAGTGGGTGTTCACCTTTGTTTGTAAGGTGAAGAAGTGTATGGACCCTCCCATGTTTACTTGAATGTCAGAAAACAGCCAACATTCTTCTGGAATGTTCTTTTACTGAGCCCAGCCAAAGTAATCAGCAGTTCTTTATTTTTTTAGCCTAATGCAATAGAGTTGTTTTCTTCTGTAGCAGATCTTGGAACAACTCGGACAGATCTTCTCCAGGGATGACCAGGGTTGGGGTGTGTATAATTACAAGGGTGCAGGGGCCTTGCCATCCGGGGACAAGCTGACTGTAGGCAAACTCCCCACATTGCTAGTAGGTATCCATCAACACGGAGGTGTCCCATTGCATATCTGGTTCATGCAGTATTGCTTCACAATTCTTGTTACTGACAAGTGGTATTGTTCCGTTGCCTCTAGAACACAAGGAATACAGAATAAGTTTCCATACAATTTGGAGTTGCCCATTCCCTTTTAGCCATGTGTACCAATCTAGCTCAGTGTCACAGCTAACCTGACATGGAGCATCTATGCTGGCATTCAACTCTTCCCTTCTGGACCCATTTCCCCTTGTACCATCGAGGTGAATGGCCTTGCACTGGAACTCCATGCCTGGGGTCCATTTCTTATTAAAGAATATTGCTCCAGATATGATAAGGGCCACCCTGGTACCACAGACAGAGGCAGGAGCACACATGTTTGTGCACTGGTGCGCTAGCCTTGCTACCTTCAAGAACTTCTTCTCTGAAAAATCTCCCTGGCCAAACAGTGTGCTCCCCTATAGTACCTCGACTGTGCATCATGTCTAGCACAGTTTAAATGTGGCAATACCTGGGATCAGGCCTATTGCTCCCTTGGATGATGTTCATTAGGCCCTGTGCTATTTGCTTCTACGAGCTGGGTGCGATGGTGAGCATATACGTGCACTCTGTGTGGAGGCTGCAATGGTCATCTACAGAACCCCTCTCGCTCCCAGCATCCCCTCTCTCCCTTGGATCTTGTATGTTTTGGGTCTGCCACCCTCGTCGGGGATTAGGGGCTTCTTACCCGGTGACACTCTATTCTCGATGTTTTGGAGGGCTGTGATCCAATAGGTAGACTTTGGATGTTTGGAAGCTTTAGGAGAGGGAAGGAGGCAGGATATCTTGCTTTTGATGGGAGTCAGGTGGGACTCATTATTCTGAGGGTAACAGAAACTAATTGTAAAAAACTATTGTAGAGTCAAGGGGAAGGAGAGAAGGTACACTTCATGAGGAGTGTACTAAGTCTTAGAGGCAGAGCAAGAGCATAGGCTGCTGCAATCATTCATTTTATGACTCATGTCCAATTAACAGAGAAGTGAGAGCAATTTACAACCAATCACAGAAAAGTAGCTGCATGTACCGGGCTGATCAATCTCACAACTGTCATCATAACATTTAGCTGAGTGCATACATCATGTGATGAAGATGTGGCCTCACATGTTGGTCTCCAATTACAACAGCCCCCCCATGACCACAACCACATAACAGAAGCTTCACATTTGAGCAAGCACATACACTCATCAGCATTTTTCAAATCAATGCACCTCTCTGCAGTCGACAGAGATGAGTAGGCCTGGTGTATTTCCCTGCTGACTTGGTGCCAGCAGTGGCTGGCACAGGTAAGCACGGTGGGGCAGGGCACGGCTGGGGGAAGCCGACAGATGGAATAGGTGTTATTTATTTATTTAATTATACCTATTCCATTGCCTGTCGACTTCCCCCCGCTCCCATCCAGCCCCGCCCCACCATCCCACCACGTTTACCTGTGCCAGCCACAGCTGCTTGGTGCCAAATTGTTGCTTATATGTGCGTGGACTACTTAGTTTTTATGGGGCATCTCGACATCCCAAGTATGCTGTAAACCTGGCTTCTGTCACTTGGAGTGTCACCTCATTCTGGAGCTAAAAATGGGGGCCTCCATCAGCTTGAGGCCTAAGTGGAATCCTTTAGAACAAGTCCTCGGAACCCGTCCCAATGTGATTTGGCTGAGGGGACCTGAGTGCCTGTTTTTATGTGCTGGTCGGGGGGCTGCCTTGCCCCCTCACCAGACTACCTGTCCCCTGGGGCATGGTAAGCAGCAGAGTAGGGCCTTGGCCCCCCAGGCACCTGAATGGGGAACTCTGGTGTGGATTCCAGGTCGACATAGCTTGTGGCAGCCCAAAGTCCTTGCCGAGTGCAAGTAAAGGCTTGAGTTTTTCTTCCAATTGCAGTGTCACTAGACTTTGATGTTGGGGTGAGTTTTCTGAAGTGAGTATGAAATGGATGTGTCATATTTGCCGTCTTTTTTGGCTCACTGCCCATGTGGATTGGGTGATTGTGTAAAGGTATTACCTACCCAGTCACCCCTCCCTGTCATGGCTGTAGCCCTGGTCTTTGCTGGACTGGGTTCACTCCCTGCTGCTGTTGCCATGGGTTGGGCCAACCACCTGATCCTTGTTGGGGTAGTGTGTTTGCTGACTGATTTTCTTGTGGCTGAATGTGCTGGGCACTCAGGTTGATCTGGGCCTGGTTTTGTAAATTGGGATTTTGCGGGCCTGGCTCAGGCTTATTGATCTTTGCTCATGAAAAGCTTTCACGTGGCATAGGTCAATCATATCGCCCATTCGGTGACAGTAGTAGCACTCTCTGAGGTCTGGCTGCTGTCAGGCTCCCTGTCCTCTGCCGTTAGGACTGGGTGGAAACCCTCTGGAGTTCAGAGGCAGAGCTCCATTCAAGACTAGAGCTATCTGCATGCCTGCGGTCAATGCGGCTCACTTGGGGTGGTTTTACTCAATTTGTGGGTGCCCAGCTTAGTGGAGTTTTTCAAAGCCTGCTCCTGGTTTTGGCCCTTCCTAGAGGGTCTCTGCATGTGGGGGTGCGTGTGATTTCCTGCCTCCCTCTGGCTCTGGGACTTTCCCCATGAGGCCGGTGGAGGCGCTTCCTGGGGATGATGAACCCTTTGCTGGATGTTTTTTCTTTATGAGAAGTGGTTAATCTTGGTGGCGTTCCCTCTATCGTCTTGCAGATGTTGAGCTCACAGAGGTCATCGGCTTAAAAAGCTATTTTTTGCTGTAAGTTCTTCTTCTATTTGCAAGTGGCCTATAATGAGTATCTGGCTATTCTTGCTATTCCCGGTATTGATTCCAAAAGGATGTAAAACTTCTCCCGGGGATTGGGTTTTTGTTTGTGGCAATGTCTTAAAAAACACTCACAAACATATTTACTTTCAGTATTCACAAATGTTTTTGGTCATAATCACAGAATTGGGAGCAGTGTGAGATTTACTTCGGTTGGGGACAGAAATAAAATCATTTCCAGAACTGGAAAGGGAAGAGAACACTCCCATAACTGATTGGGATTCCAGCGAAAGTGTGTCTCCAAAAAGAGTCATATTACGCAATATGTTATTGCCCTGCAGTGAGAAATTTCACAGTTTTTCTAAAATTATTCATTCTAATCTGCACTGGTGCTTTTTACCATATGTATTTCTGGCTAAATCCAAGAAGGTTGAGAAGATATCTAGATTTTCTTAAAATAGGCCACATACGTTTGTCCACTAAGAAAATTGAATTAGAGAGTTTTGTACCTCAAACAATCAGTTTAAAAAATGCAGCAGACTCAGTAAAGTGATGCTAGGCCGGAAGTGATATTTTCAAAATGGTGGCTGCTGACAATTAGAGGGAAGTGGTTTACAAAACTACCTTGAGGAGTACCAGCTTGATTGTTGAAAGGCCTGCAAAAATTGTCTTTCAACAGTCAAGTTTGGACAGAAAATATGCCTGCACCACAGAGCCAAAATCAAATTCTGTTTTGAAATGCTTATGCATCTCAGCAGTAATAGTGATATTGTGCACTTTATTTAACATTTTTGAAGTGCAAATTGATGTTCACCTTGCTGTCCATCATATAGCTTAAAAGCTGTGGCACTGGGGAGAAAAGTAGAAGACATCCCCATAAATGTAAGTGTTGTTGTTCATATATGGATATGTAGGTTGGCTAATACGGCATGCAAGAGAAATTCTATCTTGTTTGGATTTAGGTTCAACTACTGTTTTGCAACATTAAGACAGTGCCCTTAGTTGAACATATCATTCTCATTTGTGATTTTTAAGCACTACTGTATATCATCACCATATAGATGAAAGGAGAAGTCCTTGTTGCCCTAACTTTCATCAAGCAGATCTGTGTATACACATAAGCTCTGTTGACTGAATTTAGCCATTCGAGTTCTCCATATTGTGAGAAGACAGGAGGCAAGATGAAGCTTTCTAGCTTCACTTGTTGAGTGAGGGCATAGAGTAAGAAGGTAAACTAGTAAAGAACTTGGCATTCAAAACCATTACATAATGTAAAGATTCTAATTATGATACTGTGGTCTGTGAAGTTGAGCGCTGCTGAAATAAGACCGAAGAGTAAGGAGCATTTCTGAAAGAGCAGACCTAATGAGTAGGCTGACGTCCACACTGGCTAAAAAGCACAGACCATTTTCAGGTTATTTGTGAGAGGTGATAGCATACACATCATTGTCTTCAATATCTGAATGCAGGTCACATTTTGAGTTCATCAAATCGGTTTATTTCTACATTTTCCGGTCTTGAGCCAAGATAATCTCTCTTTTGTGGTTGGTCACTGTTTTTACATTGTTGAATGCTAGTGAGAAAAGTGTCTGAAAGTGGTTCATCCATTTTCTTTGATGGGATCCTGAGTAAACAACACATACACTGTACAAATGATGAGGTGTAGAGTAGACTCCTATCGTTGGTCTCTTTGGTAGAATGTTCCATGGGGCCACTGTATCAAAGAAAAGAGGTAAACCTGGACAAAGGTATTCCAAGTGCTTTTCTAGTGAACATTAGGTTATATAAGGGAAATAATGTCTGTGGTTAGTACAATGTGTGCTGTAAAATGATTAGGCACACACTGTGTCACTGGAACCAAGCTGTACCTAGCTGATGAGCCCTAACTATGGCAAAACCAGTCCTGGGTTTCCTGAGTTCCGGTTCAGGGCGGATGTGGCCTGGGAGTTTAGACTGCTCTGTTCCCATTGGAGCAGGATCAAGACTGATTTACATGTGGCTGAATCCAAACTAAGGAGGCATGGTGTGCAAAATAAAGATGAACAGGGATGCGACCCAGGTAATTATCAGTGGCTGAGATTAATTCAAGCATTCCATCTATCAATTTTTTGTACACTTTAGTGTGTTGGTCTACCACTGTAGATTGTCTGTGGAGTTTTAAACTGCAAATTCGACCTGTCAAAAGAAGCCTTTGTGACAGGCCTGAACCATTCTTTTAATATAGCCTTATAGCCCGCCGTAGCGGGCTATACCGGCTATTAAAGGCCCGCTCCAGCGTTAAAGGCGAGGGCCTTTATCAAGGGAGCGGGACTTTAATAGCCGGTATAGCCCAGCTACGAAGGGCTATAAGGCTATTAGAACATTCTGCCACTAGAGGGCAGAATGTTCTAACAAATAAAACAAAAGCTTCAGGGAGCGCGAGGGGATTGAAATCCCCTCAGGCTCCTTGAAGCCTTTGTTCACAGCCACAGCTGTGAACAAAGAAACATTGGAAAGTTGGAGCTCTCGGCTTATACCAGCCATTCTGAGCCCGGAGCTACTCCATTGTTTTCAATGGAGCTCCCAACATTCCAATGTTCTAATTATTAATACATCACTTCTTAATGTCTGTGGGGGCAGGGTGCATAATATTCAAAATTAGGCCATGTGAAAATGCAATGTTAAATATGTCCTTACGGTAACAAGGCCCCAAATTGTATTTTCACTGTAGTAGTGTTTACTGTTCCATAGAAAAGCATTGGGCTACAATATTAGTAAGTAAGTAAGACATTTGTAAAGCGCACAAATGCTGAAGCGTCTTGGCACTAAATGTAATGAGTAGCGAGTAGCTTCTCCAGAAAGGGAAGTATTACATTCTTACTTGGATGGGAATAGCCAGGTCTTAAGCATTTTCCTAAACAGGAGTCTATTTGGTTGTAACCTAGTTACAACCTGCAGCATATTCCAGAGCTTGGCTGCCCGATGGGAGAGACTTCTCCAACCCCCAATCTCGCCCTTCAAATTTTCGAGACCAGAACAAGCCCTTTACTGGCTGATCTTAGGTTCCACCGCGGGACATGCAAGGAAAAAAGTTTCTGTATGTCCAGAGGCCCCCCACCGTAAAGTGCTTTATGCACCAGAAACAGAGCCTTGAATTCAATTCTTTGCTGGACCGGAAGCCAATGGAGGCCCCTAATACTGTTAGAGATAGGATGGAATTTTGGGATGTAGGATGCTTGTTTCCGGTCCAGGAAAGACGTGGCTTGGCAGTTCGGTCTGGACTGTTCCCATGAGGCACAGGGTCAAGACTGATTTGCATATAGCTGTGTCTGAACTGGGGTGGCAAAGTGAGCTAAAGAACGATGATGGATTCAACCCAGATCTGTGACTGGGGGTGAGTGTCTGAAAAGTTTCAGCTCTCCGTCCATCAACTCCTTGTGTTTACTTTGTTCACCCTAAGTTGGCAGGGTATGCCCAGACATGGGTCCCTTGCTCACTTTGCCACTGGATTCAAGCTAGCCTGGCTGATGAGGGCTGTTAGCCCGAAACCAGTCCCAGGATGCTTGTTTCCGGTCCAGGGAAGACATGGCTTGGCAGTTCAGGCTGGACTGTTCCCATGAGGCACAGGGTCAAGACTGATTTGCATATAGCTGTTTCTGAACTGGGGTGGCAAAGTGAGCTAAAGAACGATGATGGATTCAACCCAGATCTGTGACTGGGGGTGAGTGTCTGAAAAGTTTCAGCGCTCCGTCCATCATCTCCTTGTGTTTACCAAATGTATTTAGCCAGGGAGGGACCTTTCCTGGGCGTGAATTTTTAATTTCTCCAGCTCGGAGCTTTCCTGCCAAAAGTCAATGTCTTCACCAAGACCCTGTCTGATGGCTACTGGCATTGCGGAGCCCTTCTCAGCCACATCCTGCTGCCTGCTGCCTGCTGCCTGCTGCCTGCTGCCTGTCCCTGTCCCTGGTGAGGACTTCATTTCAAAGGCCAATGCAGAAGGTAAAACTTCAGACTAGGGCAAATCTGGTTTCTGTATCCAACCCATGCTCCATCGTAATTGGCCTTTAATCGTGCTTAGGTACTGGTCATGTGCAACCAGATGACCGCAATAAGCACTTAATATGTTTTGGCACAATTTTTATTTAAAACTTTAAAAATTCATATTTTCGGTTCTCCCTATTAGATTTTTGTTGTTTTCATATCATTGTGGTCGACAAATTTTTCTCCAGTTCTATAAATTGGAGTGGGATTTTTTTTCCTTTTGTTTTATCAACTTTTTAACTGTTTGGTTATTTCTAAATGCTCAACACATTTTCTTAAGATAAGCCTGTGTGCTCTGTCCCAGAGCTACCAGAGGCTGAGCTCAGGTTTAAATTACTGAAACCTTTACTGGACTTGACAAGAATAGACACCATCCACTGCATTTAATAATCCACTTTCTCAAACATCCCATTCCTAAGGTGATTTTACCAACCAGACTTCCTGACCCTTAAAACAAGATCTGTTGCATGCGGTAAATCGAAGTGCAGGAGCAACATCCCACTCATAACTGAGTGGAGCAGAATTCCACAAGGGTCGTTCTATCACTATGTCAAATGTGAATATACAGGTGTCACTGAATAGGAGCGAGTTCAAAATGAACTAGGAATTCATTCGAGACATAAAGAAGAAATAGTAAGCAGACAAAAGAGGGCTACAGGGGGGTGAAATTGCCCTCAGTAAAAAAGTAGCCGAAAGCCTAGTGACACACCAGAGAGCAGAAAGCAACCTCGTTCAATGATGAATGGGTTCCTTTAAATATAGGAAAAGCAGAGGGGCCACAATTTTCGAATGGTTGACAAAACCTGAACCAATCTTACTAACCATCTAGCCACAGTGGGCACAAACTCCTGGCTCCCGAAGTGGGGCATTGCTGAGAAGAAAAATGGAAATGCAGCAGAGGAATCATATGACTATTGCACGGGGCAAATAGAAAGAATGCATGTGCTGCTGACTTCAACCAGTCACCTAATACCCCATTCATCTTCATGTACAATAATATACAAGACACAATATAATAAAACACCAACAAAGCTGCGACACCATTACACTTAAGAAACTTGGTACACTGGCATTGTTGAATAATTCCAAATAGTAAGAAAATACGTTACAGAGTATACGAAATTAATGGTGAAACACCGGCTACCGCGAAATTACACTAAAATGCATTTCTTTGCTCACATTCCATTAAAACACTTGCATAAACATTTAGCACTTTTCATTAATATTTTTTTCTAGTGGACCTCAAGCAACAATGTAGGTAGCATGCCAGATCTCAGTAAGTGAAATGCCTTCTAATGAATTCCAATAGCACATCGCTCACAATGCATTAGGTTGGAATTGACAGAAATCCAACAGAAAAGTATTTAATTATTTCTACTACCGCTCTGCAGAGCGATGTTTGGAAGGCAACCTCCCACAAAGCACAGCTGTACTACTGATATTCCACTCCAGCTAAATGGGACTGAACAAGCACAATCCTTCATACAACGTGCCATAAATCATTCAGGTGCCACAATATAGCTCACACTGTGCCAATCATGCACAGGTGCATGCTCGTAAAGGAGTATAGACATGTACAGACCTCTCCAAATGCAGGACCACTGCTGGGCTCTAAAGCAGACATGTCGGCAAATGGAGATTCACGCAATGATTCCCACTGTTCACAAGTTCAAGAGCAGGAAATGTAAAGTCCCTAGCTGCCACTCCAACCAAAAGTACATCATTTTAAATATTGTCACTTGTGCTCTAATTGTTAGTTACATTTAAAACTACACACACACTGCAAATACGGGTCTTTGTTGTTGTGTGCTCACTCCAGTTGGTATGGAGTGGGCACACCAAGTTGCAGAAGAAAAGAACACGCACACACTCCAGTAGCACATTGGGGTGGTTCCGAATCCCTCATCCGGTTCCGGCTGCCCCTTTTATTATCTCTCCTGTATCCGGCCCCTCCTTTACATGGGCACTACCATTGTTTTTTTTTTGTTTGGTTTTTTTAAAGTTTTTTTCACAGCACAGCAGGTAAATCACATTATTGTAAAAAGCAGGTTTTAGCTTAATTCAAAATATACTTTACAATACTGTTATCATAAACTCATATTGCAGCGACATACATCAATTTAGCTAATTAACAAAAAAAACAAAAAAAAACCAGAGGGAGGGCGCCCACAATGAAACTTACTCTACTAAGCGTTATCCTTCAATCTATATATAGGGCCCCAGGAACGTCTACCACGTTGCCTACCCTTTTCCCCCTTTCTTTCGTATATATTTTTTTCCAAGTTAAAGGTAGATAGCAATCTGTTAAGCCACTGTTGAAACACTGGAGGATCTCTATCAAGCCAAGCTGTTGCTATACAAATTCTCAACACCGACATTGCAACAAACATGAAACTCCCATTCGTATTGAGCCTATCCCCATTTATAACTCCCAGCAAACTCAACGATGGCGTCAGGGAGACATTGATACCCAGATGGATACCCAGAAACTCTGAAATATCATTCCTTAATTTTTGCATATGTACAATCTCAGCTTCTAGACTATTACACCGTGGACATCTAATTCCTGATTGTCCCCCTCCACTGCGCAATCCTTGCCGGCGTGTGATACAGAGAGAATAAAGTCTTGTAATGCTGAGCTTGTAAGGCGGCAGAGCATAGTAGTGTTTGACCCATTTCCAAAGAGTCCATTACCATGGATTGCTCTATATCAAGTTTAACTGCCCATTTTCCACCGTGTTTCTCAAGATCATCCGTTTTCAGGGAAGATAACTCCGTGTATAACCTCCGTATAGTGCAGTCTTCCCCTGCCCTAATGATGTCGATGATTTTATTATCCTTAAATTCAGCACTCCCCCCTGTCTTACTACTAAAAAAGCTACGAATTTGTAGGTACTTAAAAAAATTGCTGCGACCTATATCATAGGTCTTCTGCAAATCGGCAAATTGTGCTATACCACGAGGTCCCATTAGGTCCCCCACCCTCTGTATCCCCGATCTTTCCCACTCTGCCATCGTTGAGTCTGCAAAATTTCCCCTGGTAATGTCGGGTTTTTATATAATCTCGTATAGGCATTCAAACAGCCCAGACCAATTTTTTTACGGAATATTCCCCAAATTTTATATGCTGCTTGTAGTGTCTTGAAGCGTGTTCTTTTGAAATAGTTTGGGTCAGTAAATTTCACCAGACAGCTCTGAGCATTTTCTCCAATAAGATATGTGTACAGATTCATTGAGCCATCCCCAGGCCCTTCCGCTATGCCCTCTCCTCCCAGTAATCCCCGCATGTGTTGGAAAGCAGTGGCCCAGTAATATAGTTTAAAATCCGGAATGGCCCAACCACCTCGTTCCCTTGGTAATGACATGAACCTTGCTGCCCTTCTAGTTTTCCCGTGAGCCCAGATAAATTTGTTCACTAAGTTCTCTAATGCACTAAACCACTTTTTCTCGACCTCTAGTGGGATACCCCTGAATAGATAAAGAATTTTTGGGAGAAAAACCATTTTTACAACATTACATCGCCCTACTAATGATAAATGGAGATTGTGTACCCTATCAAAGTCTTTCCTGGCTTTGTTGATTATTGGTGTCATATTTTTCTCCGCTATGTTCCCCAGATCAGCTGTAATTTCTATCCCTAAATACACCGCAGAGTCAGTAACTCGGGTGTCTGCACAAACTGCCACCGTATTCTTAACTATTTGGGTTTTTTGTTTGTTCAGAGCGTAACCTGACACCCGACCGAAATTCTGCGCTTCTGTCTCCATTGCTCTCAAAGCCATAACCGGGTTTGGGGTGAGTAACGCGATGTCGTCTGCGTATGCTAAGGTTTTACATTCAAGTGCATGAAATCTCATAGGGGAATGTACTCGTTTGCCTCCATCTTCCGAATAAGAGGATCAATATAAATTGCAAAGAGCAATGGAGAGCAAGGGCAACCCTGTCGGGTGCCACGCTTAATATCTAATAAGGCCGTATATCCTCCATTAATCTTCAGTCGAGCTGATGGAGAATCATACATAACCTGTACCGCTCTTATAAACCCCTCCCCTAAACCATACCGTCTCATAGCAGCCCAGAGGTAGCCCCAGGAGACCCGATCAAAGGCCTTTTTTGCATCTATAAATAGCACCGCCATGGGGTCTCCTGAGGTTGCCGCGGCATCGAAGAGCGTTATGACCTGACGGATATGTTGTATCATCCCCCGCCTGGGAATAAAACCGTGTTGAGTCGGACTAACCATTCTGGAGATTATCTTTCCTAACCTAGAAGCCAGAATCTTAGAAAAGATCTTTGCGTCCCCATTCATCAGTGTAATGGGTCTGTAAGACCCGGGCTGCCTAGGGGGTTTCCCCTTTTTGAGAAAGACCACAATGTCTGCCCCCGCCCAAGGATTTGGAGCCCAGCCCCCGGTCTGTACTTGCTTAATCATCTCAATAAGTTGAGATCCTATGGCATCAGTAAAGACCTTGTAAAATTCTAAGGGTATTTGATCGGGGCCAGCCGCTTTGCCCGATGGAAGACTGAATAAAGCCTCAGAGATCTCCGACGACGTAAATGGGGCATCTAATGCCTCTCTGTCAGTTACATCCACCGGATCTATGATAATCTCGTCTAAATAACTTTGAATATCCGAGGGGTCCTTATCCTGATCTTCATAGTACAATTTACTATAGTAACTCCTAAAGGCCTCCTGGATCCCCACTGTGTCGTTAATCAGTTCCCCATTTCCATCTTCAATCTCCCTGATCTCTGCAGCTGCCTCCTTTTGCCTTATACGTATCGCCAAGGTGTGCCCTACCCTTTCGCTGAGTTCGTGACACTGCTCCCTTTTAACCAGAAAGGTCGTGGCCGCTTTGGCTGCCAATCGGTCCTGTGCATCTGCTTTAGCGAGGGCCAATCTAAGTAAAATACCATCTAGGTCTACCCCAAAGGTAATTGCCTGGCAAAGCTCCTCCTCTACCTCTCTTACTTTATTACTTTTTATAGAGTCCAGCAATCGGTCTTGTTTCTGTCTATGCAGACAATAACTTAAAGTTTCCCCTCTTACTCTTGCTTTAAAGGTATCCCATACTATCCCCACGCTGGCGGTACCTCTATTAATCTCCCAGAATTCAGTCATCCATTCTCTCATATATTTTATATATGTGTTGTCCTTCAGAAGTCCCCTCTCAAATGTCCAACATCTCACAGGCCTTCCCAACCCAACCATATCTAATGTTAAAACTAAAGGGCTGTGATCTGACATTACCCTGGGAAGTTTTTCTATCCTGCATCGAGAAACTAAAAACTTAGAAGCAAGAAAGTAGTCCAACCTGACTACTAATTTATGTGGGGCTGAATAAAATGTACTACCAGGATCATCCGGCTTCAATGTATCCCAGATATCAACCAATGCATTATTGCGTACCAGGCTAGAAAGTGCTCTAAATACTTTTTTCTTCCGGCCCTGATACCTATCTCCTCCTTCATCCCACAGTCCTCCCAAGCCGTTAATGTTAAAGTCACCACACATGATAACCAAGGGCGACCAGGAGGCCAGCTCTGTATCCAGGAACTCAAATATATCAGGGTCGTCTTCCGTGGACCCATATATCGAACATATAGTAAAAATCTCAGCCGGCATCCCACACTCTACTAATACCCATCTGCCCCATTTATCCTCAAGTTTCCGTCTTACTGTTATATCCTTTCTTTTCGTCAGGCTAGCCACCACACGGGTTTTGGTCCCCTGCCTAGTACATGCCAAAAGACGAAAACCTAGCTGCTCCAAGAGCCTGCCTTTGATCCCCTCTATGTGTGTTTCTTGCACACATAGAATGTCAAGCCGCATTGTTCGTAACATTAATGCGACTCGTTGTCTCTTGCCTGGATCATTCAGTCCATTCACATTCATTGTAGCTATTCTCAACTCCATTTATCCGGTTTGGGAATGAGACCCCATACAGTACCCTCTCCGAACATCTTGCAGACTCTTTCTCCCAATTTTGTAAATTCCATCCATTACACTGTTCCTTGTATCCCCTAACCATTCTGCTGTGCTGTGTTAAACCCCCCCCACCCTGACTGCCCCTACCACTCCCCCCTGCCCAGACCCCAAACCCACCCCCCACCCTCCACCCTTCTTGTTGGCAAATAGGTCACGAATGACCTATGTGTGGCAGCAGAGATCTGGAGAGGGCAGCGCAGCCGCAGCCGCCCCTTCCCTGCCTTTTCATATGTCATATTGCACATACTATTCATTTATCATAATACTAATCCTTATATAGGCCATATCTATAATTTAAAACGATCCTAGCCTACCTATTTCTTATCAGACATTAGTCTAGAAAAACAACCATAATTCCCATTCGAGAGTGATCAGGACATGTATTAGTATTAGAGCGCAAGTCAGTGTAAATTAACCTAAACTACCTTACATACCCCCCCACCGTTAGAACCACAATTCACACCAGCCATAGAAAAGAGAATACCACCCAAAATTAACACCCCCTTTTATGACAACATTATTAGGAAGTCAGTTTCAAATATTTGATGACAGCTCAAGAAGTGCCATCTGCTCCTTTCTTAGGTAAAAGTTCCGTTAGATAGATTTGCGCTTTGATCTCAGAGAGAAACATGCAGACTTGGCCATTGGTGATAACCTTTAGGCGGGCAGGGTATAGCAGATAAGCCTCACTTTTTGCCTCCTGAAACGATCTTATCATTTGCCTGAGACGCCACCTCCGCTCAACAGTGGCGTGGCAAAAATCGGGGCGGGCAAAGAATGTATTCCCATCAAACGTGCGTTTGGCCTCTGGCTTCGCCTTATCCATAATAGCTTGCCTGAGGAGCTAGTTACCGATATACACAAGCATAGCCCTTGGGTACCCCCCCTGATCCTCTGCCCCTCTTCTCTTTTGGGTCAATGGGAACCGATGTGCTCGCTGGACCTCCGCGTCCCAATTCCACTCTGCAAGATCCGGAAATGCCCCCTTCAAAAGGGCAACCACAAATGTTCTTGCATCCCTCCCCTCAACATTTTCGACCAAGCCCAAGAGTCTAACATTATTTCTTCTCTGTCTATTTTCGAAGTCCTCAATCTTCCATAGCAGGTCTTCGGAGATCTTTTCTTGTGTATTCTTGAAAGTCTGCCATTCATTGACCTGATCCTCCAGCCTCCCAGTCCGATCCTCCACCTGGGTAACCCTGCTCTCTAGGCCTTCGTAGAGTTTATTTATTTTCCGGAGTGAGCCTTGCAGTTTCTTTGTCGCCATTTGCGCCCTGCGAGACTCTGATCTAACTTCTCCCTGCAATATATGTAGTGTATATCAGTTCTATCGTAGGAGCTGACGTAGGGCTAGTGGCAAGAGCTGTAGTGGTTGCCTTCGGACCGGTATCCTCGTTAGAGTTAGGGTTGGGTGTCGTACCATCTTCAGGGTATAGTTGGGAGGAGGCTGAATAATCCCAGGTGAGTCTACGAGCTGCTGCTGCACCCTCGGGGGCCGTCGGACTCCCTTTACCTTTGGACTTTGTTCTTAACCTAACTCTTGCCACTGTTGCCCTTGATGCCTTCTGCCCCGAGGAGGTCTCTCTCGAATCTGTATCATCCGTAAAATTGTCTTCACTTGTGTGAGGGATATCAGAGTCATCATTTAAAGAAAAAAAACACTCTCCATCTGGCGAACCGGTAGTCTTTTTCGCCTCTCCACCCCCCGTATAACTAACTTGTATTTGTTCATAACCGCTCGTTGAAGCCACCTTTGATTGGCCTATACATGAGCCAGTGTCTATTATTTCACTTTGATGACTCGCAGCAGGCCCAGCAAATTCAAGAACGCGGGGAAAAGGGATAGATTTAGTTACTTCATCACTACCGGTCTGTGTCGTTACCTGTGGGAATCGCTGTGCTCCGCTGTCAGGCAAGATCGTGATCTCTTCGTTCAGCTTCTCACCCCTGCAGGCTGACCCAGGGAGTGCTTGCAGCATTACAACATTCGCCTTCAGTGTGAGAGCAGCTGACGGCTCTGTCAACGGCTCTGTCAACGCGTCCTCCGTTGTTGCCGTAGCTGGTGCCTGACTTCCCTCCAGCAGCGTTAAAGTTTCACCGGTGAGGCTCGCGGCGTGTGTGAAGTGCTCTGCCAGTTTTGGTTGTCTCAGAGAGATACTAGTCCGAGCATTGTTAGCGGGACCGGGGTCACCGCTGTTTCGCTGCGAGGCATTCAACCCGGCTTCCACTAGCTTCTGCGGTGCACGCCGCTGCTGCTGGCCGATGACACATCCCGATGCAGATCCCTGCAGTTTCGATGGCTCCCTGGGGTTATCTTTCAGATCCTTCTGACTTTTGGGATCCTTCTGCTTACAGGTCCGGGGGGGCCATCCTGATCGCAAGCGCTACAGTGTAGTGTTTAAGCGCTTTCAGCTGCTTGCCGTTTCCGATGCTTCTGCGGTTTATGTGCGATGATCGGGTAATGCAGACAGCGCTCGTGCGCCTCTGTATTTCCCCCCAGCTCGGGGTGCGTGGCTGATCTTGCTGTTGTTTGAGATCGCCTGATACTTGCCAATCCGCCAACAATATGGTCAAGTGTACCGGATATGTGCAGAATAACATGACCATCCGCGTTATCTGTTCATTTTAGCTCTCCAGGGAAGGGGAGCTCAAGGCTGCAACTGCCACTACAGCCTCTCGGCGGCCATCTTTGCCCGGAGGGGCACTACCATTGTACAGGCAACCTGTGGACATAACAACGAAACATACCCCTCGGCGGACCATAGGATGGGAGGATCCACCAAACATAACATTCCTCTTTTGTTCAGAATAAAAACCAATTACAAAAACAGTATAAACAGTAATTCCAAAACTACCATAGAAACACAATGTAATACTGATATCAACATGAGATGAATAAGAAAGAGAGAGAGAGAGAGAGAGAGAGAGAGAGAGATATCTGACAAAAAAAACTTGTCATCACACAAGTACAGAATCCCTCAGACGGGAAGACACAGCTGACCTCGGTCTGAGGTGGTACCTCCCACTCCCTCGACGGCCCTCACACTCTGGACCATCTGATCCACAGCGCACTCGGGTCTGCTGATGGATGGCTGGATCACACGGGTGCTTGACTTCCACCAGGGGGGTCGACACAGCTCTCAGGCTCCCAGCCGCCACCAAGTTCTCAGTGGCAGGAGAACCATTGACCCCTTCACAAGGCACTGATGGTATAGCAGCATCAGCTGACTTAGAGTCAATGTCCTCTGCTGGCGTCCTAGCGTCCACAGTTGCCAGAATTCGACATCTTTTAAACCAGGATACATTCCTCGTGATGGTCTCTCCAGCTCTCTCAGCAGTTATCATAGTACCTTTGATTCTTTGAACTGTCCAAACGTCTAGCTCAAACGGAAGTGTGAATTTCCCTCGTGGATTACGATTCTTGACCCTTACCAGATCTCCTATTGCTCTGGACATTTGTTCGTTCTGAATTCGTCGCTGGTCTAACATTTGCAACGCTTGCTGCTGGAGATCCGTTGGTTGAGTCACCTGAGAAAACATATCTCCCACGGCTCTCCGGATGCAGAGTGATCCAGGACTAACCTGGGTGGTAGAGTGAGGAGTGAGTCGATACTCTCGGAGAAATGTGTACAGGGCACCCTCCAAGTTTTGACCACGAGCCACAGCAATCCGAAGCACTTTGTTGAGCGTGCGCATGAAGCGCTCAGCTTCTGCATTGGCTTGTGGCCATCTTGGTGTGATTTTTCGGTGCCGCACTCCCCTTGACTGGAGAAAGTCCGCCACTTCATGACTAGAAAAAGGGGGACCATTTTCTGTCCAGAGCTCTTTGAAAAGTCCATGAGTGGCCATGATTTTTTTCAACAAGGGTATAGTTTTGCTCGCCGTGGTTGACTCTAAAATCTCCACCTCTGGATATTTTGAGAAATCATATATCACCACCAGCATGTGCCTCCCATCCGGGAGAGTCCCAAAATCCAGGCTCGCCCGGTGCCATGGATGTGGTGGTATGTCTTCAGTGACTATCGGCACTTGGGCCAGTTGCTTGACAGAAAACACAGACACGAATAGTTTGCTCCACGAAGTCGTCAAGGCAGGGAAACCAAATTTTACAGCGCAGACGAGACTTTGTTTTCACAAATCCTTGGTGCGCTATGTGTGCAAAATCGACCACTCGTTGCTGCAGCATTCTGGGAATTACCAAACAGGATCCTCTCATAAGGCAGTTTTCAGCGGACACGGCAAGGTCTTCTCTGGCCTTGTGTAGTACACTCAGCGTGGTGTGAGCGTCTTCCGTCCTACTGGATAACTTGTCGAGTAATAGATGCCATTTCCGTGACGTCACCGCTGCGATGGCCATCTGAAGACACTCATCGTCCTTTCTCTCATGATTTTGTCGAGTGAGATGGGCCGGGGACGGGACCGCTCCATAACGAATCTTACATATTCCTCCACCTCCTCCGCCGCGGATTCTTCTTCATCTGTGGCAGGTCTTGCATGCCTTGACAGGAAATCAGCGGAATTCTGTGCCCCAGGGCGATACACCACTTGGAAATAGTATTCCTGTAATTGGAGATTCCACTTTTCAATCCTTGGTGGAGGTTTTGAGGAGGCGCCCATGAATAGTGGTATCAATGGGTTATGATCCGTGTGCACTGTGAATGGTTGTCCATAGAGATATAAATGGAAATGTCGGCATCCCCAGTGAACAGCAATCTCTTCCTTTTCTATGTGTGAGTATCTTTGCTCCGTATCTGTCGGAGCATGACTTGCATAGGCCACCGGCGCCCACTCTCCATCATCTTGTTTCTGCGACAGCACTGCCCCTAAACCAATAGGACTGGCATCAACTGACAGTTCTGACTCCTTAGCCGGGTCAAAGTACACCAGCGTAGTGTCGGCTGATAAGGCGCTCTTTGTATCATGAAAAGCTTTTTCTTGGCAAGGACCTCACTCCCAGGTTGGTGGTGGACTTCATGAGTTCCCTCAGAGGAGCAGTGAGCTCAGTCAGGTTTCGGATAAACCGCCCACAGTATGTTACCTGTTAGAACTGGGGGTCTCTAGTTGGCTGAGCTAAGTACCTTAGTCCAAATAGGGACCCTTGCTTCTAGTCAGGGTAAGGAGGGACACACGCTTAGATAACCCTGCTCACCCCCTGGTAGCTTGGCACGAGCAGCCAGGCTTATCTCCAAGGCAATGTGTAAAGTATTTGCAACCACACTCCCAGTAACACAGTGATAACACCACAAATGGACACCACACGGGTTTCATAAAAATAGCGGTATCTTTATAAAAGGAATACAATGAGACCAAAGAATAGAAATCCAACATATGCGTATTCGTAATATTTCGCTTGCCGGTTATTAGGCCAGCAATCCCTTGTAGGTTCTTGTGGTATTAATGAGCAATTCACGATCTCTATTGCAGTCCTAATGCAATGCTATGCAGTTCGTAATGCAGTTCGTAATGTAGTAATAAGACAGTCCTTAATGCAAGAATCAGGCAGTTCGTAATGCAAGAATAATGCGGTTCGTAATGCAAGAATCAGGCAGTTCGTAATGCAAGAATAAAGCGGTTCGTAATGCAAGAATCAGGCAGTTCGTAATGCAAGAATAATGCGGTTCGTAATGCAAGAATCAGGCAGTTCGTAATGCAAGAATAATGCGGTTCGTAATGCAAGAATCAGGCAGTTCGTAATGCTAGAACAATGCGGTTAGCCAATCTGCGCGGTCAACTCGGGCACCACTAGGCCCCAACAACAGAGACAATGGTCGTAAGCTTAAAGGGGCGGCCCCGGTACTGCTGGGCAGGTACAGGCCGCTCGGGGACTCAGCGCGTCTAACGCGGTGCAGCGGGAGAGAGCTCGGAGCAACCCTGTACTCCTCCTGCACGCCTCCCCAGGCCACACACGCTTGCGGCTCCCGACCGGAGTCCAAGCCTTACCTGGGGGGGGTGCGCTGCCTCGCTCTCTCTCTCCGCTCGTCGGACGTCCTGCTGGGCGATCCCGATCACGTTGCAGCTCTGTTGCGAGGCGACGCTGTAGCCGGACGGGTTACGGCGCTGCCTTCTCCTTCGTTGACGATCTTGGGCAGATTCCTTTCGACGAACAATGATCACGATCCCTTTCACCTTGTAGCTTCCTTAGCTTCAAGAAATCCTTTAGCACGTTGCGACTCGGGCCGGCGGCGGCGATCTTTACTCACAGCCTCAGTTACGATGGCGGCTCGGGCCACAAACAGCAATGCAGCAGCGTGGACGATGTTTCACGCTGCGGGGGCAATGCGGTCACGGGGCACCTCGTAAACAGCACCACGGACCACACGGCAGTCTCAGGCATGCAAAAAGCACACGCACACAGCATCGCTGAGACACACTTGGAAACTTTTATGTTCCTGAGTTTCCACAACAGGGGACCAGCTCTCCTCGGGCCCTTGGATACAAGTTACTTCAGGACACTGCACACAGCAAAGTCCTCTCAAGCAGGGGGACACAGCACACAGCAAAGTCCCTTGTCCTCTCCTCAGTCAAATCAGCAAACTGAAGGCCAGCCCCAGAACACACAGCAAGGGCAGTCCTTCTCTTCAGTCTCTTCAGCTGTTCTTTTTTGGCAGAGGTTCCTCTTGATCATGAAGTAGTTTCAATCCTTTTTCTGTACGGATTTCAGTCTTGAGTTCAGGGGTTTCAGCTCTTACATTTATACCCCTAAATGCCTTTGAAGTCTTTGTCTTCAGGGGGCTCTGACCCCGGTCCAAACCAGACCTGGGTGTCTTCCTGCCAGTGCACACCCTCTTCCGTTGATAGTCAGGGCTGGGGCCCAGATGCTCAGCAGGAGGTGGAGCCATCCTCTGGGTGCAGCAACTCAGCCCTCTTCACATCCAGGGGGCTACTCCTCCCCCCACATCAAACACAGGCCAGCCTGTTGCTATCTCACCTACTCCTCCCTGGGGTCAGGACACTTCCCAGACCCTGTCACATCCAAACCCAGACAGGCAATACACAACCAGGCAGAGGCACACAGGATGGTTTAAGACAAGAAACCAGCCACTTCTAAAAGCGTGTTTTCGAAACACACAATTCAAAAACCATCTTCACAAAAAGATGTGTTATTAAATTCTGAGTTCAGGCACACTAAACTCCATCTCTCCATCTTATGCCTATGGGAAGATATGCTGGAAACATGGGACTCAGCATTCCCCATTCTGTCCTATGGGCAAGATGGCCTTGCAACAGTGAAAAACGAATTTGGCAGTATTTCACTGTCAGGACATGGTACACACCTCAGTACATGTCCTACCTTTCACATACACTGCACCCTGCCCAGGGGGTACCTTGGGCCTACTATAGGGGTGTCTGATGTGCATAAAAAGGGAAGGTAAGGCCTGGGAAGTGGGTGCACTTTGCCAGGACAACAAGGCAGTTAACAAACTGCGAGCAGGCACTGCAGTGGCAGGCCTGAGATCTCTTCTTAGGGCTACTTGTGTGGGTGGCACAATTAGTGCTGCAGGCCCACTAGTAGCATTTGCATTACCAGACCTGGCACACATAGTGCACTTTACTAGGGACTTTACTAGTAAGGCAAACATACCAATTATGGACAACCAATTACCATAACACTTTATACAGAGAGCATATGCACTTTGGCACTGATCAGCAGTAGTAAAGTGCCCAGAGTCCTAAAACCAACAAAAACAGGTCAGAAACAATTCAGGAGGAAGGCAAAAAGTTCAGGGATGACCCTGCCAAAAGGTCCAAGTCCAACATTACAATACCAAGGAAACTTCTTACGCCGGTTACAGATGTGGGGGCCTGAGCCGCCTGAATGTCATGAACGTTCGCAGGGTCCGGGGACAGTTTTGAGTAAAACGATATCCGAAAAAGGCTATCTCTTTCTGGAGAAAAGCACACTTCTCTCGATGAAGGGTGAGACCACTGTCTCGCAGTTGCTGGAACACATCTCGCAAACGGTCTAAGTGTACTTCCAGGGTGGGGGCATGCACAAGAATATCATCACTTACATTGAGAACCCCACTGATGCCTGTCAGAACTCCTCGAATGGTGTCTTGAAAAATTTCTGCAGCGCTGGAAACCCCAAAACTAAGTCTCTTGTATCTTCGAAGTCCCACGTGCGTTGAAAAAGTGGTTATGGCCCTTGACTCTGGATCCAGCAGAAGTTGGTGGTATCCAGCTCGGAGATCCATTTTGGAGAACCAACGAGACCCGCTCACCTCGGCCACGATGTCATCAACAGTGGGGGTCAGATGACGCTCCCTCTTTATCGCATGGTTGGGTAACCGCATGTCAACGCAGATTCTCACCTCATCTGGTTGTTTGGGTTTCCTGGCTACAACGATGGGTGACACCCAGGGAGTCGGTCCTTCGACACGCTCAATGATATCCGCCTCTTCTAGCTTCTTCAACTCCTGCTCTACTTTCGGCCGTAAGTGAAACACGACTCATCTATGCTTAAGGGCCACGGGCTGAATGGTGGTGTCCACATGGAGCCGGACCATATGATCCTTCAGACATCCGATTCCTTTGAACAGGACCTTGAACTTATCCACCAGCGACTCCACGCTCTCTTGGTGAATTGCGCAAGCGAATGCCACCAGTTGTAGATGTTCGGCCGTTCTGCAGCTTAACAGCATCCCAGAGCCTTCCTGGGTTACATAAACTTTGGCTCGAGTGGAGTGAGAGTCATGAGAGATGTCAGTGGTGAAAACTCCAGCCAAAGGAAGAGAGATGGTTGACCCGTAAGCGAACACTTGGGTCGATGTTGGCCTCAAAGACGGCTTGACGGGAAGAGTCTGAAGCAGGGAGCTTGCCATGATGTTGATAGACGACCCGGTATCTATGAGTGCCTGAATAGGGTGTCCTGCCACCAGAAAGCTGCACTTCGTAATTCACTGCTTAGGACATCCATTTGGTTGCATTGCATGGATCACATGTATCGCTCCCTCCACATCTTCGTCATCCATGTCCTCTTCGCTTTCCACGATTTGGGAATTATCCATGACATTCACTTGCCTGGTTCGTGGTCTCCTCCGTGACGTGGCATACTTTCGCGAAATGGTGAAGTTTGTTGTACGCAGAACACTTTTTTCCTTGAGCTGGGCATGGCCCCTGGTGGTGAAATGGTCCTCCACAACCATAGCATGTCCTCGCAGTAGATGGTGGTTTGCTTTGCTCCAACTTCTTGGCTGGATTGCCAGACGCCACTGCGTTAACGTGCTCTGTCTTCACCTGGCGTTGTAATGCTGCTTCCATGTGCGCCGCGCGCACCTTTGACAATTCCTTGGACCTTCCCATCGTCAACATGTCCGCCATGGACATCCCAGGGACCTGAAGTATCTGTTCCCTCAGTTTGACAGAAGCGCAACCCTGGATAAATTGCGCCCGTATCTTGTCATTTGCATCGGGCAGCGTGCAAGTGCTTACCAGTTCTCGAATTCTGGCATAAAAAACTTCGACCGACTCTTCCGGAAGCTGTCTCGCTTGCCTCAGTAGGAAACGTTCATAGTCGGGGTTGGCAAGCGGCTCAAAATGCGCCGTCAGGGCTGCCTTCAGTGTGTCGTATGTATGAGGAGGGCCTGCCTCTGTCACGGATTTCCACAGTTTGTGGATAGCAGCGTCACCAAGATGTAGTAGCATGGGGCGCAGTCGCTCAGCTTTGAGGCCCACCGCTGCAAAATATGTTTCCAGCCGATCCACCCAATCTTTCCACTTGGCCGCTTGCGCCGACGGCGGCCCTTCCATCATGATCGGCTCAATGGGCTGTATGGTGGTCATCATGCGAGTGCCTTGCAGGTTCTGGGGGTCCATAATGGGCTCAACAGCACGTAGAAATGTGTGTCTGGGGGACCGGGTGCAAACAGGATATTTGGCCCTCTGATGCCTCCCTGCAGGTGTTAAAGATTGCAGGAATCGCTGTTAGCATGAGCTGAAAGCCATTTTGTACTTGGCAGCCATTTTAGTTAGCCATGTGCTCGCCATGTGCTTTCTCCTTCTTCCAGAGTTTTGCACATGCTCAGAGAGGCCCAGCTGGTAGAATGCACCTGCTCCTAGTATAGAACTGTCAGGCTATTCTTACTCATGTAAGCAGTTTAGTCTCCCCTCCCACTTTGTGGAGCAAGCAAATTTTGTATACCCATATTAGTCAATAAGCATGCTTGTATGTGCTAGGACCTCCCCTTGATTTTATGCTGACTATGTAACAAATACATATATAAGGACCCTGTTCTCTGCACTCATTAGAATGCCTCCTACAGTGGCCTGCGGGTACCGTAAGATGCAATCTCCCTCATCTGAGGTTAATAAAACATGTTTTTTTGATATTACAGCTTCTGTGCCAATCTCTTCTTTGTTGGTCTTAAGGACCAGATGTATCAGTGAACCCCTAAGAAGGTTTTTATTTCTACAGATGGCGCCCGAAAGTGGGACTCATCGGTGAAGCGGCTATCCAAGGGAGTGGTCTTGAAGGGAGACAGGAATCTACTGAGGAGTACAGGACAGGAATCTACTGAGGAGGTACCCTGCGCACGGAGATTGTTTTGTCTTCCAGCCCAGTATATTTCTGGTCTTCCTGCTCTGATCCTCCAAGTGTTTGCCGCTCCCGACTGAGAACTTCTTTGGCGTGAGTATTTTAAAACGACCGTTAGGTCACTCAGAACTTGGCAGTTGGAATCTGGACACCATTTGATTGGTAAGAGCCGTTTTGCGGCACTTGCTGTTGGTTTGATGCCTTTGATTGGTAAGGTAGTTTTAGTAACACTTACTGTGGCTTTGTTTGTATGATTGGCCAATTTTGGAATTTGTTTTGTAAGTTATATATGCATTGCAATTCATATAGGCAGGTAATGAGGAGATTTTTCTCTAAACTTTGAAAATTTGAACGGCACACATTGTGTTAAGTGTCACTTGGAGTATAATATTATATATGCTATAATATTTTTGGCGTGCCTGCTTCTAGCACACTTTTGTTGAAAGTGTTGCTGTTTTGGAGGTACCGATATGGATTTAGGAAGTACTCAGTTGAATACCCTCAGAGGGGATACCTAAATAGGTTTAGGTATAGTAAAAAGATATTTCTTCCTTGGTGACTAAGTACCCCATGGAACTAAATATGTACATAAAACGGATCCGGATCTGCACACTTAGTAACATTCATAAGTGGTGATATGCAGAGCGCTTTTTGAGTGTTCTACCAGCCAAAACTGGCGAATTTGGTGTATTTTGGCTTCTTGACCATGGAACAGTTTTTTGGGCTACTTTTGAGAGCTCTTCTTGTAAATATGACTTACAATTAGTATTTACAAATAGGTTGGTCTTGCGTACACTTTGTAAGCAGTCCTAAGTGTTGATTTGTGGGTTAAATGTGTGTTTAAATGTCTATGTGGGGTTTTTGGTTTGACATTGGTAATACTTGTGTGAGTACTCTGTGTACGAATGGCTAGCTTTAAGCGCGCTGTGTTGTGTCCTTCTGTAACTGTCTGGAATGAGCTCAATGAGTTTGTTTATGTTTTTTGCTGTCATCATTCTGTTATGCAAAATGTCATTTAGTTACTTACATATTAAATAAAAATCCAGAAATAAATTATGTAACATATGCTAAACAGCTGCATGTTACTATTTAAATTGACAGAGTACGACACTGTACATGTGTGCAAATTGCCACAATGCTAAACATAAAATTAGAATTCGTATTCAATAGGATTAAAATAGGCCTCATACAGAGGAATAAAAACGAAATTGTGTGTTTTGTAATCAATAGACTTAAATACACAATGTTACAGCATTTTCCTTAAATACATTGTATTAGACATTAAAAGGCATGCACATCATATGAGTGAATTTGGTCGTTGCTGAACTAAATACACATTATAGAAAGATAGATTTGACTGCATTGAAATGCCTCAGTTTTTAAATAGACTGTGACATGCTTTTCTCTCAGCACCCGAGAAAAAGCTTTCCGACAGCTGTGTTTAAACTGACTAACTGAAAAGAAACTGTTTGACACAGCAAATGGGGATTTAACTCTGTCAGGGTATTTCAAATAATAAAGGGGTTTTTTCCTGAGAAAGGCGTGAAAATTCGACGCCTGCTGACAAACAACAGCTGCATAAATAGCATATGGCTATTCCTGCTCACGGCCACAGACAGGAATGCTGCGTCAGCGACATTTTAAGTCAGTTTAAAACTGGTATAAGGGCCTGCATTATTTTAAAAGTTTCAAAAAACCAGTTTCATTATTTTGGATAACAGAGAACAAAATTGAAAGTAGGGATTTCCTTTCTTAATGCCTTTTTTATAAGTACATCTATGGTTCTGATGTTAAATGATAATTGTCCTTTTAAAAAGTGGCGCAGACTTTTCCTGTTTCAAGTAAGGCTTCTGTGCTTAGGGTTATGAATGAATGCGTTTAAATATGATAGGCTACGAATGAAGCTTGCTTTTCAAATGTGGAATCATCAAAATGGTTGGTTTTGATTAAAAAAATAAATAAAATTAATTATATGAGAAAAAAATATATTGTTAAACACAAATGCTTTAAATTCGTTTTTTCATCTTTATAAAGTCTAATCATCATACTGTGAATTCCTAGCATCAAAGTTGAATTTAAGCAGTGCTGTACCGCAATAAGAAGGGAACTTAAATGTGAAATGTCACTTTACCCAGCCGTACAAAACTTATTTTTATAAGGGTATATCTTATACATTTCTGATTTCCCATTCCTGGGCTATCTAGAGAACACTCTGGGGGTTCCTATTATGCAAAAATATTGTAGGATATTCATTTTTAAGTGCCCCTACCACCAAAGTCGAAATTGAGCTAAATTCACAATTTTACAAGCAGTTCTACCACTCAAGGCAGTTTTAACGTGCTCTTAGGCTTCAATAAAAGTATACATATGCAAATATAGAACAAACAGCTGATCTCTGTATTACTAGACTACACACCACACACTGTACATAAATGAAAATAAGTATACAAAAGAGCAGACGTTATTATCCTACCTTTAAATTAGTAGCAAACGGATCGGACAGGACTGCGTTTTAGCTGTGATTCTCCAGAGTTGCTTTGCATTACGAAAACCGCATGGCAAGCCTTGCACAAACAAAATGAGCAGCTGCTGAACGGGTCAAAGGTCGGAGTTCTGCATTTAGCAACTTAGCAGGGTGAAGGGTAATGTTTGCTGGGACACTTCGACCTTCGAAAGATTTTTTGAAAGACGAGATGATAGCGCAAAGAGAGGAAGAGAAGCTTTGCTTCCTATTTTTGGCAAACACACGTTTAGCGCAATCATATGAAACGAAGGAAGACAACACTCAGTTGAGCATTGATCTGCCATTTATATAAAATAATGGTTTTAGTTTAAAGAATACTGTGTAGGGGCTACGATAAGGAGGAAATGGATTTTAGTTTGCATTCATGCGCCCTCATGTTAATCTAGTACAATTGCTGTAGAAATTGATTTAAAGTTAACTCAATTTGCATTGTGTTAGACTGAATCAGAGAATAGCCACTTTCTAAGATATCTCCTACAAGTTTGTTTGTGCCCAGTTGCTACAAATAGGGGTTGAAAGTGTTGACAGAAGTAAAACCTGTTTCAGGTTTTCCTACTGTCAAAATGGGGGAAGGAGGCTAGCTCCTCTACAAATTAAGGGTAGGCAAAATTATGTTTTCTCTCTTCTTTTTCTCACTTTTTTTTGAGTCTGTCTAAAGCTGTCTAGGAAATGGCCATGTGACAGTTAAGGCACTTTGCATTGTTCATAAGGCGGCACACAAAATGGGGCCTAAACCATTACAGAGAATGTTTACTTGGTACTCCCCAGCTAGAAGTCTTCGTTCCTCGGCAGCCCACCTAGTATGTACCCCACGAGTCAAGAAAACCCGACTAGGAGGTAGATCATTTGGCTATGCAGCCGCAAGGCTATGGAATGAACTACCAAGTGAACTCAGACAGACTGATGACTTACTGCAGTTTAGAAAAAGCTAAAAACCAGGCTCTTTCCAAAAGAATAGCCTTGAGAGATTGGCGCATGATGATTCATAGTTTTATAGCTGCACAGTGATTTAGGTAATCCCAGCGCCAGGATGCCCGTTGGGTGACAGCTGCGCTATATAAATGCTACTTACAATTACAATTACAATTGGCTATTCTGTAATACTGTTTTAAAATTGTTAGAATTAATAAAAAGATGAAACACATAAGCTATGTTACTGCCCATCCTGTATGAAAGAATGAGTAGAACAGATTGATGTTCCCTTATTTGATCTTTAAGGAAAATTGTATAGTGGCGGTTTCTGTTCAAAAATCTCAGGTGGCAACACTATTATTGTTTATGTTATTCTCATGTTCTATACAGTTTTGCAAGGGCATTGCTAGTCTTTTATTAGCTAGTCTGTGTAAATAAGCTGACAGCCCTTATTAGAGCTGGAGATAGGGTTTTTTTTCCTTTTGAAAATGATGTTGCATAGTCCAGATCGTGAAAAGTACAATGCAGGAAAGACGCTCATGTGATCCTTAGCAAACATTTTGAAGGAAAATATTGTTTTATAGGAGTTTGTTTGTCATAACATGTTCTGCTGGAGAAAATGTACTCACTATGTTGAAGTTTAGTTCTTTTTGCAATAAGAATCCCTGTTAGATTAGCAGTTTTAGATTTTCCTGCTGCACCTATAACATGAGAGCATGGTCCTAAGCATAACATGTAAGAGAAATTATTTTACAAGTGTCTGCAGTCCTGTACAAGTAATGTAAAATCTATGAGTAAAAGTGTAGAACATTTCCTTTTTCTGGAGGGTTCTTCAGATTAGTAATATAGGAATACACCAATGTAAGTATTTGGAGTATGTCTGTATTGTTTTTCTCTTTTCCTCAGAATTTAGTAAATGAACACAGACTTCCTTGGCTGTTTGGGATTGGGTGATGTATTACTCTTGTCAGTTCACCAAAACGTTCCTTTTATACTTGCCAATAGGTCCAGGGTTTTCTACTCTCAGATAGATGAAGTGGTTCTTGGGTGCCTTGCTAATGTATGGGGCGCCCCAAGACTAAGGAAGTATTCTGAGACTATCCTCTCTGTTGTTAGATTATTTCTGTGCCTTGTCTAAAGACCTCTTGTTCTGTCCACCAATAGATATTTGCTGCCTTACAACCATTGCCAGAGGGGCCCGGACATCAGATCCAGCCTGGGAGTCAGCGCCACTCCAGTTTGAAGCCAAAGTTAAAGGAACCAGCATAGGCGTTGCTGGCAACTAGGACCTCAGTGAAGGCGGAAGCACTGGGACGTGAAGTGTGTACCCCTGCCACTGTCTTGGGCGAAAGACGGGGTTACAAATCAGGATGGAGAAATCTTTGTGTGGATCCAGTTTTTGATGCCCAGCTGAGAGAGTCACAGAACGACAAGGACGGCAAGGAGGCTTTGCTTGAGGTGACCCCCTTTGAAACAAGGGTTGCTTCAGGCCTCTTAATCCTGGTCCCAAGTGAATGCAAGTCTACGCCTTTGTTTGTTGATCAAGAGATGCCCGAGCACACTGGGTACAATTTGTGCCCCAACAAAAGAGCAGTGCGCCAGAGGTGCAATACAGGAGTTAGGGAAGGACTTGAGTTTAGGGTACAGGTGCTATGCCCTTGGTGCCTGTTAGATTAAAGTGAAGAAAACTGGTGCACTGCCTGAGACACTGGACAGGATCATTTAGGGTATTTGCCCTGGGGGGGTGATTGTCCTATCCTGAAAGAAAGACTTTTCCTTCTCCGTGATGCTTGAGTTGCGAGTTGTGCAGCTCCACCGTGGGAACAACAAGAGCCTGCCTGTGAGGCTCAAAACGGACACAGGGAGAAGACTCCCCTCTGGCTGGTGGTTGTACTACAATTTCCCAAGGACTCTTTTTTTTGTTAGTAATGTACCCCTTTGGTCGTCCCATTTTTTTTGGAGGAGCAGCCCTTTGCGGCTCCTTGTCCTAATTCCTATGGCCCTGTGTGGTCCTCCTGGTCCCCCGAAGCCACAATTGTTTTTGTAATAATATGTCTGATTGCTTTAATATTTTTTAAGAGGAATGTTTATTCTGCACGAGAAAAGTTCATCTGAGCATGTTACTTTACTCTTTCCTTAAGTATATTAATTGATAATTCAGCCCTCATAAAAATACTGAGAAAGTCTATTGAAAATGTTTTTATTAGGTATGTGCTGTTGGCTATTTTGAAATTGACTTGACGAGCCCCCATCAGAGCCCTGAAACTTAAAATTAGACTAGATGGTTTTGGTATTTGCTTTCTGCTTAGGATTGGAAAATATTGAGATTTCTGTTTGAGATAATAGTCATTATTCTCTCTTGCTACCTGTATGACCCAATGCTCTGTTCACTTTGTACTCCTGCTTATACCTTGTATATACCTGCTTAATGAAATGTTTAGAATGTAAATGCCCACCTAGCATAGGATGTTGATGAATTTATGAGAAGAAAATGTGCAAAATATTTTCTATGTCTCTACTAGATCATGGGAATGTCTTTAGCTCATGCTAAAAGGATCGTCTGTTAAAGATTGCAGGAATCGCTGTTAGCATGAGCTGAAAGCCATTTTGTACTTGGCAGCCATTTTAGTTAGCCATGTGCTCGCCATGTGCTTTCTCCTTCTTCCAGAGTCTTGCACATGCTCAGAGAGGCCTAGCTGGTAGAATGCACCTGCTCCTAGTATAGAACTGTCAGGCTATTCTTACTCATGTAAGCAGTTTAGTCTCCCCTCCCACTTTGTGGAGCAAGCAAATTTTGTATACCCATATTAGTCAATAAGCATGCTTGTATGTGCTAGGACCTCCCCTTGATTTTATGCTGACTATGTAACAAATACATATATAAGGACCCTGTTCTCTGCACTCATTAGAATGCCTCCTACAGTGGCCTGCGGGTACCGTAAGATGCAATCTCCCTCATCTGAGGTTAATAAAACATGTTTTTTTGATATTACAGCTTCTGTGCCAATCTCTTCTTTGTTGGTCTTAAGGACCAGATGTATCAGTGAACCCCTAAGAAGGTTTTTATTTCTACACAGGTGTTATCTGTTGTGAACGAAGAACTGCCCCTCTAATTGGTGAAGTCAGATATCTGTGGTGGTGGCAGGAAGGACTGGTTCTTTGTTGAGGAAGAACGTCTGTCGTGTAACAGGGAGCACACACCACTCACTTGCAGGAGCACTGTCCCAGCAGGCAAAGGACAGGTGCCAGGATGATCCTGGAGTCACTCCACGCACTGTATGCAGTGCACCAGCCCACAGCAGTCGGTGCCAGTCGCTCCGTGCGTCAGGATGGGGGCGTGGCTTCAGCGCTGGGCCTGACGCGCGAGCACGTGCCCCTGCGCAGGAGCGAATTGCCGGAGAAACTCACCGCCGCTGCAGGCCAGATGGATGCAAACGCTGCTCGCAGACGGTGGCGGCCTGCCCCAACCAGGCATCCACGACGTCACTCTCCAAGGCAGCGTAGGGCAACAAAATCCACTTCCGATGCCCAGGAAGCACCCGGGCCTAGACGAGGGTGGCGGATGCAGGAAAACAGCGTCGAAGGTACGTGCGGGGTCTACTACCCCCTCGTCGCCAGTTGTTGTGTGCTCACTCCGGTTGGTATGGAGTGGGCACACCAAGTTGCAGAAGAAAAGAACACGCACACACTCCAGTAGCACATTGGGGTGGTTCCGAATCCCTCATCCGATTCCGGCTGCCCCTTTTATTATCCCTCCTGTATCCGGCCCCTCCTTTACATGGGCACTACCATTGTAAAGGCAACCTGCGGACATAACAACGAAACATACCCCTCGGCGGACCATAGGATGGTAGGGTCCACCAAACATAACATCTGTATGCTACTTCAATGTCACCCCAAATCAATTACAATTTTCTGAAACCCCACACAGCAGCTTATTCAGACAGCACGACATTGCAGTAAAGAACTGAAAACCATGCCCTGTCACCTGTGCTGCAATTCCTCAGACTCACCAGGCTACTACTCTGCACTTCTGTTTTAGTCCCTTTCCCATACCAATTAACTGATCATCCGAATTAGGCATAAAAATAAAATTCATGTTTGGAGACAGGTGCACTCTTTAGTAGCAGAATCTGTCAAACCTTTCATTAGCATCAGAAATCTAATAAATAAATGCAATTACTAGATACTAACCGTGCATGCAATCCAGCTATATGCAAATCAGTCTTGACCCTGCTCCAATGGGGCCATTCCAACCCAAACTGCCAGGCCACGTTCTACCTGAACTGGAAAGCAAGCAACCTAGGACCGGTTTTGCCCTAGTTAGGGCTCATCAGCCGGGTATAGCTTTGTTTCAGTGACACAGTCTGCACGGGACCCACGTCTGGTCGTACCCAACTGCTGAGCCCATAACAAAACTAAAACCGGTCCTGGGGTGCTTGTCTTCAAACTCAGGGAGGACCTGACTTGGCTGTTTGGGCTGGACTGTTCCCATTGGAGTAGGGACATGAATGATTTGCATATAGTTGGGTCCAAAGTGAGGTGACATGGTGTGCAAAATAACAATGGTTTGGGATGCGGCCCAAGTAAGTACGAGTGGATGAGAATAATTCAGGCATCCCATCCATCACTTTTTGTATACTTTAGTATGTTGCCCTATGTTGGACAGGTTTGCCCAGACATGGGTCGCATGCACAATGTGTCACTGGACCCAAGCTATACCTGGCTGATGAGCCCGGTCCTGGATTGCGTGTGTTCCGGTTCAGGGAAGACCTGGTTTGGCAGGACTGTTTCCATTGGAGGAGGGTCAATAACTGGGTCCAAGGCATAGTGTTCAAAATAACAATGGATTGAGATGCAGCACTGAGTAATGACCAGTGGCTATGAGATTATTTCAAGCACTCCATCCATCACTTTTTGTATACTTTAGAGGGAACTGGATCAGGCAGGTAGTTAGAGTCATCGGCCAAAAACATAATCTCATCTGTTAATTTTATTATGTATTTCCAGTATACTTGGATTTAATTTCTGACAATGTACCTGCATCTAGGTAGTCTCTAGAATAATGATAAATCTGAAATATAACCACAGTGAAGGGATTTGGATGCCAGCAGACAAGTTGAGTATCATCTGCCTTAAGTTAATCTTTCAACCTGAATTGTTGCAGCAGAATGACTAAGAGAGACTATATAAATTTTAAACAATAGTGGGGAGATTGTAACTTCCAGAGATACTCCCCATAAAAAGCGGCTTGGTCTGTAATATTAATGGCCATGCTGAATTGATTGGGAGCTGTTTGAAAGAAATTAGGTTGTTGAAGCTAAAACAGTGCCATAAATTCTAATGGTGGTGCGACTTTGTAGCAAAATGGTATGGTTGAGAGTATTGAATGTGTCAATGAGGTATCACCATATCCACCATCATTCTTAGGTCTTGATGCTTCTGCCAGGTCTAAACCATACCAAGCAATCATTGTTTTGAAAGTAATTCTTTACTTGCAGAATTCAGCAATTAATGAAAGTAGAGCAATACGCCAAACTTTTTTGGGATCTCAAGGGTCCAACATATTTTATTTTAACAATGGCCAACTTATAGCTTATTTAATTTGGTTTAATTGGTTGGGAAAATACCAGTCAAAAAAGAAGCATTTACAATTTTTATTAAATAAGGTGCCATTTGTTAAAGTATGTTTTCTCCAGAAACTCATAAGTTAGTCCTCAGGCATACCTGACTGTCTTCTATTAGTAAGCAGATTCATACAGGAATTGGTGTAAATAGGTCTAAAGGTGGTAAATGGCTATCGTCAGCAAGGATGGTACTTGAAATATCATTAAAGGAAGTAAGGTTGCCAGTTGATCCTCTACTGACTCCTGGTTACCAAATTCCTCTCTAATCATTTGAATATTTTCAGAGAAGAAATCTGATAGATTGTCCATCAATGTGAAATAGTCACAGAGATAGTGGAAGCTCAAATGCTCAAAAGCTGTTGTTTTTTGGAATAATGTAAGCTTTTAGCAGCCTTAATAAAAAAGCAGTATTTATGTAGCTCATGAGCAAGGTTTACTCTAACAGTGTTGTTATATGTTTTCCTGCATTGCTTTTCAGGTTTCCTCAAGATACAATTCTCTTGTTTAAGGGAAGATGTCAGCCACATGCTGCCAGCATGATTTAGGTTTATAGTTTTTGATTGTGTAGTGCATGAGTTCTCCAGGATAACCTCAATAGGGTTGTATAAAACATTGATCATTTCAGAAGGATTTGAGATATACCATTGCTGAGAGAAGTATAATAACCAGATTATTGATTTGCCAGCTTGGATACTTTATTATTGGTCCATGATCTAATGTTCATGGTTACTGCTTTCTTTTTGTAACTGGAGGCTTCACAGTGCTTGTCTAAAAAATATAATAAAGGAGAATGAAAAGAGGTCAGACCATGATAAGAACATACTATCAGAGCAGATGTAGCTAAAATTAGGTCAAACTGATGGTCTGCTTTATGGTAGTGGCCAATAACTTTTGGATTTGACCAAGATTAATCATGGCAAGCATTAAAGAGTGTACACTGATATTGGAAGTTGATGTTGATGTGCCCCAAAAATTAAAATCCACTAGGATTGTAAAGTGGGCAGGGCAAAATTGAGCTTGTAAAATGACCTTATTGAACTAGATGAAATATTGCAACTGTTTGTGGTCTGTAAATTAAAATACATTCAGTAATCTTCTTAGAATTTGATGTCAGCTTCTGGAAACTGTGAATATGGAGAGTTGATTATTTTTGTGGAATCCTTAAAAATAGTGGTAACCCCACCACCCTGCTTGCCAGAGCAATCTGTAGGAGACTTTTGTAGCCTGCAGGGGTAAAGTCCTCAAGCAAACATACATATAAATTATTATTGATTTTTGAGTCATTAGGCCTGCTTCACAAAGGTGAACTTACACTTTTGTGTAAGTTTACGATTGTTTGCTACTCATAAAGGTAGTTCACTGGTAGTATCTTTATGACTGAGGAGCCTCAGCACACAAAAAGATAGAACAATACATCTGTTCATATGTGGAGACTCTGCAGTCATATAAATACTACTAGTAAAATACCTTTGTGAATAGCACACAGTCATAAATGTACACAAATGTGTAAGTCTACCTTGGTGAATCAGGTCCTTTGTTGATCTATCTATCCTATTTGGCTTGCATAACATTATTTGACCTTTTGTGCAAAAGGTTTTTGTAAAAATGCAGCTTTGCACTATTCAGTGATATGTGATTTTTGTCAAGTAGGGTAGAACGCTGTCGGGTTTAGGCATTATTAATGTGAAAAAAATGCATTACTAGTTGGGGTGGGAGGTAGTCCACCTCACGTTATCAAGTCACTATTTTTGTTAGATTCTGTAAAGGTTTCAATAATTTAAACCTGAGCTTAGTCCCTGGTAGCTATAGTAGAAAGCAGGCAGGCTTAACTTATGAACATGTGTAAAGCATTTAGAAGTACCAAAACAGTTATACATTTAAAAACACAACATAATAAAAATCCCATTCCAATTTATATGAATAGAGAATAATTTAACAAACTAAACAACAAAACTCCAACAAAAATAGCACCCAAGAAATGTTAAGCATCAACCTCAGTCATCTGGTTGCGCTTGACAGAGGCCTAGAAACGATTTGGGGCCCACCACAATGGAGTGTGGGTTGGCTTCTGAAAAAACGTTTGACCCGGTCAGATGTTTTGCCTTTTGACTTGGGCCCTGATTTAGAGTTTGGTGGACGGGTTACTCCATCACAAACATGATGGATATCCTGTCTGCTGTATTACAAGGATATAATGGACTTGTAATACAATCCCTGCTTTCCCAATAGCAAACTTTCACTTCAATTCTCATACTTGCAGTCTTTTGGGACTGCCCAAAAGTGGGGGACTTCTTGGAACATACTGTGTCTCCCTTTTTATGCCCTGACTTGTAACAGTATAGAAACAGACCAGCCCTCTTGGGGTCAAATGGTTTCTTCCCCTTGTACCCTTCACACTTTGGTTCGGAAAAAGCACAGGATTTCTCCTCCTGAGGAGACTTTTGAGGATGTTTTTGAGACTCCACTCTTTTTATCCTTGTTTCTCCCCTCTTTCCCCTGAGGCAGCTGCCTGGGGTCAGACAACATAGACTAGATGGTGGTGCAACTCTGAAAGACAAATAAATATAAAATGCTTCTTCAGGATTAGGATGTATAGCCCATAGTTGGAAATGGCCCTTTTTGCAGGGTTATCCCCAAACCTTTTGCTTCTTCCTCCTATTTTTTCCTGACCTGTGTTTGTTGGCTATAGGACTCTGGGCACTTTACCACTGCTGATCAGTGCTAAAGTGCATATGCTCTCTGTGTAAATTGTTATTGGTTATCCATGATTGGCATATTTGATTTACCAGTAGGTCCCTAGTAAAGTGCACTGAGTGTTCCAGGGCTGGTAAATCAAATGCTACTAGTGGGCTTGCAGCACTGATTGTGCCACTCACATGAGTAGCCCTGGAAAGATGTCTCAGGCCTGCCACTGAGGTGGCTGTGCGCAGTTTGTTAACTGCCATGTCGACTTGGCAAGTGCACCCACTTGCCAGGCCCTAACCTTCCCTTTTCTTACATATAGGGCACCCCTATGGTAGGCCCAAGGTACCCCCCTGGGCAGGGTGCAGTGTATGTGAAAGGTAGGACATGTACTGGTGTGTGTAACATGGCCTGATAGTGAAATACTGCCAATTTCGTTTTTCACTATTGAAAGGCTATCTTGCCCCATAGGACACAATGGGAAATGCTTTGTAACATTTTACAAGTATATCTTCCCATAGGGATATGATAGAAGATGGAGATGGTATCCCTGAACTCAGGATTTAATAACACATCTTTTAGTAAAGATGGTTTTTAAATTGTGTGTTTGAAAATACCACTTTTAGAAAGTGGCTATTTTCTTGTTCAACCATCCTGTGTGCCTCTGCCTGCTTGTGGATTGACTGTCTGGCTTTGGAGTGACAGGGGCTGAGGTGGTGCAGTGGCTCCAGGAGTCTGGATGAGTCAGCACTAGGCTGAATAGGCCTGATCTGCATTTGGAGTGGTGGGAGGAGTAGCACCTGTAAATGAATAGGGCTGTGCCTGCCTTCCACAATGCTGGCTCCGCCCCCCAGTGGTGTGTCTGGAGCCAAGGCTCACACTGACAATGGATGTTGTTGTGCACTTGCAGAATTCCCCCCAGAACTGGTTTGAACTGGGCTCAGAGCCCCTTGCACAAAGAGAACAAAGATATTTTGGGGTATAAGTATTAGACCTAAAGCCCCTGAACTTTAGATCATTCCTGGATTTCAAGAGGAACCTTTGCCAAGGAGAAGAGCTGGAGAGACTGAGGAGAAGTATTGCCCTTGCTGTGTGTCTGGGGTTGGCCTGCAGTTGCTGTTTCTGCCAAGGAAAGGAGAAGGACTTTGCTGTGTGCTGTGTCCCTTGCTTGAAGGAGATCTCCAAGGGCCTGAAGTGAGCTGGCCTCCTTTTCAGAAGTCTCAGGGACACAAAGAGTTCACCCCCAGCTCCCCTGAACTCTGCTGTTGGGAGTTCTGACCTGCCAAGAGGTGCCTGTGCCAGTTTTGGGCCTCTGGAAGTTGTTGCTGCTGTTTGGGAGCTGGAAAAGAGAAGACACTCAAAGAACTACAGAAATCGACGCATCGATCTTCTTGCGGCTGTTTCTCCGACGCATCTTCACAGCGCGAGAAGAATTTCCATGCATCACCGCTGCGAAAACCGTCGCAGGGCCTGTAGTCGCTGCAAGAATCGACGCATCGAGGGATCGCGGCTGAAGAGGACTGACGCAGCGTAGCGCAACGCCGCCGTATCAATCGCCGACGCATCCCGGATTTCCACGCATTGTACCTGTGCGGCAAGTTCTTCCGATGCATCACCTGCGGGCCAGACCGGCACGAAGAATCGAAGCATCACTCCCCATACAGACCGGAATCGACGCAACCCTTCCTCTTCATGCAGCGGGACTGTCGCATTGCCTCCTCAGGGTCTCAGGAGGGTCGCATCTCTTTGTTTTCCGATGCTGCAGCTGTTTGGCTTGGTGAACTTTGACACAACTACAGGTACTTTGGGGAAAAGTCACGCATCCATAGTTTTCTATGGTACAAGTTCTTGAAACCTTTTGAAAGTCATATTTTTAACTGTGTATGTTGGATTTTTGTTGTTTTGGTCTTGTTTAGTTTAGATAAAGATATTTTATTTTTCTAAACTGGTGTGGTGTACTTTTGTGGTGTTTTCACTGTGTTACTGTGAGTGTTGGGACAATTACTTTACACATTGCCTTTGGGATAAGCCTGTCTGCTCGTGCCAAGCTACCAAGGGGGTGAGCAGGGGTTATCTAAAGTGTGTATCCCCCTTACCCTGACTAGAAGCAAGGGTCCTTATTTGGACAAAGGTACCTACCTCTGCCAAATAGAGACCCCGATTTCTAACATTGGTGGTCAGCGGTGAGGATTTGAACCTGTATTTGTACTTGACCCACAGTGATTGGTGTACATCACTACTTTAGTGCAGACCACTACGCAACCACATAGTGTGTTTTGTTTTTGGTTCTATTTTTGATCTGACCCTTGAAGTATCCACGCACCATGTCTCAGAAGGGTAAACCAGCAAGCGATGTTGCAGAACTGGAGTTTGATATCGAAATGTTAAGTAGTTACAAAGTAGGTCAACTCAAGCAGTTCTGCAGGAACATTGGATATCCCAAGAAAAGCAGCTCCAGGAAAGAGGAGCTACAGAAGGCCTTAAGGGCCCGGTGGGAGGCCAGAGAGGCTGGGGAGGCAGAGGATGCAGAGGTGGATGAGGATGCACAAGGGGATGGTTTCAGATCACAGTATCTGCCTGTGGGAAGAGTTAGCCTCTAGGGCTGGCAGCAATCATTCCTCTAGCAGTTTTTCCCCAGGGGAACTGGAGGAGAACCAAAGGGTCAGGGAGCAGGAGCTAGAAGTCCTGAGAATCAAAACAAAGCAGATGGAGATGGAAATCCAGGCCAAGGCAGAGGAGAGCAGGAGAGCTTATGCCTTGGAAGAAAAGAAATTGATCTTGGCATATGAGCTGAGAATGAGAGAGCTCGATGTGGAGTTTGCGAGGCTTGAGGCCCTGAGTGTCTCAACCAAGCAAAAAGAGATGTGTGTAGCTCAGGAAGTTAGCTTGGCTGGGTTGGAGGTGGAGTCCAGCTCAGATGGTGGCAGCAAAATTGTGTTATCTAGTGCTGAGGGAGAAGTACACACACCCAGAGATGTGGCACCTGACTTGAGGGAGGGGGTTAACATACACCAGGGGGTATAGGTGTGAGAAGTTGGCCTGGTATATGCTGTCCACTAATTAAAGTGGGCACCTTGCACCAGCCCAAACAACCCTTATTGATGATTAGGTCAAAGATAACCTTTATGAAAGCTATCCTGGTGGTAGCTATGGAGAGCAGCCTTCAGGCTTAATCTTGAAGGAATGTAAAGCAGCTTGTTTTACCAGAACAGAACCTCCTGAGTGACCAAATGAAAGGAGAACCACACAAGTGTTATATAAAAAAATATGTATTTATTACTAAACACTCTCTACTAATCTCTATGTGAGATTAGAACATAAAGCACACAATACTTAATCAATAGAACGGCAGTAAATAGCACAATACACAGCGGGCTCCAGGGGGAGACCGAACCATATACTAAAAAAATGGTATAACAACAACGACTTCACTAGACACAGTGCCTAGAGCACGTAGAATCGCTGGGACCCCAAGGAACCACCCAAAGGAGTGACACAGGGAGCCCACGGAGGACGGGTGCAGTATGGGAACACAGATGCGAGTTCTGTACAACTCTATGGGAAAGTTGCGGTTGGAAAATTACAGTTTAAGGACACTTCGGAGAGGACTTCAAGCAAACCCTTTGGAACATAGAACGTTCTAAGGCCAGCACTCTTGTGAGTACCGAGGTACCCGTGTTACCTATCCCAGAGGAGCCGGGTGCATAGAGGTCAAGTGGTGTCGGAAACCCTCGTCGTTTTCAATGGCGTGAAGCAAAGAAGTGCTGCTGCCGGGAAGATGAAAAGTGTCCGGTGGAATCCAAGCCTGGATCCGAGGTGAGAAGAACCTGAAAGCAGAGGGGACAGAGTCTGGGTCACTTCAGGGTGACCAGGGGCTCGATAGACGAATGCCCACCGATGTCGGGTGCTTCAGGTATGAAGATAGGATGCTTGACTCTGCAGCCATGGGGACCAGGAGACGTCGATGATGACCAAAGTACGGAGGTGAGCTGTCCTATGAAAGATGTCGAGTGCTGAGGGGTCAGTGTCCGGATTGAACACCAACAAGCCTTGCCAGAGGCAACTCAGAAGTGCAGAGGAAACAAGTTACAGTGTGGACCAGCAAGGTCCAGGAGACTCTCCAAGCTATGGGAAGTCAGGGCACATCTGGAGCAACCAGAGAAGCCCAAGGAAAATCAAAGTGACCCTCGCCAGGACCCACAGGCCAACGGACCAGGGATCGCGAAGGGACCTCAAGTGGAATCACAAAGCACCAGCCCACGGAGCACTCGTGGAGTGGAGGCCAGAGATCTTCAGTGAAACGTAGTCCAAAGCACAGCCTCAGGGATTGCCAAAAAGCATATGCTGCTGCAAAAGTACACAGTGCACAGGGGTTCAGGTTGCACAGTCCCCACGAGGGATACTGGTCTCAGGATTACTGAAAGAGCAGATCGACCTCAGGGAGGCTCGGGAACCCACCTCCTGTGTTGCAGAAATCTTCGGAGTCCTCAGGAGCTCAGGAGATGCAAACCGGTCAGATGCGTCTAGGTGCCTGAGGCTACAGGGGAGTAACTCCTTTACTCCAAGGGAGATTCTTCTGTTGTCCAGCGAAGTGTAGACCGTCAAAGTACTTGGTTTCTGCTTGCAGAGTTTAGTCCAGGTAAAATCCAAAGTCCTGTAGTCAGGTTTCCCACTTTATACCCAGGGAAGGGGTTGGACTAACTCTGCGGTCCCTCCTAGGGGAGGGTCAGGACAGAGGGGTGGTTACACCCATGTCCTTTGTCCAGTTTCGCACCAGAGCAGGAGCAAATGGCTCCTGCAACTGGTTTGAGCCGGACTATGCATGGGGACACCAAATGTGCCCCCAGGGCAGACTTTCTGGCACTCTAAGAGTGCACACACCCAGCCCCAATACACTAAAGCCTGTCTGGGAGGTGGTCACACCTCCCTGTGACAGGAAACCTATTGTCAGGCCTTCCTCTGCTCGAGCTTGGCCCAGCAGCAGGAGGGCAGACTTGTGTCTGTGGCTGGCAGCATCCATTTTGTGCTGCCCAGGTCGAGAAAGCTGGTACCGGGTAGACCGGTGACCCATAGTAGTGGTTCTACAAGGGAGGAATCATACCTCCCACACCGTTACTGGTGTGGAGGTATGATTCCAAGGTGTTTGACACCAAACACAACATGTTTCTAAGCAGCCGTTTTAAAGTTAGCATTTACCGCAAGGTTATAATGCACTTAAGTATATATGGTTGGCTGCATCACAGACAACCCCGGAGAATAGATTCCGAAGGCTGCAGAGGGGCTCTGCTCATGCAGGGGCACCCTCTCGCACAAAACCCAGCACTCTGCCTTCAGGATTGAATAGGCCTGCCATAGGGGTGACTGATAGGTTTGTATGTGTAGTGATTTAGAATAGATATAGGTAACCTATATCTAAGTAAGGGGTGCATGCACCTCCTTACACAGGCTGCAGTAGAAGACCTGTGGTGTCATTTTGAATGGCCTCTCAGGGGTGGCACAATACATGCTTCAGCCCCTGGGAGGCCTCTGGGGTACCTATGCCCTGGGTACATGGTGTACCATATACTAGGGACTGATAAGGGTACCCCAGAATCCAATCTGGAGTGTACCTAATGTACATGCAATCAATTTAGGGAAAAAGCAGATAGACTGGGGTCCTGAATAGCAGGATCCCAGTCAGACTAGTCAAAACCAGCAAAACACCAGGAAAAAAGTGGGGGTAACCATGTAGTCAGATTCCACCTTCCTACACCAGGTTTATGAGGTAGCTCCAGTGGTGTGCAGTGCCCCTGAAGTGGATTGGGGAACTGACACCGAGATCATAATTCTAGTGGTGGGAGGGACACTCTACTGACTCTAGATGAGAGGTGCAGGGAGAGGGGGTTCCCCCATGGTAGGAGTCCTGGTTTGTGAGTGTGGAGACCGCCCAGAAGACTGTGGGTTGAGTGACAGAGACAGTCAGACACTGTCTTGCCAATTTCAGGAGAGTGGTGTGGGGTACTTGTGTGAGACACTGGATGGTGAGGCAAAGGGTAGCTTGGTTAACAACTGTGGGGGGCTGTGTGATGCAATTGTTGGAGAGCATATTTTAAGTCCCTGTTTTCCAGAGCTATGCCAACACCCGGTGGAGTGTGAGTTCTCTGATTCCAGGGAGCTTGCGCTGGAGGCAGGCCTTTTGGTGGATTCCAGAGGGTCTGAAGAAGCTTTTGGGAGTGATCCCGAGGGGGGTGGCTCAGGTTTTCCCCAACCAAGTGAGGTAGGGGAGGTTTGTGGTAGCCCAGGTAGGTCCCAGTGTAGTGGGAGGGGTGTAGGGTCCCACATCCTGTCTCAGAGGAGAAGGAGTGGGCTGTGTCCCAAGGTGCTCGAAACCCAGTCTCAGGACCTGGTTGGTTCCATAAGGGAACACCAGGAGGGGGGCCTAGTGTGTACTGGGAGGCCGTTTCCTGAGGGGGATCCCAAAGTGTCAGGTGAACTGGGGAGGACTGCTGTAACCAGCACAACACCAGTTCTGGTGTCTGGCAGCACCGCTCCAGTGAGGAGGGTGCATGAGTCAAGAGAAAAGGGTGAGGGGGGTTGCAGTCCCCAGTGGAAGGACCAGTGGGTCAGGGGTTGCCAGCTCTGAGGTCAGAGTACCCCAGGACTGACCCTGGTGAGGCCACTTCTGCCCTGGGAGGTCTTCATGCTCTGTCAAGTGGACAGGAGGCTGGAGACCTGCGCCAAGCAGACTCTCGTACCACTCATGAGGAGTGTGTTTCCCCTGGGGGGGGTGGTGTACTCCCCCGGAAGTCCTGGGTTGCCAGGCACAGGTCCAGCCTAAGGGTGCAGACCCTGGGTTGGAGGACCAGGTTCAGGGTGTCCCCCCTGACCTGGATGAAGGGGCGACTGCTAACAGTGCCCCTACGAAGTTGTGTTCTGGGAGTACCGCTCCAGGTGGGAGGGTGCAGAGACCCAGGGAGGAAGACAGAGTGTGGGAGAGCCTACCCCAGTATCTTGTCCAGCCGCAGGGTACAGACCCTAGGCTGGTGGGTGTAGGAGAGTAGGATCTGCTTCACATGGGTACCCCCACTTTTTGCTGATGCTTCACTGTTTTTCGACCTTAGTCTGGCTGGGGCCCTGCTAATCAGAACCCCAGCCTAGCTGCTTCCTCTTTAAAATGGTTTCCATGTGCCTTAGGCACATCTCTGATTGGAATCTGGAGTGCCCTTATAAGTCCCTAGTATATGGTATACTATGTACCCAGGGCATAGGTACCTCAGAGGCCTACCAGGGGCTGCAGCATGTATTGTGCCACCCCTGGAAGGCCATCCAAACTGACACCACAGGTCTGCTACTGCAGCCTGGGTAAGGTGGTGCATGCACCCCTTACTGTGATATAGGCTACCTATATCACTACATACATACACACATATAAACCTATAAGTCACTCCTATGGCAGGCCTTATCAATCCTGAAGGCAGAGTGCGTGGTTCCTATGTGAGAGGGTGCCCCTGCATGAGCAGGGCCCCTCTGCAGCGTTCGGAGACCCTTCTCTGATGCTGTTTGTAGTGCAGCCTGACCATATACTCTTAAGCGCATTATAACCTCGCGTTAAATGCTAACTTTGGGATGGCTGCACGGAAACATGTCGTGTTTGGTGTCAAACATCTTGGAATACTACCCCCCCGCCAGTTGTGGTGGCGGGGGTAGCATTCGATCCTTCTAGAGGGAAAGACATGTACACACCGGTATACCCGGTACTGACTTTCCAGAGCCCTGGCATCACAAAATGGATGCCGCTGCCACAGACACGAGTCTGGCCTCCTGCTGCTGACCGAAACTCCAGCAGGGGAGGCCTGGACAATAGGTTTCCTGTCCCAGGGAGGTGTGACCACCTCCCCAGACAGGATAGTGTGTATTGGGGCTGGGCGGGAGCACTCTCGGGTGCTTTGAAGTCCTGCACTGGGGGCACACTTTGTGTCCCTGTGCATATCCCAGTTCAAAACGGCTCAGGGGCTTCCAGCCCCTGCTCTGGCGCGAAACTGGACAAAGGGAAAGGGGTTTAACCACCCCTCTGCCCTGACCCTCCCATAGGTGGGGCCACAGAGTATGTCCAACCCCCTACCTTAGTATAAGTAGGGGACCCCAGTCCTTAGGACTTTAGATTTACCTGGACGAAACTCTGATACAGAATCCTGGACCTTCGACGCTCTACTTCAAGATTAGAGGACTGAAGAATCTCCCTTGGGGTCAAGGAGTGACTCCCCTGCTTGGAAGGCACCAAAGAAGCAATTGTCTGGTCTGCATCGTTGAAGCTCCCGTCGGACGCCGAAGTCTTTGCATCACCAGAGGTGGATTTCCAGACTTCCCTGAGGCTGCCCTGAGTTCCCAGCAAAGCTGAGGGCCGTAGCTGTCGTGGGTAACGTGGAACCGTGACCCCTGGACACTGATTGCATTTGCAAGTGCATCCTCTTCTGGGTCTCCCACGAAGTCGTGCTTTTGGCTCCGAGTAGCCCCAGCCTCCAGCACCAACTGCACCGAAGATCACTGGCCTCCACTCCACGAGTGTCCTGTGAGCCAGCTCCACGTGCATCGTCTCAAGGCTCCTTCGCGGTCGCTAGTCCATTGGCTAGTAGGCCCTCCCGAAGGCCAATCTTTTTCTGCTTGGGCTCCCTGGTTGCTCCAGGCGTGCCCTGACTTATCCTTGCTGGGTGAGTCCCACAGACCTGGCTGGTCTGCAACATCGCACTTCTTCCATTTCCACGAGACTTGCCGTTGCCAAGGCTTGTTGGGTCCAATCCGGTCGCCAACACCCCTGCAATCGACAGACGTCGTGGGGCAGCTCGAATCCAGCTCCTGGTCATCATCGACGCCTCCTGGACCTCGTGGCTGAAGAGTCAAGACAACTGTCAACCTACCTGAAGCACTCGACATCGGTGGGCATCTGCTCATCGCCTTCCTGGTCACTGGCTAGTGACCCAGACTCTGTCCCCTCTGCTTTCAGGTTCTTCAGATCTTCGATCCACCTTTGGATCCACCCGAACACTTTCGACTTGGCCGCCAGCAGCACTTTGCAGCAGATCGCCATTGAAAGCGACGACGAAACCCGACCCCGAAAGACACCTATGCACCCGGCTCCCCTGGGTGAGGTAACTCGAGTACTCCGGTGCTCCCGTGGGTATTGACACTAGAACAGCCTAGTTCTCAAAGGGTTTGCTCCAAGTCCTCCTCTAAGTGTCCCTTTTCTTTTAAATTCTAATCGCGACTTTCCCCATAGAAGTTAACGGTGGTTCGCGGCTGTGTTCATACACTGCACGCGTCCCCCGTGAGTCCCCTGTGTCACTGCCTTGGGTGGTTCCTTGTGGTCCAAGCACTTCTACAGGCTCTAGGCCTTGTGTCTAGCTCAGTCGTGGTTCTTATACCACTTTATTGGTATATGGTTTGGTACGCCCCTGGGGCTCAAACGTGTATTTGTGCTATTACTGTAGATAACTAACTTATAACTTATGTACTTCGAACTCTAGCCTCATAAAGAGACTAGAGGGGTGTGTTTAGTAATAAATACATATATTTTGAATATATACCTGGTGTGGTCCTCTTTCATTTGGTCACTCAAGAGATTATAGACTGGTAAAACAAGCTGCTTTATTTTCCTTCAAGACTTAGCCTGAAGGCTGCTCTCCATAGCTACCACTAGGATAGCTTTCAATAAAGGTTGTCTTTAACCTATCTCCAATAAGGGGTTGTTTGGACTGGTGCAAGGTGCCCACTATAATTAGTGGACAGCATATGCCAGGCCAACTTCTCACATTGGTGTGCAGCGTGTGGGATTCCAGCTTGCTATTGTTTTACCAGATAATCTCAATTGAATTGATCAACTGAAAACCACTAAGGGTACCTAAGGTACATATAAATCAAGCTTAGTAATACAGTAAGTTCTACTGAACTTAGAGTTGTGTGTTAAGGGATAGCACACCCTTTCTACAACTCAAGAGAGTTTATTAGGCCACACTAGAGTAGGTAGTGCATACACCACACCTCACTAGTAATGTCTTCAAAGCCAGGACCCAGTGAGTCCTTGCCAGAAGCCAGTGGGCTTCTTCCCTCCAAGTATGATAAACTCCCATTCTTGGAATTGAGAGCATTATGCAATACTAGGAAGTTGAAGGCAGGCAAAAGTGCCAGCACCCAACACCTCAGGGATGTGTTACTAGCTGATGATCTCAGCAGGCCCATAGGGTCTGAAGGGGTAGGCAAAGAGGGTGGGGCAGAAGATGAGGAAGGGGCCAGGGGTGAAGAAACCCAGCCCCCCCCCTCTGAAACTGGCCAGGAAGGTGAAAATGACCTTGTCCTGGAAAACCCAATTCCTCCTGTGGAGGAGGAGGAGGAGGATCAGAATGACCTCCCCTTTGTCCTCCCAGGAAGAGTTCTGAGTGTGCCCAGAAGGTCTAGGTCTCCTTCTCAGGAGTCTAACCACTCTGACACCTCAATAGGGACCTCTGTCTCCTCTCATAGGAGGGAATCCTCTCATGAGAGGAGAAAGAGACTGATTCAGTATGAGCAAGCCCAGCTTGAACTCAGAAAACAGCAATTGGCTATAGACAGGGAGTCCCTAGATCTCTATAGAGAGAGACAAAAGTTGGGACTAGAGTCCCATGGTGGCAGAAATTTCCCCAAAGATAGGGAAAGGTCTTATGACCATAGAAACCTGAGCAAGATTGTCCCTCCCTACCAGAGTGGGGATGACATCCTCAAATGGATAACTGCTCTAGAGAGGGCCTGTAAAGTATATAGGGTCCCTCAGGAGCAGTGGGCAGCAATCTTGTGGCTCTCCTTTGCAGACAAAGGTAGAGACAAGCTCCTCACTGTTAGAGAGGAGGATGCTGATAATTACAAAGTCTTGAAGAGTGCTCTAATTGATGGGTTTGGCCTAACCACTGAACAATACAGGTTAAAGTTCAGGGATACCCAAAAAGCACAGACTCAAGACTGGGTGGACTTTGTTGATTGTTCTGCCAAGGCTCTGGAAGGTTGGTTATTGGGCAGTAAGGTATGTGACTTCACAGGATTGTACAATCTGATCATGAGGGAGCAGATTCTTAATAACTGTCAAAATCAGCTGTTGCATCAGCACCTGGTAGACTCTGATCTGACCTCTCCCCAAGAATTGGGAAAGAAGGCAGACAAATGGTCAGAACCAGGGTGAAGCAGAAGGTACAGAACCAAGGTGGTGACCCTAAGAAGCAAGATTCGAAAACCTCTGATAAGGGTGGGGAGAAGGGTAAAGATCAAACGTCTTCACAAGGCACCCAAAAATCTTCTTCAGGTGGGGATTCACAGTCTACCAAAGGGAAAGGCCAAAGGAAACCATGGTGCAAGGTCTGTAAGCAAAAGACCCACTGGACCAGTGATTGCACCAAGTCCAAAGACTCTACTCCAGCCCCCACCAATGCCCCTAAGGCACCTGCTCCCCCTAGTGCAGTTACAGTTGGTGGTGGGACTACACAAGCCAAGGGTTTAGTAGGGTTGACCCTGGGTAAAGAGATGAGCTCTGACCTAGTCAGAGAACTCACTCAGGCTGTCCTAGTCTGTGATGGAGGCATGGATATGACCTCCTCTGTGAGTCCCAGTAATCTGGGCAAGTACAGACAACAGCCCTTAATCAATGGAAAAGAGGCTTTGGCATTTAGGGACACAGGGGCAAGTGTCACCATGGTGACACAAGACCTTGTGAATCCTGGGCAGATTATACTTGGTGAAATGTACCAAGTGACCAATGCTAGCAACGTCAGAACAGACCATACTCTGGCAGTTGTTAACTTCTCCTGGGGAGGGGTAACTGGCCTTAAGAAGGTTGTGGTAAGTGCAGACCTACCCGTTGAATGCTTGCTTGGCAATGACTTAGAAACTTCAGCTTGGGCAGAAGTGGAGCTCAGGACCCATGCAGAAATGCTGGGGATCCCTGCAGATGTGTTTGCTGTGACCAGGTCACAAGCCAAAATGTCTAACACTGAACAGGCCTTGGATTCTGGAATAATGGACCAAGTGCCCTCCAAGAAGAGGAGTAGTAGGGTAAAGGCAGTGCCTTCCCCCTTGGCTCAGAAGGAAGATCAGTCCCTTGAGGGGGATGATCTCAGTCCTGAGGAAGGAACTGTCCCAGAGGAGCTTGAACCTGACCAGGTTGAGTTCTTGGGGACAGGGGGCCCTTCCAGGGCAGATCTGAGCCAGGAGCAGCAGAGCTGCCCCTCTCTTGAACCCCTCAGACAGCAAGCTGCTGCTGAGGCTGCTGGGAAAGCTAGTGGTCCCCATACTGTGTATTGGGATGATGGACTCTTGTACTCAGAGTGTAGAGACCCCAAGCCTGGTGCTACCAGGAAATTGGTTATACCTCTGAAGTTCAGGGGCTTCCTATTGACCCTAGCCCATGATACCCCCTTAGCAGGTCACCTGGGCCAGAACAAGACTTGGGACAGAATTGTCCCTCACTTTCACTGGCCCCACATGTCTGAAGACACCAAGGAGTTTTGTCGCTCCTGTGTAACCTGCCAGGCCAGTGGCAAGGCAGGTGGCACTACAAAGGCCCCCTGATACCACTACCTGTGGTGGGGGTTCCCTTTGAAAGGGTGGGGATTGACATTGTTGGTCCCATGGATCCCCAAACAGCATCTGGGCACAGGTTTATCCTGGTGGTAGTGGATCATGCCACCAGGTACCCAGAGGCTATTCCCCTTAGGACCACTACAGCACCTGTGGTGGCAAGGGCCCTCCTGGGAATTTTCTCAAGAGTGGGCTTCCCTAAGGAAGTTGCATCAGACAGGGATGCAAACTTTATGTCTGGATACTTAAAAGCAATGTGGAAGGAGTGTGGAGTGACTTACAAGTTCACCACACCCTATCACCCACAATGCAATGGTTTAGTTGAGAGATTCAACAAAACCTTGAAGGGCATGATTAAAGGGCTCCCAGAAAAGCTTAGGCGAAGATGGGACATACTCTTGCCCTGCCTTTTATTTGCGTACACGGAGGTGCCTCAAAAGGGGTTGGCTACAGCCCTTTTGAACTTTTGTTTGGTCACCCTGTCAGGGGTCCATTGTGCTTGGTGAAGGAAGGATGGGAGTTACTTCTCAAGCCCCCAAAGCAAGACATAGTGGACTATGTACTTGGTCTCCGCTACCGGATGGCTGAGTATATGAAAAAGGCAACTAAAAACCTTGAGGCTAGCCAGGAACTTCAAAAGGCCTGGCATGACCAAAAGGCTGTACTGACTGTTTACCAGCCAGGACAGAAGGTGTGGGTGTTGGAGCCAGTGGCCCCAGCAGCTCTCCAAGACAAATGGAGTGGACCCCATACCATTGTTGAACAGAAGGGTGAGGTTACCTACTTAGTAGACCTAGGAACACCCAGGAGTCCCCACAGGGTTCTCCATGTCAACAGGTTAAAACCATATGTGGACAGGGCAGACATGGGCTTGCTCATGGCTACTGATGAGGGACAGGAGGAAGAGAGTCACCCACTCCCTGACCTGCTCTCACAGAACCCTGGTGATGGGTCAGTGGATGGTGTAGCCTTGGCAGACAGCCTCACTACCCAGCAGCAGACTGATTGCAGACAGGTGCTCAATCAGTTCAGACACATATTCTCACTGACACCCAGTCAGACTACTTGGTGCACTCATGAAGTGGACACTGGGGACAGTCTGCCTATTAAAAATAAGATTTATAGGCAACCTGACCATGTCAGGGACTGTATCAGGACAGAAGTCCAGAAGATGTTGGATTTGGGAGTTATTGAACCCTCAGATAGCCCTTGGGCTAGTCCAGTGGTCCTTGTGCCAAAACCTCACACCAATGGTGGGAAAAGAGAGATGAGGTTTTGTGTGGACTACATGGATCTCAATGCAGTCACTAGGACTGATGCCCATCCAATACCAAGGGCAGATGAGCTAATAGACACTTTGGCCTCAGCCAAGTATCTAAGCACATTTGACCTGACAGCTGGCTACTGGCAGATCAGACTAGCTGATGATGCAAAGCCAAAGACAGCATTCTCAACCCCTAGTGGGCATTATCAATTTGTGGTGATGCCCTTTGGTCTGAAGAATGCACCTGCCACTTTTCAGAGGTTGGTGAATACAGTCCTTACAGGTCTGGAAGCCTATAGTGCAGCATATCTAGATGATATTGCTGTCTTTAGCTCCACCTGGGAGGATCACCTGGTCCACCTCAGAAATGTTTTACAGGCTCTGCAGAAAGCAGGCCTGACTATCAAGGCCACCAAGTGCCAGATAGGGCAGAGTCAGGTTGTGTACCTGGGCCACCTTGTGGGTGGAGGCCAGGTTCAACCACTGCAGAGCAAGATCCAGACCATCATGGACTGGAATGCTCCAACTACCCAGACTCAGGTGAGAGCCTTCTTAGGCCTGACTGGGTACTATAGGAGATTTGTCAAGGGGTATGGATCAATAGTGACACCCCTGAATGACTTAACTTCCAAGAAAATGCCCAAAAAGGTTCAGTGGACAGTTAGTTGTCAAAAGGCATTTGATGACCTAAAGCAGGCCATGTGTACTGCTCCCATTCTACAGAGTCCTGATTACTCCAAGAAGTTCATTGTTCAAACTGATGCATCTGAATTGGGGGTAGGGGCTGTACTGTCACAATTGAATGATGAAGGTCAGGATCAGCCAGTAGCTTTTATTAGCAGAAGGCTGACCCCTAGAGAGAAACGTTGGTCAGCCATTGAGAGGGAGGCCTTTGCTGTGGTCTGGGCTCTGAAGAAGTTGAGGCCATACTTGTTTGGTACTCACTTCCTTGTTCAAACAGACCATAAGCCCCTCTTATGGCTAAAACAAAGGATGGGTGAAAACCCCAAACTGCTTAGGTGGTCCATTTCCCTACAGGGGATGGACTTCACAGTGGAACATAGACCTGGGAGTAACCATGCCAATGCAGATGGACTCTCTAGGTACTTCCACTTAGAACATGAAGACTTAACTGGGCAAGGTTAGTTTAATGTCCCTAAGTTTGGGGGGGGTTGTGTAGGAGAGTAGGATCTGCTTCACATGGGTACCCCCACTTTTTGCTGATGCTTCACTGTTTTTCGACCTTAGTCTGGCTGGGGCCCTGCTAATCAGAACCCCAGCCTAGCTGCTTCCTCTTTAAAATGGTTTCCATGTGCCTTAGGCACATCTCTGATTGGAATCTGGAGTGCCCTTATAAGTCCCTAGTATATGGTATACTATGTACCCAGGGCATAGGTACCTCAGAGGCCTACCAGGGGCTGCAGCATGTATTGTGCCACCCCTGGAAGGCCATCCAAACTGACATCACAGGTCTGCTACTGCAGCCTGGGTAAGGTGGTGCATGCACCCCTTACTGTGATATAGGCTACCTATATCACTACATACATACACACATATAAACCTATAGGTCACTCCTATGGCAGGCCTTATCAATCCTGAAGGCAGAATGCGTGGTTCCTATGTGAGAGGGTGCCCCTGCATGAGCTGGGCCCCTCTGCAGCATTCAGAGACCCTTCTCTGATGCTGTTTGTAGTGCAGCCCGACCATATACTCTTAAGCGCATTATAACCTCGCGTTAAATGCTAACTTTGGGATGGCTGCACGGAAACATGTCGTGTTTGGTGTCAAACATCTTGGAATACTACCCCCCCACCAGTTCTGGCGGCAGGGGTAGCATTCCACCCTTCTAGAGGGAAAGACATGTACACACCGGTATACCCGGTACTGACTTTCCAGAGCCCTGGCATCACAAAATGGATGCCGCTGCCACAGACACGAGTCTGGCCTCCTGCTGCTGACCGAAACTCTGGCAGGGGAGGCCTGGACAATAGGTTTCCTGTCCCAGGGAGGTGTGACCACCTCCCCAGACAGGATAGTGTGTATTGGGGCTGGGCGGGAGCACTCTCGGGTGCTTTGAAGTCCTGCACTGGGGGCACACTTGGTGTCCCTGTGCATACCCCAGTTCAAACCGGCTCAGGGGCTTCCAGCCCCTGCTCTGGCACGAAACTGGACAAAGGGAAAGGGGTGTAACCACCCCTCTGCCCTGACCCTCCCATAGGTGGGGCCACAGAGTATGTCCAACCCCCTACCTTAGTATAAGTAGGGGACCCCAGTCCTTAGGACTTTAGATTTACCTGGATGAAACTCTGATACAGAATCCTGGACCTTCGATGCTCTACTTCAAGATTAGAGGACTGAAGAATCTCCCTTGGGGTCAAGGAGTGACTCCCCTGCTTGGCAGGCACCAAAGAAGCAATTGTCCGGTCTGCATCGCTGAAGCTCCCGTCGGACGCCGAAGTCTTTGCATCACCAGAGGTGGATTTCCAGACTTCCCCGAGGCTGCCCTGAGTTCCCAGCAAAGCTGAGTCCCGTAGCTGTCGTGGGTAATGTGGAACCGTGACCCCTGGACACCGATTGCATTTGCAAGTGCATCCTCTTCTGGGTCTCCCACAAAGACGTGCTTTGGGCTCCGAGTAGCCCCAGCCTCCAGCACCAACTGCACCGAAGATCACTGGCCTTAACTCCACGAGTGTCCTGTGAGCCAGCTCCACGTGCATCGTCTCAAGGCTCCTTCGCGGTCGCTAGTCGGTTAGCTAGTAGGCCCTCCCAAAGGCCAATCTTTTTTTGCTTGGGCTTCCTGGTTGCTCCAGGCGTGCCCTGACTTATCCTCGCTGGGTGAGTCCCACAGACCTTGCTGGTCTGCAACATCGTCCTTCTTCCATTTCCACAAGACTTGCCGTTGCCAAGGCTTGTTGGGTCCAATTCGGTCGCCGACACCCCTGCAATCGACAGACGTCGTGCGACAGCTTGAATCCAGCTCCTGGTCATCGTCGACGCCTCCTGAACCTCGTGGCTGAAGAGTCAAGATGACTGTCAACCTACCTGAAGCACTTGACATCGGTGGGCATCTGCTCATCGCCTTCCTGGTCACTGGCTAGTGACCCAGACTCTGTCCCCTCTGCTTTCAGGTTCTTCAGATCTTCGATCCACCTTTGGATCCACCCGAACACTTTCGACTTGGCCGCCAGCAGCACTTTGCAGCAGATCGCCATTGAAAGCGACAACGAAACCCGACCCCGAAAGACACCTATGCACCCGGCTCCCTGGGTGAGGTAACTCGAGTACTCCGGTGCTCCCGTGGGTATTGACACTAGAACAGCCTAGTTCTCAAAGGGTTTGCTCCAAGTCCTCCTCTAAGTGTCCCTTTTCTTTTAAATTCTAATCGCGACTTTCCCCATAGAAGTTAACGGTGGTTCGCGGCTGTGTTCATACACTGCACGCGTCCCCCGTGGGTCCCCTGTGTCACTGCCTTGGGTGGTTCCTTGTGGTCCAAGCACTTCTACAGGCTCTAGGCCTTGTGTCTAGCTCAGTCGTGGTTCTTATACCACTTTATTGGTATATGGTTTGGTATGCCCCTGGGGCTCAAACGTGTATTTGTGCTATTACTGTAGATAACTAACTTATAACTTATGTACTTCGAACTCTAGCCTCATAAAGAGACTAGAGGGGTATGTTTAGTAATAAATACATATATTTTGAATATATACCTGGTGTGGTCCTCTTTCATTTGGTCACTCAAGAGATTATAGACTGGTAAAACAAGCTGCTTTACATTCCTTCAAGACTTAGCCTGAAGGCTGCTCTCCATAGCTACCACTAGGATAGCTTTCAATAAAGGTTGTCTTTAACCTATCTCCAATAAGGGGTTGTTTGGACTGGTGCAAGGTGCCCACTATAATTAGTGGACAGCATATGCCAGGCCAACTTCTCACAGTGGGCGAGTGTCAGAATGCCATACCTGACTTGGCAGGAAGGAGAGTGGAGAAAAGGTGCCAGGCACCTGGGGCTACTGCCCCCACTTTCTGATGCCACAGAGGTTAGTGAGGCCTGAAAGGCACGAGGCCTGGCTCTCATCACTGACAGCTGTCAGTGGCCACTGTGGCTGGCTGTCCTGGTGGGCAGAGTTTTCCCTGGGAGGGGGGCAGGAGTCACACCCCAGGGGTGGACTGGGCCACACTACTGTGTTGGCCTTGTGTGTGCTCTCTGGTTGCTGGGACACATCTGTGAGCAAGGTAAGCTTAGGCACTGCACTGATGGTGTCTCCAGGTGAGGAGAAGGGTCCCCCATGGGTTAGCCTAGTGGGCCCTGAGAGTATGGATAGAGGGATCCAACTGTGTTCAGGAAGGCGTAGAACAGGAATAGACCCCTGCTGTTCGGGCCAGGTTCCATGTTCTGTTGCCCCAAGCCGGGAAGCCTATCGAGGTATTGATTGGTCTACCCTGGCTTTAGGCTGGAAGGGGGTTGTGTTGGAAATGGCCCTTTTTGCAGGGTTATCCACAAACCTTTTGCTTCTTCCTCCTATTTTTTCCTGACCTGTGTTTGTTGGCTATAGGACTCTGGGCACTTTACCACTGCAGATCAGTGCTAAAGTGCATATGCTCTCTGTGTAAATTGTTATTGTGATTGGTTATCCATGATTGGCATATTTGATTCACCAGTAGGTCCCTAGTAAAGTGCACTGAGTGTGCCGGGGCTGGTAAATCAAATGCTACTAGTGGGCTTGCAGCACTGATTGTGCCACCCACATGAGTAGCCCTGGAAAGATGTCTCAGGCCTGCCACCGCGGTGCCTGCGCACAGTTTGTTAACTGCCATGTCGACTTGGCAAGTGCACCCACTTGCCAGGCCCTAACCTTCCCTTTTCTTACATATATGGAACCCCTATGGTTGGCCCAAGGTACCCCCCCTGGGCAGGATGCAGTGTATGTGAAAGGTAGGACATGTACTGGTGTGTGTAACATGTCCTGATAGTGAAATACTGCCAATTTCGTTTTTCACTATTGAAAGGCTATCTTGCCCCATAGGACAGAATGGGGAATGCTTTGTAACATTTTACAAGCATATCTTCCCATAGGGATTATATAGAAGAAGGGAGTTTGGTATCCCTGAGCTCAGAATTTAATAACACATCTTTTAGTAAAGATGGTTTTTAAATTGTGTGTTTGAAAATACCACTTTTAGAAAGTGGCTATTTTCTTGTTCAACCAACCTGTGCGACTCTGACTGTTTGTGGATTGACTGTCTGGCTTTGGAGTGACAGGGGATGGGGAGGTGCAGTGGCTCCAGGAGTCTGGATGAGTCAGCACTAGCCTGAATAGGCATGATCTGCACTTGGAGTGATGGGAGGAGTAGCACCTGTACCTGAATAGGGCTGTGCCTGCCCCCCTGTGGTGTGTCTGGAGCCAAGGCTCACACTAACAATGGATGTTGTTGTGCACTTGTAGAGTGCCCCCCAGAACTGGTTTGAACTGGGCTCAGAGCCCCTTGCACAAAGAGAACAAATACATTTTGGGGTATAAGTATTAGACCTAAAACCCTTGAACTTTGGATCATTCCTGGAATTCAAGAGGAACCTTTGCCAAGGAGAAGAGCTGGATAGACTGAGGAGAAGTACGGCCCTTGCTGTGTGTCTGGGGTTGGCCTGCAGTTGCTGTTTCTGCCAAGGAAAGGAGAAGGACTTTGCTGTGTGCTGTGTCCCCTGCTTGAAGGAGATCTCGAAGGGCCTGAAGTGAGCTGGCCTCCTGTTCAGAAGTCTCAGGGACACAAAGACTTCACCCCCAGCTCCCCTGAACTCTGCTGTTGTGAGTTCTGTCCTGCCAAGAGGTGCCTGTGCCAGTTTTGGGCCTCTGGAGTTTGTTGCTGCTGTTTGGGAGCTGGAAAAAAGAAGAAACTCAAAGAACTGCAGAAATCGACGCATCGCATCCTCAGGGTGTCAGGAGGGTCGCATCTCTTTGTTTTCCGACGCTGCGGCTGTTTGGCTTGGTGGAATTGGACACAACTACAGGTACTTTGGCGGAAAGTCATGCATCCAAGTTTTCTATGGTACAAGTTCTTGAAACCTTTTGAAAGTCATATTTTTAACTGTGTATGTTGGATTTTTGTTGTTTTGGTCTTGTTTAGTTTAGATAAAGATATTTTATTTTTCTAAACTGGTGTGGTGTACTTTTGTGGTGTTTTCACTGTGTTACTGTGAGTGTTGGGACAAAAACTTTACACATTGCCTTTGGGATAAGCCTGTCTGCTCATGCCAAGCTACCAAGTGGGTGAGCAGGGGTTATCTAAAGTGTGTATCCCCCTTACCCTGACTAGAAGCAAGGGTCCCTATTTGGACAAAGGTACCTACCTCTGCCAACTAGAGACCTTCATTTCTTACACCCATCATAAGTAGTGACTGTATTGCCTTTTACACAGCCCTCCAGTACTTCTACTGAGACATTTATAAAGTTAAACCTGGATTGTTGTGTGTCCTTGTTTGCATCACAGAAGTTCTTCTGGTACTTAGGAATGAGACCAAACGTCCAAACAAGAGCATCCTTAATATAAGTCTAGGAGTCAGCTACTTCCTCTTCTTGAGTCAGGATTTTATCCCTCCCAGTGCTGGTATTAACTGCCACAGTAATGCTCTCCAGTGCTGTTGACCCATCCTGTGCATTCTCAATGCTCTTTTTTATAGAAGGCAAACCATTTGTCAATGCTAGACACAATAGCGTTGGGCCAGCAAGGGGTGTGTGGACCCTCCTGTTTATACATCACAATTACGGCTTTCTTCTTTTGGACCCCAAGAGTCCTAAGCTGGCCTTTTTCTCCTCTAAGGCCAGTCTCTTTTCTTCCAGTGCCAGTTTCTTCTCCTCATGTGCTATGCCAGTCAGTTTAGCCTGAAGCTTCCTTGCTGATTGCTTGTTACTGAGCTCCAACTTGTGGATGCCCAGTTCAGAAGTGCTTTTACTGGCAGAGCCTCTTTTAGCTCCCAGCCCTGGATGGTATGCCAAAATAAAATCTACTTTAGATAGGTAGCCCTCTTCCCCTTCACCCTCTGGGGTTGCTTTCATTACTTTATCCTCAGAGGGGATCTATCCTTGGCGAGTTACTTCCCAGACATTGAGGGCTACTTCATAATCCAACTTCCTGGCACTCTGGCCCAATTTCAATTGCTTTTCTCTACATCGAGCATTCAGTTCCATCACTTTGAGAGTTGACAGGGTAGCCTGACTCAACTCCATGTTTCCTCAAACGTCTGATGGTGGGAAAATTGGAATGAAAAAAAAAATAAAGAATTACTAATGACTCACAGAAAGACCGGGGGGCATATTAGCAAGACCCACGTTAAAATTATCGCCGTTTTAGCGGCAGGAAACTGCCGCTAAAACGGCGATAATGGGCTTGCTAATATGCGTTATGGAATTCCAATAGAAGCCCAGGTTAGATGTCCTGCACATCTAACCTGGGCTTCTATTGGAATTCTATAACGCATATTACCAAGCCCATTATCGCCGTTTTAGCGGCAGTTTCCTGCCGCTAAAACCGCGATAATTTTATCGCCGGTCTTGCTAATATGCCCCCTGATGTCAATAAAAAAAATTAAAATACATTTTTGCTTTCATTTCAATTTAGTGATTTTAAATTTCTAACTTGTTAGCTGAGTGTACCACAGAAGTACACACTTCCTAAACATAAGTTCTGGAGTTAGGTTGTAGTCCACCTCAAGTAAGAAGGTCACCATTCTTGTTAGGCCCAGCAAGTTTTCAATAATTGACACTTGAGCTCATCCCCTTGTAGCTATGGCACGGAGCACACAGACTTAAACTAAGAACAAGTGAAAGCATTTAGAAGTACCAAAACAATTGGAAATTCTAAAACACAGCCTTATAAAAATCCCCAGCCAATTTATAAAAATAGAGAATAAGTTAAGGAACAAAATGACATTTAAACAACAAAAATTAAATAGGGAACCAGAGATATGAGTTATTTACATTTTAAATAAAAGTACCACCAAAACCCATTAAGCGCGAACCACAGTGATCGGGTTGCACTTTACCCAGACCTGGTCATGATTTAAGGCTGACAGCGATAGAGCATGGCTAAAGAAACTAGGTTCGAAGTCAGTCAGATGTTTTATTTTCTGACTTATTCTCTGAAAAGAAAGTCAAAAATCCTCAGTGGGCCAAGGCAGCTCTGGTCGAGAAGGGTTCCACGAGGCCCTGGTTCTTCCTGACCAATCGGGTTTTGTACCCAGTAGGGTGACTACGCACAATCTGAGGACCCTCTTTACAGTCCTACACAATGTCGCGCCGGAGCTCCCGTTAGCAGCGGTTTTCTTAGATGCCAACAAGGCATTTGATTCAGTTGAGTGGGACTACATGTTTGGGGTGATGCAACGAATGGGCTTTCCTCCCTTATTCCTCTCCTGGATAAAGCTCCTATATCAACTGCCGACGGCCAACGTTCTTATCAACGGTCATTTATCCCAAGCCTTTGACGTTACCAGAGGCACCAGACAAGGATGCCCTTTATCGCCTCTCCTTTTTGCCCTAGCGGTAGAACCATTAGCGGCTAAATTGAGACAACATCACCAAGATAGGGCGCTCCGCTGCAACCTGCGACAGAGCTTGGTGTCTCTTTATGCGGATGACATTACACTATATGTCAGGGGCCCGCATGATAATCTGAATCCCATTCTTCGGGAATTCATTGTTTTTGGGAGACTGTCCGGAATACATATTAACTGGGAGAAGTCCCACATTTTCCCTCTTACCGCATCGACTACTAGGTTTCCCCTAGATTTTCCTCTAGAATGGTGTGATACTGACCTACGATACTTGGGGATTCGCATCTCTCGAGACAGAGAGGAATTGATGCGTCTTAATTATGGCACCACTATTGAACGCATTAGTGGCTGCGTCACCCGATGGATCGCATTACCGCTCTCTCTGGCGGGGCGAGCGTCCCTAATAAAGATGGTTATACTCCCGCAGCTACTATATCTCTTTCTGAATATTCCCTACCATCCCGGAGGATATTTTTTAAAAACACTCCGGTCCGAAATGATCCGCCTGGTATGGGGGGGCAAACAACCTCGATTACAGTGGAATATCCTGACTAGGCCCTATGTACAGGGAGGTTTCGATATTCCTGACTTCGAGCTGTATTACATAAGTGCACAAGCTCACTATGCCTATTACTGGGTACATCCCCCATGATACATGCCGCAAGTGGCGGCGGAACATTGGCTAGCCGACCCTATCCCCATTGAGGGACTACTCTACGCTGTTGTTCGCCCGCGGGATAAAGAGCCCACCACCATTACATGCACGATAAAGGCTTGGAATCGTATCTGCACTCTCCTGCAATGCCCAATGCTATATTCTCCATCACTCCCCCTTGCATATCATCCCCATATGCAGCTCCTTCAGAAGACAACTTTCCGACGGCTTCAAGAGCGCACTAGCATTGTAACGTGGGGAGATCTCTATCATGCTGGGATGTTTCGAACTTCTGACCAAATCTTTCATGGGCTCCAGCCCTCTCCCCTGGATGTTTTCCTTTACGTACGTCTCCGTCAGGGCATCCGCTCTATCAACCCGGAGTTCCCTCGAGAACCTCCCTGTCTCAGCCCCTTACATTTGATGCTATGTGCTACCTCCCCAAGACGTCTGGTCTCCCAGATCTATCACACCATACACACACAACGGGAGGCATCCCCATGCCCATCACGTGCACATTGGGAATCAGAACTTGGCTGTGCGTTATCGGATGTCCAATGGACATACTGCTGCTCACAAACAGAGCAGATCTCTGCCAGTAGCAGGCTACGCATAATGCACTTTAAATTCCTTCAACGCCTGTACTACACTCCCGTTAAAATGTACAGATACAAGCTAAGGGAATCAGATTGCTGGGATAGATGTGGCACCCCGAGTGCTGATTTTCTACACCTGGCCTGGGATTGCCCTGGGGTACATGACTATTGGAGGTAGGTCCTGGAAGCCTTAGAACAGATGACAGCGTTAACTATCGAGAAATCCCCACTATTAGCCTTACTGGGTTACACTCAACACATCCCTAAACCACAACGCAGATATGTCGCATTGGGACTATTGATGGCTAAGAGGCGGGTTGCATGCCGCTGGGGTAGAGGGAGAGCGCCCAAATTTAAGGACTGCCTCAATGACTTAATCTACTGCCAGGAGCAATTATCCCACTATGCAGAGTTACTTCCCTGTACTTCACGGCCCAGAGACATATGGGGACCCCTCACTTGTTACCTTCTCGCGCACCCGCGGGAAGCCCCAACTAGCAACCTGACACCAAATACACCTTAAACTTTCTCCCACAGGAGGTACACGAAATAGTTGTAGGGTATATGCTAGATGTTCTATTTCGACCTTTATCCCCCTGTACCACACCTCTAACATGTCAATGCTCGTCCTTATAATCTCTATTCCTGAGGTGTGCCTGTTCAATAATGCTTTATTGAGTACCTAATCGTTCTATACATATTGCATACTCAGGAAGATGCTACATTTGCTTTAAACAGTGAAAAACTGTGAAGTTGATCATAACATGTAAATGATGAGTGCAATGGTCCATGTGATTAATTCTACTGTACTATATCAAAATCAAATGAAACCACGAATGTAACATAAATGCATACATGCTGTGTCTACCAATACCTGCTTCTATTGCTTTTGTATTGTTCACTTGGAAAATCAATAAAATAAAGTTTAAAAAAAAAAAAAAGGGTTCCACGAGGCCAGATAGCCATTGGATGAGGTCCTGGTGAAGCCTTTGACTTTTGGTGGGAAGCTCTGATCAGTATAAATTCAAACTTCACACATAAGGAAGATGCAGGTCTATCCCGGTCCTTCAGATGTCTTTGGAGCCAAAACGTTTCAAAATCTCCGGTTTTTCAGGATGTTAGGAGGAGTACACTCTGACACAGATAAGAGTCCCAGGATCTCAGGAACAGCAATTAGGCATCAAGACTCAATCCAGCAAAAGCCACCAGCATGGGCAGGAAAGGCTCATTTGAAACTGGGTTGCTGAGCTCTTCAGGACAAAGGGCTTCTTGTAGCTATTTCTAGGCCTGTAGCTTAATAGGAGTTCAGCCAACTGACACTCGGGGCCCACTTCTTTGTTCTGCATACAGATAGGAGCATGTCCAACCCTTGAGGTCTCCACAATGGTGTCAATAGCAAGAGCAGTCCTTCTTCTGCCTTTCACAGGTCCAGCAGAATTCTAAAGAGGGGATGCAAATTTGGAAATATTTCCCAGGGGTAACCATACCCACTTTTGTAGTTGTTCCTGTTTGTCCTAATTCAAACAGTCTCCTGGTAACTCTCTTTGCCTGTATCCAAACTCTTCTCTCCTTATGAAGAACCTGTATGCCCATTCCTGAGGTGTAGTCAAGGAAATGAGCAAGACCTCATCTGAGTTTACGTCAAACCAGTTGTGAGGGAGCTCCTCTGCCACTGACATTGGTGCCTGCCTGGTTGGGGGAACAAAGAAGGGCGTGTCAGCTAACATTTATCTGTGACAGTGTAGGCTTCTTTGAAGTAAATCAATTTCCTAGGCACAGCCTGGATGGTCATCCTGTCAGAGGAACAGAAATGTCTGAACAATTCGAAAACCTTTGCTCTGGAAGCAATTTTCACACCTCATCAGGGGGCTATTCAGCAGCCAGGTGACACCTGAAGCTCATGCAAATGATCCTTCAGGGACTTTAGGCAGGGAAAACATAACTATCTAAAAGTGCGTTTTCCTTAATATTTTTTAATAATTTGCTTTTACCTTTAAATTGGATTTTGCATAACTATTAAAAAGAGTCTTTGAATTATATTTATAGCTTTCTCCTAACCAACATTAGCATTACTAAATGTAATAATGTAACCCAGGGTTTTCCTATGGAACAGGGAGGCTTGCTACAACAAATACCTTTTCAGGCTTTTTTCACTATAAGGGCATGTTTAAAATAAAACATTTAAATACCAAGAACCATGCCTTATAGGCTGTAAGACCTACTTAGGGGTGGCACCATAGGTACTGCAGTCCACTAGTAGCATTTAACTTACAGGCCCAGGTACACTTTGACCATATACTAGGAACTTATAGGTAGGTTAAATATGCCAATTAGGAGTGTAGCCTATTTGAACATATTTCAGGGGTTAGAGCACATGCACTGGGGCCTGGTTAGCACAGTCCCAGTGCAGAGCCAAAAACCCAGCAGCATCAATCCACCAGAAACTGGGTGACCATGAAAAAAAAAGGAATTTTTCTGCCAAATTTTCCTCACATTAGCTAACCAGGAAAAAATAACGTTAATTCAGGGTGTTTTGGTGGCTTGAGAAAACTGGCTACTTAAAAATCTAGCATGGCTAGCCACTTATGGACAAAAGCTTGCATGTCTTTGGCAAGCCTTTGAAGTGCTAGTGGCATGCTTCCTACATGACTCTGCTACACATCTAAGCTACCAACACCATTTTATGGCTAAGAGTTCATTTATGAATGGAGGAAAATGAGATGATGTAGTTATTTCTGCCCCTAATCAGGTGGCCAGAAAAGAGTACAACTAACAAACAAGAGAAGCTAAAATAATAAACGCAATTAATAAAACTGAGGCCAGGAAAAGTCTCTTTCTCTCCACAAGGAACAACAATGAAAAATATAATTACATAAAACGAAAATAACAATTTGGCTAATGAAGTCCCAGGCACCTTTCCTTAAACTGCGTAGAAAATAAAAGAGGCTGAAACAGTGTTGCAGTATACATTTAGACATATCATGGTGTGTGCATTGCAGGTGGTATTTGATGTCTCAGAGTCCTTCTAAGAATGGAGAAGGAGGAGTTTGACAGAGTGGGACCCACACTTAATCAGGGAGCTAGTGTAATGAAAATGGAAAAAAGAATGAAAATGACAAATAAGAGAAATTAAAATAATAAACAAAATTAATAAAACAAGGCAAAGACCCTTGGAAAGCAATTCCAGACACTGGGTGCCAGCAGGAGTCCGGAGTCCTTCAGTTCTTCTGTGAGTTTTCTTAATCCAACAGGAGTCCAGCGTTAGGAGTGATCTTCCATCAGGGTCTTCTTCTTCAGGTGGAGTCTTTACAGGGTCAGGGATGTTTTGAGGAGGTGCTGTTTGAGGTGCACTAGCCAGTGATTACAGACATTCTACCACCCATTCTTAATTATTTTCTCACACTTCCCTACCTCCTTTTATAGCACATCCCCTTTGTCTTTACTGTAAAATTACCCAGGCGCTCCTGTTTAATAATGACAGAAACAAGCTGCCAAAAGGCAGGTTTGTGTTCATCTTATTCACAATAGAGAGTGAGAGAAGCTGATAAGTTGCAATCTCCCGGGTACAATCGCATCAGAAAAAGGCAACTGCTGTTGTCTGCATATCCCTTGGGATTTCTAGACTGTCAGAAAAAAGGAAGAAAGGCGAGTGAAAGTGGTCCCGCACAGTTTGCTTTTCCTCCAAAAAATCTTCGGGTGCTGGGGTATCCAAAGATATTGGAGAAAATGCCTCACTCACTTATCGTGACATGCTTCATCATAGGCGTCTTTCCACACCCCGGTAAGATGGCACTACGTGGGCGGACTCAACCAAAGTTGTTATGGGAGTTCTTATATAAAGCATAAACTGGCCATGCAGGGAACCAGATAAGTGATGTTAAAAATACCTACAGGTATACCTAAACAATACGTTTATTCGGTGGGTTCCTGGGGTATAGGATAAAAGCGTGAAATAAACGGGGTTCTGTCTGAATTTATTGATTCAGTTATACCCTCTTCAGAGTGCCAATATGTTTCGGCCCGCAACATGAGCCCGCATGGGTCTTGGGCCTTCTTCAGGGCTAGAATATCTACTCTAAAGTATCCCTGCTCTAAAATAAGCACGCATTCCATGCATAAAAATGAGGCATAATGCGCTCACCTGTGTTTTCTGTTTTCCAGTAGTTTTTCTACAAAAAGGGGAAACAAGGAAAGCGTTATAGTGGGTCGTTACACCTAGCCTAAGTTTAGACAGGCTGCTTCCACCGTGATTTCTTCATCTTATATACTGAGTTTATCTGTCCTTACTCCAGTTATCCTAAGTTCTGTGATAATGTGTATAACATTCCTCAATACTATGTCTATAATGTGGTGATCTCCGTGCAATTATTAAAACCATGATGTTAGCTGACACCATAAAATAGTTTTTTGTGAACTATAGTCATTAGTGTATAACCGGAAATGCGTAGGTGTTTCATTACATACCAGTCGCATTCAATATCATGAAAAAACACCAGATTTCACTGTGTATCTGGTGTGACCTCGCTCATGCCAGTGGAGTCTCATTTATCACTTATTTATATGCTTACCTACTGGGGTGTGCTAGTTTGCACCATACTGGTCAGGCGGTTGGTGCTGTCTTTTAGTCACACACTGTGAAAGGAAGCAGAGTATGTCGCAGGTGGCGTGAGGAAAGGGTGCTGTCTAGTCTCTATGATCAGGCAACAAAATCACTCCCAAATGGTGGTGCCCACTCCATGATACTCTAAAGTTGATATTTGTCTGTGTATACATTAACGGAGGTTACGAGTCAGCACAACGTATTTCGATGCTCATTCCCTTGTCCTAGAAAAAGGTATTCGGTCCTCCTCTCATCACACCATTAATATTCCGTTCTCTTGACTTCATTTCATATAATTCTCGTTGATTGCATTACTCGGTGTAGTGAGATTGTTACTTTCATACATCTATGTGTGAATTTAATCTTCCACACCAGATTGGGGTAGGAGCCTGTACTCATAGCCCTTGTGCCACTCAAACCTCCTTTCAATTGCAGTGTCAACGCCTTGCCCTCACACCCCTGTTCGTATCGCACTTGACCGCCAGCACCACACTCATACTTCGTCAAAGTACAGTCACAGCTGGGGTACCTGTATGTCTCGCCCCGACCGCCGCTGAGTGCCGGAGGTAGCGGCGGTGTTCTGTCTGTGATGTCGTTACTCCGCGCGGGCGCCATGGTGGAGCTATGCCTGCTGGGAAATGAAGTTTTCTTCTCTCTCTGGTATTGTCCCCGTGATGTTTGTATCTTCCGATTGGTATACCGAAGGGCTTTTTTATATATATAAATATCTGTTTGAACTTTTCATGGCTTCGCGTATTCTTGCAGCCGGTTTATAAGTCGGGACCCGGGAAAACAGGGGGTTATTATTTTCTTTGGATGTATATTTACCCCCTTGATCGGACACAGATTGTACCGAACAATAAAGTTATATTGACAGAAAATGTATATACCCAGTGGCCCAGAGCTTGATTAATGAGCCCACAGTCCCAATCTGCGGGGTACAAGCGTGTCAGGTTTGTGTAGAGATATTTACCTATTATGGAGAAATGCTCCCGGTATAACGGTGCAGGATTAGGATTGTTAGGCATATTTCCATGCTAGTGCCTATCCGACCCAATTCATTTTGTATTTGTTTTTTCGGATTATTCACTTCGTGATTTTTTAACTATCCCCATTATGTATTGGAAGCAGCCTGTATCCACAGGCTGTACATCCAAAACAAGGGAGTTAATTTTTCAGCCCAGGCATTACTTTGATACACCTCCTTGCTCATAGTCTGTCTGTGTTATGTTAACATTGTCCATTGTATATCTTGATTTAGCCCGTGTGCTGAGCTGGAAAGGCGGTATATCCATCGCTGTTCTAGTTTCAACAGTTGTTTGTCGCTGAAGGTGTTAGGCATTTTCTCAATAACTTACCAAGTGAAATCGTTCTCATCCAGTCGTTTGAAAATGGCGCATCATCTTGGTGACTGTCTTCCCACATCGAAATGTGCTGCGGTGTTCATTCAGTCGTGCCTTTACTTTCCGTGTCGTCATTCCGATGTACCTCAGCTGGCACTTGCAAGTAATGACATATACAACGTTGCTGCTGTTGCAATTGGAGAACTTCCTCTGTTCCCAAGGGGTCTTCAGGCCTAGGTCAATTTCTTTGCATGCCTTTGTTAGTCGACAAACATTACAGGTTCCGCATGGAAAATGACCCACTACCTCAGGGAGGTTCCACAGTGTGTTCCTCAGTCGGTTGCCCTCATCCATCTTTTTCGGACGTGTGTGTACCACCGAATGTTTTAAGGATCTCCCTCTCTTAAAAGCAAACATGGGTTTTTCTACCTTCAGTGGTCCTGAATTCAGGGTTTTCCAATGACGCAGAATTATCCTTTTCAATGTGTTAGACTCTGTGCCATATGTAGTCACACACACCCGTCTTGTATTTTTTGGTTTGGGGTATGTCTCCAGTAGTGTCTCCCTAGGGTTGTTCTTTGCCCTCTTTAATGCTTTTTTTATCAGTTTGTTTGGGTAGGACTGTTCTTCAAGTTTTTTTGTCATTTTCTTTGCGTGGACCTCATAGACTTCTTTTTCCGAGCAGTTTCTTCGGAGTCTTAGAAACTGTCCCACCGGTAGGTTGTATTTTAGGGCCTTGGGGTGAAAACTATCATATCAGAGTAGATTGTTCACATCTGCGGGTTTATAGTATACCTCTGTTTTCAACGATCCATTTTCTGGCCAGATTCTTAAGTCTAGAAAAGTTTTAGAGTCTCTGCTCATCGTCATGGTAAATTTCAGGTATTCGTCTCTGGTGTTGAGCCAATTCAGAAACTCAGTGGCCTCTGTTTTCGTCCCCCTCCAAATTAAGAAGATGTCATCCATGAACCTTCTCCACACGATGAGTTTGGTGTGGTAGGGGTTGTTGTTCTCATAGATGAATTTGATTTCAAAATCATGGACATACTGACAGGCAATACTGGGGGCAAAAGTACTGCCCATTGATGTTCCGTGGGTCTGCAGGAAATATTCCCCTTCGAATTCAAAAAAGTTCTTGGTTAAGGCCAGTCTAGCACAGTCAATGACAGATCTTTTTGGTGTAATCGATGTCCAATCCTCATTTTCCAGAAAAGCTTCAATCACTTCAATCACTTCTAGGGATGACGCCTGAGGTATGCTGGTATACTGCGCTTCGACATCTAGAGTGGCAAGCCCTTCGGCATACCAATCGGAAGATACAAACATCACAGGGACAATACCCGAGAGAGAAGAAAACTTCATTTCCCAGCAGGCATAGCTCCACCAAGGCGCCCGCGCGGAGTAACGACGTCACAGACAGAACACCGCGGGTACATAGAGTCTCACGCCGCTACCTCCGGCACTCGGTGGCGGGCGGGGCGAGACATAGAGGTACCCCAGCGGTGACTGTACTTTGACAAAGTAAGTCGTATGTGTGTGGTGCCGGCGGTCGAGTGCGATACGAACAGGGGTGTGAGGGCAAGGTGTTGACACTGCAATTGAAAGGAGGTTTCAGTGGCACAAGGGCTATGAGTACGGGCTCCTATCCCAATCTGGTGTGGAAGATTGAATTCACGCATAGATGTATGAAATAATGAAAGTAACAATCTCGCTACACCGAGTAATGCAATCAATGCGAATTATATGAAATGAAGTCAAGAGCACGGAATATGAATGGTGTGATGAGAGGAGGACCGAATACCTTTTTCTAAGACAGCGGAATGAGCATCGAAATACGTTGTGCTGACTCGTAACCTCTGTTAATGTATACACAGACAAATATCAACTTTAGAGTATCATGGAGTGGGCACCACCATTTGGGAGTGATTTTGTTGCCTGATCATAGAGACTAGACAGCACCCTTTCCTCACGTCATCTGGACATACTCTGATTACTTTCAAAGTGTGTGACTAAAAGACAGCACCAACCGCCTGATCCGTATGGTGCAAACTAGCGGACCCCAGTAGGTAAGCATATAAATAAGTGATAAATGAGACTCCACTGGCATGAGCGAGGTCACACCAGATACACAGTGAAATCTGGTGTTTTTTCACGATATTGAATGCGACTGGTATGTAATGAAACACCTAAGGGGGCATATTATCAAGCGGCAGCGATAATTATCGCTGGCCGCGCTTAGCGTGAGATTTTTTTATCGCTGGAAATTATCGCCATGCTAGCGCTGTATTAACAACGCATAGCGCAATGGCGATAATTATTCCAGCAATAGCGGTGTTTTCCATGCAACATCGCTGGTTTTCCAGCGATGTTCCATGGAAAACGGCGATAACCTTGCTGATACGACCCTGTGGTCGTATCAGCATAATCCACCCCAATGTAAAGTATAGGTAAGTCAGCATTTTAGCAGACGTTAGTTTTTGGCAAAACCGCGGTTTTCGCCAAAAACTAACGTCTGCTAAAATGCGTGGGCCTCCTTGTAAATATCGCAATGTGCATATCAGCGATAATTTACAAGCAGTACTGCCCAGTGACGCCCACTTTGCATCTCATTAGAGATGCAAAGTGAGGCGTCGGAAAAACGGGTGCTAACATGCGCTAATGCATGTTAGCACCCACTTGTAAATAGGGCGATAGTTTTATCTCCGCTTTTTTGGCTTTTAAAGCCAAAAAAGCGGAGATAAGGCCCTTGTTGATATGCCCCCAAGTCTTTCCGGTTATACACTAATGACTATAGTTCACAAAAGACTATTTTATGGTGTCAGCTAACATCATGGTTTTAATAATCGCACGGAGATCACCACATTATAGACAAAGTATTGAGGAATGTTATACACATTATCACAGAATTTAGGATAACTGGAGTATAAGGACAGATAAACTCAGTATATAAGATGAAGAAATCATGGTGGAAGCAGCCTGTCTAAACTTAGGCTAGGTGTAACGTCCCACCATAACGCTCTCCTTGTTTTCCCTTTTTGTAGAAAAACTGCTGGAAAACAGAAAACACAGAGGAGCGCATTATGCCTCATTTTCATGCATGGAATGCGTGCTTATTTTAGAGCAGGGATACTTTAGAGTAGATATTCTAGCCCTGAAGAAGGCCCCAGACCCATGCGGGCTCATGTTGCGGGCCGAAACATGTTGGCACTCTGAAGAGGGTATAACAGAATCAATAAATTGAGACATAACCCCTTTTATTTCACTCTTTTATCCTATACCCCAGGTACCCACCGAATAAACGTATTGTTTGGGTATACCTGTAGGTATTTTTAACATCACTCATCTGGTTCCCTGCATGGCCAGTTTATTCTTTTTATAAGAACTCCCATAACAACTTTGGTTGAGTCCGCCCAGGTTGTACCATCTTACCGGGGTGTGGAAAGACGCCTATGATGAAGCATGTCACGATAAGTGAGTGAGGCGTATTCTCCAATATCTTTGGATACCCCAGCACCCGAAGATTCTTTGGAGGAAAAGCAAACTGTGCAGGACCACTTTCCCTCGCCTTTCTTCCTTTTTTCTGACAGTCTAGACATCCCCAGGGATATACAGACAACACCAGTTGCCTTTTTGTGATGCGAGGTTTGTGTTCATCTCTATAGCCAGGAACTTGTTAAGGTGAGCTCCTCTCCCATCTGAAAGGGTCAAAACAGGTTCTCTCTCCTACTGTGACTGGAGCCTGGCTGTCTGGGAGTGAATAGTAGAAGCCCTACCTGGAATTAACAAGCCAAACGAGGTAGCGCTAAAGCTGCCCTTTTTTCTTCCAACTCTTCCCATCCGCTCCCTGCTATCTTGCCAGGAGTTTACAACCTTTTACTCTTCCTGGGATCAGTGATAGGCTGTTGTCTTCAGGGCAAGAGTCATTAACTCGCCCAGCCATGGATGTGTATTTCTGTTAAGGAGGAGTGTTTATTAACAGAATTGGTTTTAAGCCTGTTCTGACCCTGTAGGCCTAAACTCCATTTTAGAAAAGTTTCCACTTAAGTTATCATAACCTCATTTCACTATTATGAAAATAGATTTTGAAAATAAGTAAGAAATAACTTTGAATCACCTTTGTGGTATTTTCCTTTGTGGAGATTGAAAATGATTTTTTTTTATCCCATCTTGACTGGTCCACTGAAAGTTCTAGCAAAGCCTGTAAAGTGAAATAGCTTTCAGATTTTGGTTCATCATGAGAGTACACTGACCCCAATGTAGAGTGTGCCTTATTTTTTATATATTAGCATCCTGCCCTGTGGGATTGCAAGGTCTCCTTGAGGGGTGACATGTGAATATATGGAAAAGGCTTTTCCTACATGGCAAACACATTTCCCTACTGTCGGTCACTGCAGTGTATTTAAAATGCAGCCCAAACAGACCATAGTGGTTTTCCTGGCAGACATATATTTTTGTCAGATATGTGGGTGGTGTAAATACACACTGCAGCCCACATATAACATTTACGCTTCATTCCCTAAGTCCGTTTTCTACACCATCCACCATATATGACATTTAAATAGACCGTGTGGTGAACCCAATTTTATTACTAGCATTTTAGGACTTGATCATGCGCACTGTTGAAACGATTAGCAATTCAACTGGGCACAGATTTCTAATATCAACAAAAATAGGGTCCCGGAAGATGAAAAACCAGGAGTGACTGCAGAAAAGGCAAATTAGCTGCACTCATACTATCACAATAACTACAAATTAGCGAAGGTCCAAACCTTTGCAACTCATACAAGGCCCCTTATATACGGCCTCAAAAAGTAACTGCTGCACCAAATCAAGGGCAATTGATGTCACAACCAATGACTCTCTAACTGGGATGGCATTCCGCAAACAAAGTGGAATCTGTTCCGGTACCATAGTATAATTTACTCAATGGCAACTTTTATTTTTGAAAGAGGCTCCAGTTCCTCTAATGGACAGGGGCTGCTTAAAAAATGCATTTAGTGAATGCGAATGCAGTGATGGTGTTTGCTGTCCCCCTGAGGCCTACATCCCTGCATTCGCAGCCATTATCTCAAAGAGGTGCAGGTCTGTTTTCAGCCAGCTTCCACAGCCCAGTTCCTATTCACTTCACCCTTATCAAAATGTCAGAAGTCGCATCTCTGAGCATTGAAACATCTTAAACAAACAATGTACACAGCACACTCAGATATCAATGCTGCTCAAAGCTTCTCGTAGTTTGCAAACCATTATTATTATTTTTTTAAGTGTCATTTCAAAGTGGTTTCTTCTTACTGAATGAAGATGCTTGTTTTTACCCACATTTGCTTGTTTTTATGCAGCTCATTAATTAGTACGTGGTTCAACATTATATGTTTTTTTGATATGTGTTCTGTCTATTGCAATGGTTTGCGTATAAGACAATAGATTTTGTACAACAGGTTAAGTAGTACAGCAATGATAAAACAGTTGTTGATAGTCTTGTAAATGCCTGTGCATCCATTTCATCTGTGCATATCCAACAGGACTTTGATTTTGACTTCGCAATGCTACTTCTGAAGAATGAGTACGAACAAAGGAAAGTCCTACTCGCTATATTTTCAGCTTTGCCACAGATATTAGTGATCAGAAAAACATGCCATCAGCATACACTGTCTATTTGAGATTGACACTTCTTCAGACAGCTGAGCCTGCAGGTAGAGAAATCGGCTTCAATGCCGTGAAGAAACAGTGATGAGAGTCTTTAAAACATTCTCTGTAGGTGGACGTGTAGCAGTAGCAGTTTCTCCGCATCAGTTTTAAATAGGATATTCCCCATGAGGAGGAATGCATTTTCTCGAAAGGTTTGAGCTTGACAAGGAAAAAGCTGATTTAGATAGTAATGGGGAAAATGCTTTGAATAAGTGAATGATAAATTCCCAAGCAGAAACCGGAGCGTAGATACTGCAAGTCATAGAAAAAATAAAACCTTCTCTGGTTTGTATTATTTGTGGTTTAGCAAGCAAGTTTATGGCAAGTAAGGAAGAGCACCGTTTTAGACAAAATGTTATAGATGTGAAGAGAGGAATGCAATTAGTTTCCTGGAAGAAAATTAAAACATTTCTCAGACCAGCTTAATTTATAAATGTGCCTGTTCTTGGATCATTCACAAAGGTGAAGGGGCCCAATTAATAACTAAGGGGCATATTTACGTTCCCTGGCGCATCCCTGCAAATCAGCAGGGATGCGCCAGGAAAATGCGTCACGCAAGTTTACCCTTGCGCCACCTCCGATGCGCCGCATTTACAATGCGGCGCATCGTGGCGCTAGAGATAAGCAGATGCGTGACGCATCTGCCGGCGAAAGGTTGGCGCAGTGCTGAAGTTGTGTCGCAAGCGCGACGCAACTCCAGCACTGTGCCAACCTTCCTATCCCTAACATGGTGTGTCAATCCTTACGCCTGCTTCAAGCAGGCGTAAGGATTTGACGCACTAGCGTCGGAAAAGTGACTGCGTGAAATCTCGTAGATTTCACTGCGTCACTTTTCCAGGCGTCCCTGCGCCGGAACGCCCCCTGCGCAGGAACGCCCACATGAAACCTGACGCAGGTTTCATGTGGCGCAGGGGTTTACTACGTGACGCATCTCCCTAGATGCGTCACGTTGTAAATATTGCGCAACGCGGCGCATGGTTTGCGTCGCCGCTGCGGCACATGCGTGACGCAACGGCGGCGCAAAAGTGGCGCAAGGGGCTTGTAAATATGCCCCTAAGAGTCGGGCCACAGCTCAGCACTCAGGCCACCAGCACAGGTTCCTCAGGAATACTGCAGTCCTCAAATTAACAATAAACCAGGAGGCACATTTACTATTATTTCAAGCAATGACGCAAGGGAACTTTCTGCTCTGCATTGCATGAAAGGGATAAAGCCGATATGCTCCCTATTAAAAAAATTAAGGAAAATTTCTGCTCTCCCCTTGCGCTGGTTCACTGAGTGCTGCCTAGCGACAACACAGGCACCCTAGCACCACAGTGCAAGGGTGCCAGTGTTACGGGCAGAATTGTTTTATGCAAGAAGGGACATCTTCCAGTAAAGGTTTCATGTGGCGCAGGGGTTTACTACGTAACGCATCTCCCTAGATGCGTCACGTTGTAAATATTGCGCAACGCGGCGCATGGTTTGCGTCGCCGCTGCGTCACATGCGTGACGCAACGGCGGCACAAAAGTGGCGCAAGGGGCTTGTAAATATGCCCCTAAGAGTCGGGCCACAGCTCAGCACTCAGGCCACCAGCACAGGTTCCTCAGGAATACTGCACTCCTCAAATTACCAATAAACCAGGAGGCACATTTACTATTATTTCAAGCAATGACGCAAGGGAACTTTCTGCTCTGCGTTGCATGAAAGGGATAAAGCCGATATGCTCCATATTAAAAAAATTAAGGAACATTTCTGCTCTCCCCTTGCGCTGGTTCACTGAGTGCTGCCTAGCGACAACACAGGCACCCTAGCACCACGGTGCAAGGGTGCCAGTGTTACGGACAGAATTGTTTTATGCAAGAAGGGACATCTTCCAGTAAAGGGCAAACCATTAGAGGCATATTCCTCTTTCTGTGTATGCTGCAGAATGCAGCTTTCTATGTAGGCTGAGAAATGCAGCAAATATGAAAAGAACTGCCCTCTGGCTCTTACACAACTCAATATCTCGTTGTTACATCATGTTGCATCGGTGCACCATTTTGGTGCAAACCCAGTTTCACAAGACTTTGTAAATAAGGGTGTGGATCAAAATAAATCGGGGGATGCGTGGGAACGCCTTCCTGATGCAAAGTATTGCAAAGCCTTTGTGTTATTTAGTATTTGTTGAACCATGCAAGGCTTTATGTGACTTAGTAAGTCCCAAAAATGATTTTGCATCAGGGCTGCACAGCAAAAGTGATGCAACCCTGACACAAAATCATAGTAAATCTGGGCAAAAGTATTGGTAATTACCTGATATGGGAATGCTGAAGGATTCCACGCTTGCCCTCAATGTCACTCCTCCTAAATACTATACCTGGTTCCTGTAGTAACTTCCTTGTACACATTTTAATTCCATCAGCTTTAATGTGGTGGAAGTACTGGAAGTGGGGCTTCTGGCAATTCTTGGCAATCGCAATTCAGCTGTAAATAACACTTGTCGCTGAATTCGTAATTTTACACCACCAATGATGAGGGCTTTATTTGTATCTGAAAAGTAGGTGAGCACAGCACATGCACAGCTACTGCTCTTGCATCTCCATGTCTCCTTTGTGAATTGTGGACTTGAATAGCATTGGGCATAACATATATTGTTGCTCCTGTAAAATAGTTTATTTGCTATAGACCTAAATCAACAAAAAGGCTATTGCATGGCCAATGTCTCCTTTTGAATTTGGACTTTTTCAAGAAAGTTTTATTACTTGCACTTGATTAACATACATACAAGGTAAAGAATATTTTTTTGTGACTCTGGGTCTATATGTTTCAGAAGACTTGCTCTGATTCACTGTGCAGTTTTAGGCCATCTAAATAGTATGTCAAAAAGAAATAAGGGCGACCTTGAAATTACTAGGGGCATTGGATCTACCTAAAAATACCAAGAACACAGGGATTCATAATTCAAAATCATAAAGAGAAAGCTTAATATAATAACGTTTTCATAACATTATAAAAATAACGCACATAAACACAACATTAGTTTAAATTAATGAAAAACTGCCAGTGAAGAAAACATACTTGGTGCTAAAAAAAAGTAACGCACAAATAATAACAATCTCAATATGATTGTGACACAGAAGGTTGCATTGTGAAGTATAAAATCAGTAAAGATATTAGGCAGGTTAGGTTTCTAATCATACAGCTTAAAGGAGCCAGGTGCTAGAGTGGACCAGACTCCCCATAAAGAAGTTACCATGGTTTTTAATAGATTACACATTTTTTTCCATATAGTGCACAAATGATACACAGAGGATCAAAATGTTGAAGTGTTTTGATCCTGTTGTAATATGGGATCATTATCAGATCTAAAGATATAAAGAGCCAGAGAATGAGATTGAGCAGGTAGAGGGCAGGATATTGAAGGGACCGAGAGCAGATACACCTTCAGCCAATGAATCTGATCTAAAGCCAGGGATGGTTGTGGCAGGGACGGCAAGGTGAAAACCTTCTTTAATATGGGAAATAATGAGGCCTGGCTCCAATAAAGTTAGTGCTGGTCGAAAGTCTCCACAATTTGTGATTTCCCTCAGAATGTAGCCAGAAAATGGCAATGTGGCAACATTAAGTTATAAAAAAACAAATGAGAACATGCAGTGCAAGAAAGTATGTGTTTTTTTTAGATGCATCCATAAAATGTTTGCTGTTCTAACATTGACCTCTTTCAAGCTTTCTGAAAAAGGCAGAGTTGTAAAAAAAAAAAAAGGAATTCAGCACAGTTTTTGCAATTTCCTAAATGGCCATTGTTGGACCTGACATCCTTGTCATGGTATTCACAAATATTTTGCCTTCTCACCTCCTGTTTACTGAATTCATTGTTGTTGGCTTTAGTACTCTGTGCACTTTACCACTCCTAACCAGTACTAACGTGTTTGTGTTCTCTCTTTCGAATATTGCAAAATTGGCTTACCGCCAATTGGCACCTTTTATTTACTAGTAACTCCCTAGTGAATGGTAATGAGGGCATGCAAATTAAATGCTACTAGTGGGCCTGCAGCACTCACTGTGCCAATCACTGAAGAGGTTGTCTATTCCTTCCAGACATGGACACAAAGGGAGCTTAGGTGTGGACAAGATGGGCCATCCTGGAATGATGACTGGGAGGAGTTGTAACCAGCCCCACTTGGACTGTCCCTCAAACACATGGATCACTGGCACATTATCGAAGTAAGCAATGTCGTTTGACACAAATATCGTGTCAAAAATATCGTTTACCAAATAAGTGAGAGGGTGATCTGGATAAACAAATTTACCTTTCTGTCAAATTCGGTGTAATTCTGTCCAACTGTTCGTGCTGTAGTCGTGTTCAAAGATCCTATAGGAATTAACGTGAGAAATACACTTTTTTTAACCCCCTTTTTCTTGGCCCCTGCTTGACAGATTGCCTCAAAACTTTCCATGCACAACAAGATTCACCGGGGCACTTATTTTGAAACATTTCGTGAAGATTCGTCAAAGTACGCCTAAGATATGGGCAAGTCAAACAAAGCTCTTGCTATGGAAACATGGTCCTATCTATAACTACCTACTGGCAACCACCAGTAGGTTTTATAAAAGTGCCCCTGTGAATCTTGCTGTGCATGGAAAGTTTTGGGATGATCCGTCCACCGGAGGTAGAGAAAAAGGGGGTAAAATAAAGTGTGTTTCACATGTTATAAAAGGCTGCATCCCGAACCGCTGTACAGAATGACACCGAATTTGGCATAAAGTTAGCTTTTGGTTCACAGATTATGGTTTTTGTTATGTTGCGTAACTCCGATTAGTAGTTTTTGGGAAATTAAAGGAAATCCAAATTTGGATATATAGGGTCGCTACAAATTCATGACTATTTGCGAATATGCGTGCCAACCAAAATGCCGTGATTAGCTAGCTGCAACCTGAGCAAAAAGATGTGGCCACCATTTTAGTTTATTGGGAAAGTCCCCGGGGCGACACAGAACTGGCAGGTTGGATGTTCCCTGACCCCATGGGTGTGATATAGGGGTGTTTCTGGGATATAGGGTGGGCAGAAAATGTTGAAGAAATATTTTTCTGCACCAAGCACGATATTCACGAATTCGCCACAATGCTCAGCACGGCCAGCTGTCTAACTTTGTGACAAATTTGTGAATATCGGCAGAAAAATAAGAAACAAATATATATTCACACACCCACCCTCATTCTCAATTAGACACTCACACCCTGACTCATACACCCACTCAGACATTCATACACCCACTTAAACATTCACTCACCCACTTGCAGACCCACTCAGACACTCATGCACCCACTCACATACCCATTCAGAGACTCATTCACAGACCCACTCAGACACTTATGTGCCCCCTCATAGACTCACTCAGAGACTCATGCACCCACTCACAGACCCAGTCAGACACTCATGCACCCACTGAGAGTCCCACTTGGACACTCATGTACCTACTCACAGATTCTCCCAAACACTCATGCACCACTCACTGACCCACTCAGACACTCATGCAGCCACTCATAGACCTACTCAGACACTCACATCCTACTCACTGACCCTGCAGACATTCACATAGACACTCAGGGACCTACTCAAACACTCAGGCACCCAGTCAGATGCTCATACACCCACTCACAGACACTTAGGTACCAACTCACAGACACACTCAGACACTCATGCACCCACTCATAGACCCACTCACACTCTCACACACCCACTCACAGACTCACTCAGACATTCACACAGCTACTCACAGACCCAATCAAAATCTCATAAACTCACTCTCAGACACACTCGGACACTTATCTACCCACTCACAGACTCTCTCAGACACTCATATACTTACTAACAGACCCCCCAATATTCATGAACCCACTCAGAGACCCACTCTACACTCATGTATGCACTCACAGAGCCACTGAAAAATTCATGCATCCACTCACACACTCAGACATTCAGGCACTCATTCACAGATCCACTCAGACACTCATGCAGTGACTCACAAACACACTCAGAGACTCAAACATGCACTTATATAGTAATTTAGATACTGATGTATCCAGTGTGATATACAGAATCACTTATATAGTTGTGATTTTTTAATGTGGTGGTGTCTACTGAATGTCTGCTCTTGTTTTGCGTATTCGATACATATTTGAAAATGTTTATACTACTTTTTGTAAAGATATTTTTAAAGGAAATGGACAACATTTGGGGAATTCGGGTGGCTCTCAGAAGAGCCTTTGTGTTGACTATGTATATATGGCAGCTACACATAAGACAGGATGCAGAGTTTCAAGTTGCTGAGAAACATCTTGCTGCCTTTGTCTGTGAAGTGAACTACCTCACATCCTTTGATTCCATGCATGTCAAAACTCAAGAAGTTGTTATAGATAGAGACCATGTTATGGTCTCTGAGGAGTGTAGAAACAGTTTTATTAACATGTTTCTTGGCTTTCTCAATCTGTGGACAGAATTGATCTGACCACCTCCATTTCTGCCTTTTGCATATGTTGGAGTACACCAAGGCAGGGTGAGGGAAAAGTGTCACTAATTGTGTAAAGGTATTCTTCATTAGGTTTGCAAGTCGTGCCCGAGTCAGTGTGCCTAGGTCAATGCCACCACAGTGCACAATCATGAGGTCAGGGGGTTTGCAATCCACAATGCTTTTAATCAAAGTAAGCAATTGATGCCACTTTAACCCTCTGTGGCCAACTCTATTAATGTCCACACATTAGGCAAACCCAACTCGCTGTCAATTTGCTGTGGTAAAAATAAAAAAATGTAATGCAAACATGGACATGCTTTTAATTGTGTATAGTCAACGACACCTGTTACAGTTTAGTGTTGGGAGAAGGGTGCTAAAGAGAAAGTTGTCTTTTTTTGGAAATTAAAGGTATTTAAACTCATTGTTGAAGAATAAGGATTTGTTTTCCTACTGAGGGCTTGCTTATAAAGTGTAGTGTAGTTTTAAAGTAATAAAACAACCTATGGTTTTGGACTTCTGTAGGAATTCATGAATTTGTGTCAAAGGTCACAAATAATTGAGTGCAATCATGGCAGGCGTTTGACGCTCTGCATCGTGTCTTTCTGTCCACTGCTTCAGTTTCATCGTGGAAGGGATCTGCACCCACCCTCTGGCCTGCAGCATCTTCAACAGGGGGCCGATCCCCGAGGATGCCTGACCCAGTGTTTCTCCTGCTTGGCACCTAGAGCCGGGGGCTGCAGAACAATTTGCTGAAACAGTCGGGCTGAGGGGACATCGGGAGGATGCCCAGCTCTTACTCTCTTATCCCCCTCCTGCCTCTCTGCTAATTGTTGCCGCAGGTCTCTTTGACTTCAAAACTAGTTGCCACAACTGAACAGAACTGAATTGAAATGCAGTGTAATGGCAATTGCGGAAACCCTGTTACAGTTTGTGCGATCCTGCTATCTGCTTCGCTCACACCTCCCTGCTGGGGTGAGACTACGCCCCCCAGAGTTCTTCGGTGCACAGGAGGTGGGGGAGCCAGGTTCATCATGTTCCAAAGCTCAAAGCGCTCACGTTACTCGAGGCGCAGGACACACCTGGCAACATTGTTGCAGCGTCTGGGACCCTGCTGTCTGGTCTGCCCACACCTCCCTGCTGGGGGGGACTACATCCCCCAGAGTTCATCAGTGCACAGGAGGCATGGGAGTCGGTATCATCACGCACAAGAGTGCTCACCTGACTCTGCGGTGTCTTAGCATGTCAGATGCTGGGTCTGGCTATCCCTCTTCGTTTTGCAAGGTAAAGGATACCAGCCCTAATTATTGTTACACGTGGCTCACCATGGGCAAAAGGAAGATGAGAACTGGCACCTCAGGGGAAGACACCATCACCTCTAATGACTTCTTCCTGGTGAGGGCAGCAAGTGTTATTTCTTAAGAAATTGCCCTGACCAAAAGGAGACTTTTCCTGGCGACCTCAAGAAGTGATTATGTCTCACTCCACCAAAATGATATTGAGGGAGCAGCCAGTAATTTGCCAAGGGAAATGTCTCTCCTCGCTGTCACTGATGTAGCGGTTGTGGAAGACTCTTCTGATGGAGACATTATGCCCTCTGTTTAACCTCCAGTTATAAAGAAAAGGGGCGGGGTAACAGAGTACCGTCGGTACGAAAGGGGGTGGATTTTTCTCCAGAAATGAGGGTTGATCTTAACATGGACTGGGCTGTGGACAAGTTGTTCTTAAAGTTTGAAGTATTGTTAAAAAGTCTGCTGGCTCCCATCATGTCGCTCCTAGAGGGATCGAGGCTAAGCTATGTCAGTTTTCCTGTCCCAGCACTGGTGTTGCCAAAAAACGAATTGTGGCTGTTATACCCAAATGCCAGGGTGGACCACTAAATGATGATTGTGTTGGCTCACATTGGACAAGCCATATTGCCTCAGGGGGCCAGAATGGTATGCCAACATTATTGAGGCATGCAAGTGGGAATGGGACTCATCGAGCAGCCCAGGTTAAATGTGCCATTAGGCAGGAGGGCATTTACTTAGGTACACAACAGCCCTGGGGTAGCGAGCAAAATGTGTCCGCCTTGACAAGGTCTCACACGGTACAGATGGGTGATGTCACATCACTGTATCTACCCACCCGAATCAGCACCCTTAGTTGACATTTTAACGGGGGTACCACCAATTAGGCTGAATGTGTGAGGGAGACCACAGCAGACCTCATGCTTATGCTTAAGGTAAAACATTTGTGCGACAATACCCTAATGAATGGGCATCTTCTTTATGATCATGTCATAATGACAAGAAGAGTGGGGATGGGTGGGATGAAATGTGAAGAAGAATATTGAGAGGGATTATAGTAAACTTAAGACACCTTAGATTCACTGAAGCACTTGTACAAAGGAGTTTCCTTCCACAGTACTCAGCTACAAGGATCAGGATTGTTCTCCTTAAGTATTTCTATCCCCCCCATTCTTAATACTCCATAGGTACAGGCTGGTCCACTCACACGTCCCAAGCGCTGGTTCAGAGAGAGGTCCCTAGGATGGAATTACCACTTGAAAATAGGTTTGCACCCTTGTGTGGGCTGGATGAGAATGACTGACTGATTCCACAACTAGCTGGATCCATTAGCCCTTGGCCCCCGGGCACATTGGGCAGCAACATTGTCTTGCTTCAAACCACGAGTCCCCACACCCCCTCACTCAAGGAAAGTCATGACATGGAATTTAGCTGGGTTGAAGTCTAAAAGGGACATCACATTGTGGCCTTGCAGGAAACATGGGACACCTAAAATATTTTTATATAGATGGGTTTTCCTCGAGGAATGCTAAGGTTTGCCTTCTTATTCTAGTCTCCCTTAAGATGCCCTGCACTCTCGCCTTGGTGGGAAATAATTCACCTAATCTGTTGGTAGTTGAGTTGCTGTTCAAAAAAAACCTCCCCTTGTTGGTGGTGAACTTTTATAACTCCTTGGGTCGGAACACAGAAACAGAACACATATTCTCCCTGCAGTGCTTTTAGGAACACTACGGAGTGAAAAGGGCCGCTTACTACCAGGCCATAATATTGGGTGATTTTAATGTACATTTATGTCAGCAAGGCTGTGTTTTTGTGAAAGCACCCCTAGATGTAACTCCTGGGGTTACTCACTTTAAACATTCGGAGCAAAGTAACTTGATAGAGAAGTTCCTGGTGGCCAGTAAACTGTACTGTCTGGAACAGACAGGGGAGGGCAACGTTATTCCTTCTTTTATTGGTAGGAGTTGTTCCTCTACTATTGATTTCATCATGTTATCTGCCCCCCTGGCCTCTTTAGTTAAATCTCTGAGAGTAACTCAGAGTAATTTTAGGGACCACAATCCCACAATGGTGTACCTGGCCTGGGACTTAGACATAGATGGCAAGGTGAAAAAAGGTCTGCCCAATGGCATCTTCAGCACCAAGGACCAAGCCCAGAGGTTGCAGTGGGATAGGGTGATAACAGAAGCATTTTTAGAAAACCTTTATACAGTAAATAAGGGAGACATTGCACTATACTTACAAAGCAGTACGCAGGATGTGGCCGTTCTTGACGCTTTTAGCAGATTATTCAAGCAGATTGACTCAAACCTCTTGGCCCATGGCAAGAAAGAAGGAAATCAAAGAGTAGGCCTGGGTGGAATTACTCCAGTCCTGTGTGACAGCTAACAGTACTAAATTCTGGGAAATTGTAAACAGACATTTTTTAGCAGGATCAATACATTCTAGGGTGGACTGCACCATCTCTCCCGATAAATGGGTCTCCCATTTTGGGGAGATGTATAGTGGAAAGGAAATGGAGGGCTCTGATACCTCATGGGTGCCTGGGAGTGACAGTTTATCACTGACCTTTAGTATAGAAGAAGTGTGTGAAGCCATCTCTGCAAAGGTGGGGGGTAAGTGCCGGGCCGGATGGGGTTTCTCCAGACCACTATAAAGCTGTCCCCGAAACCTGGTCTAAGATACTAACATGGCATGTAAATGTGGTTCCCCCTCTACCTGGTTTAGTGCCATTATTTTCCATTATTTTACCAATCTGCGTTGCTATCGCCCCATTTCTCTTTTAGATTTGAAGTGAAAAATGTGTATAGCGCTACAAATACCAGAAGGTGTCTAGGCGCTCACTCAGCTTAGGAGATAGTACATGTTACAGTGGAAACACCTTAAAACAGCCAGGTTTTCAGTCCTTTCCTAAATTTAAGCAAATTTGTTTTTTTTTTTAGAGTTATGGGGAGGGAATTCCAAAGCTTAGTGGTAGTATAAGAAAAACTCTTTCCTCCCCATTTTACTTTCTGCACCTTGGGGATGATCATGTTTCCACAGTCTGAAGACCTAAGTGGTCTAGCTGGGATGAAAGATTTAAAAAAATGGTGACAATTGCCACGGACCAAGGCCTTGTCTGGATTTAAAGGCTATACATAGTGCTTTAAATTGACTACGTTTGGTTATAGGCAACCAGTGCAACTGTGTACGAACCCTGGAGACCGAGTCATAGCGAGTGAGCCCAAACAAGACTCCACCTGCAGCGTTTTGAACAATCTGAAGTTTATGAATGCTGCGCTTGCTCGCACTGATAAATAAGGCATTGCAATAATCTAGCCTGGATGCAATCATTGCTGTGACCATTGTTTTCCTTAAATCGAAAGGAAAAAAAGGAAGCACTTTTTTCATTATTTTGAGGATAAAGAAACATGCAGATGTAGTGTGGTTTAGAATGATAGCTTAGTATCAAAGAAAACCCAGAGGTTTTTCACTTTTTTTGAGGGTGTAAGAAGAGGACCCATGTGGTCGGGCCACCAACTGTCTGACCAAATTAGGGACGGATTTAAAAAAAGCATCACTTCCGTTTTTGACTAATTTAATTTTAAACAATTGTCTTGCATCCACTTTCCTATGTGGCCCATACATTCTTGAATGAGAAACGCAGTATCTGTGGACTTGCTGTTAATTGACACAATGATCTGCGTGTCATCCGCGTATGAGACCAGAGTGAAGCCGAAGTTTTTAATTAATTTAGCCAGAGGGGTGACATACATAATAAAGAGGGTGGGGCTCAACGACGAACCCTGAGGAACTCCACATGGAAGTGAGAAAGCCGGGGAAACAAATTCATCGTGAGCCACCATTTGAGATCTATCAGACATAAACGGGAATAGCAGGCAGAGTGCTTTATCCCTGATCCCCAGTGATGCGAGACGGTCAACAAAGACATCGTGGTTGACCGTATCAAAAGCCGCTGAGAGATCTAAGAGGATCAGTGCAGCTCTCCCCTCGCTGTCTAGAGTCTGTCTGAGCTCTTCCATGGCCGTTATTAGAGCCAATTCGGAACTATGGCGAGCCTGAAATCCATATTGTGAAGAGTCCAGAATACCACCTTCCAAAATGAAGGTGGATAATTCTTGATTCAGAAACCTTTCTATTATTTTTGCTGGGAAAGGCAGCCGAGAAATAGGTCTAAAGTTTAAGGGGTCATTAGGATCCAAATTGGATTTCTTCAGAAGTGGTAGAATGGAGACTTTCTTCCATTCGATAGGGAAACGCCCTGAAGAGATCATAAGATTAAAAATAGGCCAAAGCGATGTGGCAACGATCTCAGAAACTAACTGAAGAACTTTCAGTGGACATAGGTCCAAGGAAGATCCAGATTTGACTATAGGAATTAATTTAATAATCTGGCTGCTAAAATCTTTGAGAAGGTTGTTCTGGAGGGTTTAACTTCTTGACTCGATAACACCACTGTATTATCTGAGCTACAATATGGCTTTAGACAGGGGAGAGGGATGTTAGACTAGTGTGTAAACCTGCATTTGATTGTGAGTAAATACACTATAGGTAAGGGGGGTTGTCTGCATATGGCTTATATGGATTTCACCTGGGCGTTCGACCGGGTGAACAGATTCAGGTTTTGACCTCTTCTTCTGGATTTGGGTATGGAACAAAACTAGTGGCTTTTTTGCACAGCTCCCATTCCAATATCTCTGCCTCGGCTAGGTATGATGAGAAGGTCAGCTTGACTGCCTCCTGTGGATTAAGGCAGGGGTGCATTTTGACCCCCCTTTTATTTTTCCTATGCATTAATAATTTTGGGAAGGTTTTGACAGCTGCTTGTAGGGAAATTCCCAGGGAAGGTTTTAAATGTATTCCTGCATTGTTATACGCAGATGATGCCGTCCTGATTGCACAGGACCATTGTGAGCCTCCAAAATCTCTTGAATGCCAATATTGATTTTATGGATTCTCTAGATTAGTCTACCAACTACACTAATTCACGCACTATGACGATTGTCATCAGAAGGCTGTTGGGATTACGTTTTTTGGTAAAGGGGTTGAACTTGCCAAAGTCTCAACATTCCCCTATTTGGGGTACTTTTCAATGATAAAGGGTCCTGGATTGCACAAAAATCCCTCAAAAAGGAAAATTTTACTTAGGACAGTAGGTGCAACAATGGATTTTGTCAAGACACTCGGGCCAACCCGGTACAAGCCCTAGTAAAGGTATATTGAGATAAGTGTATTCCAATAGCAAGGTATTGGTGTGAAGTTTGGAGGTATAAAGATGTGGGAGAGCTCCAGGTGGTTGAAAATAAATTTCTGCATAGACTCCTCATCGTTCCCGCTAGTACTCCATTGTTTATGGTTCATGAGGAGGTTGTATTATGTTATATCTTTGATCTTATTGCTTTGGCATCCATTATATGATGGCTCAGAATTTGGTCTAGCCCAGCTCTTAATTTAAATCAACTTGTGATTGAGGTCTGCAGATCAGTTGCAGGGGCACTGCATATCCCATGACTGGGTTACATCAAGGAGATGTTGAAGAGTGCTGGTTGTTTAGCAATGTTTACCAATCCGAGACCATTACGGCCAAGGGAGATGCAGGATATAAAAAACGTGCTTTTAGCCAGTTGGCAATGTGAAAGAGAGGAAAGGGAACTTGTTAAACCCACTGTGAAACAATATATCTTGCGGAAAATATCCATTCAGGGGGAATGCTATTTGTCCATTATTAATAATGCTCACCATTGTTTTTACTGACAAAGTTCAGGTTCAATACAATACACTGGTCTATAGCTATCCCCAGAGGATTTTGGAAGCTGGGAGATTTAAAACCATGCTTTTGTGACAATTTTTCTGAGCAGGAAATTATACATTTTATATTTTTCTGCTATTTTTAAGTCATATAAAGGTTAAGATGTATTCTCTCACTGGTCAAAAATAATCAATTTGGACAAGTGAGACCAGATTTGCTGTACTTACAACTGCTTTCTTCCCCCTTGGTATGTTTTGGGGTATCAAGATTCCTTTGTGGTGCCCTTAAACTGAGGAAAAAGCTATTTGTTTTAACTGTTTTAACATTTGTATTGTGATATATTATAGTTTAATGGATAGCGACTTGAGGGTCAGGAGAGGGGATGGCCGTGTTTCCAATTTGTGTTTTTGGTACTGTAACGTTGCACTTGCAGTTTATACAAATGTTTTTGTTATAACCTACATTTGAGTGCAACATTACAACTCTCTCAAAGAACTTTCATAATTAAATTTTAATTGGCATGACTAGATTGATGGTTTTAAGTAGATTACTTCCTGCTAACAAAGCAGACCCAAAATTGAGGTTTTTGTTGTCAGGTTTCTGTTGGACGAGTTGAAACCACCACATATATACCAACATTTTATTTTATGTTATATTTATATCTTTATATGTGCTTTTATGGTCTATATTGGCAGACTGACTGAATTTGTGAATATGCATAAATACTCTTCCATATTGGGCTTCTTTATAAAAGTGCATTAAAGGGTTACCACATACTAACCATTCAGAAATGGAGTAACAAAACTAAAATATGAAAGGCAGAGAGCGCAAAGTTGGAAAGGATGCCACTAATGGTTGCTTTGTATGAGAGGGTGTGCCATTCTTATGCTTAGTTTTCACAATGTTTGAGAGTATTGCAACTATCTGATAAAAGCAACAAAAAAAAACATTTCACCAACAAACTTAATTTTCAGGTATGTGAATTAGATTATACTATGAGAAAAAAATTGTTTGAAAAGGTAGATTTTTATAAGAGGTTGATAAACATGAGTTTGATATACAGAAAAGTATTCTAACTGTATGACACTATCTATGAGTTGTTGTGTGAGTGTTTTTATATATTTATGAATGGGTGAGTAAATCTCTTTCTGGGCATGTGAGCTGACATTGAGGCTAGGGTTGTGTAAGGTTACTTAACAATGTGTTTCCTTAGAATTGTATATTGTACATTCGTTGTTTTGCTGCATGCAATAGTTGGCATAAAGAAACTGCTTGTTAAGCTCTAAATGTATACTTAACAATTTACTAGAAACTCTGCCAAGTTCTAGAGGCCCATACATGAAGTGCTGCTCAGAAAGAATTCTTGGAACTCTGGGACTTGCAATCCTATTCATGCTATTTTCAAAGAGGACTAGAAGTCACAAAATTGAAAAAAACTGGAGCCATACATAATACATGAATCTTTGAAATGTGGCAGCTGTTTATTAGATACCATTTAGGGTGGGTGTTGGTAAGTTACAGGGCAGGTTTGTATGTGCTTAGATGGTAAGACATGCCCTTTTGTGTAGTTTGAGACTCCTAGGTAACTGTGCACTTTTAATGCCAGCTTGACTTGGCATGAAAAAGCCCTTTGACAAGTCTTAAACCCACCTTTTAGGGCACATAACTCACCTTTGAGATAGGCTGTAGGTATGCCATAATGGATGGTGGTTTGTATTTAAATGGTAAGAGATCTCCTTTTCAGTATCTCTAAGGTATTTGTGCACTTAAGACCCCTCTGCCTAGCAAACCACCCATAATGCAAGTGATAGACATGTTCTCAAAAGTATAGAGTCTCTCTCTTATGCAGTCAGACTGCACAGAGGCAGTTATGCATTCACTCACATGCTCAGATACTAGTTATGTTCAAGCACTATCAAAGGCAGTTGCAGCCACAGTTACATACCTCTGCATTCGCCAATAAGGCACTGAGCTGTTTGTTCAGCCACTTATATACAGATTTAGTGAGCCACAGTAAGAGATGTCCTTTTCAGCTTCACTAACTTATGTGTGCACTTGGAGACCCTTATGCCTAGTAGTACATAGAGTATCTCATTGATAATGCAAGTGACATACATGTTCTGAAAAGCATAGAGTCTCTCCCTCAAGCAGTCAGACAGTGCAGAGGCAGTTAGGCATTCATTCACATGCTCAGAAACTAGTTATGCATCCAGCACTAGCAAAGGCAGTTGCAGACACACTTACATACCTCTGTATTCACCGACACAGGCAGTGAGCTATTCATTCAGATACTTACATAGACATTTAGTCAGCCATTGAGTTATTTAAACAGATGGTCATGTACTGATACACTTAGACATCTGATGGCACTTCTACAGGAGTACTCCTCCACTTACTTAGATATGCAGCCAAGTACAGATACAACCTAGTCACACATCCAGTCAAGTAGTCCTTTAAACATGGGTCAGGCCAACTACTGAAGACGATATCTCTACATTGTTTGATGGGTCAGGCCTACTACTGCAGAGGGTATCTCTGTGTTTTTAGATGAGGCCTACAACTGCAAAAGGTATCTTTGCTCTTTTAATGCCAGCTTGACTTAGTATGAAAAAGCCCTTCGCCAAGTCTTAATCCCACTTTTTAGTGCACATATTCACCTCTGAGATAGGCCATAATCCACGGTGGTTTGTGTTTAAATGGCACAATATGTCCTTTTCACTATTACTAAGTTATTCATGCACTTGCAGACCCCCATGCCAAGTACTACACAGATTATATCACCCTTAATGAAAGGAACATACATGATCTGAAAAGCATAGAGTATCTGTCTCTCATAGTCAGACAGTGCAGAGGCACCTATGCATTCACTCACATGAACAGAAACATGTTATGTATCCAGCACTAACAACGGCAGTTGCAGACACACTTACATACCTCTGTATTCACCAACACATGAACTGAGCTATTCTTCAGCCATTTACATAAACATTTAGAGAGCCATAGAGTTACTAAAACTGTACTGGCATACTTACTTAAACATCTGATGGCACTTCTATAGGTGGACTTCTACACTCACCCAGATATGTAGCCAGGTAGTGACACACCCTAGTCACCCATCCAGACAAGTTGTTTTTTAAACATGGGTGGATACACAGGAACACAGTAGTGGGTATGGTAACATACCCAGTGAGAGAATAATGCCTACACTGACACAGACAGTTGTTACTCAGGTCAAATAATGTATGGTCAAAGATCATTTGAGTATTTGTTCTACAGCTATCTGATCTTGTACATAGCAAGCTTTTCAGAGCTGTTATTTCTAAGCATGATTTATAATTGGAAAATGTAGTTATTATTCCAAAGGAAATCAACAAATCCTTTTTAAAAGATCCTTAGTATCCTTAATAAATGATAACAATGTATGCACAGAAGTCGATATGTTTATACCAATATACCTTAAGAACTCCTTTGCACTTGAACCAATTTCATATATACTTGGTTTACATGGTGGGAATCTTCCCCCTGTGTGTATTTTGGTAAGAAATAAAAGATAGAAAGCTTTGAAATGATTTGTGATTAAGAATGCCCAGCAATTAAATACTGCAAGTTCAAACAATATGTGTATCTGTTTTAATTTATTATAGATCATTCCACTAAACATCCACCAAGTTGTGCGTACTGTGTTTTTTCTACAATGTAAGAGGCTAGTTCAAGACACTGAGGGCCAGATGTATGACCGTTTTTTGCGGTCGCAAATGGGAAATTGGCCTGTTTGTAGCCGCAAAATAGGTCTGCCCTATTTACAAACTCTATTTTGCGAGTCGGTAACCTATTAACAACTCACAAAATAGGGTTTGCGACTCGCTATTAGGAAGGGGCGTGCCAAGGGCATCCCTTCCTAATAGCGAGTCGCACTTCAATGTACGATTGTTTTGCGGCTGCAATTGCAGTTGCAAAACACTCGCAGTTTACCACCCATTACAAAAAGGTGGTAAGCCACTCGCAAATGGGAAGGGGTCCCTTTCCTTTGTTACTGGCAGCGAAAATATTTTTTAAGAGCAGGCAGTGGTCCCAGGCACTCTTAAAAAATGAAACAGAAATGTTTCATTTTTTTTTTAAATGCATCTCGTTTTCATTTAAGAAATACGATCTGCAGTTAAAAAAACTGCTTTATTTAACAGCAGTCACACATGGTAGTCTGCTAACCCCAGCAGGACACCAAACCTGGGACTGCTAGCCATTCCCAATGAGGTCGCAAATTGCACCAGCCTCATGAATATTAATGAGGCAGTCTATTTGCGACCCCATTAGGAATCGCAAACAGAGTCTGAAACACGGTTGTAAATTCCAATTTGCAAGTTGCAAAAAGAAACAATTTGCGGCTTGCAAATTGGAAGGGTCGTACATCTGGCCCAGAATTCTATGTAAATATTGCTGTTTCAAGACAAAAAGTGTTTGGTCAAGATTTTTATTGATGCTCTTTGGCTGGCAGACAACAGGCAGCTTGGGTTTTTGGCTGTTTTTGTATGTTCCCTGAATTTTATTTGTGTATAAAAATGAATGGGTTATTGATTTCAGAGGAACTGAATCCTTCCCAAGTAATAGTCCCAAAATGACCTTGATCCCAACCTCTGGTAGCTATTGCACAGAGCAGGCAGGCTTATCGTAATGAAAAGAGTGTAAATTATTTAGCTGTACCACAAGGATTAAAAATCCAAATGACAACACAGTAAAATTATCATAAGAAATTTCTAAAAATAGAGGGAAATTTAATAAGAAACATAAAAAGATTAAAATCAATAAGAGGAACCGGAAATATACATTATTAATGTTTTATGCAAAAAGCACCAAGAAAAGTGACAATTAGAAGTTGATTAGGACCTAGTCCTGATTGAAGGTAAACTACATTAAAGCAGAGGTTGACAGAGGATTTTATTTTACCAGTATCTACACTTCATAAGGGAGCTTGTGGTCATGTAGGAGGGGTTTCTGGGCACCTGTTCATCTTTTCTATTTCCCTCACTGTTTCTTACATTGTGCTGAACAGCAATGACCCTCAACCCTCAGATACTGGGCTTGAAAAGAAGCTACACAGCACATCTGTGCACTGGCGCACCAAAGGCTCACCTCAGGCAAGCCCTTCTGTGCCATCTGTGCTTGGACAGTCCTCAGCGCCAGCCCCCTGACCGGATTTTACCCCCATTTGGACGCTATTCTTAGATATTCAAGAGGAGAGCTACTCAGGTACAACTTCTCAGGTAAGAAATTCCCTGGCATTATCCTTGACCTTCAAGGTACTCTCAAAGCCCTAGAATGTTTGAGCTGTAATCTCACCTTAACTAATACTGAAACTAGGACCAATAATTCTTCTAGGCCTTCTAAAACTGAGAAAGCTGACACCTTGCAAACTATCCTTTGCAGACTTATTAATGAAAACTAGTAAAACTGAGATTGCAGATTTCCTAAAGCCTCATACTTTAGACTTCGGGGCAGATTTACGAGTAAGTGCCGCAGCGCGGCACCGAAAGCCCTTTGACTGCGCCACGCTGCAGCACTTCCAAAGCACAGGAATGCAACATATTTACAATAATATGTTGCATTCCTGTGCTCTCCCCTGCGCTGGTGCACAAACAGCTGCCATGCACCAGGGCAGGCACCCTTGCACCAAGGTGCAAGGATGCCTGCGTCATGGGGAGATTGTTTTTGTGCAGGAAGGGGCACCTTTCTACACAAAAACAATCACTACCTCCCTGGGGAGGCGTAGCATTCACACGCATTTCCAGATTTACCTTTCCTCGTAAATCTGGAAATGTATCTTGTTCCATGGGTGTTGCATTGGAGCACCCACAGCAACACCCATGGAACGCCCCTTTCATGCAAAGTGCTGCGTGTAAACGGGCCATATTTACAAGGACAGGAAAAGCCACGCAGGGTGGCTTTTCCTGTCCTTGTAAATATGGGGCAGAGAAATACGCCACCAGTACGTCACAGTACTGGTGGCGCAGGGGGCTTGTAAATCTGCCCCTTCGTGTTTATAACAGAAAACTGGGCCCACCGTACTTCTGGCCCTGACCTTGTCTCTGCAATCCGGGCCAGATACTCCATCTTCAGGCTGGACCACAAGGAGCAGGGGGGTGGGGGCCTAGCTATAATCTACTGTGACCTAATGATGGCCACTTTTTCAGCAGTCCCCTCGATTTTTGTGTGAAGGGCTCTCTTTTAAAATAGAACTTAATAAAAATAACACCTTTAATGGACTGCTTGTTTACCGACCCCCCCCAGGCCCTAGAGCAACGTTCTATCAGTCCTTCAGCCAGTTAATGGAAACCAAAGTTAAGTTCACAGATTATACAGTCCTTGGTGACTTTCATTTCCATTTGGAAAATATATTGGACAAAGACTCAACTTTTCATTGTATGTTGGCCGGCTTAGGCCTAGTACATTTGGTCGATGCTACAACTCATTTGGTGGGTCAATTGGTTGACAGGATTTTCTCTGATAATCCCGTCCTTGAATCTATGGCAGCACTGCCACTCACCTGATCTGACCTCATGGCGGTCATGTTCAAACTGAGGATACCAGCCAAAATCCCTACGGCCAACCTACCCCATTTCAAAAGGGTATGCTGTCCCTCGCATAAGTAGATGCTAACATGCTAAACTACTCTTTTGCTTGATCCTTGCCCATGGTCTCTAATGAACTAGATACAGCCACGACTGACTATCACCAGTGGATAGGTACTACATTAAATCATTTAGTGCCAGAAAAGGTCTACAGGATCTGTAGAGCCACCCCCACAGAACCTTGGTTCTCTGACAATTTCAGAGTACAAAAACAAATTTGCCGCAGACAAGAGCTCTACAAATGCACTACTAGTGTAAACAAAGCTCTTATCCAAAATAAAATGTTTGGTACTTTACTCATAAAAGTGAGTCTTCAAAATATTCCTCTAAAGAGCTGTTCATGACAGTGATGAAACTGGCTAATCTTCCAGATAAAAATAACAATATCACTAACCAATCTTTTTCTAATATCTTAGCCTTTTTTTTCAAGCTAAGGTAAAAGATTTGTACAACACCTTTATTATTAATAATCAACAATCACCGTACGCTCATGATGATTCTGCCCTCCTCAGTAGAACAAATTTATCAGATCTATCATCTTGCCCCAGGTTGATTTCCTTTCTTTTAGTAAGCCAGCGATACTGTCTACTTTCTCACAACTTGCGTCTGAGCAGTTTCAGAGCCCATTTAATACTATTAAATCGAGCACCCCATTGGATCCCTGACCCTCAAAAATAATTCAATTGGCCCCAGAGATGGCATCTTTGCATATAAACAAAGTCTTTAATCTGATGTTTATCTCCAGATATTTTGTCAAGGAATGAAAAAAAGCTTAAATCCTGCCACTACTAAAAAAAACTAATCTTGAAGCTTCAGATTCTTACAACTATAGACCAATCTCACACCTTTTCTGGCAAAAAGTGTTGAAAAAGCAATCAATCAAGAACTTGCATCCTTTATTAAAATCAACTGTCTCCTGGATCAGACTCAATTCGGATTCAGAAGTAAGCACAGGATGGAACTGGCTCTGATTGCAGCATCTGAAGAAATAAGACTGACTTTAGACAAAGAGAAAATGCAGCTTTGATCCTGTTAGACCCCTCAGCGGCATTTGACACAGTCAACCACAATTTGTTGACTGAACGCCTTCACTCCATTGGAATCAGGGGAGTGATGCCTGCTCTCCAGAACTCTTTTCTTTCAGAGCAAGAGCAATTCGTCACACTTGACAAATTTACATCACCCCCCTTCTCACTACCTTGTGGAGTGCCAACGGATGCTCCTTAACTTAAGTCCTACCCTTTTTAATCTTTATGTTACGTCTCTGGCCAGTCTTTTGGTGTCTCTGTAGTATCCTATGCTGACGATACTCAGGTTGTAGTCTCAATGGCTAGCAACCCTGAGGACACTGCAATTAGGTTCCATAACTATAAGTTCCATATTGGCAAGTGGATCAATGATAATTGCTTGAAATTGAATTTGAGATAAACCGAAGTTCTTTTGTTCGGAAAAAACAACTCTTTTTGGTCCCATAGGTGGTGGCCACAGGCACTTGGCATCCTACCCACACCTGTCACTAAAGTCAAGAACTTAGAGATTTTATTTGATAAACTTTTGCTTGAAAATCAGATTAATACCATTACCTCATCCACCTTCTTCACTTTGAAGATACTCAGAAAAGTGTTCCCTTTCCTTTCCACAGTAGTTGCAGAAGACCGTGGTCCCTGCTCTTTTATTGGCCAAGTTAAACTACTGGAATGCTCTTTTTATTAATCCACAAAAAATCTTCTAAACAAACTGCAAATTGTGCAGAATGCTGCAACCCATCTGCTGCTAGAGATTCCCAGGCATCAGTCAGTCTTGCAAGCCCTAACTCAACTACATTGGCTACCTATGGAAGCGCATTGACTTCAAAGCACTCTGCATTGCGTTAAAGGTTCTCATGACTCTGGTTCTGATTATATTAGATGCTGTTTCTCATGGTACACTCCTTCCAGGCTATCACGCTCACCCACGGCAAACAACATAGTAGTTCCTAAGTTTACAAGATCTAACTGGGGCGGCAGAAGCTTCACTGCCTGCACGGCGACAATTTTGGAATACTCTCCCTTCTAATTTGAAGAAAATGACAGGTTTTCTTCCCTTTAGGAAAGCACTTAAACATGGCTTTTCAGTCAATAGGTATTTTGAATCTGTTCCCAGTGTAGAGTCTAGTATTGTTACTTTCCTTCTGTTTTGGCAGCATCTAGATGTCTCCTGGTACTGGTGCGCTTTATAAATATAATTTTCATTTCATTTCATTTACACGCCCAAGTGGTCCTTCTTGGCAAAATTTGTGACCTTCTAAGGGCCAGATTTAAAGTTTGATGGATGGTATTCCACACATCAGAGTGGCAGTAGACATTAGGTCTTCCAACCTGGTGGACAACAGTCCGTGATACTTTTCCTTGAAATTACAAAAGTTTTGGTGGAGATCTGTCATCGGTTTTGATGTCTGTCTACCAACAACAGTGGGATTTTATTATTGAAAAACAAAAAAAACAAATGACCAGCAAACCCTGAGATTTGCACACCCTGGAATTTCCTCCTAGGATGTGGGGCTCATTTCTTTTTTTTTGTTATGTCCCTCACTGCAAGCCAGTCACAGACAGAAAAAAAAACATCAGACTGTCCACTCTATGTGGAGTGGATGAAGTGGTGGCTTGATTGAGACGGGCTGTACTTCTTCAGGATATCAGAGGTCGACTGAGACAACAGGGCCTCAATCAATGGGAAACTGATGGTCCACCCATTTCTAAATGAGGTGGATGTACCGTAAGTTTGATGGATAGATACACAGTTGTGTTTGTGAATGAGTACCCTGTCCGCCAAAATCAAAAACAATCCTTGGTCTTTTTATTGAGCTCAAATTCCTCTAGCAGGTAAAGCCTGAAGCTCTATCCAATAAAGTCCCCTCAAAATCGAACACCTTTGCCATGAGATTCGCCTGACACTCCAGAAGTCTTGGAAGTCCTAACATTTTCTTAGTCACAGTTGCTTAGACTTTTTGGAGCAGTTCCTCTTGTTCTCATATAAGGCTTCCAAAGTCTCAAGGACAACATTTGAGGGCTAGGACTCACTCCAGTAATGGCTACCAGCATGGCTACCAGCATGGTCTAGTCCAGGACCAGTTGATACTGTTCTGATGGGCACTCCAGAAAAAAGACCTCTTGCAGCTTGTTGTGTCCAAGTGACACAGGAGGTTAGCTAGCTGAACACTGGAGTCCACTTCTTAGTCCTAATACAAGTGGGGGCAGGTCCAGCCTCTAGAGTCTGCAGACATGTTGCAGACAGTAGGTCTGTCCCATGGATTTGCAAGACCAGAACCAGAGAAAAGTCCTTCTCCTTCCCTGCTGCCAAGACCTGGAACATCCTACCCCTCCACCTCAGACTATCTTCCATGATACCCCAGTTCAGGAAGGACCTCAAGACATGGCTCTTCCAATGACCCCAGCACATAGACGGATCTGCTCCCCACCTCCCCCCAGCACCTTGGGACCCTCAAGGGTGAGTATTTGCGCTTTACCAACCCTGGATTGATTGATTGAGTCTTCTGTTCTTTTTCAAGTTAAATGTGTTCTGATGAGCTCTGAGTGAGGTGTTACTTTTGTAGGATTCACTAGCCATTGGGTGGGGGTGACTCCTGGGCACTCCTTAACCAATGAGGAAAAAGGTCCCAGGGGCAACCTTTCCCACTTTTGTAGCACATTGTGTTTGCCTTACTGCAAACTATGCCACTTTGTGCTATTCTGGGAAAAATCCTCATGCCAGCACCCTTCTACCCTTGGAGGTTTCTTATGTGTAAGCCATAGGTGTGTTTAGAGGAATGAGCAGTGCTGTCCTCCTAAACCACACCAAGTTAGTTCTTTGACCATCTCCCCCTCCCACTGGGCTGGTTTCAGACTAGGCGGAAAACTACGCTACGCTCGCGTAGTTTGCGCAACTACGCGCTACGCGAATTGCACGTAGCACAGTGCAAAAAACGCATAGCGTAGCGGGCATTTTTTGCTTGCTCGCGGTCCTCAACATCAAGTTGGCAACCGCGGGCGAGCAAAATGACATCCCGGCGAGACTTTTTCCTCGTTCGCGATCAGCAACATCAAGTTGCCGATCGCGGGCGTGGAAAATAAACCTCCCGGCGAGATTCTCAACGCGGGGAGGTCAGGTTTCTCATTGCGAGTGGTCGCGTATGCTCGGGACCGCTCGCGATGAGAAACTACCAGTCCGCGTTGAGAAAACTGCCGCTCGAATACAAATCTACTCGAGCGGCAGAAAACGGCCGCTTGCACTGTGCAAGATGCCGTTTGCAATGATTTCACAGTGCGGACAAGCATCCGGCACTGTGCAATCATTGCGAACAGCATTTCCTACCGCTCTATGATGTTCGCATAGTGCTACGCGTAGCTCACGTAGTGCGAAGTGCACTTCGCGTAGCTACGTGTAGCGCTACTACGCGAACAATGCCCAGGGTTATTTCAGACTGGCTACAGATCGCCAAGGTAACAAAGGCTTATGTTTCCCAGGTTTCTCTTTAGGAATGACTGTGACTGGACAGGACACCATGGTCCCTTTCAAGTTATTTTACCCTCCCCAGCTGCCCATCCTGGGCTCATAGGAGCTACATATTTCATACCCATGTCTTCCTGCCAAAAGGCCTATGCCATTGTTTCTGCTCTGGGAGCAGTTTTTTACACCTCATCAATGGGGAGCATTAACAGTAGTCAGCTGCTAGCAGATTAATGTTAATTAGCCTTTTGGAGGTTCAGGCAGACAAAGTCTAAGTGCCCGGTTCACAAAGGCAATCTGAGACAAAAGTCTAACTTTACTATTTTTGGTATTGACAGAGGTAATTTACGAGCTGTTTCTTTACGTCTGCAGTCGGGCCGGAATCTCCGGCTTGGGCTGTACTCTCGCACCCGGGCCGTACTCTCTGGCTCAGGCCGTACTCGCCGGCTCGGGCTGGATGAAGTGTAAGCAATGGGCCAGAATGTAATTTTTAAAAACAAGCAACATTAGTGTTGACTTTAGTGTTGACACTACAGTCAACAATGAGGAGAGCGCAAATTGTGGACAGCATGTACCATGATGCAAAGGAGCAAACTTTTCTGTGATATGATGTTGTTGCAGGGATTCTGCGAAATCAGAGAACTATGCTTGGGGTCATGGAACCTTAGTAGACAGGGACTGAGTCATCCTACCACCTGAGTACCCAGGAGCCTGGGGACCGACCAGCTATTGTGTCTCATTTGCCCTCCTACTCACTCACAGAGAACCAAGTGATTAGACACCCCAGACCACAACACTCCTGACCCACTTAGGAATCGCTGTTGCAGGACACACTCTTTCGCTCACACTCTTGCACTCATCCACAATAAGATCTGACAGAGACACAAGAAAAGTTTAAAATGTTTATTTTAACTATTGTGCTCTAGTATGCAGTATACATGCCACAACAAGTAGAACAATGCCTAACTCAAATACAGTCAGTAAAGCAAGTAGTCCGTAAATAATAAAAGGAGCTGTCATTATATACGACAATGTAACCTAACCTCCCTCCCGTTTTCTAGAAGCAAAATGATTATATATTAGAAGATCTCTGGGTGTTAGCAGCAGAGCCCGAACCTCAGTATTATAGATGGAAGATCTACATCACAGGTGCTGTCACGCTCTCCTCCCAGGAAAGATCCCTCTCCAAGTGTATGTGTTACCTATCTGTGTACCCCTCATCTGACCAAAGCACATGTTTCTAAACAACAGCTGCACCTCCATGTTTTGTTTAGTGCTAGGGCCTGGCCAGAACAGAATAACAAGGGGCATTGTTATTTGACCTTGTCAGCAATGCTCAGACTAAATCCCAGGAAAGAACAGAATGCAAAACAACAGCATGTTCTATGTACAAGTAGCAGCATGGCACAAAGCAAAATATATTTTTGTGTAGTAACGTGCGCAAAGCAGATGACAGTCTGCAACGGGCTCATGCAAACATAGAAAAACAACAATGGCCACATAGTCCATGTGACAATGTAGTGTCCGGCCACACCCTTTTCCATGCCCAATCTGATTTTTATGAATTCCACTTCCATTTATCACATGTTCCTAAAGTTCATTTTTGTAAAAATTGCCTTCTGGTCCATTGATTGCACTTTATCCGGCCGGAGAGTACGGCCCGGGTGCAGAGAGTATGGCCTAAGCCGGAGATTCCGGCCCGACTGCCGACGTAAAGATACGATTTGTAAATGACCTCAGTGAATACCAAAAGTCGTAAAGTTAGACTTTTATCTCAGATTGCCTTTGTGAATCTGGCCCATTCTGTCTAAAAGTTACTTTTCCTAAATATTCATTAGAAATTCGACTTCATCAGTGAATCGGATTTTAATAAACATTAATAAATAGTGTTTGAATTATCTCTGTGGTTAAACCCAAGTCAAAGGTACCAGAATTATTTTGTTTCTGAATCTTATTTTTTTTTGTAGAGCGACTAAAGCCCTGTAAGTTGAAAATGGCTTTTTGGGGCTAGTCACTTTAGGCACATGGCAACACCAAATTTTTGCATGTAGCACTTTTAAATTGTAGGCACCCCAGAATGTTGGCTACAAGTCCTATATAAGGGTGACTTATTTAATGCTTAAAAATAGTGGGGCATATTAGCAAGACCCACGTTAAAATTATCGCCGTTTTAGCGGCAGGAAACTGCCGCTAAAACGGCGATAATGGGCTTGCTAATATGCGTTATAGAATTCCAATAGAAGCCCAGGTTAGATGTCCTGCACATCTAACCTGGGCTTCTATTGGTATTCCATAACGCATATTAGCAAGCCCATTATCGCAGTTTTAGCGGCAGTTTCCTGCCGCTAAAACGGCGATAATTTTATCGCCAGTCTTGCTAATATGCCCCAGTGTTCTTTCTTGTCAAAAAGGGGTATTTTCCAGGTTTTCTTGCAGGTGTAAAGTGCAGCAATCAGGCAATACAAGCAGTCCCAAAGCGAAGTTTTCTTTGTCACTCTTGCGGATGACGTAACAGTTGCTGCAATTCAAAGATGTCATTTAACTTTCCATGCCATTAGTGTATTTACTGCACCATATACTATGTAATTACTGGAAAGTTAAATGTGTCAAATAGGAGTTGACCAATTATGCTATGTATAGGGATCATATCACATACACTGGGGTCCAGACAGCAGTACCCCAGTGTACAAAGGGGAAAAAATAGCAGCACTAGTCAACAAAGAAAGCCTGCACAAAAAAGGTACTTTTCACAATTTGGCATCAAAATGGCTTGAGTTAGTTGAAATACATAATATATACAAAGCTATTCCAAGCAAGAAAGCCTGTAATGTATCTTACCTGAGGCCACAAAAATCCTTAAGATGGAAATAGCAACTAAATGCTAAAAAAGCTATTGATAGGATTGAATGATCCTCCTTATTCCATGTTCCTTCCAGAGAAGGCTTTAAGAACAAATGTATACCAGAAATCCACTGGATCTATCAAAACACCCCTTCTATGGTAACTTGCAATAAGTTCAGATCAGAACAATTTAATATTCACAGCGACACACGACAAGGGCAATTAGAAGCCAAATCAAGCATCCCTGCAAGTATCTGCCATGCACTCGGTGGCAGGCGAACGTCAATTGCTCCTCTACGTGGATTACATATTGCTTATAGTCTTGAAACCTGAGTGTTCACTGCCGAACATATTGATCATTTTGATAATCTTGTTTAAAAATTCTGCTGCTTATCAGAATGCAAAATACATTGGGAAAAAAGTGAAGCCTTGTTGTTGAAGGTAAACATCCAATTTTTGTCATGCTGGATTTGCCTTTTAAATGGTCTATAAATACAATCCTGTATCTGAAGATTCATATTAGTAGAGCTGCGAAAGCATATGATTCTTAAAAATACCATGGGGCATATTACCAAGGAAGTGGCGGAGAGAGGCGTTAGCCGTCTTGGCTTAATGCCTCTCTCCGCCACTTCGGAAACGCCAGGCTGCACCATATGTGTGCTGCTTCGTGCAGCACACATGGAAGTTACAAAATGGCATTTTGAAAAACGGTTTGTTCATGTACAGGAAGGGACACCTTCCTGTACATGAACAAACCATGGCATTTTGCTTTTTCCATGTGTGCTGCACAAGGCAGCACACATGGAAAAGCAAAACGAGGAGAAATAAAGCATTTCTCCTCGTTTCGCCACCTTAAGTCCAGGATTTTTCTGGTCTTAAGTTCGGCGCTGCTACCTATTATCGCCAAACTTGATAATAGGTGGCAGCGTCGACTTCAATGGGTATTGCGGTGGAACGCCCACCGCAACACCCACTGCACGGCCCCTTTCACGCTAAATTTAGCTTGAAAGGGGCCCTATTATCAAGGCAGCGTTAAGCCACTTAAAGTGGCTTTAAGCCACGTTAAGTGGCTTAACCCTGCCTTGATAATAGGGCGCTGACCCTGATCCAGCGCGGCTAATATAAATTTCTCCTTTGGACATGAATCCAGGTAAATCATTCACATCAACTATACCATATGACGGTGGGGCCCATAACACTGCACATCATACACTCATTCATTCACTGGATTTCACACCAAGGAGAAAATGAGTTGCTGGAGGAACGGGATACCTTGTTAAATTCAACAAATTAATACCTTAAACATCATATACATTAGCTTTTAATCCTGTCGGTTCTAAATATCAAGGTATTCCGCTCTTTGGTCGATGGACCAACTAGTAGAATAAGTTGATGGTGATTAAGACCAGCTCAATCATACTTAAAACCTGTTAATCTTTAAACTTATTAATGGTCTAAAGAACCACAGACTCATTATTTAGTTAGAATAAAATGTTATCTAGTTTCTCAATTGCACGAGTGAGATTCTAAGTTTATTAATCACTTTAATACATTTTAATAACATTTATGAAATAAGTTCTAATAAAGAATCAAAATTATGCATTACCCATTTAGATGCAGATAGGAATGGTTCACCAAAAAGCAGATAAACCGTAGATCACAGCATAGAACTCCCAAAATGACTGACTGTCCCGCTAAAGGCCTCCTCGACCGGACCTCCCGTACAGATTTTTCCCGCAACTGTCTCGTTCCTTTCCCAGTCAAATTTAAAGTCCAATAATAGCCAAAGAAACGGCCTATAGAAATAACAGCAGCAGCCGCCTAGAACATAGAACTCCTCCTGCTTAAGAGTAGTCCCTCTTATACCCTACTTCTAGCTTACTAAACAAAAAGTTGCAATCCTTAGGGGCGAGAATCACGCTAATTGGTCCATTTTGAGGGGTTCTTGTTCAAACTGGTTTTTGGGATGGTTAAAAGTATTATGCTTTCTCATGACCTTTGGGTAAAAGTAGTCCAATTTGTCCATTCATAATGTTGCTATTTCGACGGTCACAATTTGGTCACTCCATTGTTGCTCAGTACTTTCTTTTCCCCCATTCTCACGGATACGTGCTGAGTCTTTCTTGGCACTCTCTTCATAATAGGTCAATGTGACCTTGACATCTCTCACTCCGTGCTTGAGCCGTACCCACGTGGTTTAGCTCTTCTGTTTCTTCCGCTTAGAGGCCATCTTTGATTTCTTGCATGACCTCATCTGTATCATAAGAACAAACATAATCAAAATTAAAATAAAGAAAACAAGCCTTTCTATTTCCCACTTGTCATTCTAAAAACCCATGTTAGGTGTTACCTAGCAGAAGCGACATTTAAAGCCATTTTACTTACCATCCGCATTCTTTGCCACAATACAAATCTACTATGTAGCATAAATCATGCGATTTAACTCTTAATTAGTATGCAAATCACAATATTACTGTTAATTCACTTTACAATTGTAAATAAATTAGATTTTGCACAAATTGCAAGTTACCCTCTTTGTAATGTTTACTAAAGTTACATTTCGTTGGTTAATGCATGCTTCATCAAACAATTAGTACCGTTAATTTATTATTCTTATCAAGGGGGTTCCAAATTTATTTTATTTACCTTGCTCCATCAATCCCCCCTTTGGTGATTTTTCACCACAAAAACGAGGGCATATTAGCAAGACCGGCGATAAAATTATCGCCGTTTTAGCGGCAGGAAACTGCCGCTAAAGCGGCGATAATGGAGCTTGCTAATATGCGTTATAGAATTCAATAGAAGCCCAGGTTAGATGTCCTGCACATCTAACCTGGGCTCTATTGAATTCTATAACGCATATTAGCAAGCCCATTATCGCCGTTTTAGCGGCAGTTTCCTGCCGCTAAAACGGCGATAATTGTATCGCCGATCTTGCTAATATGCCCCCTTGTTATACAATTTTTTAGATAAATGTTTCTTGTCCACTTGCTTTTGTTAGTTCACACACCAGTGTTTTTCTCATCTTGTCTTTTTGACCTTTTGTATATGTTCTTTTAATTCTTCTAATTCTATTTCTCCCATTTCCCGTTCTCTTTCTTTATTTTTCTCATTTTCTCTTTTTATTTTATTTTGTCTTTTTCTCTTTTAATACACACATATGCTAATTTTACTGATAACATTACTAATATTATTACTGTTATTGATATTAGAATGTTCCCTATAAGAGAACCACCTATTTCTGTGAACCATTTCTGTATTGAGGAAAAACTCTTACTAAGTTTCTCCCAGGCACCTTCAACCTCCAGTGGAGCAATTTCTGTGTGCAAATCAGTGATATTCTTTATATACTTCTGTATATTCTCACTTTTATCTGGAATGTAAGTGCAACAATGTTGGACTTTCAGCATTCCACAGCCTCCACCCTCTTTTGCCAAAAGAATGTCAAGGGCAAGTCGATTTTGCATTACCATAGCTCTCATGGCAACCATTTCGGTATTTACCATCAAGAACCCTCCAGCAGTATTCGTTGATAAACGATCTACCACTGTAGACAATTTCCGAATCTTAAATGCATTCAAAGATATACCCACTGCTAGTATCAATGCTCCAAAAATGTCACCTACTAGCTCTGAAAAACTTTCCCTTCTCCTACGTGTTAATGTTTTACCCATCTCGTGTATTCCTTTTTCTCCTCTCTCCACATGAAAAATCTTTGGAAAGACCAGGCCTAAATAACATGACCCATACCAGTGGTCCGGCAACCTGTAATAAGCTCTATTTCCACAAATATAATAGATCCCTGGAAATATTGGATCTTTTCCTCCTTTAAATCCCCATCCTCCTAAAATGTTATATGTATCTTGGCATTCACTGGAACCCACAAAATAGTTATCATACATAGTCTTATGTCTATTAATAGACAATTTTCCCTGTTGGGGCCAATCCAAATCCATTGCTGCATTTGTTTCTCCTTTATCATGATTTTTCTCCTCAAACGCCCAAAGTGGTGTTTTTGTCTTTTCTTCTATTACCTTTCTTTGAAAATTAACTCTTCTGTTTTCTACCATCTCCAAGAAGACCTTTTCCTCTTTCTTTAATTCACAGGTAAGATTGTGTCTAACTACATACTCTAATGTTAAATCTTTATTTTCTAAGAAAAATTCACCAAACATTTTTGCTTCTTTCACCTTGTTTAGTTCAGGGATTATGGGAACTTTCGCAAAAACAGTGTTTATGTCAGTGTAATAATACTCTAATCTACCTGTTTTATAAAATAAACTAGCTAGAACACTACAAGTTATCCCATACGTCAAAGGAAGGTGATGATAGGTCACACCTTCTGTGACAGACGCAGGTAACTGCATACAAACATAACAATCCCTTACATCCATTGTCTCCACATACTCATACAACAATTTCGTGAAGACATTCTTGGAAAAATCAGTTATGGACCTATCCTTATGTAAATCAGTACTATCTACTAATGCCGCAATGTTCCGTGTGTTAGCTTCTTTGTCCTTTTTCGTGTTATTCCCTAATATGGATGTTTCTTCTACAACTAACCTAATTGGTATTATTATTACTAAAATAAACCAAATAAACATTAGCAAACCTGTACAAAAGAAACACATTCTACACCATCTACGTAAAAACTCACATCTAGATTTTCTATTCTTAGTGTCTACCATTTTGTTCTATTACTTAACTATATATATTTGTACAGAAAATGTATCACCACACCTCAGAATGACTTTTCAGCCACTCTACCTTTTACTTTGTCTTATTTCGGTGCTTTCTTTTAGCTCTTTGAAGAACTCTTTCTTGTCTCGTTCAGGTTTTTGTGTCCAGTCCGGTTTCTTTCTTTGTCTTTTCGGTTTGGTGGACTTCACTTTCACCCATTGGTTTGCAGCTTTCTTCTGGGCTCTCGTGAGTGTTATCTTCTTCTTTAAATCTTTAATGTCAGTCAATGCGATGTATAGCCACTCAGGTGACTTATATTTCAAATTAGGTTTCTTCACTCTTTTTGTTTTCTGCAATTGTTTTCCACTTTCTTTTCCTTGTTCCTTTTGACTTGTTATTTCATTTACTTGTTCCGCATCATCTCTGTTTAAATTTATTATCTTATATCTCAGTCTTTTAACTTCGTGGGGCCAATTGTCTCCTTTTCTTGGCCTTTTTAGTTCGCTCTCCTCTTCTTCTCGTTCAGCTCTCCAAGTTCTTTTTCTTTTTCTTGGTCCTAGTCTTTGTTTCCTTTCTTCTTCACTTTCTTCTAATTCCGTCTCAGACCTTATTTCACTTCCTCTTACCTTGAACCTTATGATCTCAGTTTCGTTGTCTAGATCTGAACCTTCTTGTGTCTCTTCTATTGGGACACTTGTTTCTATCCCTCCTCGATTTTCTTCCGAATTTATATTAATCTTTCTATCTGAATCTAAATTTCCCTGTATTTCTTCTATTTGTTGGTCTGTCCCTATTACTCCTCGGGTTTCTTCTGTTTCTTCCCCTATCTCTCTATCTGAATCTAAGTCTCCCTCAGTTAACTCAACTATCTCTGAAGGAAATCTACCATAACTTGTACTTGGCTGTTCGCTGTCACTATCTCTTGGTTCAGTTTTTTCATTTATAAAGTCAGTTCTTCTTTTTCTCTTTTGTTTTTCATCAGATTCAGGTTGATCTCTTTCAGATGCTGAACTGGTATCCGATATTTCCAGATGTCGACTTACAGGTCGAGCATCAAGTTCTGGAACTTTGATCGCTTCAGGTTCTCCTTCAGTTGTCAAACTTGTACCTGGTTCTTCCAGATTGACTTACAGGTCGAGCTTCAGAATCTGGAACCCTGCTTGTTTCAGCTTCTGCTTCGGATGCTGAGCTGGTATCAGATATCTCCAGATGTCGACTTGCAGGTCGAGCTTCAGGATCTGGAACTCTGATAGTGTGACTGGCATGCACCCAATTTTTCACTCCTGCACATTTGACAGCAGTTGTTGTCACCAGGATCACTTGACATGGCTTATCCCAGCGAGGAACCAAACAGTTTCTTCTTCTGTGGACTTTTATGCGGACCCAATCTCCTGGACTCAAATCATGAGCTGGTTTTCTTTCCAGAGTGGTCGCATCCGGTCCAACCTGATGAAACACAGAATGTACCACATCAGACAATCCTTTTCAATAGTCCAATACGAGATCATCAGTTATAGTCAGTAGTTTGTTGACAGGTACATGTGCTTGTCTCATTGCTCGTCCCATGATTATCTCATGAGGACTCAGACCTGTTTTTCTGTCAGGTATGCTTCTGATAGTCATCAGCACCAATGGCAGGGCATCACACCATTTGAGTCCTGTGGCTTGACACATTTTCCCTAATCTATTCTTTATTGTTCCATTTATCTGTTCTACCACTCCAGAAGCCTCTGGTCTGTAAGCACAGTGCAATTTCTCTTGAATGTCAAGAGCTTCACATATCAATTGGATCAGTTCATTCTGGAAATGTGTTCCTCTATCTGTTTCGATCGTTACTGGAAAACCATATCTCGGAATGAATTCTCTCAGTAGGAGCTTAGCCACAGTAACTACATCATTCCTTCTTGTCGGATAGGCTTCCACCCAACGAGAAAACAAACAAATGACCACAAGAACATATTTTAACCTGTTACTCGGGGGCATTTCAATAAAATCTAGTTGCATTCTGGTAAAAGCACCTCCTTCGCGTCCTATTGTTCCTAGACTCACTACTGTCTTCCTTCCTGGATTTATCTGTTGGCATGTAAGACATCTTTGACAGAGACTTTCAGCCATAGCTCTAAATTTTGGGTTGTACCAGGTTTGTCTGAAAAGTCTGATCATAGCATCCCTATCAATATGAGCTTGTACATGGTACATCCGTGCCATGTTAGAAATCATGCTATCAGGCATAACTGGTCTTTCATCTCTATAAACCCAAACGTCATCTTCCTCTCTTTGTCTGCATCCTGCTTTTATCCAACCATCTTTCTCCTCTTCATTTGCTTCTTCCTGCAATTGTCTTACCTCATCCCAGGTTTCGACTATGTTAGTAAACAGCAAGGGACAGGAAACATTCTCTTTTTCTCTTCTCCTATTCAGTGAGACCATATTTCTGGCACAATATTGAGCTATTTCGTCTGCATATTGATTTCCCATAGTAATATAGTCCGTCCCATTTTTATGTGCAGCGCACTTTACCACTGCAATCTGTTTAGGCAGCTGTATCGCCTCAAGCAATTTCTTCACAAACTCACCATTCCTAATTGGAGTTCCTGCAGACGTCAGGAAACCTCTCTGAGACCAGATCTGTCCAAAATCGTAGACCACTCCGAAGCCATACTGGCTATCTGTGATCACCGTAATTCAGACATTCTTTCCCAGTTTGCACGCCTGAATCAGAGCAATCAGCTCAGCCACTTGGGCTGAACGTATCCCTCTCAAACAAGATGCTTCCATTATAGCAGCTACTGTACACACAGCATACGCAGCACTTAAAACTCCTTCACTCGTCCTCAGACATGACCCATCCACAAACATCACATAATCTGATTCTTTTAAAGGTTCATCTTTAATATCTGGGCGAGGCTTTGTGCAAAATTCAAGCACAGCCAGACACTTGTGATCAACTTCATCCTGGACTCCTACATTTTCTTCATCTGGCAGTGAAGTTGAAGGATTCACACTTGTGCATCTATCAATGGTTACATTGTCTGCACTCAAAATCACCTTTTCATACCTAGTCAGCCGACTATGTGTCATGAATTGGGTTTTGGTTCTAGTTAGAAGAATTTCAACAGAATGTTGAACATATACTCTCAATGGATATCCCATCACAATGCCTTCACTCTGTTCCAGACTCACACAAGTAGCAGCTACTGCTTTCAGACATCCAGGCAACGCCTTTGCTACTGGGTCTAAAACAGCTGAAAAATAAGCAATGGGTCTTTTCATTTTTCCATGCCTTTGCACTAACACTAAAAATGCACATCCATCTCTTTACTACAATACAGCTCAAATTCCTTTTCATAATCAGGCATTCCCAATGCAGGTGCTTCACACAACTTTGTTTTCAGTTCTTTGAAAGCTTTCATTTCCTCCTCATTCAACTCAAACGGATCTCTGACATCTCTTTTTGTCAATCGCTGTAAAGGTTTTGCAATGAATGAAAATCCACTTATCCACTGTCGGCAATATCCAACCATTCCAAGGAACATTCTCACCTCTCTCTGTGTCATCGGGGCTCTCATTCCTCGGATAATCCTTATTCTTTCTGTCGTTACCTTCCGCATCCCTTTTTCAATCTTGTGACCTAAGTATTGTACTTCCTATTGACAAAATTGCAGTGTTGACGGAGACACTTTGTGCCCTCCTTCTGCCAAATGGTTTAATAAAGCAATTGTGTCTGTAACACATGCTTCTTTGGTCTTTGACGCCACTAATAGATCGTCAATATATTGGACCATTACAGATTTTTCTGGCATTTTCAAATCCTCTAATGATTTCTTTAGAATCTGATTAAAGATTGAGGGGCTTTCTGTATACCCTTGAGGAATTCGGCACCATGCCAACATACGCTCTCCGAACCGGAACGCAAATAATGGCTGGCTGTCTGGGTGTAACGGAATAGAGAAAAATGCATGACACAAATCAATGACTGTGTACCATTCTGCATCATGTGGAATTTGATACAGTATTACAGCGGGGTTTGGCACAATTGGACAACAAGGAATAACAATTTTATTTACCTTTCTCAAATCCTGCACTATCCTATATGTCCCATTCGGCTTTTTCAGTCCCATTATAGGTGAATTACATGGACAACTCTTTAACTCTTTCAAAATTCCTTGTTCGATCATTTTATTAACTACGGGTGTTATTCCTTCAATATTTTCTGGCGTTAATTTGTACTGTGGAGTATTCGGGTAATTTGTTACTTCTCTTACAGTAATTTTTACAGAGTCTACTCCTCTCATTAACCCAATGTCTTCGCCTGTGAGATCCCATACATCAGATCTAACTACTTCTTTCAATTCAATTGGGATTTTAGCTGCATAAAACACAGGAAACATGTCATTTACTCCTGGTTCTAGTTCTGTCATTGTCATTTTATACAGAACATCTTCATCTGGTGTCTGCAAAGCAATACCATCTGGGGTACAATAGATGGTGCAATTCATTTTACAAAGCAGATCACGTCCTAACAGGTTTACAGGACTGCAATCACATACCACAAACCGATGCAGCTCTTTGAATGGTCCAAATTTCACCTCTACCGGTTTGGTAAGAGGCGCTTTAATCTGTTGGTTTGAAACACCTACAACTTGGATATATTCTCCTGAGAGAGGAAGGTTTGAAATTTCCACTGATCTAACAGTAGAACGGGTAGCTCCAGTGTCCACAAGAAATGTAACATTTACACCATTCACTTCTCCATCCACAAATGGACCTTATTGATCTACCTCTAGAGTTGCGCCAAGCACGCACTCTTCCTCCTCTCTTAGGCACCGTCATAAACTTTCATCCGATTCATTTCCATCCTGCCGTAACCAATACTGCGACTGCAGCTGCGCGCGGCAAATTTGTTACCTGCTCTCCTCCGTAGAATCCTGCCTCTGCACTGTATCTCTGGGGGTTTACACTCTTTGGAAGAGGTGGTTGTGGCACCTGACTCTGTTGTGTAACTACCTGCGGTGGTTGCAGCTGTTGGTAACTCACCTCACTCTGCACCTGTGGATTTAATGGTTGATTTTCCGTATTAGCTTTTGGAGGAAATTTACACTCGTTTCTCCAATGCCCTAACTTTCCGCAATTATGGCATGGCCATTTCTTTTTAGCCTCTTCTATACTCATTTGACCCTTTCCCTTACCTATATTTGGTTTGGATTTAGTCTGTCCTGCATCACCAGTCTGATTATTCATTTGAGCTTCTTGTTTTTCTGCAACTTTTACTTGTGCCCACATCGCTTTTTCTTTTAGTTTACGTTGTCTACACTCGATGTCATCACTACAGTATTTGGCATACCTTAATACTTCATCTACAGTGCTATTCTGCCAACACAACATATGCTGCTTAATCATTTCACTTATCTCGGGCTTCAATCCATATACAAATCTATATACGAAATGACTCATGTCCTTTTCACTCAACGTTTCATAACCACTATACTGTTTGAAAACCAAAAGTAACCTTTCATAGTAGGCGTGTACAGATTCCTTACTCTCCTGAGTCGTTCTAACAAATTTTACCCAATCTGTCTCTTTTGGTGGAATTTTATTTTTCAAAAACGTGATAGCCTGCTCATACTTTCTCATCACTTCTGGACCTGGCGCTCCAGTTTTTGCATCCCTAGGATATTCTTCCGTTGGGCAATCAATTGTAATCTTACATTCTGTCCATAAATCTGCTGGTACTACAATGTCAAACAATCCATCCAGATCTTCCCACAACACCTTTGAAACTTTGACAAATCTTTCCACTTGTCTATACCATTCTACAGGTTTCTCTCTCAATTTCGGGAAATCATTTGTAAATGACAATATATCTTGTCTGTACCATGGAACATGTACATAGCTACCTCCTGGAGTTTCCCTCATTGGATATTCCAGTACTATTGGTTCCTTTTCTTTCACCGTAAAAGCCAAAGATGCTTTATCGGTCGCTCCCTCCTTTCTTCATATCCACCTACTCCTCCATCTGTCCACATCTCCCCATTTTCTCAATAACACAATCAGTTCCTTTATCTGTGTTAATCGTCCTGATGTGTTCAGATTTTCTATATCCTTTTCACTAAAATCTACCCTATATGGTTTCTGCAATCCTCTGATTTTTCCAAACTCTACTCCCAGTTCATTTGCTGTTTCTTCGAATTTTTCATGCAAATTTCTAGCTCTACAAGTAATACTCTTACACATGAACATAAGCTCTTCATCCTGATAGGATTTCAATCTCTCTGTACCAATCGTCCCTAAGATCAATTCTTCCATGTCTATTTTTAGCCTAATTACATCCAACGTTTGCGGTTCTGCATCTTTCTTCTGCAAATTCCTCATTCATTCATTTAATTCTTCTGGAGTCGGACCTACAGGGGTATTATTCATTTCTATCCAATTCGTACTTCGCTCTGAGGTCTCAGTCGCTGACTCAGTTCCCATATGAATCCTATTTATCTGACTCTCATTAACTGTCAAATTAGTGGGTGGACTCGATCTATATGAGCCAACCAGATCTCTTGCCTCTCTAGTTCCCGGAATTATCCCTTCTCTCACCCTTTGCATATTCGAGTTCATTGGAATTGTCAAGGAATGTTCATCTATTCTTTGGTTTTCAAATACCGGTATCACTGGTCCTATTGTCACTGGTACAGTCACAGCTTCCATGTTCATTGTTAACTCTCTTATTTTCTCAGTTAATTCTCTTGTGGTTCTTGCTAACTCAGCAGTATTACCACTATCAGACTTTGCATTCTGTGGGGTTTCTGATTTTTCATAAGACCTATTTATTTCATAATTTCTTTCAGGGCTTTGATTCCTTACAGTTTCCATTGGTGGTGCATTTGGAGTCACCACCACATAATTCTGTTGATATGGAGGTGGTTTTCTATTTAATATATCTTCCAGTAACTCATCCTCTGTTTCGCTACCTCCATACCCATACCTTTCTGTTACTGCATGTTTCTTTTTCTCTGTACACTTTCTCCCTGTAACTTCTTCAACTGTTCTGGCTGGAAAGAAACCATCCGTCATATTAGCATATCTCCATCGTCTCATCCTATCTTCATGATTCACTCCCCATACTCTTCCATGAACCAAACTATAATTCTTTGCACCTCTGTGTCTTTCTCTTTCATACATCTCATCTTCCCATTCACCTAACGCTTCAAACTGCGTTGGTCTAGGTCTTGGTTCAAGATTCATAATTTTCTCTCTCAAATTTCGAAGTATAGCTGGACTAAATGAACCATTCTCTGGAAAAGCCAATACTCCATCGTTCTGAGTATATTTTGTCCAATTCTCCAACCAAATGCAAGTATGATAGCCATATTTCAGCATCATATGAGAGGCTGGCGTTTTTGGCGGAGGTAGTACTTCTCCTTCCCTAGTCACTACCTTTTTGTCCTTCTTGAAAAAGTTTTTAATCTTCGCCATCCATGATGATTTCTTTCTACCATACTCATAATAAGCCATTTTGCACGATTCTTTCTTTCCAACTAGCTTACAAAAATTCTTCGCTACTCAGTTCTTTCTACGGTATGACTATTTGAACCTATCCCAGCGCGTCTCACACCAACGCACCAATCCAAGAGCTCTACGTCACCCTCAACTGGCCAATACCAGTGCGTCTTCACACTAATACACCAATCAGAAAGCTCTTCGTTTTCCCACCACTGGCCAATACCAGCGCAGTCTTTGTCAACGTCAATTCTACTCCTGGCCCCTCCTTTACAAAAATTATCGGCAGTTTTTCTTACCTTCTTTTCTTGACTGAATTTTATTAGTTACAACGTAAAACACATTACCATTGTCTGTTTTCGCTAAACAAAAGAGATAGTTTACTCTATCTTGCAAGAATACTGTTTTGTTTGATAAGTGTAGCACTCCCCTCTACCTTACCCTTCTCTCAAGCAAGGGGTAAACCCGTTTCTCTGGGGATAAAACACATGTGGAGACTACACTGCTCCTGAGAATTAAGGCCAGAGTTTCACAAGAAAACCGGTTGCTATTTCACTCACATGCGTTTTCATACCTGAAATGTCCCTATCATAACACAATCCTGTGTTATCACCCATTTGAAAATCAGAAAATGCACAATTCCATGTGACTTCTCTTGCCACACGTGTCCACTTCCTACTTTCCGGAAGCTCCAAAGTTTCGACTTACACATAACATAATATAATTCAACACAAAGTGTTAGACACGAATAATCAATAAATCAATAATCAATAATCACCAAATTAATCTATAGTAACCATAACTCTGCTACCAAGAAATCTGATCCAGCGCGGCTAATATAAATTTCTCCTTTGGACATGAATCCAGGTAAATAATTCACATCACCTATACCATATGACGGTGGGGCCCATAACCCCGCACATCATACACTCATTCATTCACTGGATTTCACACCAAGGAGAAAATGAGTTGCTGGAGGAATGGGATACCTTGTTAAATTCGACAAATTAATACCTTAAACATCATATACATTAGCTTTTAATCCTGTCGGTTCTAAACATCAAGGTATTCCGCTCTTTGGTCGATGGACCAACTAGTAGAATAAGTTGACGGTGATTAAGACCAGCTCAATCACACTTCAAACCTGTTAATCTTTAAACTTATTAATGGTCTAAAGAACCACAGACTCATTATTTAGTTAGAATAAAATGTTATCTAGTTTCTCAATTGCACGAGTGAGATTTTAAGTTTATTAATCACTTTAATAAATTTTAATAACATTTATGAAATAAGTTCTAATAAAGAATCAAAATTATGCATTACCCATTTAGATGCAGATATGAATGGTTCACCAAAAAGTAGATAAACCGTAGATCACAGCATAGGACTCCCAAACTGACTGACTGTCCCGCTAAAGGCCTCCTCGACCGGACCTCCCGTACAGATTTTTCCCGCAACGGTCTCGCTCCTTTCCCAGTCAAATTTAACGTCCAATAATAGCCAAAGAAACGGCCTATAGAAATAACAGCAGCAGCCGCCTAGAACATAGAACTCCTCCTACTTAAGAGTAGTCCCTCTTATACCCTACTTCTAGCTTACTAAACAAAAAGTTGCAATCCTTAGGGGCGAGAATCACGCTAATTGGTCCATTTGAGGGGTGGCGAAAATCACCTCATCTCCTTCCTTGTTCAAACTGGTTTTTGGGATGGTTAAAAGTATTATGCTTTCTCATGACCTTTGGGTAAAAGTAGTCCAATTTGTCCATTCATAATGATGCTATTTCGACGGTCACAATTTGGTCAGTCCATTGTTGCTCAATACTTTCTTTTCCCCATTCTCACGGATACGTGCTGAGTCTTTCTTGGCACTCTCTTCATGATAGGTCAATGTGACCTTGACATCTCTCACTCCGTGCTTGAGCCGTACCCACGTGGTTTAGCTCTTCTGTTTCTTCCGCTTAGAGACCATCTTTGATTTCTTGCATGACCTCATCTGTCTCAGCAGCCATTTTCGCAGCATGGCCTAACAGGCCTGTACGAACTATCATAAGAACAAACATAATCAAAATTAAAATAAAGAAAACAAGCCTTTCTATTTCCCACCCGTCATTCTAAAAACCCATGTTAGGTGTTACCTAGCAGAAGCGACATTTAAAGCCATTTTACTTACCATCCGCATTCTTTGCCACAATACAAATCTACTATGTAGCATAAATCATGCGATTTAACTCTTAATTAGTACGCAAATCACAATATTAGTGTTAATTCACTTTACAATTGTAAATAAATTAGATTTTGCACAAATTGCAAGTTACCCTCTTTGTAATGTTTACTAAAGTTACATTTAATTGGTTAATGCATGCTTCATCAAACAATTAGTACCGTTAATTTATTATTATTATCAAGGGGTTCCAAATTTATTTTATTTACCTTGCTCCATCAACCCTATCGCCACCACAACGTCACAAAAAGTGACGTTGTGGTGGCGCTAGGGGCTTGATAATATGCCCCCATATTACTAGTAGACAAGACTGCAACAGACTTAATACATAGAGCTGGTTTTCAAATATCCATAGGGGGTGCAATACAAATGATATGAAAGGAAGTGGCGTCCAAATTTAATTATGTATTGAATGCTTCTCCTGTCCTTTCCGCAACTAATACTGCAAAGTAAGAAAAAATGACCCAGGAATACTTCTGGGGCAATGAGTGCTCACAACTCAAGATTTGCAAATTACAAGCAGCCACAACATCCAGTGATCTCAAACTTCCATACACACATATACTTTAAAAAGCACCACTTAGCACAATTAGTACATTTTTTCTCCTTGGAGATAGAAAATCAGTCTGGGTACGCATCAAAAAAATTTGAAGGGGGTGACCTTGGCCCTGAACTGGTACACACTAGCAGACAAATGTCACTCAATCTATTGAAGCCCTTGTTGAGGGAAACTGAGCTTGTATTGTCTATTATCCACAAGCAATTTCGGATGAATCATTCCCTGCACTTGAAGGTAGTAGTCTGGCACAGTGTTGTGCCACTAATCAATAATCACATGATATTCTGGAATGAGCGGTTGGATATGGGAAAGAAGCAGCTGTATCAGGTACTGCCAGAAGGCAAGTCCAAGCAGTATGAAATGTATAAGCAGAATTCCCCATAGATGAGAAACAGATCTATCCAATTGGGGCATTGCCTCCTCTCAAAACTCTATCCATTGCTTCACACTGTACCTAACTCTCAAATACATCAATTTCGAAGAGGTGGAGTAATTTTGAATGTGACATACCTTGCCTATTCTAAAGCTTGATGGAAGAATCCTATTCTAAATCACTGCAACATCATATAAAGGACAAATACATGCTGAACTCTCGAAGGAATATTCCGAGGAAGAATGCTCCTCATTGTTGGAGCTCCATGATAGCGATCTATGAGAACTGAAGTTGATGTCAAGTTTTTCAAATCGCTAAATGACTAGAATTGGTCCTTCCAAAAATTACGTCATGCAAATTTGACCCACACATCAGATTTCTGGAGATGAGGAGAACCCAATGGAATTGATATGCACCTTATGTGGTCTTGTAAATCTCTCCACCTCTTTTAGCCAGGAATATCATATACTATGAATAAAGAAAACACATTAACTTTGACTTTCCCAGCACTAATTCTTCTACATGACACTGCTGAAATACTTGTGAATTCAAGATAAGCAGTGTTTGAATTATGGAAGTGCAGGTACTCCATGTCCCAGAATACCTGTATTTGCTGCTGAGAAAAAGGCAGGTGCTCTCCCAGTAAAAGCATTGGAGCAGTGCTGTGAAGTGCTGGTACTATCTCTCCCAAAGAAGTGGGGGTACTGAGTACATGATGGTACCTGTCCATATAAAACACTAAAGAGAAAAAATCCACAAGAAAGGAAGTAGCCAAGTTGTGTATCCTGAAGAAATGGAAACCCACCTTTCACAGCGACCGACTGGTTCAAAGTATAGCATCTGCAGCCCTTGAATGTAATCATTCATATGCTTTTAGACCAATCCTATATGTTTATGCTATTTGGACTCATTCTGTAGCGGCTCTGACATACCAACCAACAAACTATACATAGACACTATACAGCATTCCCAGTGTCACCTTTTACATTGTATCTGTTACTAAACTAATATTTGACGTATACCCCATTAGGATTGATACTTTGATGGCTTGGTAGTCACATAAGGACTGCAGCTATCTAGTTTTGTTATCATTCTTAATTAATCAATACTTTTAAATGTCCTATTTGTGCTGTTGTGTTTGATTTCAAAACTTAAAAAACAATTATTAAAAAAAAATACACAGGATGATACATTAATAAACCATTTTCACAAATCGGTCTGGTACTCATAGGTTCTTCAAGTATTATTGGAAATCGTTTGATTTCTCTACACAATCTCGCCAGTCAACTATTTTCACAGATATAACATTTTGCCACAAGGCCATTATTTCATATACTATAGCAGTGAGGGATGCAGGTGGAAACTAGGGGGCAGATTTACAAGCCCCTTGCGCCACTTTTGCGTCATTTTTAACATGGGAAAAATTACGCAAAAGTGGCGCAAGGGGCTTGTAAATCTGCCCCTAGGTGGGTAAAGATACGGAGAACTGGGAGCTCAGTTATGTATCGTGGCTTCTAGCAAAAGTAAGAAAGATAAAATAGCTGTGAATTATCAGAACAAATGAACTGTAGTGAACAGTGTGAGCAAAATAAAAGTAAAAATGCTGCTAGCAGCCTTGATGTCATTGGTAATCTCACAAATCCCATTGATAAAGTGATCAGATATGTCATTAGTAATGATATTGGTGGAGTCGTTAGTGATGACGCCAAGACATGAGGGTTTCAATTTTATGACTCTGTGAAAGGGAGCGTCACATGTCAAGCCGGTAGTAGATGTACACTTTGAGGAGCGAAGAGCACTTGCAAAACTGGGTCCATGACTCGAAATGAATAAGTGCTTACAACAAACTCCTTTGTGAAGCACAGCCAAGGACTGCATTTTCAGCTTTATTTAGTGATATGGGTATCTGCTGATTGATAGATAAAAATAATAGTTTCATGGGTATACCAGTGAACTATCTTGCATATTAAATAACGCATTTTTGCTTTATGTTAACATTTTCTATTTGAAGGAATTGTAACATTTCACTTTTAACACTGAGATCACACAAAAAGATAATTTCGGCGGTGACATTAACGCCCACTGCATAGGTTATGCGCTGCAAATTCCCGCCTCTGCAATTATGGGACTTAGCTGAAAACTAGGTTAATAATTGTGGGAGAGGGGAACGAGCGACTCACGTATATTAACAAATTACGGTATGTAGGCAATCTTGCTCTTAGTGCTCAGCCCTCCAATCTCACCCATATTGACAGGCAATCGTACCAACGGTCTCGATCTGTGTTCCTGCTTCTCACTCTCATTGAATTTAGATGGCAGGCAATTAACACTAGTTAATGCGAGTATCCTAAACGCTGTGATTATCATACTCAATCTCCACAGTCCAAAATATTTCACAGACGTACGCATTTCCTCCGAAATCTGTCAGTCATCACGATTCTCTAAGAAGCTGCTTTCACAGGGCATGATGGCACTAAAACTCCTTGCTAGAAACGCGGCCTTGCTCAAGTTGGTTTCCAACCTGCTGGTATGATTGTGCTCGCCCTCTTCGAATCTGAATCATCTCAGAGTTCTAATTGTGCCTTCCGTCTGCTGTTTGTCGATCAGCCATCTCCTGGAATGGCTTGATGAAGAGAATGCAGGAGTGGGAGCCGCCTCGTCTCCTATCACTGTGGTGAGCCATTTTTGTCAATAAGCCTGAACATTTAGTTTAATTAGACCCCATCCTAGGAAATTGAAAAAAAATAAAGAAAAACCTCATTTAGGAAACCATTTGTTATGGCACATAAAGCATGCAGCCGAATTGTGTTCCAAGGCAATAACGATGGCGCAGAAGTCCACATGGCAAAGGGATTTGTGAACAATAACAATTACTCAACAAATGATGCAGACTGTATCTGTTTCCCATTCAAAGCTGTTCAAGCCGCATTTTGTCACTGACGTAGCTCTAAGTGTCTTTCGGCAGCAGAAACCCACTTAACTTGAAATCTCATCGCATGAATCTCTGCTTGTAATAATCAGTTTCATGTGTCCCAAATGGCTGAACATTTCCATCCTAATATCACGGAGGGAGCAGCTCTTCGGAAGGTAAGAGAGGTCAAGTGCTCTAATAAACCAGATTCCATCACAATTGAGCGGAGAATCAACTCCCACAAAGGCTAAATGGAAGATGGAACTGGCTACAAATGTGACTGGAAAGTTTAATAAAGGATGCAGAGCTATTTAAAGTTTATGTTCATTATTGTTTGATGGCAGCTCATTTTCCTTAGTCTTGTTGTTTACTGTGCATGGTGCTGAACTCAACGTCGACTCTGCAGGCTTTCTTTCTTTTTTAAAAAACATGCAGGCAATTACTGCATGCTTGATTTTCATAGCGGTACAATTTCTGAAATGCATAATATCCACAGGAATGCTTTCTGAAGAAAATCGCATTATCTATGTTCTCAATGTCTGGATCAATGAGGAGGGGATGGGCTTTTATTAGTGCTGGAAACTGTTTGAACCTCTGATGGTCAACTCCTGATAGCATGAAACGCACATTGTTTTACTATAAGTCTTCAATAAACTCACTTTAAGAGAAGTACATTTTGCTAAAGCCAGGCCTCCATATCCACGGTGTACTTTACATTTCCAAATTTTCCAACACCTTTTCTTACTATCTCCATATTAAAAGTTCGGTAATTTTAGAATATCCCCACAATTAAGCTAATTGCAATAAAAGTGCTTTATTAGGCATTCTATGACAATCCGTTTTATTAACAGTTTTCTTCAAACAAAAGCCCACATTTAATAATTACCGAGGTCATCACTAAGATAACCGTCTCAAAAACTCATCTACATGGAGATACTACAGCAGCATCTCCAGTCAAAACATTTGTGAAGACATTCTCCCTATCCTCCTCCTTAAAATAATCCACTCCTCCCAGGACGATGGCACTTTCATGGCAACGTAATTGTGGCCAAATGTCCCCCTTTCTCAAAAAAATAAACCTCTACCCAAACTACCTTGAACATTTTAGTCCAGTAATAAAGCTACCATTCGTAGGAAAAGTCATCGAAAAATTGGTATAATCCAAATGGCGGACAAGATATATTAAATTAAAAAAAACCTTCCTAAACAAATTCCGATTTGGATTCAGATCTAACTTCTGCACTGAGGCAGCCTCTCTATGAATGATAGACAATGTCATTCGTAGAAGATGAAAACACGTGCCTGCTTGTACTTCTAGATGTCTCTGCTGTGTTCTACACCATCAACAGAACACACTGCTAAGCATTTTATCATCTAGATGTGGCAAAGGAGACAAACCTCTAAATTGGTTCAAATCTTTACCATCAACAAGAACTCAATGTGTCACCTTATACTGTTCCAGATCTTCTCCCTACCCAGTTAAACAAGAAGTACCTCATAGCTCGATCATTTCACCACATCTCTGTAATCTCCACATAGAACCACTTAGCTGAATGGCCCATGATAATAAAATATACTTATATCAACAAGCTGATGAAGCTCAGCTAAGTTTCAGTCCCTCAGACGTCAAAACACTTAAGTCCTTTCTTTAAAATATAATTAAATAGATGTCTACTTTCTCACCCCAAGACAAACCATCTCTGGCGTTACAGCAAAATCTCCTGGCTTCATTATAGATTTCGACCTCAAACTACCCAAACACACTAATAAGCTAACAGAATTATCAATATAGCAAGTACACCTCCTAAGAAAATTCAAATAATGTATTCCCGCTGCAGTTTTCAGGACTGTCATTCAATCCCTGTCCTTTCACGCATCGATGCTTTCCTTGCCATACCACTGACATTATCAACAGAACTTCTCAAAGCAACTCTACATATTGTAGCCCGACTCATTTCTAAAGCAAAAACGTTAGACCATATCATCCCTATCTTTAAGCAACTATGTCTGCCTCTAAAAGTCTGCATTAACTTCAAAGTTGCTTGCCTTACCCACGAGGTCTTCCACACTGGCTTTCCCTCTGAACTGAAAGATAAACTTCACACAACCAGCAGCAAAGATCCACAACAGGAAAAAAACAACCTCCTTCTCAAAATCCCTAAATTTAGGAAACGTGAAACAACCAAACAAGCTTTCTCCTGCCTTACCCGCAGACTTGGAAATCCATGTCTGATTCCTTCAGTATGCACTAATCCTCCTTTCACTAGGAAAGACCTCAAAACTCATCTCTTCAAAAAGCATTTCCGGTATAATATTCCATCTGCCTCCCCTGCCTTCAGGGATCTTTTTTTAACTCTATTTCCTTCCCTACTCTCTTGTTAACATCTTCATGATATTGGTGTCTCCAACAAGTTCTGTGTAAATGGTCTTGCAGCCTTTGTGGCTAGGTCTGCAATACGTAAACACAGAGAATAATATTGTTTCAAAAGCCCACATATGGAGCAATTCATTTGCCTGGCTGAACAATGGTCACACCAACTTGAGTAAAAGACGGCCAAAGACTCATGTATTCTAAACTAAGTAAACTGCAATTCGAAAGTCAAAGGATGATATTTTTCAAAATCATATTTATAGGTGGTATTGAATAGTTTTAACAATTGATTTGATATTCAGACTGTAAGGAACTGGATTATTAATTGGCGTGGATGTGAGTCCACCACAGTGGATACAACCACAAATTTGTCAGGGTAATAGAGTATAATTTTAAACCTAGGTTCATCTCCTTGGTAGCTATAACACAGAGATTTTTTTCAATAATCTCTGAAGATAGAAAGAAGCAGACACTACAGAGTTCACCCGGTTAACCCGATATTATACCACACACATTTGTATGCTCTATGCAATAAAAATTAGAATACAAATAAGAAATTGCAGGATTCTAGTGACAAGTTTTTCAAAAGTTCATCAACAGTTCAATCAATTATGTTTCTTTTGGTGTCTTACAGTAGTGGGATAGCCTGTGTCAAAGTGATTGAAAACCAATCAAATATTACATTCCCTACACCACCTACCACTACTTGAAGGTAAGTATATAGAGGGGGCATATTTACGAGCCCCTCGCGCCACTGTTGTGTCACTATTTGTGATGCAACGGCGGCGCAAACCATCAAAACATATTTATGAGGCCAAGCAAAACCATGTTGCATGGCTTTGAATGGCTCATAGATATGGAGTAAGGCAAGGCAGTGCAAATTGCTGCATAGCCTTACTCTGCGCTAGAGAGGCGTTACATGGGAGTTGCAATGGGTGTTCCCATGCTACATCCATGGATTTTGATGCATCCTAAGATTTACAAGACCATGTAAACCTGGGTGTTGGAAGTGGGGATCCTTATCCCTTACCGCCGCCACCAAATGCTGGAGGCGGGAGTCCCCGTCCCACACCGCTGTTGCCGGGTGTGAGATCCGGACCCCTCGTTTCAACGTTAGGCTAAGTAAGGACACCGTCTGAGATAGCCCTGCTCACCCCCTTAGTAGCTTGGCACGAGCAGCCAGGCTTATCTCCAAGGCACGAGTGTACAGTATGTGCAACCACACTCACAGCAACCCAATGATGTCACCACAAATAGTCTCCACACGAGTTTTTATAAAACGAGTATAATCTTTATACAAGAAGATATACGATATGACCACACGATACAAAACCAACATATAATAATGGGTAGTATTTCTTGCGGTGGATTGGTAGGTTCTAATCCCAACCACCACTTCTAACCAACAGTTAAGCTGACTTCTAACCGTTTCCAAAAGGTTAGGTAGGTCGTATTGCTAGAATCACACACATTGCAAAAGAAACGAAATACTGCAATGCGTAACGATATACTCCTGAACTGTGCAATAGAGAAACAATGCCATACGTAGCACCACAGTCCTGTACTTTGCAATAGAAGGAATAATGCAATGCGTATCACCACCTGTACAAGGAAGAAACAAAGCAATGCGTCACGCTACAATCATGTACTCCGCAATGAAGAAATAATGCAATGTGCCACGCTTACAATCATGTACTCTGCAAGGGAAAATAACGCAGTGCGTAGCGCACCCAGCATGTAGTTCGTCAGGCACAAATAGAGTCAGGCGTCATACGACAGTTCAATAGTTCGTTAGCAGCAATAATGCAAAGTGTAATACGACAGTCTAGATGCTCCGTTAACAGTTGCCCCCGACATGGATCAATAATGACACAAAAGTACCGCTTCTCGCTCCGGCCCCAGTACTGCCCCTCCTTGGGCCGGCACGGGCCTCGATCCAAGCCGAAGCAACAGGCTCACACATCTGCCAGAAAGCGAGAGGCCGAGAGAGTGTCCCTCCGAGCCAGCACCCCACCCCAGGTGGTGATCCACGTTACCTGGGGGGGCGTGACCCCACTCTCCGCCCCTCCTTCAGTGACTTGGGCCTTGATCCAGAACTCCGTCAATGGGCACGGCGAGCTCGGGCCGGCGACTCCGCTCCTCTGGGACTGCCGGTCCGGGCCGCTACTGCTGCACTCCGAGGGCCCAATGACCTGGCCCTCCTTCCGGCGGTCTCAGTGGACACTGAGACCCGCCCTCAGCACTTGTGGAGAGCACACACTACCCAAGCACTCCTCACCAGCGCCTCTGGTTGCACCGCGACACGTGTCTGAGACTCGCCTCTACTCTGGTGCACACGATGACCAGGCGATCATCACCACTCCTCGGCTTGCACCTCGACACGCACCCTGCGCGTCCGAGTCTCACCTCTTCTCTCGGTGCACACAACGACCAGGTGCTCTTCACCAACGCCTTGGCTTGCACCACGACACACACCCTGCGCATCTGAGACTCACATCTTTTGCCGGTGCACACAACGACCAGGCGCTCCTCACCAACTCCTCGGCTTGCACCACGACACGCAACCCTGCGCGTCCGAGTCTCACCTTGTCTCCCGGTGCACACAACGACCAGGCACTCCTCACCAATGCCTCGGCTTGCACCCCGACACGCACCCTGAGCGTCCGAGACTCAGTTTACTCCTGCATGCCCACGATCACAAGGCACAACTTCTGAGGGTCTCAAGCTGCAAAAGCACACGCACACCGCATTGCTTGGGACTTCTCCGGAAACGTTTATGTTCCTGTGTTTCCAAACAGGGAGCCAGCTCACCTCGGGCCCTTGGGGTTCAGGACACAGCACAAAGCACAGTCCTGTTCAAGAAGGGGGGGACACCACCCACTGCAATGTCCCTTCAGTCTGTTCCTTAGTAAAAGCTACAAACTGCAGGCCAGCCCCAGATCACGAAGCAAGGGTCAGTTGTTGTATATTATTACTTATCACAACATGGCCACTCTTTACTATTATGCCTTCCTTTATGTTTCCTCTCACTCACCCTTCCAGAATACCTGCGTGTATTCTCTATTCTATGTTTGTGTTCTATGGGAGTCAGTTGGTGGTTTGGTCAGCAGGCGTTGTGTTGCCTTTAGCTGTGCTCCTGAATAAACTTCTACTATTCAACTATTGAAGTGTCCGTAACTACCTTCAACAATTTGGCGACGACTTGGGATACTGCAGCTGACCAGATCGCAGGAGGGTGCTGATTTCCATCCATTTTTCAGCCACGGCTATTAAGCGACACTTCGCCAAACGAATCCACGAGATCCAGTGATTTTCGTTCAACGAGCGAGCAACTCTCAACGGGACAAGACAAGCACACAACCAGAAGTGCACAAGAGAAACAACCCCAAAGGGAAAGAAGAAAAAGCTTACTGACGTCATCCTGCTTAACCGTGAGTCTGTATGCGCGTGTACCCCATTGCGCGTCTCCCTACTTCAGCGCGTCTCCAGGGTTACCGCGTCATCAAGCAACACAAGTCTGTTGCTAACCGCAACGTCAGATCCAAGTTGCCAAGAGACTAGGTAACCAATGGGCACAATTACGTCACCTAAACCAGCGTCAGCAAGCGCAGAAGGAATTTAAACGCCGCGTTTCACGCCTCGTTCCTTTCTACTCAGCGCACCGCGTCACCACGCAAAGCGGCCATTTTAAGTGTAAAGTGTACACTTCAACGCGTTGCTATGCAACCACAACGATCCGTCTTGGGAAGTCTTCGCATGTGTTTTTGATCGGAAAAATCAACACTTTGCAGCGTGTCACATGTTTTATCTGCGGTGATACGCACACCTGTCCATTACCTTCATGCTACAGGTACCATTCATTTGTTTGCAGTGCTTATCGTACGATGATACGCACATCCTGATTTTGACCCTGCAATTAACAACTGTCAGTCTATTCTCTGTATGCGATAACAGTGTAGGTGTTCACTATCCATACACATTTACTGTCAGTTGGGTTACTATCAGACATCCAAACCTTTATTGGAGATTGTGCATCTCATTTATAGTAATGTCTCAACAGATAGCAGTCACCCTTCCACCACCATTTTTAAATGAACCGGGTACTCCCTCCACTCCGTGGGAGGATTGGATTATCATTTTTGATAATTATCTAGATGCTTTAGATGGTCAGAAATTTTCAGGGAAACGTAAAAAGCATTGCTTCTCAGCACACTCGGGAAGGAAGGACAACGCATTTTCAGATTTCTTCCTCTGGCACTTCAAGCCAATGGGCAGCCTGTACCTGATGAATACAAAGAGGCAATATGCAGGCTAGAGGTAAGATTTTCTAAAGAGGAAAACCTAGTTATGAACCGATATAAATTCTATACTCATCGCCAACAGAGTGATGAATCTATTGATGACTTTGTTGCTCGACTAAGAGAATTATCTGTGAAGTGTAAATTTTGGCCCATGAATGATGAACTTATTAGGGATCAGTTAATAGTTCAATGTAATAATAAAAAGATTCAGGAAAGGTTATGGGCTGCGAAAAATCCTACTTTGAAAGTAGCCATTGATTTGGCTAAAGTGATTGAGGAATCGGAGAATTGCATGAAGGAAATACAAAGGAAAAACAGTTCTCAGCAAGAAGTGTCGGAAGTCTCAGATAAAAATCCAAGTGATGAATGTGATTTAGGCGATGACGAATCAGTTGCTTTAGTAAGAAGTAAAAATAGGCCAAGCAACAAAAAGTATTCTTTTACTAAGTTTCCATCCAAGTTTTGTTCACGATGTGGCAGCAACGGACACACGTCTGAATCTAGATTTTGCTTTGCATCGAACAAGGAATGTTTAAAATGTGGGAGGCTTGGTCATTACTCAAAGATGTGCAAAACTAAGAATCGCCCGAAAGTAGCAGTCATCCAAGATCCCACAGAAGGATTCAGAACAGAGAAGGAAAGATTGTTAGCTGTTGGTGACATTGATGTTGTTGCTGATGATGATAAGAGACAAAATAGACCAAAAGCTCTTTTTATTATTGATAGTCGTGAAGTGTCTCTCATGGTAGATACAGGCTCCAGATACACTATTATTCCAGAATCCTTGCTGAAAAGTCAATGGGAAATCAAACCCCTATGTAAAAGCGACATATCTCCAACAGGGTATCAAGGGGACACGATCGATATTTTAGGGTATTTTGAATCTGATATTTCCTTTAAAAATAGATCTATCAATGGCAAAATCTATGTCTCGGTTGATGGTCCCCCTATACTTGGATGGGTCCATCAATATGATCTCCATATCATTATCAACCCAAGGGCACCTTCTCAAGTCATGGTGGTGGATGACTACTCTTTAGATGACATACTACAAGGAGCTAATGCTACATTCAAGGATGAGCTGGGTGAATTGAAAGGTTACTCTCATTTGATCCAATTGAAAAAAAATAGCATACCCATCCAACATAAATTAAGAAAAATTCCTTTATCAGTTAGAGATGAGGTCAAATCCTTGTTGAATGAAATGCTGCAAAGTGGTATAATTGAGCCTGTTGAGGCATCCTCATGGGTGTCTCCGGTTGTTATTACTAAGAAATCGGACGGAAAATTGAGGTTCTGTGTGGACTTAAGGTCACTAAATAAATGTGTTGTTGCAGACACCTTTCCCCTACCAAATATTGGAGAGTTGGTGTCTACCTTGCAGGGAGCGAAGTTCTTCTCCAAATTAGACCTTAAGAGCGCGTACCATCAGATAAGGCTCCACGATGATTCAAAACATCTGACCGCATTCATAACTACGGAGGGAACATTTCAGTTCACACGGCTTCCGTTTGGTCTAATTTCAGCAGCCAGCGTGTTTCAACGCATGGTTACGGAAATTTTCAAAGGTGTTCAGAAAGCAGTGTTCTTCCAAGATGATATTCTTGTGTTTGGGGACTCTATTGCTGACCACAACCTTGTACTCAAGGACGTTTTGCACAGAATTTTGGAAGCCGGCCTCACCCTTCGAAAAGAGAAATGCTCCTTTCTTGTGCAACAGATAGAGTATCTTGGTTATGAAATATCAGCTCTAGGAGTTAAACCCAAGAAGAATCTGTTGGAAGCAATTCAGTCTGCCCCACGTCCATCTGACAAAGACCAGCTCAGATCCTTCATGGGGTTGATTGAGTACTATTCTAAATTTGTGAAAAACGTTTCTGACAAGACATTGCCGTTGAGACTCTTACTCAAAAAAGGTGTAAAATTTGGGTGGGGGAATGATCAGAATACTTGTTTTAGCCTCATCAAAAAGAAATTTGTGAAGCCAATGTTTTAGCTCCATTTGACACAAAGCGTACTTCGGTTGTCATGGTTGATGCAAGTGCCACTGGATTAGGTGCTGTTTTATTACAGAAATATTCTGAAGGAGAGAGAGCAATTGCTTTTGCCTCTCATACTCTCACTTCTTCAGAACAAAACTACTCTGTTATTGAGAAAGAGGCACTTGCTGCTGCTTGGGGTGTCCAGTACTTCCGTACTTATCTGTGGGGTACCAAATTTCTACTCAAAACCAATCACAAACCCTTAGTTCGCATATTGTCTCCTGGTGTTGCGGGCAAGGGTTCTCCCAGGTTAGCTAGGTTAGCTGCCAAACTTCAAGAATATCAATATGACATTTCCCATGTCCCGGGTTGGCGTAATTTTCAAGCCGATTGTCTGTCTAGAATGTCTATCAAGTGGGAGGATCTTGATGATGCATCTCTCAATGTTGAGAATGAAGAGTGGGCTGTTGCTTCGGTTCAAGACGTCCTTGCAGTCAGTGAAGGCACTTTCACACACGAAGAATGGTGTAAAGCAATGGCCAATGACCATGTTCTTAAACAGGTTATCCTTCTTATAAGATTGGGTTCCAGATGAGAGAGTTGTGTACACATCTCTGCTCGTCCTTTTCTAAAAGTACTAGATGAGTTATCAACTTGCGGAGACAATATTCTCATGCGAGGTGACAAATTTATTCCACCTTCTAGCTTAAGATCAAAATTACTTAATATTGCCCATGAAGGACATTTGGGACAAACTTTGACCCAGCGCAGGCTCAAAGCCAATTTTTGGTGGCCGGGCATGGATTCTCATGTGTCTTCATGGATTGAGAAATGTTCAGCATGTAAAGAGGGTGAGAAGAGACTTAAAGTTGCAGTTGGTTCATCTATGGGTCAGCTAGTAAGTCCTAGTGGTCCGTGGCACAGCATTTGCCTAGATTTTATTGGGCCAATGGAGGAGTTACCTTTGTGTCAACGTTTCGCCATTGTGTCCATTGATGTTTTCTCAAAATGGCTTACAGTTAGTTTTGTCAAAGACATTACCACGGAGAGCACTATTAATTTTCTGAAAACACTCTTTCAAGAAGAGGGCTATCCTAATATCCTTATCACAGATAATGGTACACAGATTGTCTCCCACAATATGTGTTCTTTCTTATCTAAGTGTGGTATCACACATCATCGCACATCATGTATAACCCACAGGGGAATGGTTTGTGTGAAAGGGCTAACAGACTAGTCAAAGGTATAATTCAGATGGCTTGCTCCAGTGGTGTTTTTGCTCATGATATGGTTCAAGATATGGTCTGGGCCTATCTCACTACAATTCATGGTTCTAATGAAAAGTCACCTTTTGAACTAATGCGTGGCAAATTTCCTGGTACAAAACTTACTCCGTCCTGGATTAAGGAATGGGTTTCTAAAGGTGGTCATTCTGAACCCACACCTATCATTTGTTCCAAAAGGACATTCTCTTCTCATATTTCCAAAGGTGACCTTGTCAAAGTAAAACCTGGAAGAATTTCAAAAGGTTTAACTAAGTTTAAAGGTCCGTTCAGTGTCAAAGAGGTGTTTCCTCATTATGTTGTTTTGACCAATGGTGAAAAATGGAATCTCCGCCGAGTTGCGTTGTATCAAAAAAAAGGTCCTGCTTTAAACGATACCACTGGTCAAGACACTCATGCCTCTTCAGGTAACAGTGGTTACATGCTGTCCACAATGGAGGACGATCCCTTGTTTTCTGTTCCTATTAGTAGAAGGAGTGTAGGTGGAGGTGATGCTTGTGACTCAGGCAGTACTTCTAACTACTCTCCTGACAACTCCCCTAACCTTCAAGACACTCCTTTGTCTGTGAACAACAGAATTACAAGGTGTCGCAGACCACCAGCTTACCTCAATGATTATTGTTGTTAATTGTACAAACAGGAACGCGTTTTCAATCCTTTATTGTATTAGCTTTTCCTTTCCCCATAAAGGAGGAAGGTGTGTTGTATATTATTACTTCTCACAACATGGCCACTCTTTACTATTATGCCTTCCTTTATGTTTCCTCTCACTCACCCTTCCAGAATACCTGCGTGTATTCTCTATTCTATGTTTGTGTTCTATGGGAGTCAGTTGGTGGTTTGGTCAGCAGGCGTTGTGTTGCCTTTAGCTGTGCTCCTGAATAAACTTCTACTATTCAACTATTGAAGTGTCCGTAACTACCTTCAACATCAGTCCTATCCAGCAGTCTCTTCAGCAACTTCTTCCTTGGCAGAGGTTCTTCTTGACCATGAAAGAGGTCAAAGCCTTTGCAGACTCGACCTGTCCATTTCGCCATTCGAAATTATACCAAATTCTAGGGGTTTCAGTTCTCTTAGTTATACCCCTTCATGTCTTTGAAGTTCGTTGTGCTCAGGGGTCCCTGACCCCTGCCTAAATCAGTTCTGGGTGCCTCCCTCCCAGTGTCACCTTTCTCCCTTTGATACTGGGGTCTGGACCCTTAATCACTCAGCAGGAGATGGGTCAATTGTTTTATAGCTGCAACCCAGGCCTCTTCACCTCCCGGGGTTTCTCCTCATATACTCTCCAGATGCAGGTCAGCCAGGTGCCATCTCACCCCCTCCCATTTCAGATCCAGACAGTCAATCCACATTCAGCAGAGACACACAGAAATGCTTAAAGCACAAAACTCAGCCACTTTCTAAAAGAGTGGTTTCTGAACACACAGTGACAAAACCACTTTCATAGAAAGATGTGTTATGACACTGTGAGTTCATACATATTAAACTTCACCTCTCCATTATAAACTTATAGGAAACTAGGCCAACAAAACCCCATACCCAGCCTCCCCATTCTGTCCTATGGGCAGAATGGCCTTTCACCAGTGAAAACAAAATGGAGAGTTTTTTCACTGTCAGGACATAGCACACACCTCAGTATATGTCCTGGCTTTTTACCTACACTGCACCCTGCCCAGGGGTTACCCGGGACCTACCACAGGGGTGCCCACAGTGTACGCAAAAGGGAAAGTAAGGCCTGACAAGTGATTGCACTTGTCAGGACAACATGCTAACTTAGCAAACTGCGCGCAGGCCCTACACTGAAGGCCTGAGTTCCCTTCTCTGCGCGCCCTTGCATTACTAGCCCTTGCACACACAGTGCACATCACTAGGGACTTTTACTAGTAAGGCAAACATACCAATCATGGCCAACCAATTACCATTGTACTTTACATAGGGAACCCTTGTACTTTGACACTGATCAGCAGTGGTAAAGTACCCAAAGCATCTAAATTGGCAACTCTATGTCAGGAAAACGGTCTAGGGGGAAAGCAAAAAGTTTAGGGAACTTTAGCCACAAAGGCCAAGTCCTACACAGGGAATGTGCCACAACATTACACTTCCCCAGGGGAGGTGCAATGAGGAGAAATAACTTTATTTCTCCTCATTGTTTACTCTATGTGTGCTGCAATCTGCAGCACACATAGAAAGAGGAAATCTCCTCCCAGGATTGTTTTTGTGCCCAGGATTGTTTTTGTGCAAGAAGGTGCCCCTTCCTGCACAAAAACAATCCTGCCTACAACACAGGCACCTATGCACCATAGTGCAAGCGGGCCTGCGTTGGCGCTAGGCTGCAAAAATGGTGCCTGCGCAAGGGGAAAGGACAGGAATGGGGCGCATTCCTGCCTTTTCCCTGTGACGCAGGGCAGCGCAGCAAGGTGACTTGCTGCTCTGCCTTGAGCCACTAAACTCATAAATATGGCCCAATGTGCATAGAAGAAGAGATATTAAGGTTCTGAAACACAACTTAAAAACACTGACATTGGCCTGATATGCTTAGCTTAGTAAACCACAACTTTCACGAGTACATTCCTCATGATCTAACACACAATGCCAGAGATAAAACTGCCTATATCATTGATGACATTACTTGTGACATCAGATATCACCTCAACATTTACCTCATCTATGACATCAACATTCAACATACATGTGGAATCTTTTGTCTGTTTGATTATATGTTGCTATTTACTGATGTATTGTTACATACTGCAATCTATTGATATTGCATATCATCTCACTTTTCAGCCACTGTTAGACCTGGCATCCTTAGGGTGGTCTTATCCTAGAAATTTTGCCTTTAACCTCTTGTTTTGGCTGATTCTTTTTGGTGGCCTTAGGACTCTGCACAGATTACCACTGCTAACCAGTGCTAAAGTGCATGTGCTTCTCCCCTAAACATGATGCCTTTGGTGTATACCTAATTGGCATATTTGATGTACTGTTAAGTCCCTTGTAAAGTGGTATGCCATATACCCAGGGCATGTACTTCAAATGCTACTAGAGGGCCTGCAGCACTAATTGTGCCACTCACAGACCTGACACTGGCCTGATATGATTTGTTTAGTAAACCACAACTTACAACAGTACATTCTTCATGATCTCACACACAATGTCAGAGATAAAACTGCAAATATCATTTATGACATTACTTGTGACATCAGATATCTCAACATTTACCTCATCTATGACATCAACATACATGTGGAATATTTTGTTTCTTTGATGATGTGTTGCTATTTACTGATGTGTTGTTACATACTGCTATCTATTGATATTGCATATCATCTTACTTTCAGCCACTGTTATACCTGGCATCCTTAGGGTGGTCTTACTCTAGAAATTTGCCTTTTCCCTCCTGTTTTTGCTGATTCTTTTTGGTGGCCTTAGGACTCTGCACAGATTGCCACTGCTAACCAATGCTAAAGTGCATGTGCTTCTCCCTAAACATGAAGACATAGGTGTATCCCTGATTGTCATATTTGATGTACTGTTAAGTCCCTTGTAAAGTGGTATGCCATATACCCAGGGCCTGAACTTCAAATGCTACTAGTGGGTCTGCAGCACTAATTGTGCCACCCACAGAAGTAGCCTTTCAAACCTGTCTCAGGCCTACCACTGCAGTGCCTGTGTGGGCAGTTTTCTGCCACCTCAACTTAGCCATAAACTCCCCTGTTATTACATATAAGTCACCCCAAAGGTATGCCCTAAGTAACCCTAAGGACATGGTTCTATGGAAGTAAAAGGTAGGACATGTACTTTTATGTTTTGCATGTCCTGGTAGTGCTAAACAGCCTATTTCGTTTTTCACTACTCTGAGGCCTACCCCTCTCATAAGCCAGCATTGGAATTTGGGAAACTTTTAAGCTGTAATTCTTGTTCAGAGAGGAGTAGCTTTTTCATGTTTCATATGTTTGGAATGATAATGTTAAATCGTCCTAACTGGTGAAGTTGGATTTAATATTATTGTTTTAAAAATGCGACTTGTAGAAAGTGGACATTTATCTGCACTTACTGCACTATGTGCCTGATAACCTGTCTCCAATACACGTCTGGGGTCAGTGACAGCTACACTTTGTGCCTTACCTCTAGACAGCCACAAGCACAGGAAGGTAAGGCTAATCTTCTTTCTGAGCACTCATCTCCATTCTGATGGGTCATCCTAGGCATGGAGGAATGGGAGGGGCTGACACTCACTCTTCAATAGGTAATGTCCTGTCCACACCCAATGCATTGATTAACCCCCACAGATAGCCTGACAGACAGGACTGGGTTGAAAGGGATCCTTGTGTACTTTAGAGAGCTGCTTTGAATTCACCCCTTCACCAAAGGCATTGTTAGGTATAAGTACTGGGTCTCTGACCCCCTAAAATCAGACACTTCTGGATCTTGAGCTGGACCTCTGTCAGAAGGACTGCTGTGCTGCTTGAAGGACTCAATTTGACTGCTTTTCTGGAAGGACTGCATTTCTGCTTGTTTCCCTGCTGCCTGCTGCTCCCTGACTCTGCTAAAGAAGACCTGGACTCTGCCTTCCCTCCAAGTGATCTCCAAGGGCTTGCTGGTTTGCCTCGTGTTTTCTGAAGTCCCAGGGATGCAAAATACTTCCTGCAATTCTGATGGTGCTGCTGGACTCTGCCTTCTGTGAATCCTACCCATGCCTGAGGAGCCCTCACCAAGTTCTGGGCCTCAGAAGTGGGTTCTGCAGCTGTTTTGCTACAAATTTGACAGATTGTCACCTTTGTGCCAATCTGAACTGACGCATCGCCCTTCGACGCTGGTGTTGATTGACGCATCATGTCCTCAGCATCAACACTTTGCTGCATTCAAGGTACTTTCTCCACAGGCCCTCCGTGGGTCCTGTAGCCAGTCTGTCCTCCATCGCGGTCAGCCTGAACTTTGGATTTGCACCAGTCCTTCATGACCTCAAGTAACCTTTTGACCACTAGTGACTTCCAAGCACTGTTTTTGCATTTAATATTTAAACATTCATATCTTGACTTTTACTGATTGGGATTTTGTCATATTGGTCTCATTTTGCTCAGGTCAAAATTCTCTAATATTCTAAACCTGTGTGGAGTCTTTTTGCGGTGTATTCATTTTGTTACTTTGTGTGTGTTGCACAAATACTTTACACATTGCCTCTATGGATAGGCCTGGCTGTTCTGTGTCAAACTACCAGAGGCTGAGCACAGGTTACCTTTTAATGTGTATCTAGCTGACCCTGACTAGAGTGGTGGTTCCTGCCATGGAAAGGGTGGTGAAAAGGCAACTCATAATATGCAGCAGCACTACCAGCATATTATTGTGCCTGACTGCTGTGCCACAACCGTGGGATCCATGATCCGGGGACCTGTGGTGGTCCGACTGCCGCACTCCAAATGTGAAGCACAGTGCCGCAGTGTGCCAGTGGTCGGACCACTACCATGACTATGGAAGTCCTATGAACCGCTGCAATCATAATGAGGCCCTTAGACACCAACATCGCTAAGACACATCATATGGTGTGTCGGATGCAAACTTGCCTATTTCCATCAAGGGAAAAGCCATTGAGAGGGTCAGTAAATTCACTTATCTGGGCATCACATTTGACTTGTGGAACTGCTGGACACCCTGCCTCTCTAACCATTACATGAGCTTCAATCAATCTTGCAGAGCATTGGTTAGGTCTGTCACTAGTGTTGGAAGAAACCCTATCCCTCTCCTGCAGGAAGTCTATAAAATGAAGTGTCTTCCCATTTTGACCTCCAGGGCAGCCATATGTGGATACCGTGTCTGTACAAAACTACAGCAAAAGGAGAATCGCTTTTGTAGGTGGCTGTTAGGATAGAGCCCAGGTAGCCCTAATTTTTTTGTTCACAAAGACATCAACTTAGCTTATTCTGAAGACCTAAATTAAACTTGCTTTGCTCCTATTATGGATGGGGGATTTGAGCAATCAGCATACTGCTTTTAATTGTGATGTGATTTCAGACTATCTAAATTGTGAGCACGCTCACAAAATTCCATGGCTCGACTACGTAAAGAGAACTGCAGAATCGCTGGAGAGACCTGATCTGTATACTCCTCGCCATATGATGAGTAAGGGTGAGCATGCAAAGGTTAAGGAATTATTCATTAAGTGCGCTTCAGATGAAAAAGAGATTATGGCTCCGGGAAAACCAAAGTATAGGGCCTAATTACAATGTCGGTCGGATTGCCTCCGACCGCTGGTCAGAGGCTTTCCGACCGACATTGTAGGTTTAAACTCTGACCGCCGTATTACAATGATGGCAGTCGGAGTTTAAACCAGCCAGGGAATCTGACTAGGTTCTGACGGGCTCAAGGAGCCCATCGATAAGGCCTCATAATCCCTGTAGGAGAGTAGGATCTGCCTCTTATGTTGCCCCCACTTTTTTTTTCCTGATGTTTACACTGGTTTCTGGCTATAGTCTGGCTGGGTCCCTGCTAATCAGGGCCCCAGCCTCTCTGTTCTCTCTAAACGACTTGGAGTGCACTCTAGGTGCACTAGTGATTGGATACTGTGGTACCTTATGAGTCCCTAGTATATGGTACCTTAGGTACTAAGGGCATAGGTACTTCACAGGCCTACCAGGGGCTGAAGCATGTATTATGCCACCCTTGGGAAGCAGACTAAATCTGACACCACAGGCCTGCTACTGCAGCCTGGGTGAGGAAGTGCTAGCACCCCTCACTGAGATATAGGTCCCCTATATCTCTCCTGCACACACATTGAGACTTATCAGTCACCCCTAAAGCAGGCCCTATCAATCCTGAGGGCAGGGTGCTTAGTTTCCATGTGAGGGGGTGCCTCTGCCTGAGCAGGGCCCCTCTGCAGCTCTCAGAGTCCATTCTCTGGGGCTGTTTGTGGATGCGGTTAAACCATATACTTTTAAGTGCATTATATCCTCGCGGTAGAATGCTAACTTTGGAATGGCTGCATCGAAACATGTCGTGTTTGGTGTCAAACATCTTGGAATACTACCCCCCCGCCAGTCCTGGAGGCGGGGGTAGCATTCCACCATTCTAGAGGGATAGACATGTACCTGCTGTGGAAACGCGGTAGAATCCTGCAGAGCCCTGGCATCACAAAATGGATGCCACCAGTCACAGACACTGGGCTGCCCTCCTGCTGATGACCAACACTCGCAGTGGAGGAAGCCCAACAATAGATATCCTGTCCCAAGGGGGTGTGACCACCTCCCAGACAGGGTTTAGTGTATTGGGGCTGGGTGGGTGCACTCTTAGAGGTCTTCGAAGTCCTGCACTGGGGGAGCAGAAGGCTCCTCTGTGCATACCCCAGTTCAAACTGGCTCAGGGGCTACCTGCCCCTGCTCTGGCGCGAAACTGGACAAAGGGAAGTGGGTGTAGCCGCCCACTCCCCTGCCCCTCCCATAGGTAGGGTCATAGAGCTAGTCCCTCCCTTTATTTTAGTATAAGAGGGGGAACCTGTGCATTGCACCCTAGATTTTCCTGGACGACGCTCTGAAGAAGAATCCCGGACCTTCGACGTTCCACTACCTTTGGAAGACTGAAGAATCTCCCTTGGAGTCAAGGAGTGACTCCCCTGCTTGGCAGGCACCAAAAACTACAAACAACGGTCGCAAATTACACCGCTCCCGCCGGAGTCCGAAGTCCCTGCAGCCCAAGAAGTGGATTTCCTGACTTCACAAAGGCCATTGTGAGTCCCCAGTGAAGCTGAGACGAGTGGACCCCAAGAGTGACGAGGAACCGTGACCACTGGGTAATGTGCACTATTGTCGAGTGCAACCCCTTTGCAACGGTCCACGAACTTGTGCTTTGGACCACGTATGGTCCTAGCCTCCAGCAGAAATCCCTCCGAAGATCAGAGGCCTACCACGTCCCGAGTCACCGTGGGCCCCTGTGAGTGAATCCTCCCGAGGCATCTTCATGATCCCTTGCCAGCCAGCTTGTGGGTCCCCAGAAGACTTTCTAAAGACACCAAAGAGCTCCCCTAGTTGCTCCAGGCCTGCCCTGACTTACCCTCGCTGGGTGAGTCCCACAGACCTTGCTGGTCTGCGCCATTGCCTCTTTGCACTTTCCCCGAGACTTGCTGTTACCAAGGCTTGTTGGCTCCAATTGAGTCGACGACATGGCAGTAAGCTGCAGACATCGTGGGACACGCTGAATCCAGCTCCTGGTCATCGTCAACGCCTCCTGGACCTCGTGGCTGAAGAGTCAAGGAATCCGCAAACGACCTGAATCTTGCGACGACGGTGGGCATCCATCTTCCTTGCCCCGAGTCACTGCCAAGTGACTTTGAACACTGTCCCCTCTGCTTTCAGGTCTTCCATCTTCCGAATCCAGGCTTGGATTCCTCCGGACACTTCTCCTGTCGCCGCAAGCAGCAAGTCTTCACTGGCTCCCATTGAAAACGACGCCGCGACCCGACACCAAAGGACACCTATGCACCCGGCTCCCCTGGGTGAGGTAACTTCAGCACTACGGAGCTCCTGTGGGTGTGGGCCCTAGAACTACTTACCCTGTAAGTGACTTGCTTGTAGCTTCCCTAGAAGTGCCCTAAAACTCTTATTTTCTAAGTGCGACAATTACGCTGACTCGTACAGGTTTTGCGTCTGTGTTAGACACACCGCGTCCATCTCCTTTGTAACACTATCTAGAACTATGTCCTTCGACTCGTACTGAGTCCGATCGGTGTTCGCCTCGAACACACAAGGGGCCTGTAACATCGAGACCTCCATTGCACTGACTCGCACAAGGTTCGCGTCTGTGTTAGACACAGCGCGTCCATCTCCCTTGCAACTCTATCTGTAACCGCGTCCTTCGACTCGTACAAGGACCGATCGGTGTATTTGCCTCGAACACGCAAGGGACCTTTAACGTTGAAATCTCAATCGCGTCTGAGCGCATAGACTCGCACAGGACTCGCACCGGTGCCAGGACACCGCGTCCGTCCCCTGTGGGTCTCCTACAACTACCTGGGGTGGTTCTTGGGGGTCCCTCGATTCTAGATGCCCTAGACCTAGGTCTAGCCAAACTAAGATTGTGATATTCGATTGTGCTAAACTTATTTTGATAACATTTGACTTGTACATATGTTCCTGACTTCTAATCTCATAAAGAGATTAGTAGAGAGTGTTTATTAATAAATACATATATATTTGATATATATACCTGTGTGGTGTCTTTTCATTTGGTGATTCAAGAGATTGTGTGGTAAAACAAGCTGCTTTACATTCCTTCAAGACTTAGCCTGAAGGCTGCTCTCCACAGCTACCACTAGGATAGCTTTTTATAAAGGTTGTCTTAAACCTATCTACCATAAGAGTCGAATTGTTCTGGTGCAAGGTGTCCACTTTAATTAGTGAACAGCATATACCAGGCCAACTTCTCACATTGGTGGGCAGCGTGTGGTATTCCAGCTTGCTATTGTTTTACCAGAAAATCTCTATTTGAATTACTAACTGAAAACCACTATAGGTACTTAAGGTACATATAAAGTCAAGGTTAGTATCAATAAGTTCTACTGAACTTAGAGCTGTGTGCCAAGGGATAGCACACCCTTTCTACAGCTCAAGCTAGTATCAGTAGGCCACAAACTAGTGTAGGTAGTACAACACTGCACAACACTAGAATGTCCTTAAAGGGTGGAACCAGTGGATCCACTCAGCCTCAGTATAAGGACATGGCTTTCTCTGACTTGAGAGCCATGTGTGTTGAAAGACACCTGAAGCTAGGACAGAGTCCCTCCACCCTACACCTGATAGATCTGCTGACAGCAGATGATCTTAGATTGGCTCTAGGAGCTAATGGGTCTGAATCAGTGAGTGGGTCAATTACAGTATCTGGGTCAGATGATGAAAATCAGAATGATCAAGACTCTGTGATTGAAGGGCCAGGCCTCAAGGGGCCTGAAAAGGACAGAGGAATTCTCCCTAAGAGAGCTGACAGAGTGGAGGAGAGGGAATCTGACCACTCTTATCACTCTGGCAGAGAATTTGTCCACCAGAGGAACTCATACTTTCCCATAAGAGAGGCCTCCTCTGAAAGAATGTGCAAACTGCTGCAGTATGAGGAAGCAAGAGTTGCCCTCAGAACCAAGCAGTTGGCACTGGATAGAGAAGCCCTGGAGATCCAGAGAGCTTCTAGAAGAGAGGGGTTAGAACCCCTTGGTGGCAGCAACAGTGTCCCTACAGGCAGAGAATCTATTCCAGACCATAGGAACCTGAGCAAGGTTGTTCCTCCCTACCAGAGTGGGGATGATATCCACAAGTGGATAACTGCTATGGAAAGGGCCTGTAGAGTACAGCAGGTCCCCCAAAAGCAGTGGGCAGCAATCTTGTGGCTCTCCTTTTCAGACAAAGATAGAGACAAGCTCCTCACTGTTAGAGAAGAGGATGCTGATAATTATGAAGTCCTGAAGAGTGCACTGATAGATGGGTTTGGCTTAACCACTGAGCAGTACAGGTTGAAGTTCAGAGACACCCAGAAGGCACAGACTCAGGACTGGACTGACTTTGTTGATTGTGCAACCAAGGCTCTGGAGGGTTGGCTGGTTGGCAGTAGGGTTACTGACTTCAAGGGATTGTATAATCTGATGATGAGAGAACAGATCCTTAATAATTGCCAGAACCAGTTGGTGCATCATTACCTGGTGCTCTCAGATCTGACCTCTCTCCAAGAATTGGGAAAGAAGGCAGACAAATGGGTCAGAACCAGGGTGAGGCAGAAACCCCAGAACCAAGGGGATGACACCAAGAAGCAAGATCCTAAGGGCTCTGAGAAAGGTGGGGATAAGTCAAAAGACCAGAAGTCTTCACAAGGGCCCCAAAAATCTGCATCTGGTGGGGAGTCACAATCCAACAAGGGAAAAGGCCAAAAGAAGCCCTGGTGCAAATTCTGTAAACAGAAAGGGCACTGGACTTCTGATTGTAACAAGTCCAAAGACCAAACCACCACCACTCCTGCCCCTAAGGCAACTATTCCCCCTAGTCCAGCTACAGGTGGAGGTGGTACTCAGAATAAGGGTGTAGTAGGGTTGACCCTGGGTTCTGAAGTGGACTCTGACCTAGTCAGAGTGCCCACTCAGGCAATGCTGATTTGTGAGGGAGACCTTAATATGTCCTTCCTAGTAAGCCCCAGTAATCTGGGCAAATACAAACAGCAGCCTGTAATAAATGGCAAACAGGCTTTGGCATTTAGGGACACAGGTGCTAGTGTCACCATGGTGGCAGAGGATCTTGTGGACCCTGGACAGATCATCCTGGGCGAAATGTACCAGGTGACCAATGCAAGCAATGTCAGGACCAACCATAGTCTGGCAGTTGTGAATTTCTCCTGGGGAGGGGTAACTGGCCTCAAGAAGGTTGTAGTCAGTGCAGACCTCCCAGTCGAATGTCTATTGGGCAATGATCTAGAGACTTCAGCCTGGTCTGAAGTAGAGTTATGGACTCATGCTGAGATGTTGGGCATCCCTGCAGAGGTATTTGCTGTGACCAGGTCACAAGCAAGAATGCATAACACTGAACCAGCTCTGGATCCTGGAACAATGGACCAGATGCTTCCCAAGAGGAGGAGCAGTAGGGTAAAGGCAGTGCCTTCCCCTCTGTCTCAGATTCACCCCCAGAGGGAGGTGAAGCAGATCCTGAAGAAGGAACTGCCCCAGAGGGACTTGAGCCTGATCAGGTTGAGTTCTTGGGGGCAGGGGGCCCTTCTAGGGAAGATCTGAGTAAGGAGCAACAGTGCTGCCCCTCTCTTGAACCCCTCAGACAGCAGGCTGTTGCTGAGGCTGCTGGGAGTGCTAGTGGGTCCCATAAAGTTTATTGGGATGAGGGACTCCTATATTCTGAGGGTAGAGATCCAGCCCCTGGAGCCACCAGGAGGATGGTAATACCTCAGAAGTTTAGGGGTTCCTCTTGACCCTAGCACATGACATCCCTTTAGCAGGACACTTGGGCCAAAACAAGACCTGGGACAGGCTTGTTCCACATTTTCATTGGCCACATATGTCAGAGGACACAAAGGAGTTTTGTCGCTCCTGTGTCACATGCCAAGCCAGTGGTAAGGCAGGTGGCACAACAAAGGCCCCCTGATACCACTCCCTGTGGTGGGGGTACCCTTTGAAAGGGTAGGGATTGACATTGTTGGTCCCCTTGACCCTCAAACTGCATCTGGGCACAGGTTTATCCTGGTGGTAGTGGATCATGCCACCAGGTACCCAGAAGCCATTCCCCTGAGGACCACCACAGCCCCTGTGGTGGCAAGAGCCCTCATTGGAGTCTTCTCCAGAGTGGGTTTCCCAAAGGAGGTCATTTCTGACAGAGGTACCAACTTCATGTCAGGATATCTGAAAGCAATGTGGAAGGAGTGTGGTGTAACTTATAAGTTCACCACCCCCTATCACCCACAATGCAACGGTTTAGTTGAACGCTTCAACAAAACCTTGAAAGGAATGATTAAAGGACTCCCAGAGAAGCTTAGGCGGAAATGGGACCTTCTTCTTCCTTGCCTGTTGTTTGCATACAGAGAGGTTCCACAGAAGGGGTTGGCTACAGCCCATTTGAGCTTCTGTTTGGGCATCCTGTGAGAGGTCCATTGTGTTTGGTAAAAGAGGGCTGGGAGTTACCTCTCAAGCCCCCAAACAAGATGTGATGGACTATGTACTTGGTCTCCGCTCCCGGATGGCTGAGTACATGAAAAAGGCAACCTAAAACCTGGAGGCCAGCCAAGAATTACAAAAAGCTTGGCATGACCAAAAGGCTGTACTGACTGTATACCAGCCAGGACAGAAGGTGTGGGTATTGGAGCCTGTGGCCCCAGCAGCCCTCCAGGACAAGTGGAGTGGCCCCCATACAATAGTTGAACAGAAGGGAGAAGTCACCTACCTGGTGAATCTTGGAACTCCCAGGAGCCCCCTGAGGGTGCTCCATGTCAACCGATTAAAGCCATATGTTGACAGGGCTGACATGGGCTTGCTCATGGCAACTGATGAGGAACAGGAGGAGGAGAGTGACCCTCTCCCTGACCTGCTCTCTCAGAACCCTGATGATGGGTCAGTAGATGGTGTTGCTTTGGCAAGCAGCCTCACTGACCATCAGCAAACTGAGTGCAGGCAAGTTCTGCAACAGTATAGACATATGTTTAGCCTGACCCCTAGTCACACTTCCTGGTGCACCCATGAGGTGGACACTGGAGACAGTCTGCCTGTCAAGAATAACATCTACAGGCAACCTGACCATGTCAGGGACTGTATCAGGACTGAAGTCCAGAAAATGTTGGAGCTAGGCGTAATTGAGCCTTCAGATAGCCCTTGGGCTAGCCCAGTAGTCCTGGTACCCAAGCCTCATACCCAGGGTGGTAAGAAAGAAATGAGGTTTTGTGTAGACTACAGAGGCCTCAATGCAGTCACTAGGACTGATGCCTATCCCATACCAAGGGCAGATGAGCTGATTGATACTTTGGCCTCAGCCAAGTATCTAAGCACGTTTGACCTGACAGCTGGCTACTGGCAGATCAGGTTAGCTGATGATGCAAAAGCCAAAACAGCATTTTCGACCCCTGGTGGGCACTACCACTTTGTGGTGATGCCCTTTGGATTGAAAAATGCACCTGCCACTTTTCAGAGGTTGGTGAATAAAGTTCTGACAGGGATGGAAACTTATTGCTCAGCTTATCTAGATGATATTGCTGTCTTTAGTTCCTCCTGGCAGGATCACCTGGTCCACCTCAGGAATGTTTTGGAGGCCCTGCAGAAAGCAGGCCTCACTATCAAGGCCACTAAGTGCCAGATAGGGCAGAGTCAGGTTGTATACCTGGGCCACCTTGTAGGTGGAGGCCAGGTTCAGCCTTTACAGAGCAAAATCCAAACCATAATGGAATGGGTTGCTCCAACCACCCAGACACAGGTGAGAGCCTTCTTAGGCCTGACTGGGTACTATAGGAGGTTTGTCAAGGGATATGGATCTATAGTGACCCCCTTGAATGATCTGACCTCAAAGAAAATGCCAAAAAAGGTTCAGTGGACAGCTAGCTGTCAGAAGGCCTTTGAAGACCTAAAGCAGGCCATGTGCACTGCCCCCATCTTACAGAGTCCAGACTACACCAAAAGTTAATTGTCCAAACAGATGCTTCTGAGCTGGGTGTGGGAGCTGTACTGTCTCAACTGAATGATGAAGGTCAAGACCAGCCAGTAGCTTTTATTAGCTGAAGGCTGACCCCTAGAGAGAAACGTTGGTCAGCTATAGAGAGGAGGCCTTTGCTGTGGTGTGGGCCCTGAAGAAGCTGAGGCCATACTTGTTTGGCACTCACTTCATAGTTCAGACTGACCACAAGCCCCTCCTATGGCTTAAACAGATGAAAGGTGAAAACCCAAAACTTTTGAGGTGGTCCATTTCCCTACAGGGGATGGACTATACAGTGGAACATAGACCTGGGACCCAACATGCCAATGCAGATGGACTCTCAAGGTATTTCCACTTTGAACACGAAGACTCAACTGGTCAAGGTTAGTTTAGTGTCCCTGCGTTTGGGGGGGGGGGGTTGTGTAGGAGAGTAGGATCTGCCTCTTATGTTGCCCCCACTTTTTTTTCTGATGTTTACACTGGTTTCTGGCTATAGTCTGGCTGGGTCCCTGCTAATCAGGGCCCCAGCCTCTCTGTTCTCTCTAAACGACTTGGAGTGCACTCTAGGTGCACTAGTGATTGGATACTGTGGTACCTTATGAGTCCCTAGTATATGGTACCTTAGGTACTAAGGCCATAGGTACTTCACAGGCCTACCAGGGGCTGAAGCATGTATTATGCCACCCCTGGGAAGCAGACTAAATCTGACACCACAGGCCTGCTACTGCAGCCTGGGTGAGGAAGTGCTAGCACCCCTCACTGAGATATAGATCCCCTATATCTCTCCTGCACACACATTGAGACTTATCAGTCACCCCTAAAGCAGGCCCTATCAATCCTGAGGGCAGGGTGCTTAGTTTCCATGTGAGGGGGTGCCTCTGCCTGAGCAGGGCCCCTCTGCAGCTCTCAGAGTCCATTCTCTGGGGCTGTTTGTGGATGCGGTTAAACCATATACTTTTAAGTGCATTATATCCTCGCGGTAGAATGCTAACTTTGGAATGGCTGCATCAAAACATGTCGTGTTTGGTGTCAAACATCTTGGAATACTACGGCGGGGGTAGCATTCCACCCTTCTAGAGGGATAGACATGTACCTGCTGTGGAAACACGGTAGAATCCTGCAGAGCCCTGGCATCACAAAATGGATGCCACCAGTCACAGACACTGGGCTGCCCTCCTGCTGATGACCAACACTCGCAGTGGAGGAAGCCCAACAATAGATATCCTGTCCCAAGGGGGTGTGACCACCTCCCAGACAGGGTTTAGTGTATTGGGGCTGGGGGGGTGCACTCTTAGAGGTCTTCGAAGTCCTGCACTGGGGGAGCAGAAGGCTCCTCTGTGCATACCCCAGTTCAAACCGGCTCAGGGGCTACCTGCCCCTCCTCTGGCGCGAAACTGGACAAAGGGAAGTGGGTGTAGCCACCCACTCCCATGACCCTCCCATAGGTAGGGTCATAGAGCTAGTCCCTCCCTTTCTTTTAGTATAAGAGGGGGAACCTGTGCATTGCACCCTAGATTTTCCTGGACGACGCTCTGAAGAAGAATCCCGGACCTTCGATGTTCCACTACCTTTGGAAGACTGAAGAATCTCCCTTGGAGTCAAGGAGTGACTCCCCTGCTTGGCAGGCACCAAAAACTACAAACGACGGTCGCAAACTATGCCGCTCCCGCCAGAGTCCGAAGTTCCTACATCCCAAAAAGTGGATTTCCTGACTTCTGAAAGGCCATCGTGAGTCCCCAGCGAAGCTGAGGCCAGTGGACCCCAAGAGTGACGAGGAACCGCGACCCCTGGTACCATGCACTATTGTTGAGTGCAACCCCTTCACAACGTTTCACAAACTTGTTCTTTAGACCACGTATGGTCCTAGCCTCCAGCAGGAATCCCTCCGAAGATCAGAGGTCTACCACATCCCAAGTGACCGTGGACCCCTGTGAGCAAATCCTCCCAAGGCGTCTTCACGATCCCTTGCCAGCCGGCTTGTGGGTCCCGAGAAGACTTTCTAAAGACACCAAAGGGTATCCCCTGGTTGCTCTAGGCCTGCCCTGACTTACCTTCGCTGGGTGAGACCCACAGACCTTGCTGGTCTGCGCCATTGCCTCTTCACTTTTTCCCCAAGACTTGCTGTTACCAAGGCTTGTTGGCTCCAATCGAGTCACCAACACTGCAGTAAGCTGCAGACATTGTGGGACACGCCGAATCCAGCTCCTGGTTGTCGTCGACGCCTCCTGGACCTCGTGGCTGAAGAGTCAAGGCACCCGCGAACGACCTGAATCTTGCGACGACGGTGGGCATCCATCTTCCTTGCCCCGAGTCACTGCCAAGTGACTTTGAACACTGTCCCCTCTGCTTTCAGGTCTTCCATCTTCTGAATCCAGGCTTGGATTCCTCCGGACACTTCTCCTGTCGCCGCAAGCAGCAAGTCTTCACTGGCTCCCATTGAAAACGACGCCGCGACCCGACACCAAAGGACACCTATGCACCCGGCTCCCCTGGGTGAGGTAACTTCAGCACTACGGTGCTCCTGTGGGTGTGGGCCCTAGAACTACTTACCCTGTAAGTGACTTGCTTGTAGCTTCCCTAGAAGTGCCCTAAAACTCTTATTTTCTAAGTGCGACAATTGCGCTGACTCGTACAGGGTTCGCGTCTGTGTTAGACACACCGCGTCCATCTCCTTTGTAACACTATCTAGAACTGTGTCCTTCGACTCGTACTGAGTCCGATCGGTGTTCGCCTCGAACACACAAGGGGCCTGTAACATCGAGACCTCCATTGCACTGACTCGCACAAGGTTCGTGTCTGTGTTAGACACAGCGCGTCCATCTCCCTTGCAACTCTATCTGTAACCGCGTCCTTCGACTCGTACAAGGACCGATCGGTGTGTTCGCCTCGAACACGCAAGGGACCTTTAACATTGAAATCTCAATCGCGTCTGAGCGCATAGACTCGCACAGGACTCGCACCGGTGCCAGGACACCGCATCCGTCCCCTGTGGGTCTCCTACAACTACCTGGGGTGGTTCTTGGGGGTCCCTCGATTCTAGATGCCCTAGACCTAGGTCTAGCCAAACTAAGATTGTGATATTCGATTGTGCTAAACTTATTTTGATAACATTTGACTTGTACATATGTTCCTGACTTCTAATCTCATAAAGAGATTAGTAGAGAGTGTTTATTAATAAATACATATATTTGATATATATACCTGTGTGGTGTCTTTTCATATGGTGATTCAAGAGATTGTGTGGTAAAACAAGCTGCTTTACATTCCTTCAAGACACCACTAGGATAGCTTTCTATAAAGGTTGTCTTAAACCTATCTACCATAAGAGTCGAATTGTTCTGGTGCAAGGTGTCCACTTTAATTAGTGAACAGCATATACCAGGCCAACTTCTCACAATCCCTTAAGGATGGCGTTTCTGCAGTCGGGATTATGATGGCACTTTCCGACAGCAGTTCCATGTCAGCCTTTATGACATGGAACTGCTGTCAGAAAGTGTCTTTGGGAGCCCCTAGCAGGGCCCCCTTCCCCTCTGGCCCTCTGCAAGTGGCCCTGGGGGGCACCTATGGTGCCCCTCTTCACATGCCTGCACCGTGTGGCAGGCACCATGAGTGAGATGCCTGCAAAATGGTGAAGGGATGTTTAAAAACTTCAATTTTTCAATGGGAGCTTGTTCTGCTGGTGGTTTCGGGTCAATGCACAAGATCTTGTTGAAAAATGGAAGTTTACAGCCGCACCATGTGCGGTCGCAGCCTAATTGCTGTGTCGGAACTGCCGACCTGAAGTTGGTCAGTTCCCCATCCGCAGCGATGTCGGTATTTTATGCTGTAAGAGTGTTTTTAAAAAGTGCCCTGCAATGGTGGAATAATAATGAATTTTTTGTTTTAATATTTTTATTGAATTTTACAACAAAACAGGTAGGCGACTCAGTATGACAAAATGACAATAGTAATGACACACGTTGACCAGAAATATGCAGACGGAGTACCATTACAACAGTAAGCCCATCTAGTTGCAACAATATATACTCAACCCTCTTCAGTGCTACACATATCCTGAGCTTTCCTGCGAGCACTGCCTCGGCGTAATTTCAGCGTCTAGGTGAAAGTCAGAGTTTGGCACTCCCACAGGGGCGGTCAGGGGATATCGTTAGTTGATCAAGTCATGTCCTGTGAAGTGTTGGCAGCCGCCACGTCGCCGCTCGTCTTAGAGGCGAGGTAAGATTTGTACGATTCCCAAAAGTTTTTAGGTCTACTCCGTGGGGATAGGAGTTTGCTAAAAAGTTCCGTCTGTGTGCTACAGTACAGCATGTCTCGCGTCCACTGTATTATCGTGGGAACAGGTCCCCGTGACCAACAGATAGCAACCCTGCATTTGGCCACTAGCAGCCCCATGTCCACCAGTCGTCGGACCCCTTTAGGTATCTGTTTAGAGTAGCCCAGCAGAGCAAGTGCAGGTTCCGGTGTGAGTGTCAATTCAGTAACCTGTCCTAACTTCCGAAAGACCGATTCCCAAAAAACAGAAATCCCAGGGCATGACCAGGCCAAGTGGAGAAAGTCAGCAGGCTGTGTAGTGCAGTGTTAGCATGCTGGATTCTCCCGTAGGCCATATCTATGTAGCCTCTCTGGGGTGTAGTATACCCTATTGAGGTATTTAAAGTGCAGTAATCTATGCCTACCATTTAGTGAAATGCGTTGGGTGTTAGCACAGCAGTAAGTCCACATTGTGTCATCTATGTCTCTATTCAAGTCCCGTTGCCAGGCTAGCCGGGCCTTGGTGTAGTGGTTCTCTCTGTAGGACATAGACAATTTATAAATCTTGGAAACTATTCTGAGCGGGGATTTCGCCTTTATGGCATAGGTTAAGGCTGGTAATTCTGGGGGTTCGAGTAAGTCATCCCCCAAAATAGTTAACAGCGCTTGTCGTGTTCTATGAAATTGGAATTGTGTGAGCACTGTGGGGGATGGGTCACCGGGGTTTAAATCATCCCAAGTCTTGACGACGCCATCTGCGAACAGCTCACCAACTGTCTGTACGCCCAGTGTGCTGAATGCACGTGTAACCCCTTTATCCCTGCATGGGGGCAGCCAGAGACACCAATCAAGCAGAGCAGATGGCGAGTAGAGAATCGCACCTGCCTGCTGCTGTAATAGATGCCACGCATGTGTTGTCACGTTGATTGAGTCCAGAATGCATGTCCGACGGTCGGCAGCCTGGAACATTAACGCTGGCAGTGGTAGCGGCGCCGCCACCGCCGTTTCTATGCGGAGGTGCGGGGCATCTGGAGGACCATGCATCCAGTAGTATGCATGTGCACTCTGCGCTGCTCTGTAATATAAATCAAAGTCCGGCGCACCTAGCCCGTCCATGTGATATGGTAAGGTAAGTATCTGCCATTTAACACGCGCCTGCTTACCCGCCCAGGCCAACTTCACCATCAGGGTAGTCAGATGGCGAAAGAAGGAGCATGGAAGTACCATAGGGATATTAGAGAATAAAAATAAAAGATGTGGCAATACTACCATCTTCATGATGGATATTCTGCCAAGCAAAGACAGGGGTAGTCTAATCCAACCGTCTACATCATCTTCAAGTTTGCTAATAGCCACACCGTAATTTTCCCTGAACACTACTTCGGAGTCCGTATGTACTTTTATACCCAAGTACCTCACCGCATCTGTAGACCACTGCAAAGGGTCGTCCGATTCGATTCGGGATGTGGTCGGTGTGAGTGGAAATATAATGGACTTTGGCCAATTAACTCGTAGGCCAGAAAGTGCACCGAAGCAAACCACTTCTCGTAGGACCGAGGAGAGGTTGGATTCCGGGTCCCTAACATATAGAAGGGTGTCGTCTGCGTATGTGGAAACTATGAGTTGATAGTTCGGAAATCGAATACCTTTGTGCCCATGGTATTCTCTGAGCACGCAGGCAAGAGGTTCTGCCACCAGCGCGTATAAAATAGGGGACAGGGGGCAGCCCTGGCGCGTGCCCCTTGAAATGCTGATAATGTCCGTCACTAGGTTACCTAATCTTATTCTAGCAGTGGGAGCATATGGAGGACACCCAGTAATTGTATGAAGACCTGTCCCAAGCCCATCCTGGTTAAAACTTGCCTCATGAAGGTCCATTCAACGGAGTCAAAGGCTTTCTCCATATCGAGGAAGACTGCCACTGCTTGCGTCTTCGATTGGGTGTGTTGGAGAGCGCCAAAGACTGTGCGCAAGTTGTAAGTCAAGTTCCTGCCGGGTACAAAACCCGACTGTTCCGGTGCAACTAGAGTCTGGACTAGAGGGACTAAACGGTTCGCAAGGATTTTTGCGAATATTTTCGTGTCTACTTTGAGCAGTGAGAGAGGGCGATAAGATGCACATTCGTCCGGGCGTTTACCCGGTTTGAGGATGGCTACTATCACTGCCTCTCTCATGGATGGTGGAATAGTTCCAGAGACACACATATCATCAAAAAGTGCAGCCAGCTGTGGGAGTAGCAAGTCTAGGAAGGCCTTATAGAAGGGAACTGTGAGGCCATCCGAGCCAGGAGCCCCCCCCGCTTTCATGCTGGATAGGGCTAAGAGAATTTCCTCTCTTTCAATAGGTCTCATGAGAAACTCCCTGTGAGTATCAGTGAGCCATGGTAGTTTTATGTGTGCTAAATAATCTATGATTCCCTCCTCTGTGCCGCTGTTGCGGGAGGTGTAGAGCTCAGAATAATATCGGCGGAATCTATCCGCCACATCTGTCTCGTCAGTCAATATCTCGCCTTCTGCAGATCTAATTTCAGCCACCATCGTTTTTTCCCGGCGTTTCTTAAGCAATTGGGCCAGTACCGTCCCCAGACGATCACGCTCTCCATATGTCCGTGCTGTGGCGTATTTACCGAGGTGCTTAATTTCATCAGCTGCCGCTGTATGGTATTCCTCAAGCAGGTCTGTGAGTTCCTGCGTGGTTGCATCAGTCGGTTCCGACTGTTGGCGTTGTTCCATGACCTCTAGTTTCTTCTCCAGGTCCGTCAGGCGTTTCCGAATTGCTTTGAGGATGCCAGAGTGCTTAGACATTGTGACCCCGCGAATGTAGACTTTAAACGTCTCCCAAACGACTTGATAGCTATCAACCGAGCCCACATTTGTATCAAAAAACGTTTCAATTGCATCAGCTAGCTCCTCTCTAAATACCGCATCGAGTAAGGCGGAAACCTGCAAGTGAAGGGAGGTATGGTCCGTCTGGGGGCGTCCAGTACTAACAGGATCGGGGAATGGTCCTAGAATGTGCGGGGAAGTACGCTGCAAGAGAGTACCCCCTCATTGAGTGTCCTTGCTGCCAGCCAATAATCAATTCGTGTGTGTAGGTTATGGTATGCTTAGTAGTGTGTGAAGCCTCCTCTGTTCGGGTATCTCTGGCGCCACCCATCACATAAATCAAACCGAACTATTGCGCCCTCCACTGCTCTGGCAGCCTCCGTGATGCGTCTCTCCGGTCCCCCGATCTATCTAGTCTTGGCTCTCTAACTAAGTTAAGATCACCCCCCCAAAGCTGCAGTCCCTCTCCACCCCGATCTATTCTATCTGACATTGCCAAAAAGAACTCTGGGTTGTCGAAGTTAGGGCCATAGATATTCACTATGAGTAGGTCCATGCCCTTCCCCTTACACCTAGAAATTACGTATCTGCCGTCTCTGTCCGTGTCAACTGGTTCAAGAGTGAGGGCCGACTTAGGGTTGACCCAAGTGAGTACCCCCCGCGCATGAGTGGTAAATCCTGCATCATGGATGTGGCCGTGCAGGCCTCTGCTACGCAGCATAGGGCTGTTGGGCGGGAGATGAGTTTCTTGCAGCAGGGTGACATCTATGTTGTGTCTCGTCAGGTACGTCAGGACCTTGCGCAGTTTCCTGTAGTCGTTAAGTCATCTAACGTTCCAAGTAAGTGCTCTGAGAGTGTCTACTCCTACGTCCCTGCCGGACTCAACTGGTTGCGTCATGAGGTGAGTCTTTGTTGTCATTCTCGATCCGTCTGTGGTACCAGTATGTAGTGTAGCGTACGTGTGTAATCAAATATGTAACACAATATAGACTAGGTTGTCTGAGTCTCATGTTCCCATCACCCCCCTCCCTCACCAGGTCCTCCCCATCCCTCCCATCTCCCACCCACGCCAGGGCTACCCCAACTATGCCGCAGAGGACTCCCAATGAACATCCCATTCACCCCACAATAAGGAACCCAACAAGCAGAGAGGCTGCTCATCAACAAACAAAAGGGTCCTCCCACCCACACCACCCCCCCAAAAACAGCAATCCCCCTAGAGTGTGCTACACGCGTGGGCAGAGGTTGCCAACGCAGTTAAACGGAACTTTAAAATTTAATAAACTAACTACCCCCGCACACCATCAAGCTAATATTAAGCATCCGCCAGTTAGAGTGAAATTCCGACCCCCGTAGTGATCACGTAAAATAAGAACTGACAATGTCCCAACAGTACCGCCTCCCGAGATCTAGAACTAGAGGGGGCTGGGCATCAGCAGCTAAATGATTCGCAAAATTCTTCTGCTGCCCAATGAAGCCACCAGTGACTCGCGGGCCCAATACAGTCTTACAGTTTCACAATAGGGTATCCCCCCACCCTCAAAACAATAGTCTTATCTGCAATATGGGCTGGCTCGAGTTCAATCTTGTTCATCCAAGTGGCCGCCTTCTGCACCAACCAAGGAGCCCCTGTCTGGGCTACGACGCTGTTCTTTGGCCCAGTCCTTCAGGGCTCTCTGTAACACCTTGGGATCAGTGAAGATTCGTGAGTGGCCCTGACGATTACCATGGAGCCGGGCCGGGTATAGCATGGCGTAGTCTATGTTGCATTCTTTGAGCTGTTTCTTGAGCGGCACAAACTGTCGTCGCGCCTCTTGGACCCAAAGTGTGAAGTCCGGAAACAGCGAAAGTGTAGAGCCTTCATAATGCAGTGCCTGTTTCTCCCTGGCCACCCTCAGCGCCGCATCCCTGTCGCGGTAGTTCAATAATTTCGCAATTATCGGCCTTGGGGGGGGCACCAGGTGGCATACGTGGGCCAAGGGAGCGATGAGCTCTCTCAACAACAAACATGGGCGAGAAGGTGTCACTGCCGAGGAGGGTAACTAGCAATTTTTCTATGAATTGTTCCATATTTCCAGTCGGTGTCGACTCCGGCAGGCCCGTTATCCTTAGGTTACTCCTTCGGGACCTCTCTTCAAGGTCTTCTGCTTTGTCCTGCAACACCTGTAGCACCTTTCCCAGCTGTTTGTGGTCCGAGTCCAACGTGGTGTGGGACTCTTCAACCTCCGTGATACGGCGCTCCGCCATATCTATGCGTTCTGCGTGTTTGTCGAGTCTCTCAGACATTCTATCCATGCGATAGGAGAGAGAGTCTATCTTAGTGCCCAAGACTGAGAGCGAAGACTGTAAGCCTTTCTCCATCGAGGTGAGCATGGATCTGATGTCACCGTCTGGTGCTCCGAGCTCAGCTTCTTCTTCATCCACAGCTGCCTCACTCCCCCTGGGCTTCCGTTGTTCGAACGACAATTTTGGCTGTGCTTTATCAACTCTCCCCATCTTCACTGGCCAGTAAAGGGTCCTGAGGTCCAGGACACACTAGTAATCGAGCAGCAAGCACCGACCAGGTGGAAAAGTCAGCAGCGCGGAGCAAGGGTCAATCCACTCAGATCAGCATCCACAGTCAAGGCACCTCAGAAGGTCAGCATCACCGCAGTCAAGATTGCATCACACACAGCTGCACCAGGTGCACAATGTTAGGATGGCACTATGGGGAAGTCCCCACACACCACCGCAGATAAGGGCTGCAGTCAGATGACGTCGACCTCAAACCCACAAGGGAGGGGGGGGGAGAGAAGCACAATTCCTGGTGCTCTGGTTCAGACCGTCAGGACAGCAGCGTGGCCCAGAGCTGGTCTTCCCTCAGCATTAGCGTCCGCCAGTTCCACTCATCTCTTGGGTCTCAGGAGCTGGCCAAGGCTACTGTCGGTCTCCACACGCCATCCGGATACAGCCCAGCAGCAGGGAGTAGGCAAGCAGATGGTCGCCCCAAAGCGGCGCGGAACCTCCACCGCTGCCGCAGTGCAGGATGCACAAAATAGTGGGTTACTCTTCCCCTCCAGCAGAGCGCTCAGCCACTCACCCGCCAGTCCTCCAGCACACCCGAACACACACCCCTGTAGACCAAGGGGGTGCAGTAGCGGTTCTGCCACTCTCCGCTACACCATCCGCTGTTTCATCCGCGATGATGCATCAGCAGCCCCGGGTCCCAGGCAATGGAGCGTCTGCGGCCCTCTAAACGCCACTACGTGGCTCCAACCTCTGGGAGCCCCTCGCGGGAGGGCAGTGTAGTGCGGGACTAATCCCACAGGCTGGTCACAAGACGGCAGGGGCCGCCGCTGCAAGCGCGATTCCCCCGTGTTCACCAGCGCTCCACGCGCCGCAGGGCGATTCCACCTCCGGCGGCCACAGTGAGGTACGGCAGGTCGGGGCTTGAGGCCTGCCCGGCACGTCGCTGGTCAGAGTTCCCTCACTCAGCCGTCCGGGCAAGCACGAGGGTCGGAGTCAGGTCCTCACTCATCGGCGTGCCTCCGGAATCAGAAGCAACCCCAACGGAGCTGTGATATGGAGGCAGATGCCGGATTAATGAAAAATAGCAGGGTGGTTGTGCGAAGCTCCCCGCTCAGGCGGCCATCTTTGGCGCTGGCAAGCTCCGCCCCCCAATAATAATGAATTTTTAGTACATTTTCCTTTTAACATAGTGTATGTCTTCAAGTCAACGACTTTTTAACCGCTTTATGCTCATGATGAAATGGTTCCGTCATGAGCACAGTGTGCTCATGTGCTCATGATGGAACCATTTTGTCATGTGCACACAAGCACGAAATCCCTCTGCTGTAAACAGCAGAGGGATTTCCTTTTTTTGCCTCAGGAGGTGGGCAGAAAGCACACTAGACACCAAGGATTATTTTTTTCATAGTTCAGGGGTGGGGGATGATCAGAATGGGCATGGCAATGCCCCCCCCCCCCAAATGCCACAGTCTTTCTGCCCCAGTAGGCAGATGGGGGCAATAGCCCCTGATTTGCCCCTGGGTCAAAAAGCTCATTAGGCACCAGAGATTTTTTTTATATGTAGGGGTGGGGGCTGCCCAGAATGGGCATGGCAATGCCCCACCCCCCAAAAAAATTGCCACAGTCTTTCTGCCCCCCTGAGAGGCATATGAGGGGAATAGCCCTGCCCGGGGGGGGGACAGAAAGCCCACTAGGCACCAGGGATTTTTTTCATATGTAGGTGTGGGGGCTGCCCAGAATGGGCATGCCAATGCCCCCATCCCCCAAACACATATGGGGTAGTCTTTCTGGCACCCCCTGGGGGGCAGATGGGTGTTAATACCCCCATTCTGCCTCCCCAGGGGGGCAGAAAGCCCACTGGAAAATAGGGATTTTTTCAAAATAAAAGAGGGGTAGGGCTGTCTACAATGGGCTTGCCATTCCCCCACCCCCCATAAATTGAGAATGAAGACTTTCTGCATCCCCTAGTGGGTAGGTGAGGCAATAGCCCTAGATCAGCCCCCGCAGGGCAAAAAGCCTACTAGGCACCAGGCACTATTTTTTTTGTGCAGGGTTGGGGGCTACCCAGAATGGGCATGCCAATGCCTCCACCCATCCATAAAAATGATCACAATCTCATGTGGGAGCAATAGCCCCTGATCTGCTAGGCGCCAGAGACTATTTTTGTTTCTTATTGTAGGGCTGGGGGCTGCCCAGAATGGTCATGCCAATGCCCCCACCCCCCCAAAAAATGGCCACAGTCTTCTGCCCCCCCTTGGGGGCATATCAGGGCAATAGCCCACGATATGCCCCCGGGGGGCAGAAAGCTCACTAGGCACTGACCTTTTTTTTGCAATGTGCCTAGCTGTGGATTTAGTGCCCTAGCACAGCCAGCACCTTGGGAAACCTAGCAAACCTGTACATTATTGAAATCTAGACACAAACGGGAATCCAGGATGGGGTGACTTGTGTGGCTATCACCAGGTTCTGTTACCCAGAATTCTTTGCAAAACTCAAACTTTCTAAAACCAAAACACATTCTCCTCACTTTTCTGTGATGGAAAGTTCTGGAATCTGCAGGGACCCACCCAGCATTCCCCAAGTCTCCCAATAAAAATGGTACCTCGCTTCTGTGGGTAGGCCTAGTGCCCGCGACAGGAAATGGCCCAAAATGCAAAGTGGACACATCACATTTGTCCACTGAAAACTGACCCTTTTTTTGCAATGTGTCTAGCTGTGGATTTTGGACCCTAGCTCAGCCGGCACCTAGGGAAACCTAGTAAACCTGTACATTTTTGCAACCTAGACACGGAGGGGAAGCCAGGATGGGATGACTTGTGTTGCTCTCACCAAGTTCTGTTACCCAGAATCCCTTGCAAACCTCAAACTGGAATCTAAGAGAAGCCATAAACTTCCACACACCCAGCATTCCCCCAAGTCTCCCGATAAAAATGGTACCTCACTTGTGTGGTTAGGCCTAGTGCCCACAAAGGGAAATGGCCCAAAACGTTCTATGGAGTCTTCAAAAGTATTGATCGCAAAAAGACTTGGTTTTGCGAGGGAGTCACCTGCATTTTTGGTCCTGGGCTCAGTGTGCATCTAGAGAAACCTACCACACCCAGACATTTCTGAAAACTAGACACACCGGGGAGTTCAGGGAGGTGTGGCTTGCGTGGATCCCCCAACGTTTTCCTACCTAGAATCCCCTGCAAACCTCAAATTTAGCTGAAAAAAATCAAATTTTCCTTACATTTCTGCCTGGGACCACTGCACTGGCACACATGTCCTACCACCCAGGGTTCCCATTGGTCTCCCGATAAAAATGATAAATAGGTGCTTTTAGCACTACATACCCTTTGTTGATACCTTTTGCAGGGAAGAAACCCAACACTTTCTTCTGCAGCACCTTTTCCCCATTTTTCTGAGAAAAAATCCCCAAATTAGCTGTATTTTGGCTAATTTCTCGTTCCCCTCCAGGGGAATCCACAAACCCTGGGTACCTTTAGAATCCCCAAGATGTTGGAAAACAAGTACACAAATATGGCATGGATACCTTATGTGGACAAAACGTTACAGGGGCCTAAGCACGAACTAGCCTAAATAGCCAAAAAACGGCTTAACACAGGGGGCGGGGGGAGGCCTAGCAGTGAAGGTGTTAAGATGTATTTATGAACTTTTATCTTGTTATTATGTAGATACGTATTTTTCTTTCATCATTTTTTAATGATTAATATGTAATGTTATTTGTATTTTGTTATGTTTTATTCTTTTATGATTGTTGTTTATTAATCAATAAAGATTTAAAACAACAACAAGCAAATTTTACATAGAAATAAAAATGTTAAAGTGGGTCAGATTTACCTATTCTTTAAAATATATTATTTAGAATTAAATAAATATATAATTGTGTATTTAACAAATATTTATTTTAAGGAGTTCATGTGCTGTGACATTTTATTTTATTAGCTCTAGGTTAAAAATAAATATTTGTATTTTGTATTACATTTTTTTAACCGCTTCGATGCTCATGACGAGACCAGCTCGTCATGAGTCATAGTGGAGCTGTGCTCATGACGAGCTGGTCTCGTCATAACGGCTGCGCGCCGCCCACGTGGGATTAATTCCCCACCTGTGCGGGAGAATTAATGAGTGGGCAGGGTTGTGACGAGACCAGCTCGTCATGAGCACAGCTCCACTGTGACTCATGACGAGCTGGTCTCGTCACGAGCACCGCGGCGCTGCGCTCCCTCCCCCCGCCTCCCCGCACCCGTGGGGGAATTACCCCCGCAGGGAAGGGGTTAAAGATGGTATTTCACATTGAAGATATACATGCTGGCATTGATTCAACCATGACTCACCATTGTGGTACATCAGTATAGTCCGGATTTTTTCCCACTAGCAATAAAAGAAGTTATCCCATTGTCGTCTATGACTGAAGTCCCTTGGAACAGTCATTTATGCTGAAGGCGAAAAGAATTGGTTCTTTCATATTTTACAGCGGCCATTTCCTGCTACCTACGCGCTCACTGCGGTCAGCGCTCCACTCGTTGCACGCCGCACGCCCACTGCCTGATTTAAGGGGCTTGTGTCGGACGCGCAGTGCCGGTGAGGTTCTCTACACTATTACATGTGGTGGGGGAATCTGGTTCAGAACTGAATTTGCTGGGGATACTACTTTTACTGTTTGCTGCTAATTTTAAAACTTTTTACCCTGTCACTTGTTCTAATTTGTGGAGTGTGTTATACTCCTTTTAAACGGTAATCACTCATATCGAGACTCGTTGGGTCCCAGGCGGCCATTTCCTGCTACCTACGCGCTCATTGCGGTCAGCGCTCCACTCGTTGCACGCCGCACGCCCACTGCTTGATTTAAAGGCCATGGTCCGGACGCGCAGCGGACGCGCGCAGCGGGCGCGCCGATGGCGCGCCGAAGGCAAGCCCGTCTGCGCCCGTCCGAGACCGAACGGGACCAGGGGCCATAAACTATGCTCAGAGTGTAGCATCTTCAGGACAGAGAATTTTATATTCCTCTGAACAACTGATGAATCTTAAAGGTAAACACCACTTAGATTGTAGCGTTCTTTGCCCTTTAAAAGACGCGATTATTTGTCCGAGTTGTAATTTTACTTTTTGCACTAATTTCTCAAATGAATCCAATAGCACAATTACAGTTAACGCTCCACTTCATCAAAATCACTGTCTCTCTTCTAACAAATCTTTTAATTTTTGGAATATTAATTGTCGATCCCTCCCTAAACATAAGGAGGATATTTTTAACCTGTTGAGTAATGAAGAGCCTGATGCAATTTTTTTAACGGAAACATGGTTACACGCTAGTTCAGGACCAGATGTGGCTATGGCCTTACCTGCCAATTATGCCATAGTTAGAAAAGATAGAAATCTAAAAGTAGGAGGAGGCATTGCATTAATATTTAAAAAATGTTACTCTTGCAAGTTTGAAGACCTGCCTTTTGTTGGTTGTGAAGCAGCTTTATTCAAACTTACTTTGACTTCGCAATTTACTCTTTCTGGTATACTGATTTATCGGCCCCCAGGACCTGCTGGCTCCTGGGCGTCGTCATTGCCAGATTTGATTGCCCCACTCTTACTCAAAATGGCTAATTTTACCATCTTGGGTGATTTAAATCTCCATCTTGATAATACGGAATGTAATATCAGCAACACATTAATTTCTGACCTCTCGGCAATGAATTTATCACTTTGCAATAGTGGCCCGACGCATACGGCTGGACACTTATTGGATCCTATTTTTTCTAATCTACCTTATATTCAAAGTTTTCCCGCTCTTCCATTATGCTGGTCAGATCACTTTGCGATTAAGTTTCAATGTACAGTTCCGCCTAACTTGTTCATACCTGCAACTGAAGCACAATCGCAATTTAGAAATTGGGGAAAACTGGATTTGGAAATTTTTAATCAAATTCTGTCCAACAATATCCCAAATACTGGTTCACTATCACTATCGTCTCTGGATACGATCTACAGTTGGATTTCTAATGCAGTTAATTACTGCCTTCCACTTTCTACCAAAAAACTGTCTAATCACCGTCCCCCTGCTCCCTGGTTTACTGAACAATTAAAAATTGAAAAAAGTAAATGTAAAGCCTTGGAAAGATCCTGGAGGAGAGACTACTCCCCTGATTCTAAAATCATATATAAAACTGCTCTAAAAAAATATCATGTTCTATGTAAACTGGCTCGAGCGGATCATGTCTCCTCCTCTATTTCCAATGCACAAAATTGCTCTCGCACTTTGTTTGCAATGGTGAAAAAACTGGCTGGCTCGGATACGCAGCCTACTTCTCCTATTCTAAATGAATTTCAATGTAATACTCTTGCCAATTTTTTTATAAGTAAAGTGGAGCAAATATATCAGACACTGGATAAAACTGGGCCTTTGGTGCCGATTCAGTTAGCTTCCCCTTTTAAATCCATTTTTACAGTGGTACCTCCGACGAAATTGGAAAAATGGGTGCCCCTTGATATTACTTCTTTCAAAAAAATTTTAGGCAGTATCAAATCAGGATCCCCTGTGATCTTCTTCCTGCCCCTATACTTTCACAACTTGAGCAGCCCTCACTGGAAATTGTTATGGAACTACTTAATGCCTCACTTCAAGAGGCCTTGGTTCCGCCCGATTGGAAACATGCTATGGTCCTCCCATTACTGAAGAAGGCTAATGCTGATCCTGATCAGTCATCTAATTTCAGGCCCATTTCCCTACTTCCTATTTTTTCCAAGATTTTGGAAAAACATGTTAATTTGCAACTATCCAAATTTATTGAATCTTCGAACTTTTACACCACTCCCAGTCTGGTTTCAGAGCGGGCTTCTCGACTGAGACGACTCTCCTTGGCGTTACCGAAATGCTGCGCCAACATTTAGATATTGGTGACACGGTGGCCCTCATTTTGTTGGATTTGAGCGCCGCATTTGACACGGTCTCTCATACCGTGCTAATCAAATCCTTGCAGTCACTTGGCATTACCGGAACAGCACTTGGCTGGCTGACTTCTTTTTATCTAAACGAACCTTCCAAGTTTTTTCATCAAGTGCTTCTTCTAAAATTCTTTTTCTCCCTATGGGGTACCTCAGGGATCAATTTTAAGTCCCCTTCTGTTCAATATCTATTTACAACCTTTGGCTGCGATTGCAGAGGAGGCTGGGTTGTCTCTTTTTCTTACGCTGATGACACCCAAATAATTTTTTCCCTATCTGCGGGAAATGTGCAAGGCCCCTCAACTCTCCAAATGGGCTTGAGCAACATTGCATCTTGGATGAGAGCTAATTTGCTCAAGCTAAATGGTGAAAAACGGAGGTCCTTATTTTTGGAAAAGATCAGGACCTTTGGGGCCCCCAACATTGGCCCAGCGAAATGGGACCCTTACCCTCGCCCACCGCTCAAGCCCGTAATTTGGGATTCATTATGGATAATAAATTATCCATGAAACAACATGCGGTAAAAACTGCAGCCACCTGCTTCACCATTTTAAAATGGTTGAAGAAAATCATTTGGATGCTCCCCAATGCTACTCAAAGGACGGTAGTCCAGGCGCTTGTTACATCTAGACTGGACTATGGAAATATTCTTCTTTTGGGAGCAAATAAAGATGTGCTACGCAAGCTCCAAGTGGTGCAGAATTCCGCCGCTAGGTTACTTTATAAAATCCCTAGAATGACCTCAATCTCCAATGCTTTGAGAGATTTACATTGGCTTAGAGTGGAAAGTCGGACTAAGTTTAAAGCCCTGGATTATATGTTTAAGATTAAGATTGGGACTGCCCCTCAATACCTGCAAAATCTGGTTAGCCATTATCAGCCCTCTCGACTGTTACGCTCTACGACACAGGAATTATTCATGGTTCCCAGGATCAAACTCACAAGAATGGGAGGCCGTTCTTTTTCCTATCTTGGTCCTCTCTTGTGGAACTCTCTTCCCATAGCGATCCGCAAAGAAACACTTCACTTAAAATTTCGTAAATTAGTGAAAGCTTGGCTGTTTAACCAATAGTACTTACTCTTTTTTTATTTGTTGGTTCCTCACGGTCTGCGCTGGGAAACCCTTTTTGGGTAGCTACGCGCATTACAAAATCAATTAACATAACATAACATAACAGCTAATTAACATCCACTATTGAAATTTACACTTATATCATCATGGCCTGGTTCTTGTAAGGTATTGGCCCTTTCCATCTGAGTGGACACCATGCATATGAACTGTCATACTCCGTAATCGTCTTGTTAATTGTTCTTTTGTATTCATATTTTATGGAATTCAACATGCCATTAAAAGTGATGACTGTTATATTATTCTCTTAGGATGAATTCATTTCCTCAGCCTGACCTTCAGAACTATGTGGGATATTATTTCTATGGGTGGATGGACACTAATCAAAGACTTTTGCAAAGTCAAACCATGTTGTGTTGTGTCACCTTAAGAAATCGGGCTTTTCATGGCAGAGGAGTGCTGCTACTTTATTTGAGCTCTTGCTTCTATCTATCTATCTATCTATCCATCCATCCGTAATTCTATATCTATTCATCTGTATATTTATGTGTATATTCAGATAAATGCTTAATTTAAAAATTAAACATATATCAGTTCTCCAAATTGGTGCTCGCAGTTAGGGAATATTGTTGGGAAAATTATTTCACAAACATGTCTTATATTGCTCTATTCACATACTTGTAATCTGATCGAACACCTGACTGGCCTCTAACCTTTAAGCCTGCTAAGCCAGTCCATAACAGTCCTTGCTATTGCATGAGTCATTTTGCGAAAATTATATCATTGTGTATATTAGATCCAGTGGAGACACCTAGTTTTTGTATAAGTTCTTTTGTCTAATCTCACTTTTCTCTGCTACATGTTCCTTCTGCAAACTTGCATATTTTTTTTACTAATGTGTTTTATCCTTTGGCTTCTTGACTATAGAACAAATTGCATATAAGATTAAAATATTTTGCAAAAAAATCCTTGCAGGCACCCAAATATAATGATATGCATTGTTTCTGAATTTGTCCAAATACCTACAGGTGCCTGACTTTCAACATGGAAATTAAATTAGAGTTAGTGAAACCTGGTTCAATGTCCAGCACCTTCCCTAGTTTGGCCCTTTAAGTCATGAAGTATCATGCATATCATGGACCAGCCATTCAAATCTCTGAGTGTTAATTCACACGACTTTCTTCCATACTGATTTAATAATAAGGAAGAAATCTATTCTTGAATAAGAGTTATATCAAACACATTTAGTTTCAGGGATAGCTGAAAATCCTGCTATGTAGCTTGGGTCTTAATTAAACCCAGCATTTGTGTTAATTTATTCAAGCAAACTAAAGTGACATTCCAATTGCCATCCAATATAAAGGGAGTATTCAGTAGTGCAAATCTCTATTTTTCTAAACTGTAGATGTATCATCATCTGTAGATGTATCATCATCATTTAAGCCTTGAATATTAGGCACTGTGTGATTTCCTAGATTTAAAGTGACAGGCCATCTCTCCAAAGTCTCTGCTTTTGTGACAATTTGAGATGAGTTCTTAATACAATTTTTGGCCCCACCTTATTAGTATCATGCACAAAAAATCAAACTAATTTAGCCAATTGTGTCTTCAACAAAAACGTGTTGCTGTTTGAAAGGTAGCCTTTTGTGAGAGGTTGGAATCATATAGTAGCTCAAAAATAGTTTTCAATTTCTTGTGGTTATGAAGAAGCCGCTTCATATTTCAAGAAATAACTGAAAGATTGCTCTTTATCTTCTCATTTCTAATCTTTGCACTTACCCATATGATTTAAACCAACCGGAAACTCTTTGCAGCTCATATCTAAGGCACTGCGCTGTTTTAGGACCAGCTTACAGAAGGCACCTATGTGAGTTGCTATAGACCTGTGTAATAATAGTGCCTTTCTAAATCAATTTCAGCACTGAGTTCAGAAGATACAGTTTGGTTATTAATCTACAATTTTACTCCGTGGTGCAAAAGAACAAAATTATGTATCAGCTTCAGCAGTGACGAAATCCATATTTTGAGAGCTGTTGATTATTACTTTTAATGTAAATCACTTTCATAAACATGCATCAATTTCAATTAACTGAATACATGACAATGTTTGCACTGCTTGGGTTGCCAGGCTTACTAAAGAAAATTCCTGCAATGACCAAAGCTTGAGGAGGATTTTGTGTGAATTAGTTGAGTTTCTTTTAGACTAAACTGAATCTTCACAATGAAAACAATGGATTTTGGAATAACAATAAAATGGAGGAATAAAGATTTGGGAGTTTTCTCTTATTAACACAATTACAAATTAATTTAATTATGAGCCTTATCTTCATGGGCACCCAAACAGCTGCATGTTATTTCTTAGCATATTATTCTCAAATTACTTAAAATGATAATCTAGAAATGTGTCTTATTTCTGTCAGTCTTAAATATGACCCAAATGCTTTCATGTAAAGTCAGTAGTCAGTATGTGCAGCAATATAACTGAAATGAAATATAGTTGCTTAGATATTGATATATTGTGTCTGAAACACTGAGTAGAATTAATTGAATTGGTCATTATCCACCGTCTCACCTCTGTGTTTAGTATACCCTGCTCCAGAGCCACTTATATCTATGTCATTGCTTTTATAATCTTTGTCATCGAGACACTTGATGTATCACCAGATCTTCTTGAATGTATATGATCCCAAGCCAAAGAATCCCCAGGACATTATGTTATATTGAATAGTGATGAAGTCATAGAGGAAAAAGTGCATCTATGCCAATGCTAGATAAAGGTACTCATGTCGTAAATGTTTTTGACACAGGGTTAGTCCTTGCCTCTAAACAGGTTGAACCTATTTCAATAAGTACTCTACTTGGACATCTTGTCCATGTTGGCAGTTTATTCTAGTATCCTCTACATTTTTGTTAAGCTCTTAACATGTATCACTTGATTGGTGTTTGAAACATAGGGACAGAAGTGCTTTTCAATGTCTGTAAGAGGCCCATAAATGCAGGAGGTACAGTGGTAAATGACATTACATTGTCTATGTTCAAGGGGGATGGGAGCACAGTGCTTAACCTCCCAGCATAAATCACCCCTTAGCATTATGGTAAATGCAGTTCACTTTAAATGCTTACTTGATTTTTTGCTGAAGTGTTTCACCAAAGTAGGTGCAGGTTAGTGCTGTGAATCTCTAATACAGGTTTAATAATCATTACAGGTCCACGGGCACCCGGATACACACGTCGGGTATTTTCTGTGCACAGTAGTATCTGCTTTACAAACTGACTCAAGCTTATGGAGGGGCTGTTTCGCTTTGCCCGTAAGCTAGGCCACAAACCAATGCAAGAACTTATTAGCCTTTACAAAGCGAAATGTCTTCCCGTGGCAGCCTATGGGGCGAGGGTCTGGGGCTACCATAAAACTTGTCACCTGCAGGTTCTGGAAAATAAATTTATTAAGAAACTGTTGTCGGTCCCAAATAGTTCCCCCACAGCCTTTTGTCACCAGGAGCTTGGGTTGGCTTACCTGGAAGATCGAATTGATATCGCCCCATTGCTCTTATGGGCTAAGATTTGGTTATCTGAGGACTTAACGTTCTCAAGGGACATCATCAAAGATTGTACCAACTTAGATAATGCACTGTCCATCCCCAGGCTCTGTTTTGTGAAGGGTAAATTACATGAGCTAGGGTTGGGGCACTTCTATGACAATCCTGCAAGTATTGATACTAATGCGAACATTTTTATAAAAGAGGCATTTCACGCTGGGGCACACCCGTATCGTGTACAAATGGTAGCATCAGGCCCCTCATGTTTACTACCTGGTGAAAAGACATTTTATTTAACTTTTACCATTAATGTTCAAACACGATTTTTCCTGACTAGGTTTCGATTAAGCACATTGCACTTTCTAGTGGCATTCCCTAAACAATCGGGTTGGGTCCACAGTTTACCACCTTGTCCATGTGACAGTTTGTCAGCTCAGAGCACGTTGTACTTTATTTTGTTCTGTCCTCTTAATAAAGAGTCAAGGGGGACATTTTTAACCCCAATTTTATGGGAAACACAGCCATGTAGCTATATTGGTGGTTTTAATTTCTTACAGTCTTTGTCTACTTCATCTATTTGTATTGCTGTCTCGAATTTTATTAGAGTTGCGATGTCTATAAGAAAACGCTATGAGCTACTGTGACTTAATTAAAAACCTCTGTCACCATTTTACAAAAAACCAATCAAAGGGATGAAATAGTATGGGTGACATTAGAGACTCAAGTTTGGGGTACTCGACGTTTCTACTCAAATTGGTTTGAATCCCATATCGTTCTTCCTTTTTATTGATTGTTTTTATTCATGCCTCTGTAACCATGATATGAAAATTTATTTCAGCAAAATGTATTTGTGAATTTTATGGTTCGTGGAACCGAATAAAGATATTTTGACTTGACTTGACTCAAGCTTACAGATATCCCTTTACTTTACTTTCTTTTCCATTTTCTTTTTGAATACTTCCTTTTGAATTCTTCTTTTTCTTTGTTAACACCTCTTTTTAAGATGGGGCAATGTTTTGACTTATTAAGGTGGTACTCAGTGTCAGAGATTTATGTCCGTGATTTACGTTTACAGGAGATAGCTCCTGATGAAGGGCCTAGTCCGAAATGCATTGGGCTTACTTAAAAGGAATGCCTCCTGGACATCATATTATGAAGATATAATGTGAATATAACAATACAGATGAATGAAGATTTAGATGAAGTAAAGGAAAAATAAGAAAGCAAATAAACCAACATTCGGCTCAAACGGATTAATGTTTCATTTATGTTTCATTTATTTAAACACCACTGATAGAGTGCAGATTGGGGACTTTTCGCCTTCTTAGGAAAACGCATCGCACTTATATATACATACGTCTTGAGCCCAGGAGACGATCCCCTTCAGCACCCAATAACTAATATACTTGATGAACTGATGAATACTCAGAGAGTGCAATAGACTTTTCATCTTTCGATAGTTGTTGGACTTGGCCCTTTTTGGGGGTCATCCCCAAACATTTTGACTTCACTGTAATTCCCTAGTAAGTGGTACTACATGTACGCAGGGCATGTAAATAAAATGCTATTAGTGGGCCTGCAGCATTCATTGTGCCACCCACTTAAGTAGCCCTTTAAACCTGTCTCATGCATACTATTGCAGCTTGTTTGTGCAGTTATGAACTGCCAATTCAACTTGGCAAAATACAACCTTTTGCCAGGCCCAAACCTTGCTTTTTAATACTTATTAGGCAGAGGGTACTATATTCGAAATGTTGTATGAGTACTTTTAATGTTTAAATGTCCTGGTTGTTAACAAATCATGCCAGCCTCTCCAAAAGGATAACTTTGGGTTAACTTATTACATTAATAAGTATTAACTTTCAATTGGGAATAAGCATTACTTTTGAATGTGGTGTCTAAAAACTGTAATTTAAAATCCTATTTAATGGTAAAGTCGGATTTTAAGTCACAATTCTGCTAATGGCACTTTTAGAAAGTTTGCATTTTCTAGTCCTAACTATTTGGTGTCGCAGCGTGTCACATGACAAGGTGTAGTTGGCAGTTGATCTTTGTATATTGCTTCCAGACAGTGAGACAAAGGAGCATAGGTATTGGCAGGATGGGCCATCACAGCTTGATGAGGGGGAGGAGCTGTCACCTACCACACTTGCACATCACAAAGGATCTACCTGAGTATAGTCACAAAGGGTTCGACAGTAGTCTATTGTGAACCCAGACAATCTAGGGTAAGCACAGGGAGGACCCTTCCGTATATTCAGCCTGGTGCCCACAAACCACCCTGGATTTGACCAGGGGCAGATTCATATCTGTGAACTCACATGTCACCCTTGATGAGGCCGTTCCGCTCAAACCACCTGACTTCAATAGTGAGTCTGTTAGAAATGGGGGTCTCTAATTGGCAGAGGTATGCACCTTTATCCAAGTAGAGACCCTTGCTACTAGTCAGGGTAAGGGGGATACAAACTTTAGATAACCCCTGCTCACCCCCTTGGTAGCTTGGCACGAGCAGACAGGCTTATCCCAAAAGCTAAGTGTAAAGTATTTGTACAAAAAACACACAGTATTACAATGATAACATCACAAATGGACACCACACCAGTTTAGGAAAGTAAAGTATCTTTATCTAAACTCAACAAGACCAAAATGACAAAAATCTAACATACAGGTAGTAAAATAGCACTCAAAAACAGTTACTTCCAAAATAAAGCTTGTAGTAAACAAATAGCTTCACCTGGGGCTATTGCGACGTCGGTACAGGAATAAATGCAAAGTACGATGCCGACCGCGATGTGCGCAGCGTCGGGCACGGAGTCACATGGACCCCGAAACAAACAGAACCTCTGGATAACGAAGTCTGTGACAATGCATAGTGTTGTGGAGGCGAGGTGCCGGTGCAGAGGTCGAGGCTGGCTCCTGGGCTGCCACAGGGGAGGCGAGGCGTTGTGTCCATGAGAAGGCGACTTGTAAAATCCTGAACATGGGAAGTCAATTGCGTTGGTGGTGAGGCTACGGTTCCGGTGACAGAGTGAAGTCAGCGAGTTTGTGGAGTCACCCTTTGCGGTCATCGGCGCCATGATAACAGGATGCAGGAAGTGACGGAGTCGGCGCGAACGCTGTCGTCAGGAAGGCCGATATCTGCAGGCACTGACAGGCATCGAAGGGCGTTCGAGCTACGGTGCAGGCCGGGCGGTGTGTTGTGCACTTTACGAGCGGTGCCCCACACCTCGGGGCAGGTCGCAGTGTCACAGTGGCGTCACTGACAGCGTCGGAGATTGCTTTTCTTGCTTCTTTCAAGTTGCTTCCAGCTCCCAACAGCAGGAACAACCTCCGGATGCCCAAAACTGGAATAGGCACTTCCTGGCAGGAAAGAACTCTCAGCAATAGAGTTCAGGGGAGCTGGGGGTGAAGTCTTTGTGTCCATGAGACTTCATAACAGAAGGCCAGCACACACAAGCCCTTGGAGATTCTTCTTCAAGCAGGTTTCTCAGCAAAGTTCCAGTCGTTGTCCTTTCTTTGGCAGAAGCAGCAACTGCAGGCCAACCCCCACATAGCACACAGCAAAAGGGGCAGCACTCCTCCTCACAGCTCTCCAGCTCTTCTCCTTGGCAAAGCTTCCTCTTGAGTGCAGAAGTGATCTAAAGTTCTGGGGTTTAAGGTCCCCTACTTATACCGTCTTTGTTCATCTTTGTACAAGGGTCTCTGAGCCCAGTCAAAACCAATTCTTTCCTCCCTGGTGCAGTATGACCACAAGGGATGGAGACAGCATTGTGCAAGGGAGACAGGCCCTATTCAGGTGCAGGGAAAACTCCTCCCACTACTCTAAATGCAGCCAAGGTCTATTCAGCTCAGTTCCGAGTCATCCAGGAAGGGCCAGGCGCACGTCAACCCCACCAGTGGCTGTCTACAGTGAATGCACATCTCCAGCCGCTGTCACTCCAAAACCAGACAGTCAATCCACAACCAGGCAGAGACACACAGAATGGTTAAACATGACAATGCATACTTTCTAAATGTGGAACCACAAGAGGGGTTAGGCCCATTGAACAAGAAGCAGGTAGGGCCGTAATACTAAATGATCCACAAAAAAGATACCTGCCTCTTTTATAATTTAGTGCTAAATTGCTTTACAGCTTTTAATCAAACAACCAATTTGTAATGTCTGATTATGGTTATTTATTTCAACTTATTAAAAAAAAAAATTATATTTGTTTTCATCATTTCAAAAAATAGAAAAAAGGATCACACTCAATAATCAAACAAATAAAACATACATCACTTTGTCAATAAATAACATACACCATTTGGACAAAAACAACGTACAAATACAGTACATCAATAACAAATAATCAACAACACATTATCACAAAAGCAATTCGTAGTCGTTTGCATCATACTAAATTAAACACATGGCTAGCCTTCAGACTTACAAATAGAGCCATCAATTAAGGCAACGCCTGGACAAAGGGAACAACAGTTATTCAAGTTGGGAAAACAAATTAATTACGCCAACATATATTTTTCAAACGTTCCACAATGATGAAAATGAAATGCCAACGCGTTTCAAAGCGCAGGCTTGCTGGACTGCGCTTATCATCAGGGCCTCTTAATTGTGTAGATATTCCACAATAATCTAAAAAACAAACGATGCAAAAAAATCTATGGAAAATGATATACCTAATCTATAAAGCTTTTATGTAACACATACTCCCTTATAACTCCAAAGTTTCGGAACACCACTGCTAAGCCAATTACCTGTAATGCTTTGTTTTGAAAACGTTATGCGAAACTGATCGCAAAATCGCGTGTTGTGGTGCTTCAGGGCGGACCACTCACGGCTGAACGAATACGATATTCAACTCGTCCTGTTACTCTGTGAACACAACCGGAAAGCTAGTAAGCATATACGGTCGCTCATTAAAACTTATACACCTTAACAACAACAAAGGCCAAAAAAGGAAGGGGGAGGGAAGGGGAGACACGCATACCTTCGGACCGAAGGGGAAGTCGCGCATCAAGCGAAATTGAATTCGAACACTTCTGACGAATCTACAACAAAATTAATGAAAGTTACCAACAGTGCAGATCGCCACTGAAGTAACACCAAAAAGCTTTTTGTTAAAACAAACAATTGAAGTAATGATATTGAACTCACTTCAAGAGCTACTTAGTTGCTCGTTACTGCCGTCATTCGGGCTGCGCCGCGACTATGGCGGGAACATTTCCTGCAGGAGCATCAAAGCATCATTCGGCGCTAAGCCTCATGGGACTTATAATAAAACCCAACAGCCAATAAGGTGGCTGTCTGTACCTACCACGAAGGGGGCATTCTGGGACATGTAGTTTAGCCGATAAAGGACTATGTTCGCGATAACTCTGACATCCATTGAGCCCAGTCACTGTACAATTAAACTTAAGAATAAGATATGCCTCTTTCTGGATCAAAGCTGTGTCTATATCAACCATTCGTTGTGTAGTATTCAAAACAAAAAGCACTGTCCACTTCATATCTTTTTCAGAGTGAGATTTCTCAACAAAGTGTTCAACCATGGGCGCTGTCAGTACTTTCTTTTTTATACGAGATCGATGCTGTGTAATCCGTTGGTTCACCTGCTGGTTGGTCTTACCAATATATAGCTTCATGCATGGACACATGATCGCATATACGAAATTTTTTGTCTTACAATTTGTGAAATTGGAGTGATACCATTTGATCGAATTATGCATAAATTCTGATCCCTCCATGGTGAATTCACATACTGAACAATTTCCGCATTTGTGATGGCCTGTAATGGGTTTCAGGTGCCATTGTGATCGAAGACTCCCTTTGACCTGGGGTGGAAAAATGTCAGCCCTTACTATATGCTGGCCAATGCTTTGATTCTTTTTCATGGCAAATAAAGGTTTGGGGAAAGGGCAGTCCAAATTTTCCAACAAATGCCAATTCTTAAGAACAATTTGCTTGAACTTATTTGAATCAGGGCTGAAAGTCGTAACACACACTAACTTCTCTAATGGTGGTTTCATCCTCTTAATCAGCAATTCCTCACGTGGTGTATACCAGGCCCTTTTTATAGCATGTTTTAGCAGTTTTTTAGGGTACCCCTGGATACCATTTGGTCGCGAAAAATAGCTGCATGGTGCTCATAATCACTTTTTCTTGAACAATTCCGACGGAAGATTTTCTTTCAAGCTTCTAGGATGGGCACTCCTATGTTGTAAAATCGTATTTTTATCAGTTGGTTTACGATGAAGGGAGGTAGTCAAACAGTTGTCTTCGGGTGACACATCCACATCCAGAAATGTCATACAGGTCTTACTTGTGACCAAACTAAACTTAATGTCTTCATGTCGGCTGTTAAGCCAACCATGAAACATCTCAAGGTCCTCTTTGGTGCCTTGCCAGAGGCACCACACGTCATCAATATACCGTAGCCACTGCAAGATTTTCTCTTTAAAAGGATTGTTATTAAAAACAAATTTCTCCTCGTACTGGGTCATAAACAGGACCGCATAACGTTTTCAAAACAAAGCATTACAGGTAATTGGCTTAGCAGTGGTGTTCCGAAACTTTGGAGTTATAAGGGAGTATGTGTTACATAAAAGCTTTATAGATTAGGTATATCATTTTTCATAGATTTTTTTGCATCGTTTGTTTTTAGATTATCGTGGAATATCTACACAATTAAGAGGCCCTGATGATAAGCGCAGTCCAGCAAGCCTGCGCTTTGAAACGCGTTGGCATTTCATTTTCATCATTGTGGAACGTTTGAAAAATATATGTTGGCGTAATTAATTTGTTTTCCCAACTTGAATAACTGTTGTTCCCTTTGTCCAGGCGTTGCCTTAATTGATGGCTCTATTTGTAAGTCTGAAGGCTAGCCATGTGTTTAATTTAGTATGATGCAAACGACTACGAATTGCTTTTGTGATAATGTGTTGTTGATTATTTGTTATTGATGTACTGTATTTGTACGTTGTTTTTGTCCAAATGGTGTATGTTATTTATTGACAAAGTGATGTATGTTTATTTGTTTGATTATTGAGTGTGATCCTTTTTTCTATTTTTTGAAATGATGAAAACAAATATAAAACATTTTTTTTTAATAAGTTGAAATAAATAACCATAATCAGACATTACAAATTGGTTGTTTGATTAAAAGCTGTAAAGCAATTTAGCACTAAATTATAAAAGAGGCAGGTATCTTTTTTGTGGATCATTTACTTTCTAAATGTGGCATTTTCAAACACACAATTTAAAAACCATCTTTACTAGAAGATGTGTTATTAAATTCTGAGTTCAGAGAGCCTAAGCATAATTTCTCTATCTTGCCCCAATAGAAAGATATACTTGTAAGATGTTACAAAATATCTCCCATGTAATCCTATGGGAAGATAGCCTTTCAATAGTGAAAAATGAATTTGCCAGTATTTCATTGTCAGGACATGTCACACACACCAGTACACACTGCACCCTGCCCATGGGGGTACCTTGGGCCTACCATAGGGGTCCCCTACATGTAAGAAAAGGGAAGGTTAGTACCTGGCAAGTGGTTGCACATGCCAGGTCGACATGGCAGCAAAATTGGGAGGAAGAAGTAAAACGTTTGGGGGTAACCCTGGAAAAAGGGCCAAGTCTAACAGCGTCACAACCAGTGAACCCTCCAGTCGCCCCAGACTGTCTCCTCTCTTCACTATAAAAGGATCCTGAATACCAACCCCATGTATCTGATGTCTTCTTGACTGCACACTGCCCCCCTGAGTAGCCCTTACTCCCCTCAAAAGGTACCTGCTCAGGCCCACTAAAAGCAAAACTACTCACCCTAGTAGGAGTCACACCTGGTTGTCGACCTCCATTACTGTACCTTATTGATAACATGTGGCACCTGTCTGTTCATCAAGTGTATTGGCCCCATGCAATATCAGCAGCAACAGTGGATCCTTGTTCATAATGCCTGTTCTATCTAAAACCTCCTTATCTACCCTGAAATGCAGTTCTTCAGGCTCCGAATCCGATATGGTAAGCGGATCTTCATGTTTTTCTATGGACATCAACTTCTTAAGCATGCCCAAATTTCTTTCTTCTAATGCGCAAAGCGCGTCCTCGGCCGTCACTGAAGAAAATTCCCCTGCTTCCCAAGGTCTGTAATGGCACCCACATGAGGCTTTTATAGGCGCCACCCCGTAGGCCTCGCTTCCTGAAAGAGAGCCCTCTACACCAGCACAATTTTCCTGTCCGTCGAGAGAAAACAGTAACTCCCATCACAACTTCAGGCAAGCTATCAGAAACATTTTCCACAGGAACTGAAGAGCCACACTTAAATGCTTTATAAGTGCTAATGGGTCACATGCCTCTTTTTGCCTTTTACCCAGTGAATTTGTGGCACGTCGGTGAACAAGCCATTACCGCTGCAGCCATGCCATCCGCAGATAAACATCTGGGTCTCTACAAACCAACCCAAGCCTGTTCTAAAAACCCTGCCCTAAGCAAATCTTACCTACGCGCCTCCTGTAGCACTTTAAGTGCTTCAACTGCCCTGTTCTTCTTAGACATAACCACTAAATCTGAAACTACCTGCCTAAAGTCTTCTCTGCCTCGCAAGGTATAGAATAAAATTCCTTAGCCTAACCTGCCTGGGTAAAATTGCCTGACTGACCTAACCCTGGATGTGACGATGGCCAAAGAGGCCGTCCCCACTCGCTGAACACCGATAATCTTTCTTTAGCCCCTCCAACGCAAAGGCCACCAATGACTTTGTGTAGTGCCCAGGACAGCGCCACGTGTCTGAAATGCCCAGAGGGATACCTTGTTCCTGGTTCTCCCAGGGCCCCCATTGAACATCTTGTGTCTGAACTCCAGTGTCACATTCTGTCTTTGAGACTGCTCTGCGTATATTCAACTCAACTTTAATTGTTTAGACTGTGTGGTTCCTTCTGCTGATTCTGTGATTTGATTTGACTTGTACATTCAAGTTGTTCTTGAATCTAAGGAAAAGTTTGACTATTGTTGGCCTATTTTTGGTTCCTTGATTTTTTTTAGTTTTAATTTGTACCCATAAATTTACTTTAACAGTGTTTCGTATTGTTTTTTAAACACATGTTCCGGTGTCATAACTAAAGTTAATCTTACTTCACGTTAACCTTTTTTTTTGTGAATTCTATTTTTTTAACATATATAACATCCAGCAGTTGGGCACTAGGCCCTGCACCCAACCCACCATAGGCAGCCTTCCCATTCTGCACACATCCTTCTGCTGTGCAACGCAGAGGTTGTTCAATCACTGCTGAGCATGACCTTCTGCCAACCAAGAGAGGTGATCCCCTTTTATTTATATTTTACAGTTTTTTAAAATGCATTCTTGTTATTAATATTATTATTATCATTTTTTTAAAGGTTTGCAGACCCTGCCTCTATTATAGCCTTGTGGGCTCTTGATGGACCTTCTGTGGGGTTTGCAGACCCAGTATTGGGTTCACAAATCAACCATGTGGTCCAACAAACGTTCAAGACCCCTTGCATTGAGATCAAGAACCCTTAGCCAGGCTTCACTAAACTAACCACCTTGCTGGGGTCAGTAAACCCTGGCATGTGATCTGAGAACCCCACTTGAAAATCTATTTTTTTTTATTTGGACCCCTGTGGGTCTCTTTGGTCTCCCTTTCCCCACCTAAGACCCACATCCTATAAAGATGGCTGCAACAATATTTTCTGAGTGCTGCCTTCCAAAAAGAGATTTTTGGAATCAGAGCTTATTTAGGGACTGCTGAGCCAGAACTGATGACAGTAAATACAATCTCTTGTCCAATAGGATTCTTTTGCTCTTCCCCACATAATCACCAGACGCAAACATAAATATACAGCATATCCCTCTGTATATAAGCATTTATTTGTACTATAGATAAGTACCTATATATGTACATTGCTTTTTATAAACATGCAAAATAATTATGTTTGAAAAAATTATAGATATTAACTAGTTCTGCTTAACTAATGTACATATTACTGATAGTTAAATTATGCTATGTTGTTAACGTATATAAGTGACTGCATAAAGAAGTACATCTTTTATCATAACTATTTATCTACAATTGCTTAACTATTGAATTACAAAAAAAAAAGAAATAAGTACAACAACACTTGAAAGCTGGAGTTTATTTAATGCATCTTTGATCTACATATACTACCTTCCTTTATGCATCGATATACCTTCCATGCACTTATGGATCTATACATTTATTACTTTTCTTCTAATTCAGCATATCCAATGCACTACCCTATTTTTCACCCTATACCACTCTAAATATATCCTCTACCTCCACTCTCTGACTCATCCCAAACCTCTTTCTACTTCTCTTTCCAATGCACTACCCTATTTTTTCACCCTATATCTCTATCAATGTATCCTCTACCTCCACTCTCTCATTCATCTAAAACCCCATACTACTACTATTATGATCCCCAAAATAACCCTTTATAGACTCTTCCTTTCTCTACCCCTCCTTGCATCATCACATACCTCTTTTACTATTTCGATCTCCCAAAACAAGCCTTTCTAAACCCTTCCTCTGACTCTTCCCCCTCCACCTCCCTTTTACTAATCCCCAGCCTCTTCCTACTTCTATGAGCTCAAAAAAAAATAAAAAGTTCTAAATCCTTCCCTCTTCTATCCCTCCACTATCCTTTTCAATCCAAATAACAGAATAGGGGGTCGATTCCGATTCGGGCCGGAAAAAGCACCGACCGACTCGGATCCGGAAAAAATACCGACCGACACGTACCCGTGGCGCACGACACGCCAAGTACGATGCAAGGCGCGAAAAATCCGACCGACACGTACCGAAACAAAGTAGACCGACCGAGCCGCAAGGAAAGCAGCAATCCGGCCGGAAACACACGCGAATCCAACCGACCGACACGCACCCGGAACAAATCCGACCGAAAGCGTACACGCGAACTCCAAACCGCAAAGTACGATGCAAGGCGCGAAAACCACGAGCGAGTCGGACGGAGGACAAGCCGTACGACCGACACGCATACAAAACCGAGCCGAAGCAACACAATACACCGCGACCGATGCGTACGCAGCATAGAAAACTGCACAAACACAGCGTGAACGAAACGGAGAACACCGTACGAGACCAATGCAGGGTCCGACTCGTTCACAAGAACGTTTCCAACATACACAAACAGCACAAAGGAAAAATCACCCAAAAAAGGCCAAACAAGCAATTACCAAGCCAATAAATACTGGGGGGTGGGGACAGAGAACAAAGACACACCCACAACTCCACCTATATAAAGGACACAAATCACTACCATGAGCCTTTGCAAATGCCATTCCACTGCCAGCACCCAAGAGAAAGCAACCACACACCCACAGCTCATCCCTCACACAAGCCACACACCATCAGCACACCAACAAATACCTACCTCACATACACCCAGCAAAACACACACTCACACACCCTCACCTGCACACCAACACACACATCACCCACCATCACCACCCATCACCATGCCCCCAAGAAGAATCCCAAGTTCCTAGATAGTGAATTGGAAGTCATGGTAGACGAGATCCTCAGGGTGGAGCCACAGCTGTTTGGCACACTGGTCCAACAGACCCCCATGTCGCAGAAAACCAAGATGTGGGAGAGGATCATCAACAGGGTGAACGCCCAATCACCATGTCGGCGCACAAAGACCGACATCCAGAACAGGTGGTATGACGTGCGCAGGAGGGTACGGAAAATGCTGACGAAAGACTACATCAACAGCCAACACACCGGCAGTGGCCCTCCTGCCAAGCCAATATACCTCAGGCCCTGGGAGGAGAAGGTGCGGGCCATCCTTCCGCCAATGAGCGTATATGGACTAGAGGACATCCCAGAGCCTGGTGAGTACACAACAAATGTACACAATATACTGCCACAAAACACACACATCACTGTCAAGGGAGAGTCAAACCATGCACTCATAGCAATTACACAGCAACCAGAACAGAATCATCCCAAAATGTGTATGTCAGTCAGATAAACACAACACATGCCATCAAAAAAGTCACATCCAACTGTGCCAACACATGTACAAACACAACCACAACTACAGCTAGGCAGTGGCACAAATAGAACTAACAAACACATCCACACATGTAGCCACCACAACAACACCAACACACAGTGAAGACCACTCAAAGGAAGGAATTCTGTGTATGCTGGCCAAGTCAGTGTAGCCAATAGCATCATGGGAGTCGCAGTCACACATATTGCCCCCCACAACTGTCCCATCAACACCACCATGAACCATGCGCACATCACAGGGAGTGGAGAAGGACTCACAAGATGGCTGACACTGGCTACTGCTGTGGGGAGCACAAGGCCCTGCTGGCAACTGTGCACCAACAAACAGCAGGACACCACTGACTGACATCCTGAGAGACAACTTACACTCCCTGCAATGCAAGCACGTTCCATGGTGGGAAATCTGGCTAGCTGGGTGGGAAGGGGGACTTGCAGCACTGACCATAGTCACAAGCACCTCCCCTCACACCCCCCAACACAAACTCCACAGAACCCACCTGGTAGAATGCAATGCCCCCCATCCTAACACAAGATCCCACAAAGAACCACCACCCTGGGTTATGTTGTGTGAAGCACAGGGACACTCTTGGGACTCTTAGCCAAACAACTGCCAGGACAACACTCCCAGCCATCCTGTCAGCACAGCCAGCCCACCCCACAGGGAAGCAGAATCAAAGGAAGGAAGCATGGGCATGCTGGGAAGGGGGTGGAGGCAATAGCATGATGGGAGTCGTAGTCACTGATATTGGTCACCCCCACAACTGTCCCATCAACACCACCCTGAACCATGCTCACATCACAGGAAGTGGAGAAGGACTCACAAGATGGCTGACACTGTCTACTGCTGTGGGGAGCACAAGGCCCTGCTGGTAACTGTGCACCAACAAACAGCAGGACACCACTGACTGACATCCTGAGAGACAACTTACACTCCCTGCAATGCAAGCACGTTCCATGGTGGGATATCTGGCTGGCTGGGTGGGAAGGGGGACTTGCAGCACTGACCATAGTCACAAGCACCTCCCCTCACACACCCTCCAACACAAACTCCACAGAACCCACCTGGTAGAATGCAATGCCCCCATCCTAACACAAGATCCCACAAAGAACCACCACCCTGGGTTATGTTGTGTGAAGCACAGGGACACTCTTGGGACTTCTAGCCAAACAACTGCCAGGACAACACTCCCAGCCATCCTGTCAGCACAGCCAGCCCACCCCACAGGGAAGCAGAGTCAAAAGGAAGGAAGCATGGGCATGCTGGGAAGGGGGAGGAGGCAATAGCATGATGGGAGTCGTAGTCACAGCTCTACATCCCCCACCACATGGCCCAGCAAGCTCACACTCACGCATGCACATCCCACAGAGAGTGGAAAGGCCCATCAAAGATGTCTGACACTGTTGCTGTGTTGTGGGGAGCACAAGGGCATGCTGGGTACTGCACACCAACCAACACAGGACACCACTGTCAGCCATCTTGCCATTGCTCTCACACCCACACACACTGAACTCCACACAAAAGCAAGTAAGTATGGGAATGCTGGGAAGTGGGGTGGAGGCAATGGCATGATGGGAGTCGTAGTCACAGACATAGCTCACCCCCACAACTGTCCCATCAACACCACCCTGAACCATGCTCACATCACAGGGAGTGGAGAAGGACTCACAAGATGGCTGACACTGGCTACTGCTGTGGGGAGCACAAGGCCCTGCTGGCAACTGTGCACCAACAAACAGCAGGACACCACTGACTGACATCCTGAGAGACAACTTACACTCCCTGCAATGCAAGCACGTTCCATGGTGGGATATCTGGCTGGCTGGGTGGGAAGGGGGACTTGCAGCACTGACCATAGTCACAAGCACCTCCCCTCACACACCCCCAACACAAACTCCACAGTACCCACCTGGTAGAATGCAATGCCCTCCATCCTAACACAAGATCCCACAAAGAACCACCACCCTGGGTTATGTTGTGTGAAGCACAGGGACACTCTTGGAACTCTTAGCCAAACAACTGCCAGGACAACACTCCCAGCCATCCTGTCAGCACAGCCAGCCCACCCCACAGGGAAGCAGAGTCAAAAGGAAGGAAGCATGGGCATGCTGGGAAGGGGGAGGAGGCAATAGCATGATGGGAGTCGTAGTCACAGCTCTACATCCCCCACCACATGGCCCAGCAAGCTCACACTCACGCATGCACATCCCACAGAGAGTGGAAAGGCCCATCAAAGATGTCTGACACTGTTGCTGTGTCGTGGGGAGCACAAGGGCATGCTGGGTACTGCACACCAACCAACAGCAGGACACCACTGTCAGCCATCTTGCCATTGCTCTCACACCCACACACACTGAACTCCACACAAAAGCAAGTAAGTATGGGAATGCTGGGAAGTGGGGTGGAGGCAATGGCATGATGGGAGTCGTAGTCACAGACATAGCTCACCCCCACAACTGTCCCATCAACACCACCCTGAACCATGCTCACATCACAGGGAGTGGAGAAGGACTCACAAGATGGCTGACACTGGCTACTGCTGTGGGGAGCACAAGGCCCTGCTGGCAAATGTGCACCAACAAACAGCAGGACACCACTGACTGACATCCTGAGAGACAACTTACACTCCCTGCAATGCAAGCACGTTCCATGGTGGGATAACTGACTGGCTGGGTGGGTGGGAAGGAGGGCCGGCTGTCAACCAAACACAACCAATGCAGACCATGTTCACACCCCAGAAAATACATAGAAATGCCCAAATAATGCAGGACAATGTGCCACACCAATATCAACCCCTGACTGTGACGACTTAGGACAATGCAATGTACAGGCCCGCACCCAGAGGCACAGTCACAATTGTCATGTGTGTCAACCATTGATGCCTGCAGAAACATGACATACATTGTTTGTGTCTCCCAAAAACAGGTGATGATGGGGACACAGCAGCAGACGCTGAGGAGTCCCAGTCCCAGGCTCAAGAGGATGCCGAGCTCACTGGCGTCGTACAGCCTCTGTCCTCCTCGGACGATGAAGAACAACCTGGCACATCCGGTGCAAGTCAACATGCAGCACCAGCAGGACCACCAGCTGCAGCACCAGCAGGACCACCAGCTGCACCCCTGCACCCACCCCTCCAACGACTGTCACCACGAATACCATCCCTGCCGACATGGACAGAATAAGGAGCAACACCAGCACAGTGACCCTGGACCAACCTGGGGCCATGGACACCACCACCACCACCAACCCCCAAGGTGGACCAGGGTTATCTGTGCGTGCCACTGCACACACTGCACATGTCAGCAGGGGTGGTGGGAGGGGTGGGAGACAGAGGTCGCTGCTTGCAGACGTTGCTGGTGTGCATGATGACCCACAACTGGTACGCATAGCTGATGCGTACCAGTCCAGCACCGGAGAGCTCAGCCAGGTAGTGGGGCTCCTCAGAGACATTAAACAGCAGCAGGCTGCCCATCATGCCCGCTTGGACTCCCACATGTCCCACGTGGAGTCACACATGTCCCGTGTGGACTCACACATGTCCCGCGTGGAGTCCAAGTGGGATGCACTGCATGAGATGACGGCGGTGCACAGGGACATTTTACAATGCCTCCGCCAGATGAACAGCAACCAGTCCACACCTCCCTGTGTGCCAACAACATCTGGTGCCGAACAAACTGCAACTGCCACAGGGAGGGAGGAGGACTCTGGCGGAGAGTCCCCTGCACCGCAGCAGCCTGTACTTGAGGGCCCCCCCAAGAAGAGGGGTCGTCCGAGGAGGGAAAAGTGAGAGGCCGATGGCCAAGCGCAACTCCCAGGAAGCCTGAACCTGTTCTGGATGTTCGCCTTTGTGCACAGACTGTTCACCCTGTTGACGGCAACACTACTCCCACACATTGCATGGGGAGTACAAGTTGGACCAATGTGTCAGACAACTGTGGCCCCGATACTGGGGATCCTGTCTACCCGGACTTTCAATTCACCTAGGAACTTGGGATTGCAAGATTTATGTACAGTACAACCCATCCTATGCACTATTAACACAAATGTATCACAATAAACACACTAATACACCATACTTGCCTCTGTCGTGATTCCAACGTGGGTGCTGTTATGGGGATGATGAACTGCAAAATTACACTGTGTATGCGAACTGCAACAGCAAGGACAACACAGGCATGTGAGTACAGGCAACGTGACACACATGAGGGAGACACACCACCAGGGCTACACAACACATACACACCTAGGCCATCTGACTCATTGCCTACACTGATGTTGCCAGGGAAGACGGTGCAATGCACAGACACCACACCCATTCCCAGTTGTAGTCAAGTAGCCCACAGGTGCAGTAAGCAAATGGCAGTCAAATGTGTGACCACAGACAACGCACATCACAAAGTGAAGCACAGGTTTATTACACAGTTGCAACATGCCGTAACCACTACAGATGCAAGGTAACCCCACCTGGCAGCGGGCACACAGTCAACAACTGTAGACGGAAGGAAGTCCATGGGTGTGGTGCACATCACCTGTAGGGACACAACAGCTACCAGCCTGGATGTGCAATCACGTCGTCGGTGGACACAGTTGACCAAACGAATCTGAAAGTACCCTGTGAAGGACAGAAATGACACACAGTCAAAAGCAATGGAGTACAGGACAGAACAGCAAAACTCATGCACAATACATGTTACAAGATACCCACCCAGAACCAAGTTAGCATGTCAACACTGTTGGGGAGTACAGCCCACCTGTCACCACACATCGCAACACACATCCAGTCAAGTAGCCCATGGACACACTCCAACAGCACCAGAGCACCACCCACACATCATGCCAACTCACATCATTGACATGACACCTCAGGATACTCACATTCAGCTAAAGAAGTTGGTGATGAGCTGTGTGCGGACATCACCATCACCATCATCATCATCATCGTCACTGGCATCGTGGTCCAGGCCAGGATCCTCCACAGGTGGCGGATGTTGGTCATTGTCATCCTGGATGAGAGGCAACTCCTTCCGCACTGCCAGGTTGTGGAGCATGCAGCAGACGATGATAATCTTGCACACTTTCGCAGGGGCATATGGGAGGGACCCTCCGGTCTTGTCCAGGCAGCGGAAGCGGCTCTTCAGGAGACCAAAGGTCCGCTCAATCACTCTCCTGGTCCGACCATGTGCCTCATTGTAGCGCATCTGGGCAGGTGTCACAGGGTTCCTGAGGGGTGTCAGCAACCACGGCATGTTGGGGTATCCCGAGTCACCTACGGACAGACAAGTGCACATTAGCTGACTTGGAAAAGTGGGCGGAATACTACAGATCAGATCACACACAATGGCACAAAGTCAGTACACACCGACAAGCCAGGCACGCTGGTTCTGCATCTGTGCCATCATCCTGGGGATGCGACTACTCCTCATCACAAAGGCATCGTGTGCTGAACCAGGGAAACGGGCACACACGTGTGTGATGGTCATGTCTGCAAGACACACCACCAGTGCATTGACCGAGTGGTAGTGCTTGCGGTTCCTGTAGGCCTGCTCCTGGGCCTGTGGTGGTACCAAAGCCACATGTGTCCCATCAATGGAGCCAATTACATGCAGCATCCTCCCCAGGGCATAAAAGTCACTCTTCACGTCAGTGAGTCGTCGCAGTCTAGGGAAATAGATGTACCGGTTCAGGAAGAGCAACATTGCCGCCAAAACATCGCGGAGCACACAGCTCAACATGGTCTGTGACATCCCACCAGCAGTCGCCACAGTATGTTGGAAGGTACCAGTGGCAAAGAAGTGTAGGGCTGCCATCACCTTCACCTTGGGGGTCAGCGCTGTAGGATACGGCCGGCCAGGCTGCAAATGTGGGGACAACTGCACTGCCAAATCCTCAATCAGCTGCCTGGTGAAGCGGTACCGTCGGATGCTGTCCCGTTCCACCATCGTTGCCAGGTCTGGGAATGGCCGATGGACAGCAGGAGCCCTGCAGTGCAGAGGAGAAGTAAGCAAGATTGTCAGTCACCCCACATATGCGGCATTGAACATACTCAAGATCCCAACATACATCATTATGAGGCACAACTACATGAAGTGTGCAGTACCGGAAGGACATGTATGGTACATACATGGCCAACATCTGTCAACACGGTCCAACAGGTGGCATCAATTTGTCCCAGGTTGGCCCATTGGATATCATGAGGCCGTGTCACAGTTCCCATCTCCAGCTGCCGTGTCACAATAACCCCCCACAGTGACATGTGAGGACAGATGTGCCCCAGGCACCACAGCTCAACGACAGGTACATTCCCAGGGACCCTGTAATGCCACATGGACACTGGCATTACATGGAGTATCATGTATACACCACAGCAAAACAACCATGACCCCCACAGGTAGTGGCCCCACTTGCCACGGCAGGACAGACATGGACGTCTGTGACACACACGCACAACATCAGAGTCCATGCACACACAACGTGGATGTGGAGACTGTCTCCCATTGTGCACATGAAATCAGAGACATTGTAAACACTACATGCACAAAGACTGTGGAGGACCATCACTATTGTGCCACTGGGACACCCTGGCTCAAACATACCGTCCCACATGGGACTCACGGGGTATGTGACATGACATACACATACACCACTGTGAAATGTGACCATGGCACATGCACAGATATGAACAGTTGCACATCACAGTGGTCACGTACACGTAACACCCAGGATCCTGTCCCCATGTACACGTGCACAGCCTGGGGGTGGCTGCCCACAGGTGACACCCACAGGACAACATGTACACCAACATACACACAATAGGAAATGCATCCTTACATGCCTTATGATAAGGTTTGGACAGGCTGTCGTGATGTAGGTGTGCCCCTCACTCCCTGGGAGCTATCTGTGGCTGGCATATGTCCATCTGAGACAGGCATGCTGACATATGCCAGTCACATGTACAGTGATGCGTTGTACCGCAATGGACCGATCGGTGCCTCCGGCCGGCCCATTGCATTCAATGTGTGCGGGTACGCGTTGTACCCCTGTGCGCGTTGAACTGCAATGGACCGATCGGTGCCTCCGGCCGGCCCATTGCATTCAATGTGTGCGGGTACGCGTTGTACCCCTGTGCGCGTTGTACCGCAATGGACCGATCGGTGCCTCCGGCCGGCCCATTGCATTCAATGTGTGCGGGTACGCGTTGTACCCCTGTGCGCGTTTTACCGCAATGGACCGATCGGTGCCTCCGGCCGGCCCATTGCATTCGATGTGTGCGGGTACGCGTTGTACCCCTGTGCGCGTTGTACCGCAATGGACCGATCGGTGCCTCCGGCCGGCCCATTGCATTCAATGTGTGCGGGTACGCGTTGTACCCCTGTGCGCGTTGAACCGCAATGGACCGATCGGTGCCTCCGGCCGGCCCATTGCATTCAATGTGTGCGGGTACGCGTTGTACCCCTGTGCGCGTTGAACCGCAATGGACCGATCGGTGCCTCCGGCCGGCCCATTGCATTCAATGTGTGCGGGTACGCGTTGTACCCCTGTGCGCGTTGTACCGCAATGGACCGATCGGTGCGCACCCATTGACAATGGGCTTGCCTGGCAACGGACGCGTTTTCGAATTTCGAACGAGTCGGTTGCTGGAAATTCAGTTGGTCACCCACAACAATGTTGCAAAATCATGTATGCCATGAAGTTGAGGATTTGAAGGATGCTGTGGGCGTGTTTTGGTGCTGCTATTCCATGGATTGGCCAGATTCAGAAGATGCAAACGACTTGGACCTATCACTTTGGACACAAGGGACAGTATCTGCCTCTCCAGCACATATATATTGCTGGCTGTTCCCCTGAGAGCTCACTTGCCTGCACTACATGCTCCAGGATGACATCTGCCACTGCACTGCTGCTGTCTCTGCCCCTCTGGACCCTGCAATGGCACGTACTGTGGAGAGAGCCCCAGCCTTCAGCCTTGAAGAGAACCAGGCCCTGCTGGACAGCCTACTTCCACAGTACAGCAAGCTGTATGGGACACCATGGGAGCAGGTGAGTGTTCTGTGCACTGCCTTTCTGAATGTGCATTTTGTGTGACTAGCAAGGCTGAGAGTCTGCATGCCACTGGCTAGCAGGCTCACTGAGTAGTTGTCACCCCCATAGTGTGTAGTGACTTGCACTGGACAGGTATGGTGCAGTGACAGTGCATTTGAACATAGTTTTACTTCCCATGCAATGATACCATGTAGTGACGTCTGGCAAACTGTCCATGGTCAGCTTTGCACTGCCTGTGTACATCATGTGCCCCTGTGATTGAGACATGTATATGCAACTGTGTCATGCACAGATATGTTGCATGTGTGGTAATGGCCTTTTCACTTTGTCATCCTGACAGGTTAATGCCCATCGGAAGCAGGAAATCTGGAAGGACATCGTCCGGGCTGTCCGGTCCGTGGGGGTCTACAAGCGCCAGATCCGCAACTGCCAGAAGAGGTGGCAGGACCTTCGGGGCTGGACCCGGAGGATTGCACGGGTCCAGCTGAAGCTGTCGCCTCCTCGCAGGAGGGGCGGAACACGGACCCTGACCCCCACATGCTCCAGATCCTGGCGGTGGTGTTTCCAGACCTGGATGGGCAGCTGAAGGCCAGACAGCAGCAAGGAGGGGGTGAGTCAAAGACTGCACTGTGAACTCTGTATCACATGCTTTGTGCCCTCCTCTGGCCTGGTTCAACTGCCACAGTGCAGCAGTCATGTTGTCCAGGAGCCATGTCCCTCTATTGTGCACTGCCCACTGCTCATCTGATGCCCAGGTGTGGCCCTTACATTCAGGGAATTGTGTCACTTGGGACTGTGTCCTTGCAGTTTGCTTCACTAAAGGTGGGGGACAGCATCTGTTTCCCTAACTCTGTTGTGGGCATCATGGGTGGGTCCATTGTTCACACAACGCCTGGGTTTGGACATGTGATCTGCGTGTTGCTTTGATATGCGGTCCACTTGCTGAGCTGAGCCACCACATGTGCCTGTGGGAACAATGTTTGGGCCCCAGGAGTGTGCAGATTACGTGTGTCACACATACATAGCCAGCTATCCACTGTCCAGGGCACATCCCTCATTCATGTGGAGCAGGACAGTCATGCCTACTCCAGGCCATGCAATGCACTCTGTACTCCCACTCCCGTGTATCAGCTGACACATTGTGCACAGTGATTTGACCCCTCAGGTGTCTGCCTCTGTGTCAGTGTGCTGTGGATTAGTTGCCAGGACTGCTGGGGTGTTTCTTGGTAGAGGATCAGCATGCCCCTGGAGATGTGACCATAGGAGACGATACTTGTGTGTCACATAGGTGTTTGATCAGCTTCCCGTGCAGACTGGGGTATGCGAATGTGATGTTCAGGCAGCTGTTCCCCATTCACAGCAAATTGTGAGGGGCTCAGGTTCAGAGGGTAGTGTCACAGGTCTCCCATATGTCCAATAGGTGTGACCTGGACAGATGAGGGTTGAGATGATGTGTTGTGTGGGGGATGTACATGTGCACTTGTGCAGCTCCAGGACTTGCATTCCCCATGACCTACTATTGTGACACAGTGCATAGTGTTGTTGTCTGGCTGCCAAGTCATACATCACTGAGACAGTGATGTATGACTTAGCAGTCAAGCCTCTGCCATGGCATGTGTCAACTTATTTGTGGTCCTGAAGGGGAGTGACATGTGCTACATGCACACCATAGTGGCGCTGGCTATCAGGACATGGGTGCATCATGGTGTCTGTCGCTGGTATGCATCACATGCATTTCCTATTTGACTCTGGGCATCCCTTTCATCCGGAAACCTGTACTGACTCAGTGGCAAGAGCTGTGATGTGTCCACACCGTGTCCTCTGCACTGTCCAACTACTGTGTACTTGGTGCATGTGTCCACACTGGGGTGTTGCAATCCAACAGACACCAGACAGATGGGTGCAAGGCCATGTGGGATGTGAGTGCCATGCTTGGCATCAGACTGACAATTGGCTTCTCCTGTTCAGTTAGGGCACTTTTAGCAATGTACAACTAATGATGCCAGGGCTTGCTCTGTGATGTGCTGTGCTCACAGTGGTGTGTGCGTTTGGTGCAGGTGACTGATGTCTGTCTGTTTTCCCATTGTTTGCAGATACATCCACGGCCACGGAAGGGGACAGCTCCACGGACCAGGAGGAGCCAGAGAGCCAGACTGGGTCAGCAGCCGAGGAGTGGTCGGAGGGACCCAGTGGCACGGAGGGCGAGGGAGCCACACCGAGGAATCCTCAGCACCATCCACCTCAGCTGAGGACCAGAGCAACTCGGAGGATGACTCCCTTGTGGAGGCGGGTGTCAGCAGCCACCACACCCCAGCTAGTGTTGCTGTCCCCGCCACCACCAGCACCACCACCGCCCTCCCATCGGCTCCCATTCCCAAGGTCCGTGGAGGCTCCCATGTTCGGGAGCGTGTCTCCTTTGGCCCAGGCACCGCACCCCTGCCCCTGTGTCCCCTGCTGCCCTGAGTGAGGAGTCTGTGTACCTCCTTCGCCAGCTCCATGTAGGGCAGACAGCCATGCTGAGTGTCCTCCATGCGCACACTGCACTGTTGACTCAGCTGGTGTTGTTCATGGAGGGCATCTCATCGGGCATGTCTGACCTACAGAGGGGCAACAGGTCCATGGACTCCTCCCTGACGGCAGCAGTGTCCCTCCTCAGACAGTCCCTCACCCCTCCTGCCTCTGCTCCATCCACACTCCCCAGCACCTTGCCCGTCCCAAGCACACACACACCGGCACAGGCACACACCAGCACACACACATCCAGCACACAGACACACACGCCACAAACTAAACGCACACGCACGCACAGTCAGGGGACTGAAACCAGACTCACAGGGGATGGGGCCCTGGTACACACACACGCATCCACGGGCACTGCACAGTTGCCTCTCCCTCCAAAGCACCCTCCCTTGCCTCACCTGCAACCCCAAAGACCCAGCGCCTCTTCCTCAGTGACCTCGGCCTCTTCCCCTCCGATCCAGCTGCCCCAGCATCCAGGGGGAAGAGGAAGCCCCCACACAGAGCAGAGTGCCCCTCGCCCCCGGACACCCTCCCCCAGGCGCAGACAGACTGAGGCCCCCACCCGCAAGTCCCCCGGAGTGGTAAGAGCAAGACCCCGCCGCCGCCCTGCAGCTCAAGCACCAGGTCTCCTTCCTCCATCCCTCAGGCCCCCACTCCACAGGTGCCCCCACCACACCCTGCCCCAGGTTCCCCCACCCACAGATATACCATCCCCAAGAGGCTCCGGCCTTCTCTCCCTGCCACTTGCTCTCCCGGCACCACACCCCCGCTGCGCTTGTCTGTGCCACTGATGTGGTGAGGGTGTCCTCCCCTCTGTCCAGCCCACCTTGCCTGTTCCCCATTCTCCTCCCCTGGTGGTAGGCACTGCAGTGGAGTCCACTACCACCCTGTCTGACTTGGGCACTGCAGTGGCGGACCTGTCCACTCCATCTGCAGGGTCCACTGCAGTCGTGCCGGCACCCACAACATCTGAGCCATGCCCCCAGTTGTGCCGGCACACACCATGTCAGACACCTCCACTGCAGTTGTCAGTGGCTCTCCAGCACCCACCACCCCTTCCCTGCTTCCTCCTGGTGAGCCCTGATCCTGTCCCTGCGGTGCCTGGCCTACCCCCCCGGTTGCACCTCCTAGTGGATTGTCCCTGGTTTTGTGCAGGCATGTGTAGGGTGGCATCTGCCACTGTCACCCACTTGTGACTTTGTTGATGGACTGGCCATTGGCCTTTGTTTATGTTCTACCGGACTTCTACTTTTAATGCCACATATGCTGAATAAAGCAACTTTCTGTTCTCTAGTGCTTTTGCTTCTGATGTACATGATGTTGATGATGCTAACAATGCCCTTGCTGCAGTGATGGTGATATTTGGTCTCATGATAATGAAGTGTTACTGTGCAGGAACCCATGTGGCCCAGGGGGAATGTGTCCTATCCTGTGGTGTATCCATGTCATCCATAGCAGCATCTGAGGGTGTCATGTGTTCAGTATTTGGCAATGAGATTTCCTACTTAGATTGGCAACTTCACATCTGTGGCTTCCACCCCTGCACATCTGTTGTGCCTGCCATTGTTCTATTCGTCTACTTCCCTGACCGTGTGGCCATCTCCAGTGAACATGCAGGTTTGGGCATCAATGGGGAAGGACTCATCTGTGTTGTCAGTGCAACATTGCTATACAAGTGTGTTGGATCTGTGCTGATGATTCCGTTGGCACTTCCATGACCAGGCTGATGGGACGGTAGCCCTCATTTGGTGCTAATTGTTCATTGTGTGTCCCATTGCTGCCATGGTATGGTATCTGTTCGCCTCACATCTGCAGTCTCCACAGGGTATCTGCATGTGTGTGCCCATTGGTGCAAATATGTGGGTCTGCATTCGGATGGTCACTTCTGTCATTGTGTCATTGATGATTGTTGACGGTGTCAGCCCCCATGGGTGTTGTTTGTCTGCACATGGCCAAAGTTATGTCTTATTTGCACTGCAGGATTTGGCTCCCCCAATTTATGTTGCAATGGGACACATACACTACTTTGCCACTGATGTGTTTGTTGTTCTGTGACCAGGAATCATCCATGCAGTTTGGCAGTTGCACCTCTTACTTTGTCAACACTTACCTTTTGGTCACTGTGATGATGGGGGTTTGGACCCCATTGCCACAATGTTCAAAATGTGCTGCAGCTATGGACCCCACACTTGCCTTTTGGTCACTGTGATGATGGGGGTTTGGACCCCATTCCCACAATGTTCAAAATGTGCTGCAGCTATGGACCCCACACTTGCCTTTTGGTCACTGTGATGATGGGGGTTTGGACCCCATTGCCACAATGTTCAAAATGTGCTGCAGCTATGGACCCCACACTTGCCTTTTGGTCACTGTGATGATGGGGGTTTGGACCCCATTGCCACAATGTTCAAAATGTGCTGCAGCTATGGACCCCACACTTGCCTTTTGGTCACTGTGATGATGGGGGTTTGGACCCCATTGCCACAATGTTCAAAATGTGCTGCAGCTATGGACCCCACACTTGCCTTTTGGTCACTGTGATGATGGGGGTTTGGACCCCATTGCCACAATGTTCAAAATGTGCTGCAGCTATGGACCCCACACTTGCCTTTTGGTCACTGTGATGATGGGGGTTTGGACCCCATTGCCACAATGGTCATGGCCTGCTTGCGTTGTGTGTGCCACACACATATTTGTGTGGCACATGTGCTAGGGGGTCACATTGTATGTTAGAAGTCATGTTCGGTGTTGTAGGCATTTGACACAGTCTACACACGCTTGTCATGGTGTTGGGGGATGTCTTCTTCTTGCATTCCCTAGGTTGTGGTGTTCTGGTTGTTTCATGCATTGTCCATCCTATGGGTGGGGGTGGTAGTGGTGGTAGGCATCCTGCCCCCCCTGGGTGAGGGTGGTAGTGGTGGTGGGCATCCTGCCCCCCCTGGCTAAGGGTGGTAGTAGTGGTAGGCATCCTGCCCCCCCTGGGTGAGGGTGGTAGTAGTGGTGGGCATCCTGCCCCCCTGGCTAAGGGTGGTAGTAGTGGTAGGCATCCTGCCCCCCTGGGTGAGGGTGGTACTAGTGGTAGGCATCCTGCCCCCTGGCTAAGGGTGGTAGTAGTGGTAGGCATCCTGCCCCCCTGGGTGAGGGTGGTAGTAGTGGTGGGCATCCTGCCCCCCTGGCTAAGGGTGGTAGTGGTGGTAGGCATCCTGCCCCCCCCGGGTGAGGGTGGTACTAGTGGTAGGCATCCAGCCCCCCCTGGGTGAGGGTGGTAGTAGTGGTAGGCATCCTGCCCCCCTGGCTAAGGGTGGGAGTAGTGGTAGGCATCCTGCCCCCCTGGCTGAGGGTGGTAGTAGTGGTAAGCATCCTGCCCCCCTGGGTGAGGGTGGTAGTAGTGGTAGGCATCCAGCCCCCCGTGGGTGAGGGTGGTAGTAGTGGTGGGCATCCTGCCCCCCTGGCTAAGGGTGGTAGTAGTGGTAGGCATCCTGCCCCCCTGGCTAAGGGTGGTAGTAGTGGTAGGCATCCAGCCCCCCCTGGGTGAGGGTGGTAGTAGTGGTGGGCATCCTGCCCCCCCTGGATAAGGGTGGTAGTGGTGGTAGCCATCCTGCCCCCCTGGCTAAGGGTGGTAGTAGTGGTGGGCATCCTGCCCCCCTGGCTAAGGGTGGTAGTAGTGGTAGGCATCCTGCCCCCCTGGCTAAGGGTGGTAGTAGTGGTAGGCATCCAGCCCCCTGGGTAAGGGTGGTAGTAGTGGTAGGCATCCAGCCCCCTGGGTAAGGGTGGTAGTGGTGGTAGGCATCATGCCCCCTGGGTAGGGGTGGTGGTGCGCATTCAGGCCCCTGTGTGCATATGTGGCATTGGTGATGGGCATCCCGCCCCTATGGTGCTGCAGTTGCTGGTGTAAGTATATTCTGCATCCCTGTGTGTGTGTGTGATGTGTCGTGTACGTGTTGTATGTGTTTTGTGGTTGGTGTCTGGCTTACCTTCTGCGCCGTACGCGTCCGTGCCTGTTCCGGTAGTATATGTAGAATATTGGTATGATCGGGACGAAGGGATTCATGGTTGGTTCGTGTCGTTCGTCCTTCTCGTTGCTTCGCGTCGTCCTCGTCGCTTCGCCTCGTCGTCGTCGCTGGCGTGTTCGTCTCGGAGCCGTGGATCGTGTTGTGGCGCGAATCGGAGCTTATGTGCGCCTCTCCCGGATGCTTTGATGTGCCGTGCGTAGCGACGGGTTTGGCGCGTACGGAAAGCGCATCGTACTTGTCCGGCCGGACGGGGCTGCATTTTTCCTTCCGTGCGACTCGATTCGGCGTTTCCGGATTCGCCTCGGTCGGAGAACAGGACCTGGTTTGGGTGAGTACGGCTCGGCCGGATTCTTTGATGTTGTGCGCATCGTACTTGCTCGTTCGGTGTGCTGTACGGATCGGTCGGGAAACAGGCTTTCGCATGGCTTTTTTCCCGACCGAATGGTATTGGGTGCGCCTCCGACCGAGATCGGAATCGGCCCCCAGGATGTCCACCACTCAAATTCATTTCATATTTCACTATACTAATTCACCACTAATCCTTTTTGGGTTCCGGAGTAGCGTGCTAGTCGCTGAAAAAGCACTTCAACACCTCATCAGGGGTAGCAAGCGCTATATAAATGCAAACCTTTTTCCCTCTTCTACCCCTCCACTATCCTTCTCAATCCAAATAACTGACTAACATATCCACCACTCAAATTACTTCCATATTTCACTATACTAATTCACTACTAATCCTCAATGGGTTCCGGAGTAGCGTGCTACTTGCCGAAAAAGCACTTCGGCGCCTCATCAAGGGTAGTAAGCGCTATATAAATGCAATTACAATACAATAATATTTGTTTTTTAAATTTGGGTCTACAGATGGTCCAACCAAGATGAAAACATATTTCACTAAAAGGATATTCACTGGGTTGTTTAAGTCAGCCTTGTGAATGCAGTTGTAGGTGAAAAATTAATCAAAGGAGGGTTGGCAATCAAAAATTGCTTTAACTGGTCTTGTCAGGTTAAGTTCTCATTGACTAGACATGGAACTAGTGGGTCTGCACCCCCAACACTAGATGGCTGAGTTTGCATAAAAGTACAAGTACTGGTACCATGGCAACCATGGCTTGCTTTTTATCTTAACATACCCTTTTTACAAATAACGTGAGATTGAGCTGTATTGTTTCCCTTCTGTACTACTCACCCAGAAGTTTACTACCTCAGAGAGATACAACTCTCCTTCCTTCTGCTTAGCCTGTGATTCCCCTAAGTTAATTCTAATATTATTTGGAAGTGTTGACTAGTAGACAGTGGCAAACTGTTAGAAATGTGGTTTCTGGCTGGCTAGGGTGTACACCTAAGCCAGGAAGAACCCACCACTCTATGCAGGGTAAGGGAGTTACACACCCAAGATAACCCCTGCTCACCCACTTGGTAGCTTGGCAGAGCAGTCAGGCTTATCCCATAGGCAATGTGTAAAGCGTTTGAGAAACACACACACATATCAGTGACACACTAGGCACACCACAAAAAAAGAGACTCCACGCAAAGTTATATCAAAAATATCCTTTGTATTATACATGAAACACATTAGACCACAACCACATAAATCACTGCGCCACTAGGCGCTTGTCATGATGTAACATAGATCATAAATCAGTTTGCCAATTAGGCCTTTGTCATAACCTCACTAGTGCACTAAAGTAAACACTTAAAAGCTGCACATGTCATCCTACCATAAGGAACACATTATTATTATTATTATTATTATTAATGAACATTTCTTAAGCGCATAGCTACCCTAAGGCATCCCAGCGCTAGCGGCCAAAAAACAGGCAGAGGGAAAAGCTACCAGTTGATATTCTGGAATAGCCAGGTTTTGAGACATTTCCGAAAAGTGAGGTGGGATGTCTCAGAGCGCAAATGCAGGGGAAGGGAGTTCCGCAGCCTAGCTGTATTGTAAGAAAAGGAACGTCCCCCACTTCACATCCTTTGGATTTTTGGGATGGAAGCTAGCATTAGCTTCGCAGAGCGGAGAGATTTCCTCGGGCAGTATGCAGCAATGAGAAGCTGGTTAATACGTGGGCCTTTACCCATGAGGGTCTTGTGTGCAGTACATAGGGCTTTAAATTTGATCCTCTCCTCTATGGGAAGCCAGTGTAAGGACTTTAGGCAGGGCATGGCTGACTGCTTTCTGGACGAGCCCGACAGTAGTCGGGCGGCGCAGTTCTGTTCCACTTGAAGCTTCCTTAAGGTGGATTTAGGTGCTCCTAGGTACAGTGAATTGCTGTAGTCCAGGCGCGAGAGGACTAAGGCCTGGACCATGGTTCTCCTTGCCCCCATGGGGAGTAGGGGGAGGATTTTCGCAGCATTCTAAGGATGCCGTGACAGACCCCTGCTACTTCCACTGTTTGCTGGTTGAATTTGAGTGACTTGTCAAGCCACACGCCCAAGCTTTTTATTTTGGACTTAGGGATCGGAGGGGGTCCCAGACATGTTGGCCATGACACTTTGAGCTCCTTGTTAAATGCATTACCTAGATACATAATTTCGGTTTTGTCTCCATTAAGTTTGAGACATGATTGTTGCATCCAGGTGGCTACCTTCTCCAGGCAGGATTCCAGGTCAGGAGGAACATTCTGTGGGTGATTTAAAGAGACCACCAGCTGAGTGTCGTCCGCATAGGTGACAATTTTAATCCCATACGGCTGGACAACATCAGCCAGTGGCCTCATGTACACATTAAACAGCGTAGGACTCAGGGAGGATCCCTGAGGAACTCCATAGATGAGAGGTAAAGGCCTAGAGGTAGAATCACCCGCAAAAACCTGAAATGTTCTGTCATTGAGAAAGGATTGGATCCATGCAATGGCTCCCCCTGCCACCCCGGCCCTCCGAAGTCTTTCAAGGAGAATGCTAAAATTTACCGTGTCGAAAGCGGCACTGAGATCAAGGAGGTTAATGGCCGCTGCACCTCCCTGATCGATTATCTTTTTTGCTTCTTTGACCACTCAAAAAGTGCGGATTCCGTTCCATGTTGGGGACGGAAGCCCGTCTGTGAAAGATGTAGGAGCTCATGGGTTTCTAGGAAAGTAGACAGAGTCGAGTTTATGTGCTTTTCCAGGATCTTACTGAGCATGGGTAGTAGGGATATGGGACGGTAATTGCTCAAGACTTCCGGATTTAAGCTGGGCTTTTTCAGTAGAGCTTTTACCATCGCATGTTTCCAGGCCGGAGGAACTACTCCATTGGAGATAGAGAGATTTATTACATCCTGTATGGTCGGCAGTACCACCTCTTTCACCTTACGCAGGACGTGGATAGGGGCGGGATCCAGTGGAGAGCCTGATTATATTTGCACGAAGATGTCTGATAGAGTATCTAGGTCCAGTGGAGGAAATTCCTCCAGAGTGGGCTTAGTGTGATCCATATTCCTGTTTATGACAGATGGATCATTGGTCATTGGGGTAGGAAGGTCGCTCGGCCCTGGAGATTCTGGGAAAGTGTTATATATAGTCTGAATTTTTCCCTGGAAATATTCTGCAAATTCATTGCATCGGTCAGTGGTTTACCCATAGAAGTATCAGGGGAAGGGAGCTCTAGGAGTGTCTTTGCGATACGGAAGATTTCTTTGGGGGCATTGGCTGCTGCGTTAATTTTTTCTTCGAAATATACTGCCTGTGCTTTTTTAATTTCAGCTTGCTAGCATTTAATGGACTCTATATATCATTTTGCTGGTCTCACTATAGTCCTTCCTCCATTTCCTTTCCAGCTGTTTACAGTTCTGTTTAAGCAGTCTGAGATTTTCTCTCTCATCCTGTGGTGGGTATTTTTAGCCGGGATGATTGTGTCCAAGGAGGTCTCAATCCAGTGTGTGAGTGTCTCGGAGGATAGGAGGATGTTGGAGTCGAATGTAGGTTTAGAGTTTTTGAGCACAGATGACCAGGCATCTATAGAAAGTTTGGACCAAGGGCGTGTTTTCCTGGAGTTGGGTTCCTTAAAATCACGTTGGATGGGAGTTTTTAAGGTAAATGGGATCAGTGAGTGGTCAGGCCATGGCAGGGGATTAAGTATAACATCTCAGTTAGTGTAATAAAGTAAATACTCCTAACTTGCACTTTAGTCACCAGACTCCTTGTTTCATACGTAAAACACAGGTGACACTTGGGATTATATGTAAAGCACAACATCAGGGCACACAAAAATAAAGCAGGGAAATATCATCAATCACCCTATATCATTATGCCCAAGTCACCAACTCACTCTTGCCCTAAGGATATGGAGTAAATCCCCCCAATTGAGGAGAATTTGTAGGGACCGTGCCCTTGCGCTTCCCCTTGGACCCTGAAGGTGACCTGTTTACTTATGATTCAGGGGCAGGGGGGCCTCGGTGGAGGTCATCCCCCGCAATGTCAAAAGTGAACAATACCCCCAATAATCAGAAAAGGCGCTGCTGCCCACGATCGGGAGTCACAGCGGCGAGGGTTGCTCGGGGGCTTAATTCCCCCAGGTATGCTCTTCAATGCGAGCCCCCAACAGTAAGTGAAAGTTCTGAGTCCTGCTCACGGGCGGAGCAGCGGCGCGTGCCTTCAGGAACAAGGTGGGGGAAGGGCCCTCATCCGGTCCCAGGGACTGTCGCCGGCCTCGAGCCCTCACAGGGGTCCCGATCTTACCCCACAGCCAGCGAAGGGCAGAGGCACTTCTCCTGAGCCTCCATCCGGGCTTTCTCGCCACATGCAGCTGCTGCCTTGCACGGCAGCCGCATTGCAGACCCACGGCCTCCTCCTGGCTGGCCCGCCTTCTTCCCTCAGCTCCGGGCTGTTGCCAGGCAACGACCAGGGCTTCCTGATCACGCTGTTGCTTTCCGGGGCAGGCAAAGTTGTGGCACGGCGCATAGCCCTCAGGTCAGGCATCCCTCCTCTTGGGGTTTTCTTAGCTACGGCGGCCCCTCTCCTTCGCTGGAGAGGGCAGGGAGCATGGTAGGTGCTGCAGAATGAACCCGCACCTCGGGCGCCCGTAAACCCCACATGGCACTGCGCTATGAAGCTTGAAAAAGCACCGGGAAATTGCAAAAAAAAAGGGTAAAGCTCCAGGGAATTTAAAATATGTAAGGCACCAGGAGATTTCCCTAAACTGAAGCACCAGCTAATCTCAAAACGAAAGGCACCAGGCAATTTTCAATAGGTAAAGCACCAGCAAGACTTTCATGTCCCTGAGTCTTCCAACAACAGGAGGCCAGCACACACAAGCGCTTGGAGATTCCCTTCACAAGCAGGATACCACGACAGGGCAAAAAGAGTCAGTCCTTTTCCTCCACCATAGACAGAAGCAGCAACTGCAGGCCAACCCCACAAAGCACACAGCAAAGAGACAGTACTCCTTACAGCTATCCAGCTCTTCTCCTTTGCAGGGTCATCTTGTTTCTTGAAGTCATCTAAAGTCCTGGGATTTTAGGTGTAATACTTATAATGTCTTTGTTCTCTTTCTGGCAAGGGTCTCTGAACCCAGTCCAAACCAGTCCTGTCCTGTCTGGTGCAGCATGACCACAGGGGGTGGAGACAGTATTGTGCAAAAGGAGACACAGCCCATTCAGTTGTAAGCAAAACTCCTATCCCCACTCTAAATGCAGTCCAGGTCTATTCAGCCCTGCGATGAGTCACCCAGGCAAGGCAGGGCACACCTCAACCTCCCCACAGTGACTGCCTAAAGTGAATTTGCATCTCCGCTCCTGTCACTCAAACCCAGGCGCTGAATGCACAAAGAGCCAGAGGCACATAGAATGGTGAAGTAGGAAAATGCCCACTTTCTAAAAGTGATACAAAAGGGGATGATGGACGGAACGTTTGAGCCAATCAAACACTCACCCCCAGTCAACTGATCTGGGTTTAATCCATCATCATTCTTTAGCTCACTCCACCACCCCAGTTCAGACATGGCCATATGCAAATCAGTCTGACCCTGTGCCTCATGGGAACAGTCCAGCCCGAACTGCCAAGCCATGTCTTCCCTGGACCGGAAACAAGCATCCTAGGACCGGTTTCTGGCATTCCAGCCATCATCAGCCAGGCTTGCTTGAATCCAGTGGCAAAGTGAGCAAGGGACCCACGTCTGGGCATACCCCGCCAACTTAGGGCGAACAAAGCGATACAAAAGGGATGATGGACGGAACGTTTGAGCCAATCAAACACTCACCCCCAGTCAACTGATCTGGGTTTAATCCATCATCATTCTTTAGCTCACTCCACCACCCCAGTTCAGACATGGCCATATGCAAATCAGTCTGACCCTGTGCCTCATGGGAACAGTCCAGCCCGAACTGCCAAGCCATGTCTTCCTGGACCGGAAACAAGCATCCTAGGACCGGTTTCTGGCATTCCAGCCATCATCAGCCAGGCTTGCTTGAATCCAGTGGCAAAGTGAGCAAGGGACCCACGTCTGGGCATACCCCCGCCAACTTAGGGCGAACAAAGCGATACAAAGGGGATGATGGACGGAACGTTTGAGCCAATCAAACACTCACCCCCAGTCAACTGATCTGGGTTTAATCCATCATCATTCTTTAGCTCACTCCACCACCCCAGTTCAGACATGGCCATATGCAAATCAGTCTGACCCTGTGCCTCATGGGAACAGTCCAGCCCGAACTGCCAAGCCATGTCTTCCCTGGACCGGAAACAAGCATCCTAGGACCGGTTTCTGGCATTCCAGCCATCATCAGCCAGGCTTGCTTGAATCCAGTGGCAAAGTGAGCAAGGGACCCACGTCTGGGCATACCCCCGCCAACTTAGGGCGAACAAAGCGATACAAAGGGGATGATGGACGGAACGTTTGAGCCAATCAAACACTCACCCCCAGTCAACTGATCTGGGTTTAATCCATCATCATTCTTTAGCTCACTCCACCACCCCAGTTCAGACATGGCCATATGCAAATCAGTCTGACCCTGTGCCTCATGGGAACAGTCCAGCCCGAACTGCCAAGCCATGTCTTCCCTGGACCGGAAACAAGCATCCTAGGACCGGTTTCTGGCATTCCAGCCATCATCAGCCAGGCTTGCTTGAATCCAGTGGCAAAGTGAGCAAGGGACCCACGTCTGGGCATACCCCCGCCAACTTAGGGCGAACAAAGCGATACAAAAGGGGATGATGGACGGAACGTTTGAGCCAATCAAACACTCACCCCCAGTCAACTGATCTGGGTTTAATCCATCATCATTCTTTAGCTCACTCCACCACCCCAGTTCAGACATGGCCATATGCAAATCAGTCTGACCCTGTGCCTCATGGGAACAGTCCAGCCCGAACTGCCAAGCCATGTCTTCCTGGACCGGAAACAAGCATCCTAGGACCGGTTTCTGGCATTCCAGCCATCATCAGCCAGGCTTGCTTGAATCCAGTGGCAAAGTGAGCAAGGGACCCACGTCTGGGCATACCCCGCCAACTTAGGGCGAACAAAGCGATACAAAGGGGATGATGGACGGAACGTTTGAGCCAATCAAACACTCACCCCCAGTCAACTGATCTGGGTTTAATCCATCATCATTCTTTAGCTCACTCCACCACCCCAGTTCAGACATGGCCATATGCAAATCAGTCTGACCCTGTGCCTCATGGGAACAGTCCAGCCCGAACTGCCAAGCCATGTCTTCCTGGACCGGAAACAAGCATCCTAGGACCGGTTTCTGGCATTCCAGCCATCATCAGCCAGGCTTGCTTGAATCCAGTGGCAAAGTGAGCAAGGGACCCACGTCTGGGCATACCCCGCCAACTTAGGGCGAACAAAGCGATACAAAGGGGATGATGGACGGAGCGTTTGAGCCAATCAAACACTCACCCCCAGTCAACTGATCTGGGTTTAATCCATCATCATTCTTTAGCTCACTCCACCACCCCAGTTCAGACATGGCCATATGCAAATCAGTCTGACCCTGTGCCTCATGGGAACAGTCCAGCCCGAACTGCCAAGCCATGTCTTCCCTGGACCGGAAACAAGCATCCTAGGACCGGTTTCTGGCATTCCAGCCATCATCAGCCAGGCTTGCTCGAATCCAGTGGCAAAGTGAGCAAGGGACCCACGTCTGGGCATACCCCGCCAACTTAGGGCGAACAAAGCGATACAAAAGGGATGATGGACGGAGCGTTTGAGCCAATCAAACACTCACCCCAGTCAACTGATCTGGGTTTAATCCATCATCATTCTTTAGCTCACTCCACCACCCCAGTTCAGACATGGCCATATGCAAATCAGTCTGACCCTGTGCCTCATGGGAACAGTCCAGCCCGAACTGCCAAGCCATGTCTTCCCTGGACCGGAAACAAGCATCCTAGGACCGGTTTCTGGCATTCCAGCCATCATCAGCCAGGCTTGCTTGAATCCAGTGGCAAAGTGAGCAAGGGACCCACGTCTGGGCATACCCCCGCCAACTTAGGGCGAACAAAGCGATACAAAAGGGGATGATGGACGGAACGTTTGAGCCAATCAAACACTCACCCCCAGTCAACTGATCTGGGTTTAATCCATCATCATTCTTTAGCTCACTCCACCACCCCAGTTCAGACATGGCCATATGCAAATCAGTCTGACCCTGTGCCTCATGGGAACAGTCCAGCCCGAACTGCCAAGCCATGTCTTCCCTGGACCGGAAACAAGCATCCTAGGACCGGTTTCTGGCATTCCAGCCATCATCAGCCAGGCTTGCTTGAATCCAGTGGTAAAGTGAGCAAGGGACCCACGTCTGGGCATACCCCCGCCAACTTAGGGCGAACAAAGCGATACAAAAGGGGATGATGGACGGAACGTTTGAGCCAATCAAACACTCACCCCCAGTCAACTGATCTGGGTTTAATCCATCATCATTCTTTAGCTCACTCCACCACCCCAGTTCAGACATGGCCATATGCAAATCAGTCTGACCCTGTGCCTCATGGGAACAGTCCAGCTCGAACTGCCAAGCCATGTCTTCCCTGGACCGGAAACAAGCATCCTAGGACCGGTTTCTGGCATTCCAGCCATCATCAGCCAGGCTTGCTTGAATCCAGTGGCAAAGTGAGCAAGGGACCCACGTCTGGGCATACCCCGCCAACTTAGGGCGAACAAAGCGATACAAAGGGGATGATGGACGGAACGTTTGAGCCAATCAAACACTCACCCCCAGTCAACTGATCTGGGTTTAATCCATCATCATTCTTTAGCTCACTCCACCACCCCAGTTCAGACATGGCCATATGCAAATCAGTCTGACCCTGTGCCTCATGGGAACAGTCCAGCCCGAACTGCCAAGCCATGTCTTCCCTGGACCGGAAACAAGCATCCTAGGACCGGTTTCTGGCATTCCAGCCATCATCAGCCAGGCTTGCTTGAATCCAGTGGCAAAGTGAGCAAGGGACCCACGTCTGGGCATACCCCCGCCAACTTAGGGCGAACAAAGCGATACAAAAGGGGATGATGGACGGAACGTTTGAGCCAATCAAACACTCACCCCCAGTCAACTGATCTGGGTTTAATCCATCATCATTCTTTAGCTCACTCCACCACCCCAGTTCAGACATGGCCATATGCAAATCAGTCTGACCCTGTGCCTCATGGGAACAGTCCAGCCCGAACTGCCAAGCCATGTCTTCCCTGGACCGGAAACAAGCATCCTAGGACCGGTTTCTGGCATTCCAGCCATCATCAGCCAGGCTTGCTTGAATCCAGTGGCAAAGTGAGCAAGGGACCCACGTCTGGGCATACCCCCGCCAACTTAGGGCGAACAAGCGATACAAAAGGGGATGATGGACGGAACGTTTGAGCCAATCAAACACTCACCCCAGTCAACTGATCTGGGTTTAATCCATCATCATTCTTTAGCTCACTCCACCACCCCAGTTCAGACATGGCCATATGCAAATCAGTCTGACCCTGTGCCTCATGGGAACAGTCCAGCCCGAACTGCCAAGCCATGTCTTCCCTGGACCGGAAACAAGCATCCTAGGACCGGTTTCTGGCATTCCAGCCATCATCAGCCAGGCTTGCTTGAATCCAGTGGCAAAGTGAGCAAGGGACCCACGTCTGGGCATACCCCCGCCAACTTAGGGCGAACAAAGCGATACAAAGGGGATGATGGACGGAACGTTTGAGCCAATCAAACACTCACCCCCAGTCAACTGATCTGGGTTTAATCCATCATCATTCTTTAGCTCACTCCACCACCCCAGTTCAGACATGGCCATATGCAAATCAGTCTGACCCTGTGCCTCATGGGAACAGTCCAGCCCGAACTGCCAAGCTCCCTTGCTCACTTTGCCACTGGATTCAAGCAAGCCTGGCTGATGACGGCTGGAATGCCAGAAACCGGTCCCAGGATGCTTGTTTCCGGTCCAGGGAAGACATGGCTTGGCAGTTCGGGCTGGACTGTTCCCATGAGGCACAGGGTCAGACTGATTTGCATATGGCCATGTCTGAACTGGGGTGGTGGAGTGAGCTAAAGAATGATGATGGATTAAACCCAGATCAGTTGACTGGGGGTGAGTGTTTGATTGGCTCAAACATTCCGTCCATCATCCCCTTTTGTATCGCTTTGTTCGCCCTAAGTTGGCGGGGGTATGCCCAGACGTGGGTCCCTTGCTCACTTTGCCACTGGATTCAAGCAAGCCTGGCTGATGACGGCTGGAATGCCAGAAACCGGTCCTAGGATGCTTGTTTCCGGTCCAGGGAAGACATGGCTTGGCAGTTCGGGCTGGACTGTTCCCATGAGGCACAGGGTCAGACTGATTTGCATATGGCCATGTCTGAACTGGGGTGGTGGAGTGAGCTAAAGAATGATGATGGATTAAACCCAGATCAGTTGACTGGGGGTGAGTGTTTGATTGGCTCAAACATTCCGTCCATCATCCCCTTTTGTATCGCTTTGTTCGCCCTAAGTTGGCGGGGGTATGCCCAGACGTGGGTCCCTTGCTCACTTTGCCACTGGATTCAAGCAAGCCTGGCTGATGACGGCTGGAATGCCAGAAACCGGTCCTAGGATGCTTGTTTCCGGTCCAGGGAAGACATGGCTTGGCAGTTCGGGCTGGACTGTTCCCATGAGGCACAGGGTCAGACTGATTTGCATATGGCCATGTCTGAACTGGGGTGGTGGAGTGAGCTAAAGAATGATGATGGATTAAACCCAGATCAGTTGACTGGGGGTGAGTGTTTGATTGGCTCAAACATTCCGTCCATCATCCCCTTTTGTATCGCTTTGTTCGCCCTAAGTTGGCGGGGGTATGCCCAGACGTGGGTCCCTTGCTCACTTTGCCACTGGATTCAAGCAAGCCTGGCTGATGACGGCTGGAATGCCAGAAACCGGTCCTAGGATGCTTGTTTCCGGTCCAGGGAAGACATGGCTTGGCAGTTCGGGCTGGACTGTTCCCATGAGGCACAGGGTCAGACTGATTTGCATATGGCCATGTCTGAACTGGGGTGGTGGAGTGAGCTAAAGAATGATGATGGATTAAACCCAGATCAGTTGACTGGGGGTGAGTGTTTGATTGGCTCAAACATTCCGTCCATCATCCCCTTTTGTATCGCTTTGTTCGCCCTAAGTTGGCGGGGGTATGCCCAGACGTGGGTCCCTTGCTCACTTTGCCACTGGATTCAAGCAAGCCTGGCTGATGACGGCTGGAATGCCAGAAACCGGTCCTAGGATGCTTGTTTCCGGTCCAGGGAAGACATGGCTTGGCAGTTCGGGCTGGACTGTTCCCATGAGGCACAGGGTCAGACTGATTTGCATATGGCCATGTCTGAACTGGGGTGGTGGAGTGAGCTAAAGAATGATGATGGATTAAACCCAGATCAGTTGACTGGGGGTGAGTGTTTGATTGGCTCAAACATTCCGTCCATCATCCCCTTTTGTATCGCTTTGTTCGCCCTAAGTTGGCGGGGGTATGCCCAGACGTGGGTCCCTTGCTCACTTTGCCACTGGATTCAAGCAAGCCTGGCTGATGACGGCTGGAATGCCAGAAACCGGTCCTAGGATGCTTGTTTCCGGTCCAGGGAAGACATGGCTTGGCAGTTCGGGCTGGACTGTTCCCATGAGGCACAGGGTCAGACTGATTTGCATATGGCCATGTCTGAACTGGGGTGGTGGAGTGAGCTAAAGAATGATGATGGATTAAACCCAGATCAGTTGACTGGGGGTGAGTGTTTGATTGGCTCAAACATTCCGTCCATCATCCCCTTTTGTATCGCTTTGTTCGCCCTAAGTTGGCGGGGGTATGCCCAGACGTGGGTCCCTTGCTCACTTTGCCACTGGATTCAAGCAAGCCTGGCTGATGACGGCTGGAATGCCAGAAACCGGTCCTAGGATGCTTGTTTCCGGTCCAGGGAAGACATGGCTTGGCAGTTCGGGCTGGACTGTTCCCATGAGGCACAGGGTCAGACTGATTTGCATATGGCCATGTCTGAACTGGGGTGGTGGAGTGAGCTAAAGAATGATGATGGATTAAACCCAGATCAGTTGACTGGGGGTGAGTGTTTGATTGGCTCAAACATTCCGTCCATCATCCCCTTTGTATCGCTTTGTTCGCCCTAAGTTGGCGGGGGTATGCCCAGACGTGGGTCCCTTGCTCACTTTGCCACTGGATTCAAGCAAGCCTGGCTGATGACGGCTGGAATGCCAGAAACCGGTCCTAGGATGCTTGTTTCCGGTCCAGGGAAGACATGGCTTGGCAGTTCGGGCTGGACTGTTCCCATGAGGCACAGGGTCAGACTGATTTGCATATGGCCATGTCTGAACTGGGGTGGTGGAGTGAGCTAAAGAATGATGATGGATTAAACCCAGATCAGTTGACTGGGGGTGAGTGTTTGATTGGCTCAAACATTCCGTCCATCATCCCCTTTTGTATCGCTTTGTTCGCCCTAAGTTGGCGGGGGTATGCCCAGACGTGGGTCCCTTGCTCACTTTGCCACTGGATTCAAGCAAGCCTGGCTGATGACGGCTGGAATGCCAGAAACCGGTCCTAGGATGCTTGTTTCCGGTCCAGGGAAGACATGGCTTGGCAGTTCGGGCTGGACTGTTCCCATGAGGCACAGGGTCAGACTGATTTGCATATGGCCATGTCTGAACTGGGGTGGTGGAGTGAGCTAAAGAATGATGATGGATTAAACCCAGATCAGTTGACTGGGGGTGAGTGTTTGATTGGCTCAAACATTCCGTCCATCATCCCCTTTTGTATCGCTTTGTTCGCCCTAAGTTGGCGGGGGTATGCCCAGACGTGGGTCCCTTGCTCACTTTGCCACTGGATTCAAGCAAGCCTGGCTGATGACGGCTGGAATGCCAGAAACCGGTCCTAGGATGCTTGTTTCCGGTCCAGGGAAGACATGGCTTGGCAGTTCGGGCTGGACTGTTCCCATGAGGCACAGGGTCAGACTGATTTGCATATGGCCATGTCTGAACTGGGGTGGTGGAGTGAGCTAAAGAATGATGATGGATTAAACCCAGATCAGTTGACTGGGGGTGAGTGTTTGATTGGCTCAAACATTCCGTCCATCATCCCCTTTTGTATCGCTTTGTTCGCCCTAAGTTGGCGGGGGTATGCCCAGACGTGGGTCCCTTGCTCACTTTGCCACTGGATTCAAGCAAGCCTGGCTGATGACGGCTGGAATGCCAGAAACCGGTCCTAGGATGCTTGTTTCCGGTCCAGGGAAGACATGGCTTGGCAGTTCGGGCTGGACTGTTCCCATGAGGCACAGGGTCAGACTGATTTGCATATGGCCATGTCTGAACTGGGGTGGTGGAGTGAGCTAAAGAATGATGATGGATTAAACCCAGATCAGTTGACTGGGGGTGAGTGTTTGATTGGCTCAAACATTCCGTCCATCATCCCCTTTTGTATCGCTTTGTTCGCCCTAAGTTGGCGGGGGTATGCCCAGACGTGGGTCCCTTGCTCACTTTGCCACTGGATTCAAGCAAGCCTGGCTGATGACGGCTGGAATGCCAGAAACCGGTCCTAGGATGCTTGTTTCCGGTCCAGGGAAGACATGGCTTGGCAGTTCGGGCTGGACTGTTCCCATGAGGCACAGGGTCAGACTGATTTGCATATGGCCATGTCTGAACTGGGGTGGTGGAGTGAGCTAAAGAATGATGATGGATTAAACCCAGATCAGTTGACTGGGGGTGAGTGTTTGATTGGCTCAAACATTCCGTCCATCATCCCCTTTTGTATCGCTTTGTTCGCCCTAAGTTGGCGGGGGTATGCCCAGACGTGGGTCCCTTGCTCACTTTGCCACTGGATTCAAGCAAGCCTGGCTGATGACGGCTGGAATGCCAGAAACCGGTCCTAGGATGCTTGTTTCCGGTCCAGGGAAGACATGGCTTGGCAGTTCGGGCTGGACTGTTCCCATGAGGCACAGGGTCAGACTGATTTGCATATGGCCATGTCTGAACTGGGGTGGTGGAGTGAGCTAAAGAATGATGATGGATTAAACCCAGATCAGTTGACTGGGGGTGAGTGTTTGATTGGCTCAAACATTCCGTCCATCATCCCCTTTTGTATCGCTTTGTTCGCCCTAAGTTGGCGGGGGTATGCCCAGACGTGGGTCCCTTGCTCACTTTGCCACTGGATTCAAGCAAGCCTGGCTGATGACGGCTGGAATGCCAGAAACCGGTCCTAGGATGCTTGTTTCCGGTCCAGGGAAGACATGGCTTGGCAGTTCGGGCTGGACTGTTCCCATGAGGCACAGGGTCAGACTGATTTGCATATGGCCATGTCTGAACTGGGGTGGTGGAGTGAGCTAAAGAATGATGATGGATTAAACCCAGATCAGTTGACTGGGGGTGAGTGTTTGATTGGCTCAAACATTCCGTCCATCATCCCCTTTTGTATCGCTTTGTTCGCCCTAAGTTGGCGGGGGTATGCCCAGACGTGGGTCCCTTGCTCACTTTGCCACTGGATTCAAGCAAGCCTGGCTGATGACGGCTGGAATGCCAGAAACCGGTCCTAGGATGCTTGTTTCCGGTCCAGGGAAGACATGGCTTGGCAGTTCGGGCTGGACTGTTCCCATGAGGCACAGGGTCAGACTGATTTGCATATGGCCATGTCTGAACTGGGGTGGTGGAGTGAGCTAAAGAATGATGATGGATTAAACCCAGATCAGTTGACTGGGGGTGAGTGTTTGATTGGCTCAAACATTCCGTCCATCATCCCCTTTTGTATCGCTTTGTTCGCCCTAAGTTGGCGGGGGTATGCCCAGACGTGGGTCCCTTGCTCACTTTGCCACTGGATTCAAGCAAGCCTGGCTGATGACGGCTGGAATGCCAGAAACCGGTCCTAGGATGCTTGTTTCCGGTCCAGGGAAGACATGGCTTGGCAGTTCGGGCTGGACTGTTCCCATGAGGCACAGGGTCAGACTGATTTGCATATGGCCATGTCTGAACTGGGGTGGTGGAGTGAGCTAAAGAATGATGATGGATTAAACCCAGATCAGTTGACTGGGGGTGAGTGTTTGATTGGCTCAAACATTCCGTCCATCATCCCCTTTTGTATCGCTTTGTTCGCCCTAAGTTGGCGGGGGTATGCCCAGACGTGGGTCCCTTGCTCACTTTGCCACTGGATTCAAGCAAGCCTGGCTGATGACGGCTGGAATGCCAGAAACCGGTCCTAGGATGCTTGTTTCCGGTCCAGGGAAGACATGGCTTGGCAGTTCGGGCTGGACTGTTCCCATGAGGCACAGGGTCAGACTGATTTGCATATGGCCATGTCTGAACTGGGGTGGTGGAGTGAGCTAAAGAATGATGATGGATTAAACCCAGATCAGTTGACTGGGGGTGAGTGTTTGATTGGCTCAAACATTCCGTCCATCATCCCCTTTTGTATCGCTTTGTTCGCCCTAAGTTGGCGGGGGTATGCCCAGACGTGGGTCCCTTGCTCACTTTGCCACTGGATTCAAGCAAGCCTGGCTGATGACGGCTGGAATGCCAGAAACCGGTCCTAGGATGCTTGTTTCCGGTCCAGGGAAGACATGGCTTGGCAGTTCGGGCTGGACTGTTCCCATGAGGCACAGGGTCAGACTGATTTGCATATGGCCATGTCTGAACTGGGGTGGTGGAGTGAGCTAAAGAATGATGATGGATTAAACCCAGATCAGTTGACTGGGGGTGAGTGTTTGATTGGCTCAAACATTCCGTCCATCATCCCCTTTTGTATCGCTTTGTTCGCCCTAAGTTGGCGGGGGTATGCCCAGACGTGGGTCCCTTGCTCACTTTGCCACTGGATTCAAGCAAGCCTGGCTGATGACGGCTGGAATGCCAGAAACCGGTCCTAGGATGCTTGTTTCCGGTCCAGGGAAGACATGGCTTGGCAGTTCGGGCTGGACTGTTCCCATGAGGCACAGGGTCAGACTGATTTGCATATGGCCATGTCTGAACTGGGGTGGTGGAGTGAGCTAAAGAATGATGATGGATTAAACCCAGATCAGTTGACTGGGGGTGAGTGTTTGATTGGCTCAAACATTCCGTCCATCATCCCCTTTTGTATCGCTTTGTTCGCCCTAAGTTGGCGGGGGTATGCCCAGACGTGGGTCCCTTGCTCACTTTGCCACTGGATTCAAGCAAGCCTGGCTGATGACGGCTGGAATGCCAGAAACCGGTCCTAGGATGCTTGTTTCCGGTCCAGGGAAGACATGGCTTGGCAGTTCGGGCTGGACTGTTCCCATGAGGCACAGGGTCAGACTGATTTGCATATGGCCATGTCTGAACTGGGGTGGTGGAGTGAGCTAAAGAATGATGATGGATTAAACCCAGATCAGTTGACTGGGGGTGAGTGTTTGATTGGCTCAAACATTCCGTCCATCATCCCCTTTTGTATCGCTTTGTTCGCCCTAAGTTGGCGGGGGTATGCCCAGACGTGGGTCCCTTGCTCACTTTGCCACTGGATTCAAGCAAGCCTGGCTGATGACGGCTGGAATGCCAGAAACCGGTCCTAGGATGCTTGTTTCCGGTCCAGGGAAGACATGGCTTGGCAGTTCGGGCTGGACTGTTCCCATGAGGCACAGGGTCAGACTGATTTGCATATGGCCATGTCTGAACTGGGGTGGTGGAGTGAGCTAAAGAATGATGATGGATTAAACCCAGATCAGTTGACTGGGGGTGAGTGTTTGATTGGCTCAAACATTCCGTCCATCATCCCCTTTTGTATCGCTTTGTTCGCCCTAAGTTGGCGGGGGTATGCCCAGACGTGGGTCCCTTGCTCACTTTGCCACTGGATTCAAGCAAGCCTGGCTGATGACGGCTGGAATGCCAGAAACCGGTCCTAGGATGCTTGTTTCCGGTCCAGGGAAGACATGGCTTGGCAGTTCGGGCTGGACTGTTCCCATGAGGCACAGGGTCAGACTGATTTGCATATGGCCATGTCTGAACTGGGGTGGTGGAGTGAGCTAAAGAATGATGATGGATTAAACCCAGATCAGTTGACTGGGGGTGAGTGTTTGATTGGCTCAAACATTCCGTCCATCATCCCCTTTTGTATCGCTTTGTTCGCCCTAAGTTGGCGGGGGTATGCCCAGACGTGGGTCCCTTGCTCACTTTGCCACTGGATTCAAGCAAGCCTGGCTGATGACGGCTGGAATGCCAGAAACCGGTCCTAGGATGCTTGTTTCCGGTCCAGGGAAGACATGGCTTGGCAGTTCGGGCTGGACTGTTCCCATGAGGCACAGGGTCAGACTGATTTGCATATGGCCATGTCTGAACTGGGGTGGTGGAGTGAGCTAAAGAATGATGATGGATTAAACCCAGATCAGTTGACTGGGGGTGAGTGTTTGATTGGCTCAAACATTCCGTCCATCATCCCCTTTTGTATCGCTTTGTTCGCCCTAAGTTGGCGGGGGTATGCCCAGACGTGGGTCCCTTGCTCACTTTGCCACTGGATTCAAGCAAGCCTGGCTGATGACGGCTGGAATGCCAGAAACCGGTCCTAGGATGCTTGTTTCCGGTCCAGGGAAGACATGGCTTGGCAGTTCGGGCTGGACTGTTCCCATGAGGCACAGGGTCAGACTGATTTGCATATGGCCATGTCTGAACTGGGGTGGTGGAGTGAGCTAAAGAATGATGATGGATTAAACCCAGATCAGTTGACTGGGGGTGAGTGTTTGATTGGCTCAAACATTCCGTCCATCATCCCCTTTTGTATCACTTTCTAAAAGTGGCATTTTTAAACACAGGAGTTACAAACCACCTTCACCAATAGGTGCGGTAATAAATTCTGAGTTCAGAGAGTCTAAACTTCATTTTTCTTTATTTTCCCTATTGCAAGTTACACATGTAAAAATGTTACAGTGTAACCCCAATGGTAAGCCTATGGGACTGATATCCTTTCAATAGTGAAAAATAAAATACACAGTATTTCACTATCAAGACAGGTCACACACACTAGTCCTACCTTTCACATACACTGCACTCAGCCCCTGGGGGTACCTTGGGCCTGCCTTAGGGGTGCCTTACATGTAAGGAAAGATAAGGTTTGGGCCTGGCAAGTGGGTGCACTTGCCAGGACAACATGGCAGTTACAAACTGCGTGCGCAGACACTATAGTGGTCGGTCTGAGATACATTTACAGGGCTACTCATGTGGGTGGAACAACCAGTGCTGCAAGTCCACTAGTAGCATTTGATTTACAGGCCCTGGCACACACCGTGCACATTACTAGGGACTTAGCAGTAAATCAAATATGCCAATCATGGATAACCAATCATTGTCACAATTTATACAGAGAGCATATGCACTTTAGCACTGTTCAGCAGTGGTAAAGTGCCCAGAATCCTATAGCCAGCGAGTACAGGGTCAGAAAAATAGGAGGCAAAAAGTTTGGGGATAAACCTGTCAAAAGGCCAGGTTTAACACACTACCACTCTAGTAGAGGTAGCATGTAGCTTCTAAATAGAATTATAGGCATGAGATAAATTACTGTTTATTCAAAGGTTGTGGCGAACTTATTTAAGACACATGTAGCCAGTTACGTTTAAATAGATCACGGAACGTATTCATAACCAAACCTTTAGCTAAATTGTCAATTTACATATAGACAGTTTGAAGCTGGTAAATATGTGTTGGTGTACAAAAGAAAACATACTGTACAATAGTTATGTTCTTTCGCTTAATATATATTGGAGTCAAGTAATTTCATAGCAGAATTTCAAAATACAAGCTTAATGTAGGAAAGTCACAGGATATTAGTGTTCCTTTAAATAACATCAAGGTGCATAAAGAGTGACCTTCTAAGAGTTGTTCTGCCTTGTGGCAGATTAGAGAGAAAGAGCAGCTCTACTTAATGTGTAAACCCATTATAGTGTTTCAGTGATTATTTTTAGCTATCTCGCTGAGAGTGCATTAAACTGACCAGAAACCAAGCTGTATGTAACACAATGTCACGAAACCAAACGGAAAACATATATTACACTTGTAAAATAATTGCAGGTGACATTGCTCTAAGGAGAAATAGCTTTTACAGTAAATGACCCTTAAAGACAGTAATGATGTTTTTTTCTCCAAATGGCTCTGTAAGTCAGTAGAGGCAAAGGCAACCATTTGATGGCTGTGCAGAGAAATAACACAGCTTGTTTATTTCATTTTATATGGAAAATGCAGGCTGCCTTTTTAGGAGGTAAATGGGTTGATTTATAAATGCTGTTGTTTAACCTCCACAAGAAATAAGAGCCTTCCTCCCCCGTCCACCTTTTCTTTTGTCTGTTTACCCTAATTTTTATAACTAGTTGATGAATTTCTGAAATACAAAATACATTTTAATTCAAAGAAACTTCACGACAATTAAACATATATTAAGAAGAAAAAAAAATTATGCTGCTTTCAAATTCTAAAAAACCAAATGCTTCAATTTTCGTGGAAATAAAAGCACTGTGTGCTTGATTTAATTGAGAGTCCTTAAGTGGACACATTTGAGAACTATTCAGAGGGGTAAATCGAACTGCTTTTCTAGTATACGACCTGTGCACACTCAAATGCTTTGGGGTGAGCTTGTGTTAAATATTTTACTTCAACAAAGGGGCATATGTACAAGGAGTTATCGCCGCGTTAGCGGCACTTTTCCGCCGGTTTTGCGGCGATATTTCTATCGCCGTATGTACACTAGCCCCAGTTAAAACCATCTTTCCCAAAAGAGCACTCCCCTCCGCTCGATGGTTCATGGAAGAACTGAGATATGAAAAACTCAAGTGTAAGCGTCTTGAGGGGAGATGGAGGAAAGAATATAAGGAAACAGAGAAGGTTTATAAAAATAGCCTTCTGAGTTACAAACAACTCTTGTTTACTGCCAAACAAAAGTTCTACGCTAATCGAATTGACTCAGCAAAAAACTCGGCAAAAGAACTTTTTAGAACAGTTTCTAGCTTGGCATCACCACACCCAGCTAAAGTTCAGTCGAGTCAGGAACTTTGCGATGATATCGCCAAATTCTTCCTGAATAAAGTGGAGGCCATTTTTTCGGCGTTTAATGGTCCAAGTGCAGCTGGGAGGGCCACAGTTAAAGAGGAACATAAGCTCTTTAATGCGTCCACCCATATCCTTGACAAGTTTGAGCCACTATCTACGGACAATACTCGTAGCATGTTCATGGCAGCAAGTTCAGGGTCACCTTATGACCCATGCCCGGTCGGAGGGGCCAAATTAGCCGTGGAACCAGTGACCCTCGCACTTATGCCTATTTTTAATGCTATGATTGAAACAGGATATTTTCCCAAACTCTGGAAGGTGGCTTCGATTTTACCCCTTCTAAAAAAGCCCAGCCTGGACCCCAAGGACCCAAATAGCTTTCGTCCAATTTCGCGGCTCCCTTTACCTGCTAAAATGATAGAAAAAGCTATAAATGTACAACTTAGTGCCTTTCTCCGAGAGACCCAAGCCTTGGATCCTACCCAATATGGCTTTCGAGAGGGACATAGTATGGAGTCAGCTCTTATCAAGGCCACTGATGAGATTAGGAAGGCTGTGGATCAAGGTGGCAAGGCCGCCTTGATCCTACTGGATCTCTCTGCGGCCTTTGATACGGTCCATCATGATCTTTTGATGGACCGTTTAAGGGCATGTGGGATCCAGGAGAAAGCATGGAAACTTCTACAATCTTTCTTAACAGATAGAGTACAAATTGTATCACTGGGTGATTACCATTCAAAACCTTTTGCCTTGCCCTGTGGAGTCCCGCAAGGGTCATCGTTGAGCCCTACATTGTTTAATGTATATGTCTCATCCTTGGCTCTAATCATTAATGCGTTTGGCTTTGGTCTCACCTCCTATGCGGATGACACCCAAATTGTGGTGTCTCTGCTTCCAGGACAGGAGGTGGGCATGGATAAACGTTTCCAGGATTGTATGGAATCTGTTGGCAGCTGGATGGCGGAAAATTGCCTAAAGTTGAATTCAGGCAAGACGGAAGTTATACTGTTTGGGAATGACGCCAATTTCTGGAACCCAAACTGGTGGCCGTCTTCCATGGGCTCTCTCCCTATACCCATGAAAAAAGTGAAAAACCTGGGAGTAATAGTAGATGATAGACTTAATTTTGGTGACCAAGTAAATGCAGTCTCTTCTTCAACAGCGTATGTTCTTAAAACAGTGAAAAAAATACTACTGTTTTTACCATCTGACAGTCGGCAAACAGTGGTTACCGCACTAGTCTTATCAAGGCTGGATTATTGCCACAGTCTCTATTTAAATATTCAGGAACGTTTTATGAACAAACTCCAAAGGCTGCAAAACGCGGCTGCCAGGCTACTTACGGGCACGCCCAAGTTTGACTCAATCTCCAAAGGAATCAAAAAACTACATTGGCTCCCGGTGAGGAATCGAGTGCGTTTTAAATCGCTTTGCACCGTATTTAAAGCACTCCAAGGAACAGGACCAGACTACCTACAAAAACAGTTTAAATGGTACATACCTAAAAGAAATCTTTGTTCGCTAGGAGCCAAGCTGGTTACAGTTCCAGCTACAAAAAAAGCGATGTGGGCAGGCCGAAGCTTTGTCTTCGGGGCAGCCAAAGCCTGGAATGACCTTCCTGCCCACCTTAGAAATGCCACAGATCTTTTAGCCTTCAGGAGGGGTTTGAAAACTTGGCTTTTTGATAAGAAACTCTGCCTTTGCAGCTTTTGCTGAAAGGATAGGTAACTAGCGCCAGGACACCCTGGGGTAACCGCTGCGCTCTAAAAATATCCGTAACATAACATAACATACAAGCTGTCGCTAACCTCTGTTAGCAGCAGTTTTCCGGCGAAAACGTCCATTATAAAGATCGCCACTTCTGTTAGCGATAATGACATGCAAGGGAGGCGTTCCTGTGCAAAAATGGCCACTAACCCCACTTCGCGATATTTACAATGGGATTTCTTTAAGTTTGGAGGACCAAAAAAACTGCCTCTAACTGCAGTTAGAGCCAGTTTTTTAAGACCAGAAAATAGCTGGTCTTAAAAATGGAGATAACACTTGGGGCCTCATTTCAGCAGCTTTTGTTGCTGGACTGCGCTGCAAGCAATGTTGCTGCGCTGCCCTGCGACAAAACTACAGGGCAGGACTGCGCACCATCAATAAGATAGTGCACATTCCTGGGCCTCACTCATGAAAAGTGTTGCAGCGCTGCGACAAGACAGCGTTGCAACACTTTTCACTACCCCCTTCTTGCGACACCACGGATGCACAGTATTCACTGGACAGCGCTCCATGACGCAAGTAATGACAGATACGTCTGGAATCCTGACGTATCTGTCTGCGCTAAAGTCATGCATTGCTGCAGTCGTGTCACAACCATGACGCAACCCCAGCAATGCATGGGGCCAGCCTATCCCTGTGGCACTGCGTCACCCTTACGCCTGCCATCATGCAGGCGTAAGGTACTAACGCAGTGCCGTTCTTGAGGGGAGCCCGGGTGTCTGCGCAGTTGGAGATCCATCGGTGGCGGTTGTGCGCTGCGGTGTCATCGTCTGTAAGCGTTGGCGGAGTGGTGGTGCTGAGAGAGTTGACAAGACATACTTCGGTGGCCTTGATCCAGCTGCGAGGGGGCGATGATGGCGGTTGTGTACGGTGGGCATGGTGAAGACGTGATGTATACAATGATGGTCAGTCCAGGAAAGTACGGTGGTGTGGCTGTAGTTGAAGGTCCCGCTGGTGGAGGAGACGTGCTTGACCGTGTGTCCTGCTATGTGGCTTGCTGCGGTGACTAGATGCTTGAGTCTGATGTTGGGGAGCTACCCCAGGAGGGGGTGGTGTTCTGGTCACTGGGGTTGTCCAGGTGGAACTTGAGTTCGCCGAGTAGGATGTCGTCGGTGGATGGGAGAGCCTGGTGTGCAATGAGGTCTACAATGGTATTTGAGAATGGGTGTCCATGGCCCTGGGGGCCTGCAGATGAGGGTGCTGCAGAGGATGGGGTTGGGGTTGGTCCTGATCGGGAAGTTAAGGTGTTCCATGGTCACCGATGGGTCATTAAAGTGTGTGGTCAGTCGGAGTGTGCTTCTGTAGGTGATGGCTGTAGGAGAGTAGGATCTGCTTCACATGGGTACCCCCACTTTTTGCTGATGCTTCACTGTTTTTCGACCTTAGTCTGGCTGGGGCCCTGCTAATCAGAACCCCAGCCTAGCTGCTTCCTCTCTAAAATGGTTTCCATGTGCCTTAGGCACATCTCTGATTGGAATCTGGAGTGCCCTTATAAGTCCCTAGTATATGGTATACTATGTACCCAGGGCATAGGTACCTCAGAGGCCTACCAGGGGCTGCAGCATGTATTGTGCCACCCTGGAAGGCCATCCAAACTGACACCACAGGTCTGCTACTGCAGCCTGGGTAAGGTGGTGCATGCACCCTTACTGTGATATAGGCTACCTATATCACTATATACATACACACATATAAACCTATAAGTCACTCCTATGGCAGGCCTTATCAATCCTGAAGGCAGAGTGCGTGGTTCCTATGTGAGAGGGTGCCCCTGCATGAGCAGGGCCCCTCTGCAGCGTTCGGAGACCCTTCTCTGATGCTGTTTGTAGTGCAGCCTGACCATATACTCTTAAGCGCATTATAACCTCGCGTTAAATGCTAACTTTGGGATGGCTGCACGGAAACATGTCGTGTTTGGTGTCAAACATCTTGGAATACTACCCCCCGCCAGTTCTGGCGGTGGGGGTAGCATTCCACCCTTCTAGAGGGAAAGACATGTACACACCGGTATGCCCGGTACTGACTTTCCAAGCCCTGGCATCACAAAATGGATGCCGCTGCCACAGACACGAGTCTGGCCTCCTGCTGCTGACCGAAACTCCGGCAGGGGAGGCCTGGACAATAGGTTTCCTGTCCCAGGGAGGTGTGACCACCTCCCCAGACAGGATAGTGTGTATTGGGGCTGGGCGGGAGCACTCTCTGGTGCTTTGAAGTCCTGCACTGGGGGCACACTTGGTGTCCCTGTGCATACCCCAGTTCAAACCGGCTCAGGGGCTTCCAGCCCCTGCTCTGGCGTGAAACTGGACAAAGGGAAAGGGGTGTAACCACCCCTCTGCCCTGACCCTCCCATAGGTGGGGTCACAGAGTATGTCCAACCCCCTACCTTAGTATAAGTAGGGGAACCCAGTCCTTAGGACTTTAGATTTACCTGGACGAAACTCTGATACAGAATACTGGACCTTCGACGCTCTACTTTAAGATTAGAGGACTGAAGAATCTCCCTTGGGGTCAAGGAGTGACTCCCCTGCTTGGCAGGCACCAAAGAAGCAATTGTCCGGTCTGCATCGCCGAAGCTCCCGTCGGACACCGAAGTCTTAGCATCACCAGAGGTGGATTTCCAGACTTCCCCGAGGCTGCCCTGAGTCCCCACCAAAGCTGAGGCCCGTAGCTGTCGTGGGTAATGTGGAACTGTGACCCCTGGACACTGAACGCATTTGCAAGTGCAACCTCTTCTGGGTCTTCCACGAAGTCGTGCTTTGGGCTCCGAGTAGCCCCAGCCTCCAGCACCAACTGCACCGAAGATCACTGGCCTCCACTCCACGAGTGTCCTGTGAGCCAGCTCCACGTGCACTATCTCGAGGCTCCTTTGCGGTTGCTAGTCCGTTGGCTAGTAGGCCCTCCCAAAGGCCAATCTTTTTCTTCTTGGGCTCCCTGGTTGCTCCAGGTGTGCCCTGACTTATCCTTGCTGGGTGAGTCCCCCAGACCTTGCTGGTCTGCAACATCGTCCTTCTTCGCTTTCCACGAGACTTGCCGTTGCCAAGGCTTGTTGGGTCCAATCCGGTCGCCGACACCCCTGCAATCGACAGACGTTGTGGGACAGCTCGAATCCAGCTCCTGGTTGTCGTCGACGCCTCCTGGACCTCGTGGCTGAAGAGTCAAGATGACCATCAACCTACCTGAAGCACTCGACATCGGTGGGCATCTGCTCATCGCCTTCCTGGTCACTGGCTAGTGACCCAGACTCTGTCCCCTCTGCTTTCAGGTTCTTCAGATCTTCGATCCACCTTTGGATCCACCCGAACACTTTCGACTTGGTCGCCAGCAGCACTTTGCAGCAGATCGCCATAGAAAGCGACGACGAAACCCGACCCCGAAAGACACCTATGCACCCGGCTTCCCTGGGTGAGGTAACTCGAGTATTCCGGTGCTCCCGTGGGTATAGACACTAGAACAGCCTAGTTCTCAAAGGGTTTGCTCCAAGTCCTCCTCTAAGTGTCCCTTTTCTTTTAAATTCTAATCGCGACTTTCCCCATAGAAGGTAACGGTGGTTCGCGGTTGTGTTCATACACTGCACGCGTCCCCCGTGGGTCCCCTGTGTCACTGCCTTGGGTGGTTCCTTGTGGTCCAAGCACTTCTACAGGCTCTAGGCCTTGTGTCTAGCTCAGTCCTGGTTCTTATACCACTTTATTGGTATATGGTTTGGTACGCCCCTGGGGCTCAAACGTGTATTTGTGCTATTACTGTAGATAACTAACTCGTAACGTATGTAGTTTGAACTCTAGCCTCATAAAGAGACTAGAGGGGTGTGTTTAGTAATAAATACATATATTTTGAATATATACCTGGTGTGGTCCTCTTTCATTTGGTCACTCAAGAGATTATAGACTGGTAAAACAAGCTGCTTTACATTCCTTCAAGACTTAGCCTGAAGGCTGCTCTCCATAGCTACCACTAGGATAGCTTTCAATAAAGGTTGTCTTTAACCTATCTCCAATAAGGGGTTGTTTGGACTGGTGCAAGGTGCCCACTATAATTAGTAGACAGCATATGCCAGGCCAACTTCTCACAATTGCAATGCCTCCTCCTGGACGGTCAGGGTGGTCCTTCCGGGTGATTTAGTAGCAGTCAGTGATGGCAATGGTGATGTCCGGTCTGGAGCAGATGTTGGTCCTGGCAGGCGATGTGGCCTCCAGGGTTGATGGGGAGGAGGGTGCTGGCGCTGTAGGGGTGAAGTGTTCGAGAGGAATGGTCCTTGGTGCTGAGCGCGGTCCAGGGGCAGACGGACGCAGACGGGCTTGCCTATGGGTTGCCTTTGGCACGGGAGACGTCCATTACAATGCAGGCATTACATCGTAATGCCTTTACAACGCAAATCCAACAACGCAGGTGCCTTTACATCGCATTTCATTACAACGCATTGTGAGGTCAGTAATGGGGTATTTTTAAATTTTAGGGTGGGTATGGGTTTCGGGTGTCGGAGATGAAATGTGGGGTGTATTATGGGGTAATATTTGAAATGTGGGGTGTGCATTTGGGTCAAATATGAAATTTGGGTCAAATATGATTTTTAGGGTGTGTTTTGGGGGCTCAAAGATGAATTTTAGGGTTCAGGGTTTGCTTTGGGGTGCAAGGGTCAGTTTTAGGGTTGCACTCACTGAAGTGGGAATTGCAATGTTTACATCTCCGCAATCCAACACCTTCCCTACTGTTGCAATATGCCTAGTATTAGTATGCATTGTAATGGAATGCGATATAATGGCATGCATCGTAACTCCATATATTCCTTTGGCACACCAGTGATACGTCCGCTGCGCATGGGCACACAACGGCCGCCATTGAGAAGTGCTGCGGGGTGGACTGGACAGCTGGGAGGTGGGAAATGCCGGAAAGAACACTGGATGGGGCGTGGACGCGGGGGTGTGTGTGTGAGCGGGTGTTGTAAATATTTACATGAGAGAAATCTTACCGCGAGGCCGGGTCCCGTGTCTTCGTTGCTCCTGCTCTCCTGAGTCTGCTTCCAGGAACAGGAAGTAGGCAACGAGGCTCCCTTCCCTAAGCCAATCACAACGCTGCAATGCGGCATTGGGATTGGTCATTGGCGCCGGGACGAGGCGCTCAGTCAGGGGCTGGAGGTGTGAGCATGTTCTCCATGCAGGCTGTAATGCAGCCTGCATTGCCAATAGGACAGTGCGCATGACTGCTTTGTGCGGCCTGAGCGGGCCGACCAAACAGTCACTGTGCACTTGAGTGGGCATGCCACTCCGCCCCTGCCCTGCTCCGTGAGTGGAGCAGCCCTGCCCACCCTCCAGCCCGCAACAGAAACATGGCACCATAACATGGGGAAGTTATCATCATGTGATGATTGTTCCTCTTCTTGCACTGCTTGGAAGCAGTGGAGTGACGCTCTTCCGCCATAGCGGATGAGCCGACACTGGGGGTGGGTCATCTACTGGTGCTAGGCCCGGGCAATTCGAACCCCTGGCCTCCTCCGCTATGTGTCCCACCTTCTCCTTACCTGGACATTGACACTGTGGCGCAATCCGCTAAACTCTCTCCAAATCTGTGACTCACCCAGCAGGAGCCTCAGCCAGGTGGGATTTCACAAGCGTGGGTACAGCAGTCGCCGCCAAGTCCGCTGGTGAACCTCCCGATGCAGTTGATGTAGCAGGGCCCCCTTAGGCGTGAATTTGCAGCGCTCCCACAACACAAGTTTGGCGCAGCTCAGGGGCCTCATCCTCCACAGCATCCGGCCAGCGCAACCTTATCCGGCCTGTGATGCAGAGAGGTGCCGCCCACCGTTGGTAATCCTCTCTGTGCACCCCGGTGTAGTGGTAAATCGTAGCATACGATGCAGACCTCCCTACGTTGGTGCGCAGGAGCGCCTCTACCATTCACAGCTCCAAGGGGCACAAAGCGGTCTTCTCACACAGGTCAGCAACGTGTCTCCATGCGACCGACCAGACTTCACCACCAGGTACGGGCGATCGCCGCACCTCAATGTCTACCGCCACGGCTCATCGACTCCACAGCTCCTCCGCATCCCACTCCAGGCTCCAGACGCAGGTCCAGCAACGCATCCAGGCTCCAGGCGCAGGTCCAGCGAGGCATCCAGGCTCCACACGCAGGTCCAGCGAGGCATCCAGGCTCCAGACGCAGGTCCAGCGACGCATCCAGGCTCCAGGCGCAGGTCCAGCGAGGCATCCAGGCTCCAGACGCAGGTCCAGTGAGGCATCCAGGCTCAAGACGCAGGTCCAGCGAGGCATCCAGGCTCCAGACACAGGTCCAGGGAGGCATCCAGGCTCCAGACGCAGGTCCAGCGAGGCATCCAGACTCTCATCCTGGTCATCCTGGAGGTTGGGTGGCTTGAGGGTGTTGTTGATGTGTGCTGCACTTGGCCCTGGCTGCTCCATTCTGCATTTCATTGTTTTTTTTGCCTATTTTCTATTGGAGGTCGACTGATAGGCTATTTTTTCCATTAGAGGCAAAAAAAACTCACGTTGGGCTAACTAACAAGCGTTTTTTTTGCCGCTAATGGGCCTTTCGTTGGTTTTCGCCCACTAACGCCGGAATTCCTATCGCCATCACGCTAATGTTAGCGGCAGTTTTCACCGCTGATGCCTGAAGCTATCGCCATGTAGCGACGTCTTGTACATACGTCGCTAACAAGGCGATAGTTTTCCGCGGTACACGGCGATAGAAAAACTGCCGCTAACTAGCGTTAGCGATAGTTATCGCCAATTCTTGTACATATGCCCCAAAGTGCTTACAGATTCTCTTTTTTAGAGGCGAGCAAGTGTGAAACACCTCATGGTAAGACAAAATACTCGGAGGCCCAAGGGATTTGTACAATCTAGTTGGTGATAGGGACATTGTCAGATGACGTTACTGAAATATTGGGCCTGATTCACAGAACTAACTTACGTCAAAAACGTAAAGTTAGTACTTTTTGGTATTCACAGAATACACTTACTCATTTTGGTATTCACAGAATGAACTTACTCATTTCGGTATTCACAGAAGTTAGTAGTCCTAACTTTAGACTCCTAAATGCCTTCTGTGAATACCGAAAGTCTTAAAGTTAGGATTTTCTCAGTTTAGGAGTAGTAAAGTTAGACTTTACTACTCCTAAACTGTTAGACTTTACTACTCCTAAACTGAGAAAAATCCTAACTTTAAGACTTTCGGTATTCACAGAAGGCATTTAGGAGTCCTAAAGTTAGGAGTCCTAACTTTACTACTCCTAAACTGAGAAAAATCCTAACTTTAAGACTTTTCGGTATTCACAGAAGGCATTTAGGAGTCCTAAAGATAGGACTACTAACTTCTGTGAATACCGAAATGAGTAAGTGTATTCTGTGAATACTAAAAGTACTAACTTTACGTTTTTGACGTAAGTTAGTTCTGTGAATCAGGCCCATTGTTTTTAATGAGCAACAAAGTAAACGCTAACAGGAGTAGTCAGGAGGAGAAGGTGATGCCACAAGGTGCTTTTTAGTACCCCTGGCATTTACCTTTCTCCAGTTGCCTCCAAGGTTAGGATGGATGTTGCGAGGACAAAAAGGGAAACAGTGATCTAATAGTCGTGTTTATTTTCCAATATTTGCCCTTTCTCTATATAAGTCTGCTGACTGGTTCAACCCTGTGATGTCCTTTGGGTTAAAGGTTGTGTCATGGAAAGTCTGCTACGTTGTTTTTTGGTAAATCAATACCTATGTTAAAGTGTAAAACAGGAAGTCCCTCCCCATCCGAGTTGCTTTTTAACCTAAGTACAAAAATATTTATCAAAAAATGTTGGCTGCAGCAGAACACGAATGGCTATCCAAATTGTTGGTATTCTTCTGACTGCATAAAGCACGCAGCTCCATACTGTTAGCCTGAAAATTCTCTAATTTTGGTTCGATGAGATACTTAAATACCATGTCAATCAATATATAAAAATAATTCGAGCAAAAAATAAGTCATTTTATTAGGACAGCAGTACAAGTTGCTCCCCATCAACCTCTTTATATGAGGAATAAATACTGTCAAATGTGGTGGTGGGGGACGGCAAAAAGTAAAATGCTAAGAAAAGATGATCGGGAAGGATCTGATTTAGAAAGACGGCCTTAACTGTGGGATATAAAGCACCAAGGCCAGTGAAATTGACAGATTTGTGGGGAATTCTGAAAATAGCTTAGGAGATAAATTAAATTACATGCCAAAAGTAAAATTAACATTACTGGGGCCTAGGCACAAAGGCACTTTGGAGCATTTAGAGAAATACCCGTGTACTCTTTTTCGTATTTTGATATGCCTTTGTGAATTATCCCCAAAACATATAAAATAGGAATGTTTATGGAATATTCATATGCAATTAGTAAAATTAGAAATGACTGCGCCCTGTTTGCACTTTTACTAATAGGGAATTAAACGTTTCGCCTGATTGACAAAGGTATGAAATAGGCCTAAAGAAATACTGTTGTGGGACTACTTCCTGTACTCGTAATTGCTTCTCATGGTCTGTACCATCACTAAGCAGTATCAAAAGTGTGGGGGGGGGTTAATGTGCCATATGATCCTGTTCTCTAAACCAAAGCATAAGAGGTTTCCGTGTTTCTTTTTCTAATCAATAGTGCATACATTAACTCTAAAAGTCTGCAAGTTAGTGCATGAACTACGTACAGCAGAGCTCGGAAATGCAGGGCAGTAAATGGCCTTTTCATGTTTCCGAGCTCTGCTTTCAGCAGTACATGCACATACTCAGAGAGATTTTTCGATTTAATCCGTGTGCTGTAGATGAATGTGCAGACCCTTTCTGCTTCATTGCACAGAATGCGATCATGATATTGCCCCTGGAGAAGAATTCTGGGACAAACAGGATAAACACTGACAGCAGCTTTTAACGCTCAGCTGACATACATTTAACTTGAAAAATAACAGTAAATGAAACTTTCTATCTGATTATCTCCTCAACTGCTGTAGGTGATTTTTAATTTGTAATTAATTCTTTCGAATAATTATTTGCAACTTGCGGTAAAAGCTTTGAAGGCAATTACACACCATATTCATTCAGACTCGTTATGTTTGAAAACTATGACTGATTGTCAGTGCACAATAAACAAATTATCATGAATAAGTGAAAGGGATAGTGTGACCAGATTTTGAAAAGCAAAACCAAGAAATGTCTCAAAGATATAAGTATGCCCGCACATCTACATCAACTTTTAAGCACAAAATACCTCAATGGTAAAGTTAACTTAATGACAGTTTTCAACCACACAGAAACTACAGACAGTGTGGCACTTAGGAGGATTAGATGCAACTGGAATTTGTGTAAACTAAATTGCATTCTGTCACTGAATGCTAACTACTTCTGCAATACAAAACATGAAATATTGCTTGCCCTCTTGAAAATCAGGTCATGGGCTAAATGTAATGAAATTTGCTGGGACAGGTAGTGAAAAACCTAGAATGCCTCTGTAAAACTGAGAAACCACCTCATTCTAGTAAGCGTCCAAATATTTTCTCAGGAGCCCACCACCATTCTACACTTCCTGTCTGTTAGTCTCACTCTTACAAGTTCTTTTTCATCCCTGCTTTCTTCCTTTGTCACAATGTTCCGATCTTTCACTTCCATCTACTTTCTCCCTTTTCCTCTTTTCATTCTTTTGCTCTGAGTCAAAAACTGAAGGATGGAAAATAGGCCCTGTTAGACCTGTCATCCTTAGGGAGGTCTTCCTCCAGACTTTTCCCTTTTTCCTGCTGTTTTTGCTGTTTCTTTTTCTTGGCCTTAGGATTCTGAGTACTTTACCATTGTTAACCAGTGCTAAAGCTCATGTGTTCCTCTAGAACAAACATGATAACATTGGTGTATATCTGATTGGCATATTTTATGTACTGGTAAATTCCTTGTAAAGTGCTATACCAGGATCTGTCCTTTAAATGCTACAAGTGTGTCTGCAGGACCTATTGTGCCACCCACATAGGTAGCCTTTCAAACCTGTCTCAGGCCTGTCACTGCAGTGCTTGTGTGTGCACTTTACTGCCACTTCGACTTGGCATTTAAAACTACTTTGGCAAAATTTAAACTCTCTTTTATTACTTATAGCCCCCATAATGTAGGCTCTAAGTAATCCTAAGGGCTGGGTTCCATTTAAGTAAAAGGTAAGACGTGTGTTTAATCTTTACATGTCCTGGTAGTGACAAACGCCCAAATTCTTTTTTCACTACTATGAGGATTACCCCTCTATAGGCTAGCATTGGGAATTCCTTAATACACTTTTGAGATGTAATTCCTGATCAGAGAGGAGTAGCTTTTTCATGTTTCATATCTTTGGAATAGTAATTATAAATCCTTCTTACTGTTGAAGTTGGATTTAGCATTAATGTTTTAGAAATGCCACTTTTAGAAAGTGAACTTTTCTCTGCCCCTACTGCTCTGTGTCCCTGACAGCCTTTCTCTAATACATGTCTGGGGTGGGTGACAGCTACACAGTGTGCATTCCCTCTAGACAGCCACTACACTGGAAGGATGGGTGTTTCCGAGTACCCATCTGCATACATCTGCATTTTGATGGTCTTGCCTGGGCAGGAAGGAAGGGAGGGGCTAAACCTTCACTTGAATAGGCTGTGTCCTGTCCCCACAGGACATGGTTGAAAGGGATACTTGTGTACAACAGAAAGCTGCTTTGAAGTCATCCCCACATCAAAGGCACTGTTGGGTATAAGTACTGGGTCTCTGACCCCCTAGAGTCAGACACTACTTGAGTTGTAACTGAAGCTCTGCCAGAAGAGCTGCTGTGCTGCTTAAAGGACTCAACTGGACTGCTGATCTGGAAAGCCTGCTTTTCTGTTTGTGTCCCGGCTGCCTGCTGCTCCCTGACTCTGGACTCTGTATTCTGTCCAAGTGATCTGCAAGGGCTTCTTGGTATGCCTCCCGTGGCTTACGACTCAGAGATATCAAAGTCTCTACCCCTGCTCCTGTGCTTGGCTCACTGGAAGTGGTCCAGATACTTGCAACATGGATTTCGACCCATCGCCTGTCTGCGTGTAGCAGATCCGGTGCATTGACCCGGTTGAGGGGTAAAATTGGTGCATCACCTTGGAACCAGTGCTTTGCCTCCAGGAGATTGACGCATTGGACAGCATATCACCACCGCTGCAGCTTGGTGAGATCGAAGCATCGCCTCAACTGTGTGGCAGAATTCCACGCATCGCTTGGAGCCTCTTAACTCCAGCACTCATCTTCAGAACTGACGCATCGCCTTCACTGTGTGGAGGAGATCTACGCATCAAACGTCTGCGGAACTCATCATCGACGCATCTCATTTACAACCAAGAAAAGTGCTTTGTTCACCGGGGCCTGTATGGATCCTTTAGCCAGCCGGTGGTCCATGGCGGTCGGCCCAGTTTTACTTTGGCCCGGTGCAGCGCAACCTGAAGTAACCTTTTTAGCTCTACTTGGTTCCAAGTGCTTTACTGCATTTATTCCGTTAAAATTCAATATCTCAACTTCTATTCATTGGATTTTTGACATTTTGGTCATGTTGAGTTAAAACTATAATAATCTATTTCCCTAAACCTGTGTGGAGTCTTTTTGTGGTGTATTCATTGCGCTACTGTGTGTGTGTGTGTGTTGCAGAACAACTTTACACATTGCCTCTTTAGATAAGCCTGACTGCTCTGTGCCAAGTTACCAGAGGGTGCATGTTTTCTTTTAGTGTGTATTTAGCTTAGCCTGACTAGAGTGGTGGCTCCTGCCTGGCCTGGGTGCATACCTCAGCCAGCCAGGAATCACATTTCTAACAGGCTCCATCACCAAGCATCAGTGCACTGTTAAATGCCATTGCCTCATTTGGATATTTCACTGTGAGGTAGTGGAGGATGTAATTAACACTCCTTTCCATACATTACAAAAATGGGAATTAGTGCTCCAACCTGAAACTTTCCATTCTGGATAAAGCTACAAGAAACAAACTATCTTGGATAATGTACAGAGCAGAAGCTTACAGCTTACAACTGTCTCCAAAGAGAAGGAAAATAAAACCACCTCCCATTCTTCAGGACAGTGAAGGGTAGAAAATCTCACAAGCAAGCCACTGAACATAGGTGTGGCTTACATGCCACTCAAGCAAAATTGGTGGAGACCAAAAATAACATGAATCAATTTCAACAAGTTGTCAAATATTTTAATAGAATTCCAAAATATTACACAAATGCATAGGAAAACAGCAACCGGCAAGTCACCTAAGCTTGCAAGTGCACTAAAAGACAAAAAGAGCAAAAACATCAAGAAACTACATTAGATGCTCACATCAGACAATGTCAATAAGAACAATCACCTTAATCATTCAATGGTGTGCTAAATTGAGTAATTTTTCGCCTGAAATTATGTGAAATGTCAGAAAACGAATGAAATATTTTGTGTGAAGTATACATAATGCACTTCAGTGTACCTAGAGTGAAAGCTGAACATGACGGCGTACCTCGCATTCAAAAGTCTCTTGATATACACACAAACTTTTGGAGACAGCAGCACACGTGACACAAGATCGCCGCTGCGACTTAGAGCTCCTCACTCACCCGCTCTTCGACAATGTGTTACCACTGATAGGGAAGATCATGTCGGCTGCCCTTTGAGACAGGCCCTCCTTGTCCGCTATGGAAGCTGCAGGATAGATTTGGGACAATTTTGGAAGACGAGTGAAGTGCGGTAGGCTTCTTTCCTTTCACCTCGCGTGAAGCTCCTTCCATCTGCAGGGCTCTGTGAGAACTGTTGAGGAGGTGGGCATTTCCTTCTCAGCTCCTACCTTCTTCAGCTCCTTACCACCCCGTTAAAGAGATTTTTTTTTAAACTTGGCATACCTGAAACTTTCACATCCTAAATCTTAAAGGAAATTTTCTTCCTTTTGCAATATTTTAACACTGAAACCTTATTAAAGCTCTTTGGCTCTGTTTTTCACCAGCTAAAACTGATATATCATCAAAAATAACCAAAACCTACTTCAAGGTTTTGAATATTGTCTGCCATTTCAGTTTTTCATTTATTATTATTTAACTTCTCTCTTACAACATGGATTCCAAATCGGTGTCAAATTATTCAAATAAGCGGAAGCAAGCTGTTTCACCACCAGCTACGAAGTCTAAAGCTATAGATTCACAAGACACCTCCTTATCAAGAATCTTGAAGGAAATTCAAGCTATTCATATGAATACTGGCACCATATGCTCAGATATTAAAAATATTCAGAGAGACATTGCCTCCCTATCTATGAAAGAAGCAGACAATGAGATTAAGATCCATGACAATGCCAACGCTATTATAAATATGACTCCACTTATTCCTCAGATTGCTTCTCTCCAAAGATCGTTACTAGATTTGGAAAATGGAAATAGGCAGAATAATTTATACATATTTAATGTTCTAGAGGGAGCTTAGGAAATAAGTCTATTCCCCTTATTAATTGATGTTATTCTGTTTTTACAGCAGGGGCATACAGGGTGGCTATTCTTGCTTTGTACCTCTGTGTCTATTGTTCTTTTTGATATGAGGTCTTGGAGGTCGACCACTTTATTTGTTGTATGTCTTGTTTTGTCTTTTTTATATGGGCTACTTTCCTTTTTCTTTCTCTTTCTAGCTATTTTTCTGTCCTTTACAATTTGTTCTGGCTACATCACATAAGTCAGTTGTTGTTTCTTTAAATGTTAAAGATTTGAGGCATCCTGTTAAAAGGCTTAAAATTTTAGAATATTTAAAAAAGTTTAATGCAGATATTTGTTTTTAGCAAGAAACACATTTAGGTGATAAAATGTTACATACTATGACTAAGGGATGGGTGGGAAATATAGTTTCATCTCCTTCTGCAAAACGTAGAAATGGTGTAGCTATACTTTTCTCCTGTAACACACCAATACAACTATTGTTTCACCATCATGACTCAGATGGTAGATATGTTTATGCTCAAGTTAAAATCGACAAACATATCTTAAACTTTGTCAATATATATGCCTTCTAAATTAGATGATCCTTATTTCTGGTTGTATGTTTCTACTGAAATACTAAAATTAGGTAACGTGTCCCTTATTGTGGGTGTTGATTTTAATCTCATTCGAGATCCTTTGTTGGACCGTTCCTCTACATTTAAATTTCAGCCTAACAAATCCTTTTTTTCTTTTAAAATCCTTTTTCTATACTACTAAGGGGCCGATTCTGATGCGGGTTGGAAAAGCTTCCCGACCGAATCGGTTGGGAAATGGTGTCCGACCCACTCGGATCGGGAAAGTCCGACCGGCAGAGTAGGATGCATCCAGATGCTTCCAGATACGATTTGGTTGAACTCCCATTGACTTCAATGGGAACATTTGTTCCTAACCGCATCAGAATTGGGCCCTCGGTCGGGAAGACACGTTCCCGATCCGATTTGGAAGGAGCAAATGCCATTAGGAGGCCTTCCTAACCGCATCAGAATCAGGCCCTCGGTTGGTTGATTTCTGGAGATTAGCACACACTACAGACAAGGAGTCTAAGTTCTAATGCCCATTCTTCTTTCTCTTGGATTGATTACCTATTGACCTCACATAATCTATGCCACATGATTGATGAATTTGTTATACACCCTATCACAATTTCTGATCATGCTTTAATCTCCTTTTCCTTATTTCTCTCTTATTCTCCAACTTCCAAAAAAAGAAAGAGAATTAACTCTGATGTAATTCTTAATCAAATTAATTCAAAAAAACTTGCCTTGGCCATTTGTGAGTATTTTTTGCATAATGGTCCACGTGATACCTCCAAAATTATCCACTGGGATGCCTTTAAAGCTTATATTTGAGGAGTCACAATTCCTATTATGGATCATGACAATAAAACATTCTATGCTCACCCTTCCAAATTAGAAAAACACATAGGAACCTTGGAAAGACTTTTCATTTCATCTCGAGACCCGCAATATAAGTGCCAACTTCAGAAGTATAGATATGAATATCATTGTATACTTAGTAAAAGAGCAGGATTACTTATTTCAAAACAAAAATCAAACTTTGATTTCAACTCAAACAAATCTGACTGACTTTTAGCCAACCTTATACACATTAAGCTTGACAAAATTCAAATTTCTGCCATTAAAACAAGTAATGGTACTCTGCTTACACGTGTTGAGGAGATATTGAGAGAGGTTTTATCCTTTTAAACCTCTTTATATCATGAACCGCTCACTCTTCAAAATGAAGTCATCATTGACTTCCTCAATACTTGGCAATTACCTCACATTTCTGCCACTGATAGATTGGCTTTAGAAAACCGATATTCAAGAAATAATCACAGCTATCAAAGCATTAAACCCCAATAAAGCACCTAGTCCAGATGGTATTCCGGCTGAATTTTACAAATGTTTCCAAGACCAACTATCTCCTACTCTACTTTCCCTATTTACGGAATTTCAGCACACTTCCATGATGGGTGGCTCTTTTAATGAAGCCACTATCATTGTCCTACCTAATCCAAATACAGATCCTACTTTAGTTTCAAATTATCGTCCCACATCTCTAATTAATCAGGTTTGTAAAATATATGCCAACATTTTATCAAATCGATTATCACCCCTCCTTTTCTCAATTATTCAACCAGACCAGACTCTCTTACTTTGTCGAGTCCTTTTTCTTGCTAAGGACGTTAATTGTCCAGTTGCTGTATTGGCCTTGGATGCGGAGAAAGCATTTGATAATGTAAACTGGCAAATTTTATTTAACACGTTGGAAGATTTTCAGTTTGATCCCACATTCCTCAACATGGCTAAAGCACTATACTCTGCCTCTTCAGCTTCTATTTATGTTAATGGTGCTTGTTCTTCTCCATTTCGTCTATATAGAGGTACATGTCAAGGATGCGTACTATCAATCAATCAATCAATCAGGGAATTGTAAGCGCGCTACTCACCCGTGAGGGTCTCAAGGCGCTGAGGGGGGGTCCGCAGATCTGTTTAGCCGAAGAGCCAGGTCTTGAGGGTCTTCCTGAAGGTGTTCAGGGAGGGGGCGCGTCTGATATCTGCCGGTAGCTCGTTCCAGGTCTTGGCTGCAATGTGAGAGAAGGATCTTCCACCTGCTCTGGCTCTGTGGATGCGCGGGGTTTTGGCCAGTATGAGGTTGGAAGATCGGAGGTTTCTTTTGGGTACGTGGAAGTGGATTCTGTCGTTGAGGTATTTGGGTCCGTTGTTGTGTAGGCATTTGTAGGCGTGAGTGAGGATTTTGAAAGTGACTCTTCTCTCCACAGGGAGCCAGTGGAGACTTCGTAGGTGTTGGCTGATGTGTTCGTGTCGGGGGATGCCGAGGACGAGTCTGGCGGCGGTGTTTTGTACTGTCTGGAGTTTGCGGAGTAGGGTCTTGTTGATGCCGGCGTAGAGTGCGTTTCCATAGTCCAGTCTGCTGGTGATGAGTGCGTGGGTGACTGTCTTCCTTGACTCAGGGGGGATCCACTTGAAGGTCTTGCGAAGGATGCGGAGGGTGTTGAAGCAGCTGGAGGTGACGGCGTTGACCTGTCGGTTCATGGAGAGTGATGAGTCGAGTACGATGCCGAGGTTCTTGGCGTGGTCTGAGGGGGTAGGTGGGCTTCCGAGGGCGGTCGGCCACCAGGTGCTGTCCCATGCAGAAGGGGTGGTACTGAGGACGAGGACTTCTGTCTTCTCGGCGTTGAGCTTCAGGCAGCTGTTGGTCATCCAGACTGCGACATCTTGCATTCCTTTCTGGAAGTTGAGTTTGGCAGTGGTGGGGTCTTTGGTGAGGGAGAGGATGAGCTGGGTGTCGTCGGCATAGGATACAATGTTGAGGCCGTGTTGTCGGACGATGGCTGCGAGGGGGGCCATGTAAATGTTGAAGAGGGTGGGGCTCAGTGATGAACCCTGTGGGACTCCGCAGGTGATTTTTGTGGGGTCGGAGAGGAAGGGTGGGAGTCTGATCCTTTGGCTTCTTCCGGTGAGGAATGATCTGATCCAGTCCAGGGCTGTTCCTTTTATGCCTGCGTCGTGTAGTCTGACGACTAGTGTGCGATGGGAGATGGTGTCGAAGGCCGTTGATAGGTCGAGTAGGATGAGGGCTGCGGAGTGGCCTTGGTCCAGGAGGGTGCGGATGTCGTCAGTGGCGGCGAGTAGGGCGGTCTCTGTGCTGTGGTTGCTTCGGAATCCGGATTGGGACGGGTCGAGGACGGCGTTCTCTTCAATGAATCGTGTCAGTTTCCTGTTGACTGTTTTCTCTGCAACTTTGGCTGCGAAGGGGAGGAGCGAGATGGGCTGATAGTTCTTGAGGTCGGTGGGGTCAGCTGTGGGCTTCTTGAGCAGGGGTCTGACTTCTGCACGCTTCCAGTCGTCTGGGAAGGTGCCTGTTTTGAAGGTGGTGTTGATGGTGCGTTGTAGTTTGGGTGCGATGGCGGCCACAGCTCTGTGGTAGATGTGAGGGGGGCAGGAGTCGGTGGGGGCCCCCGAGTGGATGCTTTTCATGGTCGAGGCGGTGTCTTCGGCCGTGATCGGTGTCCAGTTTGAGATGGTGGGCTTGCTGGTGTTTCTGGGGGGCGGGGGCCGTCTGTGGCGCCTGGTGGATGGTCGATGAAGTTGTCGTAGAGGTTTTTGATCTTGAGGTGGAAATAGGTTCCAAGCTTGTCGCAGAGGTCTTGGGATGGGGTGATGTCTGTGGCTTCGTTGCGTGGGTTGATGAATTCTTGAATGACACTGAAAAGCTCCTTGGAGTTGGTGGAGTTGGCCAGGATTTTGTTGTGGATGAAGTTCCTTTTGGTGGCTCTGATCTGGTTGTGGTAGTCCGTCATGGCGTCCTTGTAGGTGGTGTGGTTTTTGGTTGTCTTGGTGTTTCTCCAGTTCTTCTCCAGGCGTCTGCAGGTGCGTCTGGCTTCTTGGAGAGCGGTTGTGAACCAGGCAGCTTTCCAGGGGCGTTTTCTGTCAGGGTTGCGTAGCAGGGCGAGCTCATCTGCGCAGTTGGAGATCCAGGTGTGGAGTTCTCTGGCTGCGTCGTTTGCGCTGTTTGCGTCGGGTGCCCAGGTGTGGTTGTCTCGGGTGAGGATGGAGTTAAGTTGCTCGTTGGTAACCTTGCTCCAGTTCCTTCGTGGTGGGAGTGGGGCTGGTTTGGGTGCCTTGGGTTTGTTGATGGCGAAGTGTACGCAGTGGTGGTCGGTCCATGGCGGCTGCGTTGTGTGGCTGAAATGGACGCTGTTTCCTGCCATGAAGATGGGGTCGAGGGTGTGTCCTGCTCTGTGGGTCGGTGTGTTGACGAGTTGTTTAAGTCCGATGCTGGCGAGGTTGTCAGGAAGGATAGTGGAGTTGGGGTCGCTGGGGTTGTCGAGGTGGAAGTTCAGGTCTCCAATGAGTATGTAGTTTGTTGAGGCGATCGCGTAGGGTGCGATGAAGTCGGTGATGGTGGTGACAAAGGGTGTTCAGGGGCCGGGGGGTCTGTAGACGAGGGTTCCTCGGAGTGTGGCTTTGGGGGTGGTCTGGATCTTGAAGTGCAGGTGTTCGGCAGAGGGGAAGGTTTCGCTGGAGGTGGTGAGGCGGAGGGTGATCTTGTGGGTGATGGTGAGGCCCCCTCCTGGGTGGTTGGGGCGGGCTTTCCTCTGGAACTTGTATTCGTCTGGGATGGCGGTGCTGATGTCGGGGGCGGAGGATGCATTGGTCCAGGTCTCTGTGAAGAAGGCGATGTCGGGCAAAAGAGAGTCGAGTAGGTTCCAGATTTCCATGGCGTGTTTGTGTACGGAGCGTACGTTGAGGAGGATGCATTTTAGGGTGTCACCGGTGCTGGCGTCGGCGGTATTGGAGGCCGGGGTGGCGGTGAGGGTCTGGCGGCAGTGGAGGCAGGAGAACTGGCCATGGGTCGTGTTCGGCGAGGCCTGTTGGAATTCTCTAAGTCTTCCAGTGTTGAGTGCGAGGAGGGTGGTGGTGTCGTAGCGATGGGTAGTGGGAGGTCCAGGGTTCCTGGCGCTGGCCGCGGTCGGGTCGCGGACGGGCGCAGATGGGCTTGCCTTTGGTGCGCCTTCGGCACACCAGCGGCGCGACCGCGCAGCGGCCGCCATTAAGTAGGGGAGGTGGAAGGGAGGAGAGTCTGGGAGGTGGGAGCAGGGGAATTCCGGGGGGAAATTCCAGGGGGGGGAGGGGCCGCAGGGGCAGCAGCGGCAAAAGGCAAAAGGAACAGGCAGGCATGAGAAAATAAAAACAGTGGTGGAATTAGAGCAAGACACAGATGGGCACAATAACAGTGGCACAACAGGGAAAAAATTAAGAAAAAAAATGGCTGAGAAAGGTTACGGTGGTTGGAGGCAGTCTGGTCCCAGTTGGAGCGGGCAGCAGGCGCACGAGGGGGCAGCAGCCTCGAACCTCCCAAGGAGGAGGTCAGGGTCTGGAGGCAAGAGACGGCACAGCGGAGCAGTGGGGAGAGAGTGGACCTAGACCGAGGGTCGGAGGTCTTATCCCCTTTGTTATTTCTTATTGCCATAGAACCCCTCTTGTGCTCTCTCCACATTAGTGACAAATATACAGGTGTTGTTTTGAAGAATACTACTATAAAAGTTTCTGCTTATGCTGATGATGTTTTATTATAGCCTTATAGCCCGCCGTAGCGGGCTATACCGGCTATTAAAGGCCCGCTGCAGTGTTAAAGGCTCGAGCCGAAGGCGAGGGACTTTAACAAGGCAGCGGGACTTTAATAGCCGGTATAGCCCTGCTATGAAGGGGTATAAGGCTATTAGAACATTCTGCCACTAGAGGGCAGAATGTTCTAACAAATTAAACAAAGGCTTCAGGGAGCGCGAAGGGATTGAAATCCCCTCAGGCTCCCTGAAGCCTCTGTTCACAGCCACAAAGAAGCATTAGAATGTTGGAGCTCCAGGCTTATACCAGCCATTATAAGCCCGGAGCACTCCATTGTTTTCAATGGAGCTTCCAAGATTCCAATGTTCTAATATATGTTAATGATCCTCTTCCTTCCTTACCTCTTATTCCCAATAGTATTTATGAGTATGCTGCAGTTTTTGGTTACTCCTTGAAAATTAATAAAACAGAGTTTTCCCCCTAAATATTCTCTGTAATTCCACAATGTTGGTAAATACTGATATATTATGGTCTCCAAAGACACTCAAATATTTGGGCATAACCTTTACTGATTCAATTAAAAGTACAGTTGAAACCAATTGTTCTACAATACTAACCAGTACCAAGGAGAAACTTGATAGATGGTCCACTCTTCATTTAAATTGGTGGGGATGTATTGAGGCACTTAAAATGATTATAACTCCACAAATTATTTATATGCTGTCCATGTTACCCATTTCTTTTCCTTCTACTTTTTTGTAAACATTCACAAATTATTTACTAAGTTTATTTGGAACAATAAGCCCGCACGCATTAGTCTCAAAACGTTACAAATGCCCAAATGTGAGGGAGTGGTTGGTCTTCTGGATATGAAGAGATGTCATGTATCGTTTCTTGTGGCGCAATGTTCATTATGGTTCCATAATATCTCTCCTTCTAACTCACCTAAATGGCTTACTTTTGAGGAAAATTTACTAGCACCATATCCACTAGCTGCATTCCTTACCATGGCCAATAGTTCATTTGGCAAATGATCGGCCATTATTGCGGTTTCTAAGATTGCCCTCTTATCCTTCGATGAAACATTTTCTATAGCCATTGCATCTACTAAGAAAGTTTCTCTTTGGTTCAATCCAAAACATATTTCCTTATGGAATTTATGGATTGCTGCTGGTATTTTTATATTGCTGATATATGTCAAGGAAATATGTTTTATTTATTTGATGATCCTAAAGCCTAATATAATTTACCTTTATCTGATTTTCCTAAATATGCATTACTCTGTAACACCATTCTTAATGCATATCCTTAATTGTTACCTATGACTCAACTTTCTAATAAGGAATTTTGTATTAAGATGTTTAGTCATACTGGACACATAGCCTCTAAAGTGTATAAAAAACCTTCTACTCCTATTTCCTCTTTTACACTTTTTACCCAAAAATGGTCACCATACATAAATATACTGCTCTCAAATATATCATGGAAAGATATTTGGAGATCCAATACTGCTAGTTATCTCCCGGCTACTCTCATACAAACTAATATTTATTTGCTATACCAATGCTTCTGGTCTCCGTATACACTATTTAAAGCTAAACTTTTAGATACACCAAACTCTTGGCCTTTGTAATACCATGACTGGAGATTTATAACATTTATTTTACAAATCTCTTGCTATATTTCAGTTTTTGTCCGATGTAGGGAATATTATAACTCAGATCCTTAAAATCCAAACATCTTTATCTTTCTCAATTTTAATTCTTAAATCTTTTTCCCTTAAAACTGTAATATCTCCTATGGATTGTAAACTTTTGGATTTCCTTATTTCTACTGCACTTAAATCTACTACCTCGAATTGGAAAGATGCTAAGTTGCTATTGGTTAATATTTGGTGGGAATGGATTTTTGTTTTATGATGTGGCCTATCATCATTTCTACATACTCGTAATGAATCTTCTACTTCAAGACCTAACATGCGGTCTTGCTTAGATTCATATATTACTGCTTGTATTTCAATTTAAAACATGTATTAAAGTTTCACTCGTTCTTATACTTTCATTGTAGCCCTTTTTTGTTTTTTTTTCTTTGTTCTGATACTTATTATAGTCTCATACTTGGATGTAAACCAATGCTTTATATTTTCCATGTACTTGCATTTTATGTCATTATTTACAGTTTGATGTTAATTTTTGTATTGTGTTTATTGTATGATAAACCTACATTTAATTAAAAAAATTGAATACAAAAAAATATAAAGGCAAAGTTTCTAGTTTGCAGATAAAATGTCTCCCTCGTAAGACATTTTCTAATCGAACCAGTCCTCTGTAACAAAAAATGTGTAAAATTTTAGACCAAATTATTTTACATTTCATGTCATTTTGGATAATGTGAAAATGCACAAATTATATGAATTGTGTGTGTGAAATGAAAGATTTCAAATGGCCCTAAGCAAAACCACAAGCTAGCTACTAAGAGACAATAAGATGGAGCTGGAGCTCCTAAAGGGCAACTCAGAGCACACAAAGAAAGCATACACAGCCATGCAGACACACATGCAAATTGTTACCAAACTGAATGATGTTACCGGAAAAGCACTGATATCCAACAAAGATAAGATGAAGCAAAAAAAAGAGCTCAGACCTCTTCTGAATATGGTAAATATTTATGACAAAGCACTGCAGTGGCACATACATTCAGGACAGTAGAGGAGTGTAAAAGAGGTGGCACTACTGTAAACATTGAGCTAAGAAAAAGTTAACTCTGCACCATCATGCTGCAATGGCAACAGGGGATTGACTGGAGTCATACATACAGCTGACAACTATGGAGGAGAAAGTGGCACCTGTGATTGGACCTGGTCTGACCTGAGCATTCTAGAAGATCCCAGCACTGCTTACCATGAAGACTCTGCAGCTCGGGGTAAGCAAATTGTGTCAACCAAGATAACTAAATATTTCAACTACTGGTGATGTGATTTGGAAAGATTAACAGGTGCTTTTATCCTTAATGATTTCATTGTGACACCAATTTTCACTTTGTGACAACTAAGTTTATAAAAGTACTGTCACATAATTTATTAGCTATACACATTTCATAATTAGTAAAAGGCAATGCTGAATTCAAATTCTGAAATGAATTATCTCAACTTTTATACTTACTGTCACTCTGAAACTAAAAAAACATAACAATAAAAGTGAGAATTTACAGCGTGTATTAGTGTGGAGAGAAAACGTTTTCACATAATTTCCTTCTAACACCTTGTAAATGCAAGTGAAAACATAGAGAAGCTGTGTGAGTGATGTTATACATTTGAATAAATGTAGATGTTATCTGCTGGAAGATTAAGTTATTTTAAAAGATCTATCGCCGTACCATTTACAGTGACACTGGCTTTTTACATACTGGACTATTAATGCAGGTTTTTATGTTTTCTACAACGGTGATTTTCCAAATATAGAGTAATAGCAGAATTAGGCCTCGTTGTTAGGTCTACTGTGTCTTTACATTATATGTTGGGACACCTTGCTTTTTATTGAACTACATTTAGTGTGTTGTGATTTTTGGTGTACCTAAGATCATTAAAACAAGGGCACATATTCAACATATTTTTCAACAATTATAACTATGATATGTTTGTAGCACAAACATAGTAATCTAACACTAATGTCATAGTGACCCAAAAAAAAATTATAGCACTGTTCTCTGATAGTAGACTGAAGACACACCTTTTCCTTCCACTCCTGTATCAATACTTTCCCACCATAGTCCATGTTTTAATTCAAACCCATTCTCGTTGTGTGAGATATTTTAATGCAATTGGTCTAATTTTTCGGTTTTTTTCCGGTTTGTCAGCCATTCCACTCAGTGTCAGAACAAAATTAAAATGTCAATCAAGTCAAGACTCTTTCAGAAGGAAATGCATTTGAACACAATGTTTACTTTATCATTACATGCAGTTCATATAATTTGAAACCCTGCAATACAGACATAGAACAAAAAATGAGCCACAAGTATAGAAGGATTTTTTATTAGCCCGTCAGACAACATGATCAAATTGAGCATATACATGCATATTTTAAAATACTCTATGTATGCAATGATATTTCAAAGTCCACAATGCATATGCATTGTTAATACTGAAATGTCATAGACTATGGGGAATATTCACAAAGTTACATTTACACATAAAAGTAACTGTATTACTCTTTCTCTTGTCACAATTTCCTAGGTACATACCTATGTATCCACCACCTTAGAGGGTGGATTATTCATAAATGTAATTTACGGGTGTAAAGTATAAACAAGTAACTTTACAACCACATGTTACATTCTGCATTCTGGCCAGTGATCAAGGAAATCAGGCTTGACACCACCCCATGCAAAGGAGAATTAGGAGTACTACATATACCTGAACCAAACTACACACACACCTGAAACCCATTCCCTTCCAATAATGTAAATACTGCTCGCATTATTGGCTCTTCTTTTTTCCTCTTTGTCTTTCAGATCCTACAACTACCACATTCTTCTGTAATAATGCAACTAGAATTTTGACGAGGAAAGGAAACTTCACTGAGGAAAAGGCAGACCTGGTAATTACATTTATGGTACAATACTACAAACAACTGCAGGGGTTGCCTTCACTCACCCTCAGTGGAATACAGAAGGTAGACATATGGCAAGATGAGACAAACTCTTTCAATGCGCTGGGGGAGGAGTCACGCACCATGTGGGATGTTAAAAATAAATGGCAAAATGGAAAGAGGTGGTTAAAGGAGAAGTTCTCCAGGATTCAGCTGGCACATCTTTTCCTGGAGAGACACTTGGGTCCCATCTTCATCCCAGCCACCTCGAGAAACCTTTCCTCTCCACAGTGCATCCCACCTGCTATATGAGGAATATGATTCCTGTTAAGATTCTACATCCCCCTCTCTCACTATAAACAAACCTAAAACTACTCACCCATATCTGTACTTCCTCCATGCTTACATTGTTAGGCACACATCACATATAAACCCCTCAAAAAGACCCTGCAGCCCATACCTTAAAATATTTAGCTGTTTTTGATAACAGTTCTTTTATTTGTAGTCTTTTCATAAAGCCACTTCTTCAAATAGATTTATTACTTCCGCTTGGGAAGGAGTCATTGTAAGTGCTGTAGGGCAACACACAGGGCAGATCCCTCAACACAACCCAATGACACACACAGATATGTCTTTTTGCTGCCAATGTCACTACCGCATCATAAGGAATTTCTATCACTTGGATTGTTAAACCCAAACACTATATTTTGGAATGTATTTTAATAAGCTATAATTCTAGACAAATATGACCTTGACATTTAGAAAGTTAATCCATTATATACTCAAATACTTCCTTTTGTTTAAGGCCCTGAGATTTTGTCCCATCCACCACCTGCCACAGCATCTACTTCTGCTCTTAGCATTGCACCAAAACCTGGACTGGCAGCAGATGTAGAGGCTGGTAAGTGAAATGTCCAGGCGTTTGGATTTATAACTGAAAGGACACCGGAATGTATGTTGTTACGTATCCCTTTTTGCACGCCGGTCAATTTGAAATTCAATTGTTAATTAAGTTTGATAAAATTGCTCTATGCACTGTACAATATTCATTAGAGTTTGTCTTAACTTGCAGAAGAGGAATCTTTGTTGATCACAAACTTTGTATTTAAACCATCTAATTGTCATCTTCATGTATGAATAAGGATGGTGTATTTCCATATATATATGTCTCTCTCTTCTGTCAGCTTCTGTCTTACAACAGATCGGGTGTTCACCTTGTGAATATCAACACTAGGCCTGGGCGGAAAACTACGCTACGCTCGCGTAGTTTGCGAAGTTTGAGCTACTTCGCACTACGCGAATTGCACGTAGCACAGTGCAAACACGCGTAGCGTAGCGGTCATTTTTTGCTTGCTCGCGGTCCTCAACGTCAAGTTGGCGACCGCGAGCAAGCAAAATGACATCCCGGCGAGACTTTTTCTCGTTCGCGATCAGCAACATCAAGTTGCCGATCGCGAGCGTGGAAAATAAACCTCCCGGCGAGATTCTCAACGCGGGGAGGTCAGGTTTCTCATTGCGAGTGGTCGCGTATGCTCGCGACCGCTCGCGATGAGAAACTACCAGTCCGCGTTGAGAAAGCTGCCGCTCGAGTAAAAATATACTCGAGCGGCAGTAAAAGACAGCTCGCACTGTGCAAGATGCCGTTTTCAATGATTGCACAGTGCGGACAAGCATCCGGCACTGTGCAATCATCGCGAACAGCGCACTACGCAGTTCGCGTAGTGCTACGCGTAGCTCGCGTAGTGCGAAGTGCACTTCGCGTAGCTTTGCGTAGCGCTACTTCGCGAACTACGCCCAGGGTTAATCAACACTGATAATATAAGAGGACATTCTGGCAGCAGAAATTAGGCCTACTACCATCCGGCGGTATGATAAGTCTCCAAACCTCTAATCTTTATTTCTACATCTCATCACAAGATCCCTCGCTAACAAATTTTTATTTTGTTAAGTTTATATAAAGGTTAAAATTGTTTTAATTGATGTTTATTGTTTTCCTTTCATGTATTTATCTCATGTGTGCCAGCATTTGTGGTCAAGATTACTTTTATAGTTTATCCATAATAATTGAACACAATTTGTCTCTCAATAGCTGCTCAATCAGGAGATACTTTAGCAATATCTATTACAAAGCAGCTGACATCAGATGGGTCATCCAGAAATGAAGCATTTGTGCCTCTAACAAGTGAGTTGAGATTGCAAAGATGTAATATTTACATGCATGGAGCACCGCTTAATTTCATATGATTATTTATGTTCACAGAGTAGTAATTTAAGGATATTTTTTTCTGAACCAAGTCAAATAAAGTAATTTGTATGACTGTAGACATAAAACTGTATTTGATGTATTTCAACAGTTTACAGGTACTGGTGACACTGCTCCAGATAATAATGCTGAAAAATGTACAAGTAGAGAACAGTGGGCAATCCAAAGAGAGAATTCTACCCTCCTCCTGGATGAGGAGGAGAAGGGCATTGTTGTTGCCACTTGTAGCATTTTGAAGTAGAACACTTCACAGCTGGAGAGCAGCTTGAAAATAAATTCTGAGGATTGTCAGCCCCCAGCCTTTAGCTAAGCAGCCACAGATGTTTGTTCCACCTATGCCAGGCTCACCTCAACACAGTCCTCAAATAACAGGTACCTCTGTACAATTTGCCACCCACTATTATAATTAAGGTTCATCTCAGGCCTCTGCTCCAGAATCCCAGCCTGCGTCGTATGCCAAATCCAAACCACCCAGAATGCCACTGCCAGACTCATCTTGGGCATTCAACGAAACGCCCACATCTCAACGCATCTCAACTCACTCCACTGGCTCCGAGTCCAGGAAAGATGCGAATTCAAGCTGCTTAAGCACACCTACAAAGCCCTCAACTAAACTAGACCAGCATACCTTAACTTCTACCAACCCACCAGACCCCTTTGGTCAGCCTCCCAAGCTACCGCATGCACCCCTTGCCTCAGGAAGAACAGATGAAGGGGACAATCCTTCTCACACATCATAGTCAAAGCCTGAAACAAGCTGCTTCTACACTTCAAACCCACCCCTTCTGTCATGAACATCTGAAAGCTCAAGACCTGGCTCTTCCAGAAGAAACAGGCATGATTCTTCCATCCCTCTTTCTTGGGCCCTCGCCCTAGTCAGCGCCTGGATACCCTTGCGGGTGATTAGCTGTGATTTACACATCAACATAAGATAACATAAAAATCTCCAGTCTTCTCTCTTTCATCTGAGGGAGTGAGTAACAGGTATCCCAACTCATCATTCCTCCCCCTCCCAACACTCAGATGGCATCCTTCTTCATGATGATCATCCTGCTGGCAATGTCAAACATGTGGTTTGGGGGATTGGCAATACTGTTCTCTGGAAATATATTTTTTCCACCAACAGTCTAATGTGTGGGAGGCTATCTCCCTTAAAGTAATCCAACAGATGATTGACAGGCAGACCTGTCCCTTCGATAAGATTGCAAAATATTACCAAGACATGACAAAGATGCACTAAGAACATCTTCAAAGTTTGAGGGACAAGAGTACAAGGCAACCTACCTTAGCCATGAACACAATAGTGGCAATATTCAAAACATGCCAATGTCATTCTTCACAGCTAAAACATGCATGTGATTCTACAGAGATATCTCTAAACCAGGAGGATCATACAGTCTGTTAGCCTAAGACCTCTGACACAACCACCTGTACCACCTTAACCATTCCTCCCCCTCCTGCATTATGCAGCACACAGAAAAATAGAGGAAAAAATGTCTCAGGATTCCTCCACAAAACAATCATGCCTACAACACAAGCATCTTACACCATGGTGCAAGGGTGCCTGCGTTAGTGCTAAGCTGTCATAATGGCGCCAGCATGAGGGAAAAGGACAGAAATGTGCCGCATTGGATAAATACAGCACATGCCTACCCTTTCCCCGTGACGCAGGGCAGCACATCAAGGAGAAGTGATGTACTGCCCTGTGCCGCAAAAGTCATAAATATGCCCCAAAATGTGTAAATGTCTATAACACATGTGCATTTAAAATCTGTGTAATGCTAAATGCCAAGTTGATAAGCACTGAGGAAGGCTTGATGCCGAAATGCATTTGCTTAACAAGTTCATCTGAAACGTGTCCTGTGTGTGCTTCGCATCTTTGGGAGCTTGAATATATATATATATATATATATATATATATATATATATATATATATATATATATATATATATATATACATATATATATATATTTATATATATTATCTACTGGCGGTCGCCAGTAGATAGTTATAGTTAGGACCTATTATCCATAGGAAATCCGTAACATTCTATTCCCAATAACTGTGGCGCCGTTTGACGAATCATCGCGAAATTTTCAAAACTAGTGGGGGCTCCGGTCCGCTCCTATCTTGAACGTTTCGGGTGATTCATCAAGCGGGGGCTGAGAAAAAGGGGGTCCCAAAACGTGTTTTCTCCATGTTAATTCCCATAGGAAATTTTAGCCACGGCTACAGCCTCGAACTGCTGAACGGAATTACACCAAATTTGGCAAAAAGGTAGCGCTTGGTTCAGAAAGCGACCTTTTTTAAATGGTGTAAATCCGTTCAGTAGTTGCGGAGAAATTCAAAAAATAAGAGTGAAAAAATCAATTTCCCATAGGAAACTTTATGCAAGGCTACAGCAAAACTGCTGAACGAAATTACACCAAATTTGGCAAAAAGGTAGTGCTTGGTTCAGAAAGCACCCTTTTAAAAATGGTATAAATCCGTTCAGTAGTTGCTGAGAAAATCCAAAATAAATGTTTCGATATCTATGGCCGCGGTGGATCCGCGCACCCTCCCGACCACGAGCTGCATGCTAATTGGCTGTCAACACTCCAAACCAGGAAGTGTTGGCAGCCATCTTGTTCCTCGGTAGAACCGAGGAACAAGAAAGCAGTAAAACAAGTGCGCAAAACGCAAAAGGGGGCAGGGTAGAAACACCCTGACCTCTAGGTCTGCTCAGGGGTCCCACAAGGACCCCCTGGGCAGAAAAAGCAAAAAAAAAAAAAAAGAGCGGCATTGTGCGGAGGCCCCGCCCTCCCTGCAGCAGTCTGCAAACGCGCCCCTGGCGCGTTTTAAGAAGGGAAGTAACTCCCTTGAATACTGGGGGTCCCTGGGGGCCAACTAGCCCACCAGGAAGCTCCGGTATGCGCCAGGGGGCTGCCTTGCAGAAAGGTGTACAGAGGCCACGCCCCTTTTTACACCTCTCTGCAACGCATCTCTGTGGCGCGTTTTGGAGGTACATGGTGGGCTAGTTGGACTCCAGGGACCCTCAGTATTCAAGGGGACTTAATCCCCCAACTTAAAACGCACCACGGGGTGCGTTTGCACAGTGGTGAAGGGAGGGGGCGTGGCTTCAGGTGACATGTGTGCAAACAGGCCCCGTGGCGCGTTTTAAGATGGGGAATTAAATCCTCTTCAATCCTGAGGGTCCCTGGGGCCAACTAGCCCACCAGGTACCTCCAGTAAGCGCCACGGAGCTGCGTTGCAGAGTGTTGTAAAAGGGGCGTGGCCTCTGAACACCTCTCTGCAACGCAGCTCTCTGGCGCATACTGGAGGTATCTGGTGGGCCAGTTGGCCCCTAGGGACCCTCGGGATTGAGGAGGAATTAATTCTCCAACTTAAAACGCACCACAGGGCGTGTTTGCAGACATGTCACTTCAGGCCCCACCCCTTCCTTCACCATTGTGCAAATATTCCTCTAAAATCAGCCGAACTACGAATTCCGATTTACTCACCTGTTATCAGGAGAGACCTCAGTGCTGCATCTTTGAGCCCAGTACTGATCCTGAAAAGTAATTTTAACCGTACTTACGAGTAACTTGAATTTCCTTCCATAGGCTAACATTGACTGGTTTCACTTGGAAATTCTTCTAAGTGTGGAGTTTTGGAACTTTATAATATTCCTCTAAAATCAGCCGAACTACGAATTCCGATTTACTCACCTGTTATCAGGAGAGACCTCAGTGCTGCATCTTTGAGCCCAGTACTGATCCTGAAAAGTAATTTTAACCGTACTTACCAGTAACTTGAATTTCCTTCCATAGGATATCATTGCATGCTTTTTGCTGAAAAAGTTTCTAAGTGTCGATTTTTGAAACATACATATATTCCTCTAAAATCAGCCGAACTACGAATTCCGATTTACTCACCGGTTATCAGGAGAGACCTCAGTGCTGCATCTTTGAGCCCAGTACTGATCCTGAAAAGTAATTTTAACCGTACTTACCAGTAACTTGAATTTCCTTCCATAGGCTAACATTGACTGGTTTCACTTGGAAATTCTTGTGTGTGGAGGTTTGGAACTTTATAATATTCCTCTAAAATCAGCCGAACTACGAATTCCAATTTACTCACCTGTTATCAGGAGAGAACCCAGTGCTGCATCTTTTAGCCCAGCACTGACCCTGAAAAGTAATTCTAACCGTACTTACCAGTAACTTGTATTTCCTTCCATTGGAATCCATTGTCTGGTTTTCAGCAGAAAAGTTTCAAAGTGTCGATTTTCACAATCTACAAATATTCCTTAAAAATCGCCTGTATGACTTAAACGCATTCTTTCAACTGTTTACAGGAGATGCACCAGTGCTGGATCCAGGATCCACCACTGAGTAAGAAAAAGTAACGATAACACTACTTACATGCTAAGTGAATTTCCTCCCGTAGGATAACATTGGTGATTCTATGTGAAAAAGTTTCTAAGTTTCAACTTTTAAAATACAATAATATTCCTTAAAAATCACTACTGTAACCAAAACGCTTTTACTCAACTGTTTACAGGAGATGTCCCAGGACTGAATCTAGGATCCAGTCCTGTGGTTAGAAAAGTAATCCATAAAGTAACTAATTGCATTTAACTAGAAATTCACATTGAGCTCAATGTTGCATTGTGTTTGAAATTGTGTTGCCCATTGCAACAACTGTAACTACTGTACTTAAGTCTATTGCCTATTTGCAAAGTATTTAAACTAAAGTAATTCATTCTGAGAAAGTATATTTTGTAATGTAATGTATAATGTAATTACAATGTAATTTAAAAAATAAAATATGTAAAAATAAATAGTTTAAAAAAATGTAGTAAATCAGTATCAAAAAAATAAATATAACAATTAATACATTTAAAAATTGTCATTTACAAAACCTTTGAAATTCACTGAAAAAAACCATAGGTTTCAGACATGTTATAGTTAGGAATTAGCATTTAAAAAACCTTTGAAATTCACTGAAAAAACCATAGGTTTCAGGCACGTTATAGTTAGAAATTAGCATTTAAAAAACCTTACAAATTCACTGAAAAAACCATAGGTTTTAAGGACAGTTATAGTTAGTTGGACATTGCACTCGTACAAAACCCGTGAAATTCCCCCGTTCTAGTTAGTTCAGCTAACTATAACTCGCGCCCCCGCAATGCACTGCTGATGACGTCACATATTACATCACTCATGACATGGTCAGTGACATCACTGATGACATCACTGATGACATCTCAAATGACATCACTGATGACATCACTGATGACATCATCCACGTGATAATCTGATGCACCTCCTCACACCCTAATATAACCTTTGATACACTCACTCTAAATTACAGACTGCCATTCGCAAAACCATAGACACTCCAACACCAATAACTACATACCCACTCACTGATTCTTAGGTCTACACACACATCCACTCACTCACCCGTACAGTCACTCATACTTACGGTCACTCAGTACAGGACTATCATATGCACTCATACTCCTATATAGACACTCAAACACCGCCACTCATCCATAGAGGTACTCACACACCTAGTCAGTCATGCAAATAATTAAACACACTGCCATTTACTCACCTATACAGTTATACACACACCACCTCACTTACTCATACAAATACTAGCACATTCTTACGCTCTTATACAATCACTGATACACGCACACACTCATCCATACAGTCACTCTCACAATCACACACTCTCGCTTATAGCTATTTATATACTCCAACACACATATATACTGCCTTTCACATATGTAGTTACTCACACATGTACCACTGGGACATACATTCACTCACTAACACACTCTTACACACACTTACCCACCCATACAGTCTATCACAGATGCACTCTTGAAACCATCCACCCAGTGAATCACCCACTCACACATCTATGCACAGAGTCGCACACACCCCACCCACACAAACACTCAGGCACCCAAACAGATACTCAGACAACCAATCAATAACTCATATAGACACTCATGTAGCTATTCACAAACCCATGCAGCCACTTACACAGCAATAGACAGACGGATACAGAAATTCACCCAGTTTAGTCACTAACCCATGCATTCAGTAAGATACGTTTAATCACTCACTTATAGAGTTAGTCACGCACCTACTAAATCATCCATACAGACACTTATACACCCACTCATTCTTCAATACGCCTTTCCCTATATATATTAAAAATATTTAAACTTTACAGAAACACACAGTCACTGGATGATGTCATCAGTGATGTCATTTGAGATGTCATCAGTGATGTCATCAGTGATGTCACTGACCATGTCATGAGTGATGTAATATGTGACGTCATCAGCAGTGCATTGTGGGGCGCGAGTTATAGTTAGCTGAACTAACTATAACGGGGAATTTCACGGGTTTTGTACGAGTGCAATGTCCAACTAACTATAACTGTCCCTAAAACCTATGGTTTTTTCAGTGAATATATATATATATATATATATATATATATATATATATATATATATATATATATATATATATATATAGTATACTGCTCGTTTTCCTTCACTCCATAGGAAAATTAGGCACTCACGGGGATTAGATTTCGGGCGGTTTTAATTTCTTTAGTAAAACATGACGCGTTAGCAAGCGCCTTCATCAAACATTTGATGAAGGCGCTTGCCGAAACGCGTCATGTTTTTACTAAAGAAATTAAAACCGCACGGAATTTAATCCCCGTGAGTGCCTAATTTTTCCTATGGAGTGAAGGAAAACGGAGCAGTTATTCAAATCACGGACGCACCTCAGCGAAAAAGGCACCCGTACGAGAGTGCACCAAGCAGGTGCAAAGGAGCAGAATATATATATATGTATATATATATATATATATACATATATATATATTTATATATATATATATATATATATATATATATATATATATATATATATATATATATATAATCTACTGGCGGTCGCCAGTAGATAGTTATAGTTAGGGCCTATTTTCCATATATATATATATATACATATATATATATATATTGATTAAACAAATTAAATAATTTTGGGCAAAAAAAGAAATGTTGGGCCCCGGGGGATAAGGTCCTTGGGGCTGAAATTTGATCGGGGAGGGGGCCATGCAGCCCCCTCACCTATTGATAAAACGCCTGGCCCTGGGGAATGGGATACCCAGGGCCGAAAATGGCCAAGGAAAGGGGGTCCACACAGCCTCCTTCTCTTAGAATTTTCTTTTTTTTTTAAACTCAGAAAAGTGGCCGGAGGTCACACCCCCTTCACCACCACTCTGAAAACGTGCCTCCTGGTGCACTGCCGGTTGGGGATTAAGCCCCCTTTGGTCCAGAGAGAAAATTCCCCCTCCTGTTACCTCCAATAAGTCCCACACAGCGATATTGCTAAGTGGTCTTCGGAGGCCATGCCCCTTTTCTCCAACAATCTGCAAACGCGGCTCCTGGCACACTACTGGTTGGAGGATGAAGTTCACTTTACTCCGGAGGGACCTTGGTGGCCAAGAATCCCTCCTGAAAGTCCCACAAAGTGGGATTCCTGAGAGCTGGTGGGCAGCCCACCCCCTTTCACAACCACACTGCAAACACAACTACTACTTAAAAAACCATAGAATTCACTGAAAAAAACAAAGGTTACAGGGACGGTGTAGTTAGGCATTAGCATTTTAAAAAACCTTAGAAATTCACTGAGAAAAACAAAGGTTACAGGGATGTTACAATTAGAAAACTGAATAAAAAAACCTTAGAAATTCACTGAAAAAAACAAAGGTTGCAGGGACGTTATTGTTAGGCTTAGGTTTCACCCGTACAAAATCAGTGAAATTCAGCCGCTATAGTTAGTGAGGTAACTATAACTCGCACCCCGCAATGCACTGCTTATGACCTCACATATTACATCCTTCATGACGTGGTCTTTGACATCACTGATGACAATCCCGGATAAAACCTCAAATGACATCACTGATTACATCATGCAGTGACTGTGAGCGTTTCAAACAAATGTATGACTGTTAAATATAGATACCAAGGTGTATTGGTGAATTAGTGAGTGTATGAGTGCCTGTATGGATGATTCAGTCGGTGCGTGACTGACTGTATAAGTGAGTGATTAGGTGTCTCAGTGAATGTATGGGTGAGTGACTGGTTGTGTGAATGGCTGTATCAGTCTGTCAGTTGGTGTCTAAGTGGCTGTATGGGTGTGTGAGTGGATACGTGAATTTCAGTATGGGTGAGTGTGAGAAGGTGGCCTGGTATATGCTGTCCACTAATTAAAGTGGGCACCTTGTACCAGTCTAAACAACCCTTATGGTAATTTAAGAGGTCAAAAATAACCTTAGAAAGCTATCCAACTGGTAGCTGTGGAGAGCAGCCTACAGGTTTAGTCTTGAAGGAATGTTAAGCAGCTTGTTTTACCAGAATGCAAACTTATAGTATTGGTTAAATGAAAGGAGAACCACACAGTAGTTATAAAAATATGTTTGTATTAATATAACACTCTCTAGTACGATACAGTATCTTCTACATAAAGATAATCACAAAGCACACAATACTGTAGCACAGAAACAATAGTAAATAGCACTAATACACAGTGGGCTCCAGGGGGAGACCGAACCATATACTAAAATAGTGGTATAAGAACCATGACTCGAGTCAAGACAGTGTAGGATGTAGAATCGCTGGGACCCCAAGGAACCATCCAAGGTGAGTAAGTAGGGACCCATGGAGGACGGGTGCAGTGTGGGAACACAACGGTGTGCTCTGTACAAATTTATGGGAGAGCCGCGGTTGAAGTTTTAGAGTTTAAGGACCCTTCCTAGTGGACTTCGAAGAAACCCCATGGAAGTTAGGAGGTTGGAGAGCCACCCCACCAGTGGATACCTAACTACCAGAGTTACCTATCCCAGGGAAGCCAGGTGCATAGGTCTGAAGTGGCGTCGGAAACCGCCGTCGAACCCAATGGAGGACTTAGAAGAAGAGCTGCTGCTGGAAGGAAGAAAAGTGTCAGTTGGAATCCAAAGGTGGATTCTTGTTGAAGAGTACCTGAAAGCAGAGGGGACAGAGTCTGGGTCACTCATGAGTGACCAGGGGCTCGGTAGACGAATGCCCACCGATGTTGGGTGCTTCAGGTGCTTTGAGGAGGTTCTTGACTCTGCAGCCACTGGGACCAGGAGATGTTGAGGACAACCAGGAGCCGGATACGTGCTGTCACACAAAGGATGTCGAGTACTGAGGGATCGGTGTCCGGCTGGAGCACCAACAAGCCTTGGCAACGGCAACCCATGCAGAAGGTCAAAGAAGGTTACGGTTCGGACCAGCAAGGTCCAAGAAACTCACCAAACACAGGAAAGTTAGGGCAGGCCTGGATCAACCAGGGGAGCTAAAGAAAAGCAAAGTTGACCCTCAAATGGACCCACTGGCCGGAGGCACAGGCGTTGCAAGTGGACCTCAAGCAATTTTACAAAGCAGCAGCCCACGGAGCACTCGGTGCAAGGAGCCTGGAGTTCTATGTAGGAAATGGTGCCAGAGGTTGGGGCTATTTGAAGCCTAATGCACTTTCTCGGGAAACGCCAACAAGCATATGCACTTGAAAAAGATTGTGGTGCACAGGGGTACGGGTATTGCAGCCCCCACTAAGGATTCTGGCCTCAAACTTGGTAAGAGGGCAGCTTGTACCTTGAGGGATGAAGAAACTTAACTCCTGTGTTGCTGGATCCTTCAGAGTCTGTAGGAGCTCAGGATCAGCAGACTGGTGAGTCATGATGTGGTGCCTGCGGTTGCAGGGGAGTGACTCCATCACTCCAAGGGAGATATCTTCAGTTGTCCTTGATGCTCCACAGGTCCTGCACAGAGCCTGTATGGTGCAGGGGCACAGACAATGCTTCAGACTGAGAGGGAGACGAAGTCGGGCCAAAACAAAGTCCAGCGAAGTCCAGAGTGTTCAGACGGTCGAAGTTATGTGGTTTCTGGTTCAGAATCTTGTCCACATCGAATCTAGGGTCCTACAGCCAGGTAAGCCCCTTTGTACCCATGGGAGAGGGTTGGACAGATTCAGGGGTCCCTCCCAGGGGAGGGTCTGGATAGTGGGGAGGCTACTCCCATGTCCCTTGTCCAGTTTCGCGCCAGAGCAGCAGCCAACAGCTCCCAGGACTGGTTTGAACTGGACTATGCACAGGGACACCAAATATGCCCTTCATGCAGACTTTCGGTCGCTGGCAAGCGCACCCACCCGGGCCTAATACACTAAATCCTGTCTGGGAGGTGGTCACACCTCCCTGTGACAGGATGCCTATTGTTATGCCTTCCCCTGCTCGAGCTTGGCTCAGCAGCAGGAGGGCAGAAATGTGTCTCTGGTCAGCAGCAACTATTTTGTGCTGCCTGGGACTAGAAGGCTGGTACCGGGAACACCAGGGACCTCACGAAGCTCGTTTATGAGGGGTGGAATCATACCTCCCACACAGGTGACCGGTGTGGGTGTATGATTCCACAATGTTTGACACCAAACACGATAGGGTTACTTTCAGCCATTTTATAGTTGGTCATCACCCGTTTGCATAATGCCACTCTATATGTCGTTTATGGCTGATACACTGACAACCCGGGAGAATGGACTCTGTAGGCTGCAGGGGTGTCCTGCTCATGCAGGGGCACCCTCTCACTTAGTATCAAGCACCCTGCCTTCAGGATTGTTAAGGCCCGCTATAGGGGTGAGTTATAGGTTTTAAGTGCAGTGACCCTTAGATATAGTAAACCTATATCTTAAGTAAGTGGTGCATGCACCAACTTACACAGGCTGCAATGGCAGGCCTGTAGGTTCCATTTTGCAAGGCCTCTCAGGTGTGGCATAGTACATGCTTCAGCCCATGGGAGACCTCTGGGGTACCTATGTCATGGGTGCATGGATACCATTTACTAGGGACTGACAAGGGTAGCCCAGTATCCAATCTCGAGTGTACAAATGTACATAACATAACTGTTCAGGGAGAAAGCAGATATACTGGGGTCCTGATTAGCAGGATACCAGTCAGACTAGTCGAAAACAGCGTCACATTTAGCAAAAAGTGGTGGTAACCATAAGAAGCAGATCCTACTTTCCTACACAACCCCCCCAAACGTGAGGAGATGAGACTAACCTTGCCCAGTTGAGTCTTCATTTTCTAAGTGGAAATATCTGGAGAGTCCATCTGCATTGGCATGGTTACTCCCAGGTCTATGTTCCACTGTATAGTCCATCCCCTGTAGGGAAATGGACCACCTCAAAAGTTTGGGGTTTACACCCTTTATCTGTTTTAGCCATAAGAGGGGTTTATGATCTGTCTGAACAATGAAATGAGTGCCAAACAGGTATGGCCTCAACTTCTTCAGGGCCCAGAACACAGCAAAGGCTTCCCTCTCTATAGCTGACCAACAATTCTCTCTGAGGATCAACCTTCTGCTGATAAAAGCTACTGGTTGATCCTGACCCTCTGCATTACGTTGTGACAACACATCCCCTACCCTCAACTCAGATGCATCTGTTTGGACAATAAATTGCATGTAGTAGTCAAGACTCTGCAGAGTGGGAGAAGTGCACATGGCCTGCTTGAGATCATCAAATGCCTTCTGACAGCTAACTGTCCCCTGAACCGTCTTGGGAATTCTTTTTGATTTAAGATCATTCAAGGGAGTCACTATAGACCCATATCCCTTCACAAATCTTCTGTAGTACCTAGTCAGGCCCAAGAAAACTCTGACCTGAGTCTGGGTAGTTGGAGCAACCCAGTCCATGATTGTCTGGATTTTGCTCTGTAATGGTTGAACCTGGCCTCCACCCACAAGGTGGCCCAGGTACACAACCTTGCTCTGCCCTATTTGGTACTTAGTAGCCTTGACAGTGAGGGCTGCTTTCTGTAGAGCCTCCAAAACATTCTTCAGGTGGACCAGGTGATCCTCCCAGGTGGAGCTAAAGATAGCTATATCATCAAGATATGCTGCACTATAGGCCTCCAGAGCTGTAAGGAATTTATCCACCAGCCTTTGGAATGTGGCAGGTGCATTCTTCAAACCAAAGGGCATTACAATAAACTGATAATGCCCACTAGGAGTTGAAGATGCTGTTTTTTGTTTGGCCTACTCAGCTAGTCTGATTTGCCAATAGCCTGCAGTATGGTCAAATGTACTCAAGAACTTGGCTGAGGCCAAAGTGTCAATGAGCACACCTGCCCTTTGAATTGGGTGAGCATGAGTCCTAGTGACTGCATTGAGTCCCCTGTAGTCAACACAAAACCTCATCTCTCTTTTACCACCCTGGGTGTGAGGTTTTGGTACCAAGACCACTGGACTAGCCCAAGGGCTAGCTGAGGGCTCAGTAACTCCTAATTCTAGCATCTTTTGGACCTCAGTCCTAATGCAGTCTCTGACATGGTCAGGCTGCCTGTAAATCTCATTTTTAACAGGTAGACTCCCACCTGTGTCCACTTCATGGGTACTCCAAGTGGTCTGACTAGGAGTCAGAGAGAACATGTGTCTGTATTGATTGAGGACCTTCCTGAAATCAATCTTTTGTTGGTCAGTGAGGCTGCCTGCCAAAGCTACACCATCAACTGACCCATCATCAGGGTTCTGAGAGAGGAGATCAGGGAGAGGGTCACTCTCTTCCTCCTGTCCCTCATCAGTTGCCATGAGCAAGCCCATGTCAGCCCTGTGTATGTATGGCTTGGGCCTGTTCACATGGAACACCCTGTGGGGGCTCCTGGGAGTACCAAGGTCCACCAGGTAGGTGACCTCTCCCTTCTGCTCAAGAATGGTATGGGGTCTACTCCACTTGTCCTGGAGAGCTGCTGGGGCCACAGGCTCCAACACCCAAACCTTCTGCCCTGGCTGATAAACAGTCAGGACAGCCTTTTGGTCATGCCAAGCTTTTTGCAATTCTTGACTTGCCTCAAGGATTTTACTGGTCTTCTTCATGTATTCAGCCACCCTGGAGCGGAGACCAAGTACATAGTGCACTATGTCTTACTTAGGAAGTCTGAGAGGCAACTCCCATCCCTCCTTCACCAAACACAAGGGACCCCTAACTGGATGCCCAAACAGAAGTTCAAAAGGGCTGTAGCCAACCCCCTTCTGCAGGACCTCTCTGTAGGCAAAGAGAAGGCAGGGCAAAAGGACATCCCATTTTCGCCTAAGCTTTTCTGGGAGGCCCATGATCATGCCCTTGAGGGTTTTGTTGAACCTTTCAACTAACCCATTGCATTGTGGGTGATAGGGTGTGGCGAACTGATAGTTCACTCCACACTCCTTCCACATAGCAGTTATATAACTTGATATGAAGTTGGTACCTCTGTCAGTTAAGACCTCCTTAGGGAAACCCACTCTGGAAAAGATTCCCAGAAGGGCCCTTGCCACCACAGGAGCTGTGGTGGTTCTAAGGGGTATTGCTTCTGGATACCTAGTGGCATGGTCCACCACAACTAAATGCTGTTGGGGGGTTCATGGGACCAATGATATCAATCCCAACCCCCTCAAAGGGAACCCCCACCACAGGTAGTGGTATGAGGGGGGCCTTTGTGGTACCACCTGATTTACCACTGGCTTGACAGGTGGTACAGGAGCGACAAAACTCCTTGGTGTCCTCTGACATGTGAGGCCAGTGAAAGTGAGGGACAAGCCTGTCCCAAGTCTTACTTTGGCCTAGGAGTCCTGCTAAGTGTATGTCATGTGCCAAGGTGAGTAGGAAGCCCCTAAACTTCAGAGGTATGACCAACCTCCTGGTGGCACCAGGCTTGGGGTCGCTACCCTCTGAGTATAAGAGTCCCTCATCTCAATAGATTGTGTGGGACCCACTGATACTCCCGGCAGCCTCAGCAGCAGCTTGCTGTCTGAAGGGTTCAAGAGAGGGGCAGGTTTACTGTTCCATACTCAAGTCTGCCGTGGAAGTGCCCCCTGTCCCCAATAACTTAACCTGATCAGGCTCAAGTTCATCTGGGACAGTTCCTTCACAGGGACTAAGATCATCTCCCTCAAGAGACTAATCCTCACTCTGAGTCTGGGGGGAAGACACAGCCTTACCCCTCCTGCTCCTTCTCTGGGAAAGCCCTTGGTCCATTATTTCAGGATCCACGATCTGTTCAGTGTTAGCCAGTTTGGCCTGTGATGCCCAGCATTGCTGCATGAGTCCTTAGTTCCACTTCAGCCCAAGCCGAAATTTCCAAATAATTGCCCAACAGACACTCTACCTGTAGGTCTGAGCTAACCACAACTTTCTTAGGGCCGGTTACCCCTCCCCAGGTGAAATTAACAACTGTCAGGAATGGTCAGTCCTGACATTGTTTGCATTGGTCACTTGGTACATTTCTCCAAGTATGATTTGGTATGGGGTCACAAGATCTTTTGTCACCATAGTGACACATGCACCTGTGTCCCAATATGCCATGGCCTCCTAACCATTGATCAAAGGCTGCTGTCCGTATTTGCCCAGGTTACTGGGACTGACAAATAAGGTGGCAAGATCCATGTCACCATCACAGACAAGCACAGCCTGAGTTTGAGTTCTGACTAGGCCAAAACCCATCTCAGAGCCCAAAGTTAACCCTCCTAATCCCTTGTTTCCCTGTACTACCACGGATCACTGACAGAATATCGACAACAAAAATGTCGAGGTATAAAAATATTGGGACACAAATATCGTTGTCCAGAATATTGAAGTCCTATCTACATCATGGTAAGTGCAAAAATATCCCCCCCAAAAATTTGTCAAAAATATAGTTGTAAAAAATATAGTTTTTTTTAAATGCTTAAAAAATAATGTAAAATAAAGTAAATAATACATATAATTAAAAAAACATAGGGGCTCATTAGGATGGTGGGCGGATGACCGCCGCTCGGCCGGCGGTGGTGACCACCGGACCAGCAGCGGACATCCACCCGCGATCGCAAGCCAGAAAACCGCCGGTCAGATTAGGATGGCGGTGGTGACCGCGGAGGTGGAAAATTCTGACCACCGATTTTCCGCCGGTTGCCATCTGCACCCATGTCTTGCGGACGGAGAAGAACCGGAATAATGGTGGCGATGCCGATCTGGCTCCGCCGGCACGATTATGATGCCGGCGGTAGCCAGCCTTTCCTCAGCGGTGAAACCGCCATGGAAAGGCGTTGGGGGGGTGCTCTAGGGGGGTACCCATGGTCCCCCCCTACATTTCCCTGTACCAGGTGGCAGGCACTGTGCAGTGCCTGCCACGCAGTGCAGGGAAATGCAGGACATGCTCCTTTCGACATCGCGGCGGTGCTGCGTGCATCAGCAACCGCCGCAATGTTAAAGCCCGCGATCCGACCGCCACGGTCGGATTTCGAGCAAGGAACATCGTAATGCGACCGGCGGTGATGTCGCGGTCCATGCGGGCGGTCTTTTCCCGCTACCATGGCGGTCGGGGAGGTTTTCCGACCACCATCGTAATAGGCCCCTTAGTTAGAATTATTAGAAAATGTTTAAATTAATAAATAATAAATATAATGTTAAAAATAATTAAACATACATATATAAAATATAATATATCAATTTACTTAATTATATTTATAAATAATTATTATAATAAATTATAAAATGTTAGAAACATACAAAAAATTATAAATACATATATATATACATATACCAGTAAAATAAAAATAAAAATAAAATATATATACAATAATTTAAAATATTAAAATATTATAATCTTTTACAATTACATTTGACACTACATTAACAGCAACAGAAGGGAAAATGTTGGATAGCGGAGGGGAATAATTTACTATTCCCACTCCAGGGAGTTCAACAGTAAGAAAAGTGTTGGATAGCGGAGGGGAATAATTTACTATTCCCACTCCAGCAAGTACAACAGTAGGGAAAGTGTTGGATAGCGTAGGGGAATAATTTACTATTTCCACTTCAGGAAGTGCAATATTAAGGAAAGTGTTGGATAGCGTAGGGGTAAATATTACTATTCCCACTCCAGAGATAGCAACATTAGGGAAAGTGTTGGATAGCATAAGGGTAAAAATTACTATTCCCACTCCAGAGAGTGCAACAGTAGGGAAAGTGTTGGATAGCTGAGTGGATAAAATTAATATTCCCACTCCACCGAGTGTAACAGTAGGGAAAGTGTTGGATAGCAGACAGGAATAATTTACTATTCCCACTCCAGCAAGTACAACAGTGGGGAAAGTGTTGGATAGCGGAGGGGAATAATTTACTATTCCCACATCAGCAGGTAGAACTGTACGAAAAGTGTTGGATAGCAGAGTGGAATAATTTTCTATTCCCACTCCAAAGAGTGCAACAGTAGGGAAAGTTTTGGATAGCGGAGGGGAGTAATTTACTATTCCCATTCCAGATAGTGCAACAGTAGGTAAAGTGTTGGATAGCGAAGGGGTAAAAATTACTATTCCCACTCCAGAGAGTGCAACAGTAGAGAAAGTGTTGGATAGCAGAGTGGATAAAATTACTATTCCCACTCCAGCAAATGCTACAGTAGGGAACGTGTTGGATAGCAAAGGGGAATAATTCACTATTCCCACTCCAGGGAGTGCAACAGTAGAGAAAGTGTTGGATAGCTGAAGGGTAACAATTACTATTCCCACTCCAGCGAGTGCAACAGTAGGGAAAGTTTTGGATATCGAAGGGGAATAATTTACAATTCCCACTCCATCGAGTGCAACAGTAGTAAAAGTGTTGGATAGCGGAGGGGATAAAATTACTATTCCCACTCCAGCAAGTGCACCAGTAGGGAAAGTGTTGGATAGTGTAGGGGTAAAAATTACTATTCCCACTCCAGCAATAGCAACAGTAGGGAAAGTGTTGGATAGCGAAGAGGAATAATTTACTATTCCCACTCCAGCAAATGCAACAGTAGGGAAAGTGTTGGATTGCATAGGTGAATAATTTACTATTCCCACTCCAGCAAAATAATTAAAATTAATCATCAAACAATTAATTAATTATTATTTTTTTAACTCCCACCATATTCCCCTATAAATGACACAACCAATATTGTAAAACATAACACTATTAACATAAATAATTAGTAATTAATTAATTAATTAATTAATTAAAATTAACAAGCAATTTAAAAGCAATCAATAATAAATTAATTCACACTATTAAAACTATAAAACAACTTAAAATAAATATTATAATAACAAATTTAATAAAATATATTATAATTATATTACTTCCCAGCCTACTCCCCTATCAACCCACAACCCACTCTTAAAAAATGACACAAATAACATTATTAATAATGAATTAATAATTATTAATAACCAATTAATAAATAATTAACAATAAATGATTTATCACAATTAACAGTATAAAATTGTAAATACATAAATATCAAATAATTAAAAATATAAATTAATTAATAATTATTAAATTACTTCCCACCCTACTCCCTATAAACCCACAACCCGCTCCTAAAAAAATAACGCAATTAAGATATTTACCAAGTAATTATTAATTGTTAACAACCAATTAATGACTAATTAATAATACATTAATTACCACAATTAACAATATAAAATATTAAATACATAAATATTAATTAATCAAATGTATTTATTAATTAATTATAATTAAATTACTTCCCACCCTATTCCCCTATAAACCCACTAGCCGCTACGGAACAAAAACGAAAAAATTAATTAAAATAAATTAATAACTTATAAAAATTATTATTACATTTCTTATAATTAAATTACTTCCCACCCTATTCCCCTATAAACCCACAACCCGCTACAGAACTAAAATCAAAATTTACTTTAAAAAATGTATTAACTTCATAAAATTTAACACATAAATAAAAAAACAAATGCAATACTTACACAAAAAAATAGAACACATACATATAAAATACACACTAAAATACATAACACTAAATAAAACAACGATATTTTTAACAACAATATTTTCATTAACAATATTAATTACTTCAATATGTTGAAAAACGATATTACTTAACTTCAACTCGATATTCTTGACAACGATATTCTGACTGTCGATATTTTTGTAGTCCGAGGTTTTGGACTCGATATTACTGCTACTCGATATTTCCTACTCGATATTATGTCTGTTCACCGTACCACCACTTGTACTTGTGCTAGGGGGCGTAGTTGCCTTAGGGGCAGTGGTGGTGGGAGGATTTTCCTTGGCTTTTGGACAATCAGCATCTCTTGTCTAATGTGTTCTCTGTTTACAGAGATAACATACCACCAAGGTTTCTTTTTGCCTTTACCTTTGTTGGATTGTGACTCCCCCCCAGAGGCAGGTTTTTGGGGCCCTGGTGAAGACTGTTTTTGTCTTTACCATTGCCCCCCCCCCCTATCTGGAGTTTTAGAATCTTGCTTCTTTTGGTCACCACCATTGTTCTGGTTTTTCTGCTTCACCCTGGTTCTGACCCACTTATCTGCCTTCTTTCCCAATTCTTGGGGAGAAGTCAGTTCAGAGTCAACCAGGTACTGATGCAACAACTGATTTTGGCAATTATTAAGGATCTGTTCCCTCAATCAAATTGTACAATCCCTTGAAATCATTCACTTTGCTGCCAAGCAACCAGCCTTCCAGAGCCTTAATGGCACTATCCACAAAGTCTACCCAATCATGATTCTGTGCCTCTCTACCAACCCACCAACCCCTTTGGTCGGCCTCCCAAGCTACCGCATGCACCCCTCGCCTCAGGAAGAACAGATGAAGGGAACAATCCTTCCCACACATCATAGCCAAAGCCTGAAACAAGCTGCTTCTACACCTCATACCCAACCCTTCTGTCATGAACATCTGAAAGCTCAAGACCTGGCTCTTCCAGAAGAAACAGGCATGATTCTTCCATCCCTCTTTCTTGGGCCCTCTCCATACTCAGCGCCTGGATACCCTTGCGGGTGATTAGCCGTGCTTTACACATCAACATAAGATAACATAAAAATCTCCAGTCTTCTCTCTTTCATCTGAGGGAGTGAGTAACAGGTATCCCAACTCATCATTCCTCCCCCTCCCAACACTCAGATGGCATCCTTCTTCATGATGGTCATCCTGCTGGCAATGTCAAACATGTGGTTTGGGGGATTGGCAATACTGTTCCCTGGAAATATATTTTTTGCACCAACAGTCTAATGTGTGGGAGGCTATCTCCCTTAAAGTAATCCAACAGATGATTAACAGGCAGACCTGTCCCTTCGATAAGATTGCAAAATATTACCAAGACATGACAAAGATGCACCAAGAACATCTTCAAAGTTTGAGGGACGAGAGTACAAGGCAACCTACCTTAGCCATGAACACAATAGTGGCAATATTCAAAACATGCCAATGTCATTCTTCACAGCTAAAACATGCATGTGATTCTACAGAGATATCTCTAAACCAGGAGGATCATACAGCCTGTCAGCCTAAGACCTCTGACACAACCACCTGTACCACCTTAACCATTCCTCCCCCTCCTGCATTATGCAGCACACAGAAAAATAGAGGAAAAAATGTCTCAGGATTCCTCCACAAAACAATCATGCCTACAACACAAGCATCTTACACCATGGTGCAAGGGTGCCTGCGTTAGTGCTAGGCTGCCATAATGGCGCCAGCATGAGGGAAAAGGACAGAAATGTGCCGCATTGGGATAAATACAGCACATGCCTACCCTTTCCCCGTGACGCAGGGCAGTACAGCAAGGAGAAGTGCTGTACTGACCTGTGCCGCAAAAGTCATAAATATGCCCCAAAATGTGTAAATGTCTATAACTCATGTGCATTTAAAATCTGTGTAATGCTAAATGCCAAGTTGATAAACACTGAGGAAGGCTTGACGCCGAAATTCATTTGCTTAATAAATTCATCGGAAACGTGTCCTGTGTGTGCTTCGCATCTTTGGGAGCTTGAATATATATATATATATATATATATATATATATATATATATATATATATATATATATATATATATATCAAACAAGGTTTCCCCAACGTTTGAGAGCGCACTCAAGAACCAGGCGAATGCCGCTGTTTTGAAGCAGTATCCTTTATTTCGGCAACCGGCACAGGGTGTCCTGAATAGTTCAAAGCCCTAGGCGTTTCGACGCTCCTGCGTCTTGGTCATGGGCATCAGCATGTCACCTAGGGCAGAAAGAGTGAAAGTTCAAGTCCTCTTTTGTTGGCTTTTTACTCAATTTAAACATTTGTAACGCTCTCCAGTGGACGTGGTCGCCGCTTTAGCCTTATGGGACTCGTAGTACTTTCCATCATAAATAAAACCATTCAGTGGGTTCTGCCTCATTGTCACATTGATTTTATGCAATTTTTACAACTCTCCAGTGAGTCTCAGGGCAACAAATACTGGCTCAATTAAAAAAAAACGTATTTTTCTGCAATCATCGCCGCAGACCAATCTGCACGAGACAGTCCATATTTATAATGGTGGTGCGTTCTCCCGACCTGGACTGGCTGGAGAAACATCAAACAAGGTTGCCCCAATGTTTGAGAGTGCACTCAAGAACCAGGCGAATGCCGCTGTTTTGAAGCAGTATCCTTTATTTCGGCAACCGGCACAGGGTGTCCTGAATAGTTCAAAGCCCTACGCGTTTCGACGCTCCTGCGTCTTGTTCACGGGCATCAGCATGTCACCTAGGGCAGAAAGAGTGAAAGTTTAAGTCCTCTTTTTGTGGCATTTTACTCAATTTAAACATTTGTAACGCCCTCCAGTGAGCGGGGTCGCTGCTTTAGCCTTATGGGACTCGTAGTACTTTCCATCAGAAATAAAACCCTTCAGTGGGTTCTGCCGCATTGTAACATTGATTTTATGCAATTTTTACAACTTGAGTGCGCTCTCAAACGTTGGGGCAACCTTGTTTGATATATATATATATATATATATATTTATGCTGTAGACAATTTGTAAGAGTTTATGCAGCACTTGGCAGTTTAAAATGGCCAACACATTTTTTGCTTGTGTGCAATTGAACAGTCACGTTTTGTCCTCTTTCTTTGTTCAGTGCCGAGACTATGTAATGCACTGTTTTCTTTGGCTCTTTGTGTGATCAAGGAAGTTTCTTCCGAAACGCGTAACCTTGAGCTCTTAATAAATTACCCTTTACATTGGATTGTGAGAGCGTATTATTGGATTTGGTAACGGAAAATATATATATATATATATATATATATATATATATATATATATATATACACACACATATACATATATAGTTAGGACCGAAATTTCTATAGGAAAATAATTTTTGCCAATAACTTTGGCGCCGCTTGACAAATTTTCACAAAATTTTCAAAAAACTTCCCCTTTTTGGTTCAGTTGATGTGTTCAAAGTCCAGTCCCTATGCCCTTTGATGATTGCGTTTTGATCGGAGTTTTCAGAGGCTGGGCAAAAGAGAACATTGTTCCCGCAATAGAGGTCAGAGGCCATATGCTGGCGGATCTGTTACCAGCGTTGACGAACATGTTGGGCCAGAGGGTACTGTGAAATGAATATTGAGGGGAAGAACAACAGCATGATTCTTTTAATGCACGCAATACATTTTGTTTCTTTTATTATTCAGGCGACACGTAATGGGGGTTTGGCGGCGCAAAGCATATATAATCAACTTTCCGACTAGCGCGGATGACTTGAATATTATATTTTTATATATGCATGAAATCATGACAACGATATATTATGCACTATGCAATTTAGACATTATCAAATGTATTTATTTGTTACATCGTTGTTACCCACGCATAGAAATTTTGCATACTCATTATAGGATTATATTGTGATTTCGTGCTTGACAGTATGTTTTTTATGTCTATTATTGCATTAAGTGGGATGGGCTATATTTACTGCTGTTACAATGGCGCCAACCAGATTGACAAAGGCTTCTCGCAAGCCGAAACGCGTCTCTCTTTTACCTTTGGGATTGAGGCTGACCTGAACTAATAAAACAGATGCCGTATCCTAACTGCCTGAAGTCCGTGCCTTCTTCCATGGTTAATTCTGTGGAAGCTGGTTGCTTGTGTTCATTCAATTCAGCGTGAGCGGTCGTCACGCTATACACGGAACACCAGTCGTTTGTGGCTCTCCCCTTTGACCGCATGTTTCTGGAGGAGTACGGGAGTGCTAGAGGTGAGCCACCAGTTTGGCAGCCGGGAAGAGGACTGAGGATGACTGCAGAGGGAGACACGGGGCCCGTAGCGGGGCAGTTTTTGCGACTGCCAGCTTGGGTTCTACGTTTTCCCAGCAAGTAATGCCTTGCCCAGAAGACTGGCGCCACCTGGCGACTGGGCACCGCGGATGGCCTATGCCGATGCGGTGAGGTTTGTTTGGCAAATTCAATTTTTATTTATCGGTCTCCCTCAATCTCGAACTTTTGCCTGGTTCGAATCCAATTTGATATGCTACTTGTTAATCAGGACATTGAGACTTTGTTTCCCCTCTATTGATTATTTACATGGCATTGCTTTTAACTTCAGTACCTTGTCCAGATTGTATGTTTTTTTAATGGACTTTGAGGCTGGTTTTCTGCCTGTGAATCTCCGCTATTTATAGTAATGGCAAGCTGCATTATGGGATGGGTAGTCCCGCTGAGATTAAAGCATGCGCTGGGAGGCTGACACACTAGTTGAATATTCACACTTTGTGCACAGTTGTGCCCCCTCGGAAGCAGCTGTTATTCTTCCTGTCCCTATGCCCTTTAATGATTGCGTTTTGATCGGAGTTTTCAGAGGCTGGGCAAAAGAGAACATAGTTCCCGCAATAGAGTTCAGAGGCCATATGCTGGCAGATCTGTTACCAGCGTTGACGAACATGTTGGGCCAGAGGGTACTGTGAAATGAATATTGAGGGGAAGAACAACAGCATGATTCTTTTAATGCACGCAATACATTTTGTTTCTTTTATTATTCAGGCGACACGTAATGGGGGTTTGGCGGCGCAAAGCATATATAATCAACTTTCCGACTAGCTCGGATGACTTGAATATTATATTTTTATATATGTATGAAATCATGACAACAATATATTATGCACTATGCAATTTAGACATTATCAAATGTATTTATTTGTTACATCGTTGTTACCCACGCATAGAAATTTTGCATACTCATTATAGGATTATATTGTGATTTCGTGCTTGACAGTATGTTTTTTATGTCTATTATTGCATTAAGTGGGATGGGCTATATTTACTGCTGTTACAATGGCGCCAACCAGATTGACAAAGACTTCTAGCAAGCCGAAACGTGTCTCTCTTTTACCTTTGGGACTGAGGCTGACCTGAACTAATAAAACAGATGTCGTATCCTAACTGCCTGAAGTCCGTGCCTTCTTCCATGGTTAATTCTGTGGGAGCTGGTTGCTTGTGTTCATATATATATATATATATATATATATATATATATATATATATATATATATATGGAAGCACGCTATGATCCTTCCGCTTTTGAAGAAGGCCAACGCTGATCCTGCCAAACCATCCAACTTTAGGCCTATCTCCCTACTTCCGATATATTCTAATGTTTTGGAAAAGCTTATAAATTCTCAACTTACCCAGTTTGTTGAATCTTCTGATTTTTTACATGGTTCCCAGTCCGGATTTAGAGCTGGTTTTTCAACAGAGACAACCCTATTAGGTGTTACGGAAATGCTGAGACATCATCTGGATATGGGGGACACATTGGCCCTCATATTACTCGACTTAAGCGCCGCATTTGACACGGTGTCTCACACCGTGTTAATAAAATCCCTTCAATCCCTCTGTATTTCTGGCTTAGCACTAGACTGGTTGACATCTTTTCTTACCAACCGTAAGTTTCAAATCTTTTCTTCCGCTGCTTTTCCAAATCTCATTTTTCTCCCTATGGGGTTCCTCAGGGCTCTATTCTCAGCCCGTTGCTATTTAATATCTACGTCAAACCGCTGGCGACCATTGCAGAGGAGGCCGGGCACCCAGATTATCTTCTCGCTTTCCACAGAGAAGGTATCTGGCCCATCTGTTCTTCAGGACGGCTTAAGAAAAATTGCAGCATGGATGCAAACTAATCTGCTTAAACTTAATGGCGACAAGACCGAGGTCCTCATCTTGGGGAAAAATAAAGACCTATGGGGCCCCCAGCATTGGCCTACCGAAATGGGAGCCCCACCCCAGCCCACCCAACAAGTCCTTAATTTGGGCTTTGTTATTGACGATCAGCTGTCTATGAGACAGCAAGCAGAAAAAGTGGCAGCCACCTGCTTTACTGTGCTAAAATGGTTAAAAAAAATTGTTTGGATGCTCCCTTGCTCCACCCAAAGTACCGTAGTCCAGGCGCTTGTCACCTCAAGACCGGACTACGGTAACATCCTCTATTTAGGGGCTAATAAGGATGTGCTACGGAGGCTGCAGGTGGTACAGAACGATGCAGCCAGACTACTGTGTCGAATTCCCAAAACTACTTCCATCTCCAGCTATTTACGTGACCTCCACTGGCTTCGAGTGGAAAGCCGTGTCAAGTTCAAAGCCTTGAGCTTTTTGTTTAAGATCAAGTCCGGCACTGCTCCCCCAATATCTGCAAGTCTTAGCCCAGCCTTACCAACCTACACGCCTGCTGCGCTCCACAACCCAGGGAACATTTTTGGTTCCCAGGGTTAAACTCTCACGGATGGGCGGCTGCTCCTTTGCCTTTCTTGGCCCTACTCTGTGGAACACTCTTCCTGCAGCCCTTCGCAATGAAACAAGCTTTGCAAACTTTCGCAAAAGTCTAAAGACATGGCTGTTCAACCAATAATACTGTTACTTTCTTTTTCCATTCTTCAGGCTGGTGCTGGGAAACCCTTTTTGGGTAGCTGTGCGCCTTATAAAACTAATTAAATAAATAAATATATATATATATATATATAGTATATATATCGCCATACTCCGCTTTACACTTCTCCTTGCTTGGAAAAAAGACGGACGACGAACCCAGATTTGGTGCATTCAGGTGTTTATTTTCAGTGCGCCACCATAACTGCCATGACGCGTTTCGGCCAAACTCGGCCTTGATCACATGACGCGTCTCTAGAGCCTACGTGAGGTTTTTTTAAATCACGGTACCAGGCACTCGTGATGCAGCAAATTAGTAGACATGGACAACATACTTAATCAAGTGATCCTTGTAGTCCATGTTTGTACAAACCAACAGCAATGAATATTATAAATACATATAATTGTAAACATGTTACTATAAATACTAATAAATGTAAAATACATTTAAAAACAGTTCATATATATATATATAGTAGTAAAAACATTGCAGCACAGTTAAATGTTCAATACGAAAAAAATCATCATCATTTTTTTCAAACACTGCCCATTGTTGTTGTGTTTAAAGTCATAGGTAACTTGACATAATATCAATATGGCTATGAATGGATAAATCCATTCTTCCTTCATATTTGAGGTATTCTGATAAAGAAATCAATATATGTATTATTGCTGTTAATATATGGAATAGAATATAAAACTTCTCCCCATGACTAATAATGCTGCCGATTTTATAAAGAAGTGTATGAATATAAAGTGCAAAGTGCCAAACAAGTGCTAGTGCATATATAATCTAAAAACCATGGATAAAATACAAAAAGACCTCCTAAAAATCCTCTGTACATATACCATAATACCTAGATTAAAGGATATAAGTGAATAAAAATGATGTACTAAAAACATAATGCAAGACGCAGAGTGCTGAATAGAATAATTCAAGGAAAAGAGAAAAAGAAAAATTTCTTGAATATGAGAAAGCCATAGATGTCATTATTTACATTACTGATACGTTGGTAAAGCACTTAATCAGATCTGATCCCAGATTGATTATAACCAAGTATGAAAGTCCTCACTCGAATTGTGACCATTAGGATTCTTAGTATCCAGATCGAGGATATATCCTGTTTCAAGGCGTCGGAGTTTGGTTTCCCGATCACCTCCCCGTCTGGATAATGGTATACAATCGATTAAAAAATATCTAAAATCCTGGAGGTTGTTTGCATGCCTTTCCTTAAAATGCCGTGCAAGCGGGTACGTATGATCACTATTAGTGATTGCCCTCATGTGCTGCAGTATACGTTTGTGGGCTTGTAATTTGGTACTTCCCACATACTGCAGCCCACAAGGGCAAGTCAATACGTAGACCACATACTCCGTTTTGCATGTCAAAAATTTAGTTATTTTAATGGGGTCCTTAGTAAATGGGGAAATATAAGATGTTGTATTTACCCCATACTTGCAAGCCCGACAACTGTTGCATTTAAAGAATCCTTTCCTGACCATTAGCCAATTTTTGGAGATTCATACCTCTGGACTGCTCTTGACTATAGAGTCTCTCATGGATTTGGATTTTCTGAAGGTAATGCTAGGCTTTTTGGGTAAAACATGTCCAATAATGGGGTCACTACGTACAACAGGCCAATTTTTATTGATGATTCTGCGTAGGGTATTTTGCTGCTTACTATATGTTAGGATTAATCTAGTTTCATTGGGATTATCCTGTCTATCAGTGATAGTAAGTGTCTTATTGTTAAGTAAACCGATTCTATCTCTGGCATTCGCTTTGGAAATAGCTTGATCAATAGTCTCAGCTTTGTACCCTCTTTGTAGAAATCTCCTCTTACTGAGTTGTTGTGCTGCTTTCAAGTCCTGGTCATTGCTGCATGTACGCTGTATCCTCAGCATCTCCCCAAATGGTATACTATGGATGAGATGCTGAGGATGGTGGCTAGTGGCATGCAGCAGACTATTGCCTGCTGTGGGTTTGCGAAAGAGTTTTGTTTCAATTTTGTTATTTTTGATGTATATTTCCACATCCATGAAACATACAGATTGGTCACTGATGGTAGCTGTGAAATGCAAGTTGATATTATTGTTGTTCAACTTTTGCACAAAATCATGAGCTGACTCTGCTGTCCCACGCCATATCACGAACAAGTCGTCGATATAGCGGAGCCAGATTATTATCTGAGTATCTCTGACAGTTTTAAACTCTTTTCCTAGGATTACCTCTTCCCACCAGCCCATATGTAGGCCGGAGTAGCTAGGGGAGAAACAAGCTCCCATAGCTACTCCCCTTATCTGCTGCAGGACCTGGTTTTGGAATAAAAAATAGTTGTTATTTAAGCAGTACGTAATCATTGTAATTAGCATTTTGTTGTGTTGGACCAGATGTAAAGGTCTATTGTCCAAATAGTATTGTATAGCTCTAATACCATCTTTATGATGTATACTTGTATATAAAGAGGTAACATCCAAACACATTAATAAGCGATCAGGCTCCCATATTATATCCGTCAGGTGTTTAAGGAAGTCCCCCGTATCTTGCACAAAGGATGGTAGATTTTTAACAAAGTCCTGTAAAAGAAATCAATGTACTTTGTAGTATTTTCCACAAAAACCCTATAGCTGAAATTATAGGTCTCCCGGTGGGGTGGTGGCATTTTTGTGTAGTTTGGGAATAAAGTACATTGTTGGCATTACTGGGTGTTCGGTCTTTAAAAATCTATATTCATCCATACTGATGAGTCCCATGCTTCTCCAGGCACTGAGTTTAGAGTAGTATTCAATCCAAGATGCTCTTACTGTCTGGATGTTGGTCCTTTTATAACAATTTGCATCCTCCAATTGTTGTGTAGCCTCTTTCATATATTCATCCCTTGATCATACAACAATGTTTCCACCCTTGTCAGAGTTCCTGATTACAATTTGATCGTTCTTTTGTAATTTCTCCATTAGTCGATTGTATGCCCTTTGCTGATAATCTTGTCTTTGTACTTTTCTAGAGGTTTGAATTTTTAGTTTCTTTATCTCTGTAGTGACCAGTTCGGTAAATATATCTAGTGAATCTCTGAGAGTTATGGGTTGGAATGTAGATTTTGGCTTAAACTTTGTTGGAACTGTACCAAATGTGTTGAGACCGTTGTCCTCATCTCTGCTATTCCCATTGCCGTTTTCACGTTCCAGCTCCTGTAAGTTGTTTAGTAGCTCTGCATCCGCAGCTGTTAGATTACTGCTTCCATTTTTATCAGTCGCTTTGCTGTTGCTACTTTGTTTGGGTTTACTTGAGTGGTATTTTTTGAGTTTAAGTTTCCGTACAAACTTGTAAACATCCACTCGAGTTTGGGCATAGTCAAAATTATTTGGTGGACAAAATGACAACCCCAGTTCCAATAATTTGATCTCTGATGCGTTTAAACTCACTGTAGATAGGTTGACGACAGTTTGATGGTTATCTATACCGTTTGTTGTTATTTGCGATTCCATCTTTTCTTGTTGTATTGTGGTTTTTTGTTGTTGGCGCCACTTGTTACTTTTGCGCCTTTCTCTGCGTTTGCGGTTAAGTCTGATTGTTTGCGAGGGCGCAGTGTGTCTTTGCGATCCTGCCTGAGACAGTTTAACTCCTCTGCTAAGGTAAATTTGCGAAACCCCAAATTGGGCCTTGCTTTTTGTTGTTCAGTGTCTGAGTCACTTCCCATGCATGAGCTTAAATCCGAAACTGATGTAGATGATGCCGTAGCTAGTTGTTCACATGTTTGTCGGTCTTCATGAACCACAAGTTTATTAGCTGTTTTGATGGAATCGAATTTTCTGGCAAACGTGAAGATTTGTCCTTGTTCGTAATCTTGCTTATCCCTCTGGAATTTATATGTTTTCCGTTTTTTAATCAAGTCTTCATCTTTTGCCAGTCTAATCAACATGTCTTCACGGTATTTTGTTATTTGTGATGTAATTGCCAATTTTGTTATTTCACTTTCCAAGTCGTCAATTTGTTTCTGTAATTTCCCTCGGTCACTTTCTGCATACTTAACAAGTATTGTCACCAGTCTTCTGGAGGATTCCAGATTACATTCTGCCCACTCACTTAACATCTGAGGATCTGGGTTTTCATAGCTTGGGGCAATCATTATGCGTAGCCCTCTTAGGATCCGCCCAACTTGTAAATATCTTTCCAGTGATCGATGTTCCCACCACTTAGCTTGCTCCATACGCATGGCTTTCTCAAGTTTCTTAAATAGTTCCTTTACGTTTGTGTGCCCTTCCGTATTCTGGCTACTATGAGTCAATACTTGTTGTGGTGTACTCGAGGCATCATCAAACATTGTTTCAGCCGCTGCCTCGCGGCTCCTGAGCGCGTCCGCAGTCATGGTGGCAACACTGTATCAATATAGACGCTGAAATCGCTTACAGCGTTCTACACGAGCACAATAGCGAAATTGCCGTGCTCTATTACTACACACCTCCTCTACCGGAGAATTCACTCACGCTTCCTACCTTGTGCCATGCTGACGGTCTGCTGCGTCCTCCGACTCGTATCCCGCTGCTTACACAATCGGCGGAAGCACTTTCGGATATCCGGGGGCTGGTTGCAACTTTCTCGTTCAGAGATTTCCAAAGTCTTTCCGGCAAAGCCAGAAGCAGCTTCTTGTCACTCTGCCCAAAACGAGGAGGGGGTTCGCCAGTACCGAGGAAGCTATCTCAGTATAAATATCGCCATACTCCGCTTTACACTTCTCCTTGCTTGGAAAAAGACGGACGACGAACCCAGATTTGGTGCATTCAGGTGTTTATTTTCAGTGCGCCACCATAACTGCCATGACGCGTTTCGGCCAAACTCGGCCTTGATCACATGACGCGTCTCTAGACCCTACGTGAGGTTTTTCAAAATCACGGTACCAGGCACTCGTGATGCAGCAAATTAGTAGACATGGACAACATACTTAATCAAGTGATCCTTGTAGTCCATGTTTGTACAAACCAACAGCAATGAATATCATAAATACATATAATTGTAAACATGTTACTATAAATACTAATAAATGTAAAATACATTTAAAAACAGTTCATATATATATATAGTAGTAAAAACATTGCAGCACAGTTAAATGTTCAATACGAAAAAAATCATCATCATTTTTTTCAAACACTGCCCATTGTTGTTGTGTTTAAAGTCATAGGTAACTTGACAGAATATCAATATGGCTATGAATGGATATATATATGTATACACACACATATATATATATAGTTAGGACCAAAGTTTCTATAGGAAAATAATTTTTTATTTTGCCAATAACTTTGGCGCAGCTTGACAAATCTTCACAAAATTTTCAAAAAACTTCCCCTTTTTGGTTCAGCTGATGTGTTCAAAGTTTCTGGGTGATCTGTCAGCCAGGGGTTGAGAACAAAAGGGGGTCCAAAAACATGTTTTCCCCAAGTTATGTCTATGGGGACTTTTCATTTTATGAACACGACTACAACCTGAACCGCTGAACAGAATTACGCCAGCTTTGGTAGAAAGCAAAATATTGGTCCAGAAAGCATGCTTTTTGTGATTTGGTGTAAATTTATTCAGTAGTTTCAGAGATATTTAAGTTAAAAAAATGTAGATATCTGGTAGCCCAAAATCATACTGAAATGCTACTGAAATTTAATTGGCTGCCAACACTTCAACTAGGAAGTGTTGGCAGTCATCTTGGGACTAGGCTTGAAGCCAGTCACAGAAAAAGATTTAAAAAAAAGAAAAGGGGGCAGGTAGGTAGGAGTACCCTGACCCCTTGTCCTGCTCCTGGGGGCCCGCAGGCCTTAAAAAGCATTGTTTAAATTTCGGCGTGAGTCGTGTAGGATCCGCGACTCCCGCCTAATTGTTTTTTTAAAAGAAGTGCAGGCTTCCCCACTTTGTTTATAATTAGCACCCGGGTGGGCCAAATCCTGGGGGCAAGTTTGTCTTTAAAAAAAGGAGGGGGGCACACGGGCCCCCCTATCCTTGGGCTTAAAGAAGCCCCGGGGACCACAACCTCCCCGGGGCATTAATTTACATATGCCGGAAGCCATGCGGCTTTCCCGCTGCCTGGGGACTGCCACCTCCCCGGGATAGAGCATAAAAAAATAGCGGGAGGGCCACCCGGACCCACCCCTAGCCCTGGGGTCCACCACCTCCCCAGGTCTTTGTATAAAATTAATGCAGGGGCTGCGCGGCCCCCCACTTTTTCGGGGACCTCCACCTCCCGGGGGCACTATTAAGTAACAAATGGGGGGCCCGCGTACGCCCCCACAGCCACCTCCCCAGGGCACTATTGAACTAAGTAAGAAAAGGGTCCGCTGGGGCAATACAAAACAAAGGAATTTTGTCCCGGGGTGCCCACCCCTGGGACATTGCAGTTTCCTATGGCTTGGTGGGAGCATAGCTCCAGCCAAGCCATAGCAAACACTGCTCCACTTCGTGCAAACGAGAGCAGAAAATGCTCTCTCTTGCATGAAGTGGAGCTTTATTGCTTTTAGAGAGAGGGAGCTGCAAGTTTAGCAACTCCCTCTGTATAAAGGCAATGCCTGCTCCCCCAGGATGTGGGGAGCCGGCAGGGACCGCGGGGGCCTTCAGGCTCCCCCTTGGTCCACAAGGTGAAAAATTGAGTGCCCTGGGTAGGACCAGTGTGCTCAGTATTGTGGCCAGGCCCCAGGGGATGAGGTCCGTGGGCCAAAATCGAACCGGGGGTGCATGGCCGCCCTCCTTCTGATTAAAAAAATTACATACTTTTGGGCAAAAAAAGAAATGTTTGGCCCCGGGGGATAAGGTCCTTGGGGCTGAAATTTGACCGGGGAGGGGGGCTATGCAGCCCCCCCTCACCTATTGATAAAACGCCTGGCTCTGGGGAATGGGATACCCAGGGCCGAAAATGGCCAAGGAAAGGGGGTCCACAAAGCCTCCTTCTCTTAGAATTTTTTTTTTTTTAAACTAAAAAAAGTGGCCGGAGGTCACACCCCCTTCACCACCACTCTGCAAACGTGCCTCCTGGTGCACTGCCGGTTGGGGGATTAAGCCCCCTTTGGTCCAGAGGGAAATCTACCCCTCCTGTTACCTCCAATAAGTCCCACACAGCGATATTGCTAAGTGGTCGTTGGAGGCCATGCCCCTTTTCTCCAACAATCTGCAAACCCGGCTCCTGGCACACTACTGGTTGGGGGATGAAGTCCACTTTACTCCGGAGGGACCTTGGTGGCCAAGAATCCCTCTTGGAAGTCCCACAAAGTGGGATTCCTGAGAGCTGGTGGGCAGCCCACCCCCTTTCACAACCACACTGCAAACACAACTACTACTTAAAAAACCATAGAATTCACTGAAAAAAACAAAGGTTACAGGGACAGTGTAGTTAGGAATTAGCATTTTAAAAACCTTAGAAATTCACTGAAAAAAACAAAGGTTACAGGGACGTTATAATTAGAAAACAGAATAAAAACCTTAGAAATACATTGAAAAAACAAAGGTTGCAGGGACGTTATTGTTAGGCTTAGGTTTCACCCATACAAAAGCAGTGAAATTCAGCAGCTATAGTTAGCAAGCTAACTATAACTCACACCCCGCAATGCACTGCTTATGACCTCACATATTACATCATTCATGACGTGGTCTGTGACATCACTGATGACAATCCCGGATAAAACCTCAAATGACATCACTGATTACATCATGCAGTGACTGTGAGCTTTTCAAACAAATTTATGACTGTTAAATATAGATACCAAGGTGTATTGGTGAATCAGTGAGTGTATGAGTGCCTGTATGGATGATTCAGTCGGTGCATGACTGACTGTATAAGTGAGTGATTAGGTGTCTCAGTGAATGTATGGGTGAGTGACTGGTTGTGTGAATGTCTGTATCAGTCTGTCAGTTGGTGTCTAAGTGGCTGTATGGGTGTGTGAGTGGATACGTGAGTTTCAGTATGGGTGAGTGTGAGAAGGTGGCCTGGTATATGCTGTCCACTAATTAAAGTGGGCACCTTGCACCAGACCAAACAACCCTTATGGTGATTTAAGAGGTCAAAAATAACCTTAGAAAGCTATCCAACTGGTAGCTGTGGAGAGCAGCCTACAGGTTTAGTCTTGAAGGAATGTTAAGCAGCTTGTTTTACCAGAATGCAAACTTATAGTATTGGTTAAATGAAAGGAGAACCACACAGTAGTTATAAAAATATGTTTGTATTAATATAACACTCTCTAGTACGATACAGTATCTTCTACATAAAGATAATCACAAAGCACACAATACTGTAGCACAGAAACATTAGTAAATAGCACTAATACACAGTGGGCTCCAGGGGGAGACCGAACCATTTACTAAAATATTGGTATAAGAACCATGACTCGAGTCAAGACAGTGTAGGATGTAGAATCACTGGGACTCAAGGAACCACCCAAGGTGAGTAAGTAGGGACCCCACGGAGGACGGGTGCAGTGTGGGAACACAACCGTGTGCTCTGTACAATTCTATGGGAGAGTCACGGTTGAAGTTTTAGAGTTTAAGGTCCCTTCCCAGTGGACTTCGAAGAAACCCCATGGAAGTTAGGAGGTTGGAGAGCCACCCCACCCGTGGATACCGAAGTACCAGAGTTACCTATCCCAGGGAAGCCAGGTGCATAGGTCTGAAGTGGAGTCCGAAACCGCCGTCGCACCCAATGGAGGACTTCGAAGAAGAGCTGCTGCTGGAAGGAAGAAAATTGTCAGTTGGAATCCAAAGGTGGATTCTTATTGAAGAGTACCTGAAAGCAGAGGGGACAGAGTCTGGGTCACTCATGAGTGACCAGGGGCTCGGTAGACGAATGCCCACCGATGTTGGGTGCTTCAGGTGCGTTGAGGAGGTTCTTGACTCTGCAGCCACTGGCTCCAGGAGATGTTGAGGACAACCAGGAGCCGGATACGAGCTGCCGCACAAACGATGTCGAGTACTGAGGGGTTGGTGTCTGGCTGGAGCACCAACAAGCCTTGGCAACGGCAACCCATGCAGAAGGTCAAAGAAGGATACGGTTCGGACCAGCAAGGTCCAAGAGACTCACCAAACACAGGTAAGTCAGGGCAGGCCTGGATCAACCAGGGGAGCTAAAAGAAAGCAAAGTTGACCCTCAAATGGACCCACTGGCCCGGAGGCAAAGGCGTTGCAAGAGGACCTCAAGCAATTTCACAAAGCAGCAGCCCACGGAGCACTCGGTGCAAGGAGGCCAGAGTTCTTTGTAGGAAATTGTGCCAGAGGTTGGGGCTATTTGAAGCCCAATGCACTTTCTCGGGAAACGCCAACAAGCATATGCACTTGAAAATGATTGTGGTGCACAGGGGTACAGGTATTGCAGCCCCCACTAAGGATTCTGGCCTCAAGCTTGGTTAGAGGGCAGCTTGTACCTTGAGGGATCAAGAAACTCACCTTTTGTGTTGCTGGATCCTTCAGAGTCCATAGGAGCTCAGGATCAGCAGACTGGTGAGTCATGATGTGGTGCCTGCGGTTGCAGGGGAGTGACTCCTTCACTCCAAGGGAGATATCTTCAGTTGTCCTTGATGCTCCACAGGTCCTGCACAGAGCCTGTATGGTGCAGGGGCACAGACAATGCTTCAGACTGAGAGGGAGACGAAGTCGGGCCCAAACAAAGTCCGGCGAAGTCCAGAGTGTTCAGATGGTCGAAGTTATGTGGTTTCTGGTTCAGAATCTTGTCCACATCGAATCTAGGGTCATACAGCCAGGTAAGCCCCTTTGTACCCACGGGAGAGGGTTGGACAGATTCAGGGGTCCCTCCCAGGGGAGGGTCTGGATAGTGGGGAGGTTACTCCCATGTCCTTTGTCCAGTTTCGCGCAAGAGCAGCTGCCAACACCTCCCAGGACTGGTTTGAACTGGATTATGCACAGGGACACCAAATGTGCCCCTCATGCAGACTTTAGGTCACTGGCAAGTGCACCTACCCAGGCCTAATACACTAAATCCTGTCTGGGAGGTGGTCACACCTCTCTGTGACAGGATGCCTATTGTTCTGCCTTCCCCTGCTAGAGCTTGGCTCAGCAGCAGGAGGGCAGAAATCTGTCTCTGGTCAGCAGCAAACATTTTGTGCTGCCTAGGACTAGAAGGCTGGTACCGGGAACACCAGGGACCTCACGAAGCTCGTTTATGAGGGGTGGAATCCATACCTCCCACACAGGTTACCGGTGTGGGGGTATGATTCCACAATGTTTGACACCAAACACGATAGGGTTACTTTCAGCCGTTTTAGAGTTGGTCATCACCCGTTTGCATAATGCCACTCTATATATGTCGTAAATGGCTGATACACTGACAACCCGGGAGAATGGACTCTGTAGGCTGCAGGGGTGTCCTGCTCATGCAGGGGCACCCTCTCACTTAGTATCAAGCACCCTGCCTTCAGGATTGTTAAGACCCGCTATAGGGGTGACTTATAGGTTTTAAGTGCAGTGACCCTTAGATATAGTAAACCTATATCTTAAGTAAGTGGTGCATGCACCAACTTACACAGGCTGCAATGGCAGGCCTGTAGGTTCCATTTTGCATGGCCTCTCAGGGGTGGCATAGTACATGCTTCAGCCCATGGGAGACCTCTGGGGTACCTATGTCCTGGGTGCATGGGTACCATTTACTAGGGACTGACAAGGGTACCCCAGTATCCAATCTCGAGTGTACAAAAGTACATAACATAACTGTTCAGGGAGAAAGCAGATAGACGGGGGTCCTGATTAGCAGGATACCAGTCTGACTAGTCAAAAACAGCATCACATTTAGCAAAAATGTGGGGGTAACCATAAGAAGCAGATCCTACTTTCCTACACAACCCCCCCCCCAAACGTAAGGAGATGAGACTAACCTTGCCCAGTTGAGGCTTCATTTTCTAAGTGGAAATATCTGGAGAGTCCATCTGCATTGGCATGGTTACTCCCAGGTCTATGTTCCACTGTATAGTCCATCCCCTGTAGGGAAATGGACCACCTCAAAAGTTTGGGGTTTACACCCTTTATCTGTTTTAGCCATAAGAGGGGCTTATGGTCTGTCTGAACAATGAAATGAGTGCCAAACAGGTATGGCCTCAACTTCTTCAGGGCCCAGACCACAGCAAAGGCTTCCCTCTCTATAGCTGACCAACGTTTCTCTCTGAGGGTCAACCTTCTGCTGATAAAAGCTACTGGTTGATCCTGACCCTCTGCATTACGTTGTGACAACACAGCCCCTACCCTCAACTCATATGCATCTGTTTGGACAATAAATTGCTTGTAATAGTCAGGACTCTGCAGAATGGGAGAAGTGCACATGGCCTGCTTGAGATCATCAAATGCCTTCTGACAGCTAACTGTCCCCTGAACCGTCTTAGACCCATATCCCTTCACAAATCTTCTGTAGTACCTAGTCAGGTCCAAGAAAGCTCTGACCTGAGTCTGGGTAGTTGGAGCAACCCAGTCCATGATTGTCTGGATTTTGCTCTGCAATGGTTGAACCTGGCCTCCACCCACAAGGTGGCCCAGGTACAGAACCTTGCTCTGCCCTATTTGGTACTTAGTAGCCTTGACAGTGAGGGCTGATTTCTGCAGAGCCTCCAAAACATTCTTCAGGTGGACCAGGTGATCCTCCCAGGTGGAGCTAAAGATAGCTATATCATTAAGATATGCTGCACTATAGGTCTCCAGACCTGTAAGGACTTTATACACCAGCCTTTGGAATGTGGCAGGTGCATTCTTCAAACCAAAGGGCATTACAATAAACTGATAATGCCCACTAGGAGTTGAAGATGCTGTTTTTTGTTTGGCCTACTCAGCTAGTCTGATTTGCCAATAGCCAGCAGTAAGGTCAAATGTACTCAAGAACTTGGCTGAGGCCAAAGTGTCAATGAGCACATCTGCCCTTGGAATTGGGTGAGCATTAGTCCTAGTGACTGCATTGAGTCCCCTGTAGTCAACACAAAACCTAATCTCTATTTTACCACCCTGGGTGTGAGGTTTTGGTACCAAGACCACTGGACTAGCCCAAGGGCTATCTGAGGGCTCAATAACTCCTATTTCTAGTATCTTTTGGACCTCAGTCCTGATGCAGTCTCTGACATGGTCAGGCTGCCTGTAAATCTCATTTTTAACAGGTAGACTCTCGCCTGTGTCCACTTCATGGGTACTCCAGGTGGTCTGACTAGGAGTCAGAGAGATCATTTATCTGTATTGATTGAGGACCTTCCTGCAATCAATCTTTTGTTGGTCAGTGAGGCTGCCTGCCAAAGCTACACCATCAACTGACCCATCATCAGGATTCTGAGAGAGGAGATCAGGGAGAGGGTCACTCTCTTCCTCCTGTCCCTCATCAGTTGCCATGAGCAAGCCCATGTCAGCCATGTGTATGTATTGCTTGAGCCTGTTCGCATGGCGCACCCTGTGGGGGCTCCTGGGAGTACCAAGGTACACCAGGTAGGTGACCTCTCCCTTCTGCTCAAGAATGGTATGGGGTCCACTCCACTTGTCCTGGAGAGCTGCTGGGGCCACAGGCTCCAACACCCAAACATTCTGCCCTGGCTGATAAACAGTCAGGACAGCCTTTTGGTCATGCCAAGCTTTTTGCAATTCTTGACTTGCCTCAAGGTTTTTACTGGTCTGCTTCATGTATTCAGCCATCCTGGAGCGGAGACCAAGTACATAGTGCACTATGTCTTACTTAAGAGGTCTGAGAGGTAACTCCCATCCCTCCTTCACCAAACACAAGGGACCCCTAACTGGATGCCCAAACAGAAGTTCAAAAGGGCTGTAGCCAACCCCCTTCTGCCGGACCTCTCTGTAGGCAAAGAGAAGGCAGGGCAACAGGACATCTCATTTTCGCCTAAGCTTTTCTGGTAGGCCCATGATCATGCCCTTGAGGGTTTTGTTGAACCTTTCAACTATCCCATTGCATTGTGGGTGATAGGGTGTGGCGAACTTATAGTTCACTCCACACTCCTTCCACATAGCAGTTATATAACTTGACATGAAGTTGGTACCTCTGTCAGTTAAGACCTCCTTAGGGAAACCCACTCTGGAAAAGATTCCCAGGAGGGCCCTGGCCACCACAGGAGATGTGGTGGTTCTAATGGGTATTGTTTCTGGATACCTAGTGGCATGGTCCACCACCACTAGAATATAAATGTGTCCAGATGCTCTTGGAGGGTTCATGGGACCAATGATATCAATCCCAACCCCCTCAAAGGGAACCCCCAACACAGGTAGTGGTATGAGGGGGGCCTTTGTGGTACCACCTGATTTACCACTGGCTTGACATGTGGTACAGGAGCGACAAAACTCCTTGTTGTCCTCTGACATGTGAGGCCAGTGAAAGTGAGGGACAAGCCTGTCCCAAATCTTACTTTGGCCTAGGAGTCCTGCTAAGGGAATGTCAAGTGCCAAGGTGAGTAGGAAGCCCCTAAACTTCAGAGGTATGACCAAACTCCTGGTGGCACCAGGCTTGGGGTCGCTACCCTCTGAGTATAAGAGTCCCTCATCTCAATAGATCATGTGGGACCCACTGATACTCCCGGCAGCCTCAGCAGCAGCTTGCTGTCTGAAGGGTTCAAGAGAGGGGCAGGTTTACTGTCCCATACTCAAGTCTGCTGTGGAAGGGCCCCCTGTCCCCAAGAACTTAACCTGATCAGGCTCAAGTTCATCTGGGACAGTTCCTTCATAGGGACTAAGATCATCTCCCTCAAGAGACTAATCCTCACTCTAAGTCTTGGGGGAAGACACAGCCTTACCCCTCCTGCTCCTTCTCTGGGAAGGCCCTTGGTCCATTATTTCAGGATCCACGGCCTGTTCAGTGTTAGCCAGTTTGGCCTGTGATGCCCAGCATTGCTGCATGAGTCCTTAGTTCCACTTCAGCCCAAGCTGAAGTTTCCAAATCATTGCCCAACAGACACTCTACCTGTAGGTCTGAGCTAACCGCAACTTTTTTAGGGCCGGTTTGTTAACCTTCACTCACCTGAAATCCAGGCGTTCCAGTTGAGAGATGTGAAGATATTTTCCCTATGCCCCCTAAGACCTAGTTCCTCCTAAACCTTTTGTCAATATTCAGCTTGGATTCTTAGGTCCTCGGGGAAGGGGAAAAAGGGACAAAAGAACCAAAAGGTAAATAAAAGGACACTCGCCACTCTCTTCACTTCAGTCAAAGTGCTTCTGACGGCAACACCTTTCAGTGGACCATTCCCTATAAAACAATAAACAACAATGAGTGCAGCACTGCTTACTTCGAATACAAACATTCACATGTGCTTTGCTTTAATGCTATTCTTTGCCCATTCAATACCTTTGCTTTTACTGCATGTCCCTTAATGACATTTAAGAGATGATTTAAATATGCTTCTCTCTCTCTCTTTTCTGTAACAAACAAAAACACATCAGTTTACAAACATTCGTGTTGTACCTTACACAAATGTGCACCTCATTTTAGGCCACTTACTCAACGTCAGGTTTCTTGTGACGCTTTTACAATAATGCCCCAAAAATAAACAAAGAAAACGAAAATTGTTCTTTCGCAATGATTGAGTCACAGAGTCTTCTTTCACTAACTCTGTTGTAATCTATGCGTTCTTTTTCTCTTTTGTATTGTCTTAGTTCTTGTCAGAAGATCGTGGCAGGGAGGCTTGATTCAGCCAGACAGTTCAAAGATAAGTCTTTTCTTTTCACACTTTTAATTGTTCTACAAGCATGCGTGCGCGCGCGCTCCGCAAGCGGAACGTTCTTACTTGTCTTTTGATTCTTTTCTTCTCTCTCTTTGTTGCAGGTCGGATGAAGAAACTGGACCAGGAAATAAGCGCCGGAAGAATGATGGGGACGGATCAGGAAACGAGTCTTCAATGCAGAGGAGTGCAGCGGAAGCAGGAAGAAAACCGGAAGTCAAAGACGGGACCAGAGCGCTGCTGCGTCGTCGGGAGATTCCAGGTAAGTGGAGATGCTGGATAGCGGTAACGAACACAAGCGTGAGCGGCAGTCTTTTATAGCTGCGGAAGGGTGGGGTTTCTCTTCACATTGCTAGACACGTTTGACAGTTTAACTGAAAGCAACGTGCACACAAGGCCTTGCACCTGTTTCTTGTTGCTCGAGTCGGGTGACTGCCTTATTGAAGTGAAATGTAAAACTGGCAAACATAAGTGTTAGCAGAATCGGAAGCTTATTCATTCAAACAGGGGTTTACAAAAAGGCAACCTTGACTAACCATAAGGCAATGCACACACAATAGGGTTGGTGTCACCACAGAATAAACCTGACCACTTAAGCACAGTTTGGTCAAGCTTACCTTGCTGTGTTTAACACCTGGTCAAACATTTCTTACTAACCTCAACCCGGAGGGCTATTACGACGGCTGCGCTCTACAAACCCCAACACGGTTACCCCTCCCCAGGTGAAATTAACAACTGCCAAGGAATGGTCAGTCCTGACATTGTTTGCATTGGTCACTTGGTACATTTCTCCAAGTATGATTTGGTCAGGGGTCACAAGATCTTTTGTCACCATAGTGACACATGCACCTGTGTCCCAATATGCCATGGCCCCCTAACCATTGATCAAAGGCTGCTGTCCGTATTTGCCCAGGTTACTGGGACTGACAAATAAGGTGGCAAGATCCATTTCACCATCACAGACAAGCACAGCCTGAGCTTGAGTTCTGACTAGGCCAAAACCCATCTCAGAGCCCAAGGTTAACCCTACTAATCCCTTGTTTCCCTGTACCACCACGGATCACTGACAGAATATCGACAACAAAAATGTCGAGGTATAAAAATATCGGGACAAGAATACCGTTGTCCAGAATATCGAAGTCCTATCTACATCATGGTAAGTACAAAAATATCAACAAAAAAAATATCGTTGTCAAAAATATCGTTGTAAAAATATAGTTTTTTAAATGCTTAAAAATAATGTAAAATAAAGTAAATAATACATATAATTAAAAAACATAGTTAGAATTATTAGAACATGTTTAAAATAATAAATAATATATATAATGTGAAAAATTATTAAACATACATATATAAAATATAATATATACATTTACTTATTAATATTTATAAATAATTATTATAATAAATTATAAAATGTTAGAAACATACTATAAATTATAAATACATATAATCATATACAAGTAAAATAAAAATAAAAATAAAATATATATATATAATAATGTAAAATATTAAAATATTATAATCTTTTACAATTACATTTGACACTACATTAACAGCAACAGTAGGGAAAATGTTGGATAGCGGAGGGGATAAAATTACTATTCCCACTCCAGGGAGTGCAACAGGAGGGAAAGTGTTGGATAGCGGAGGTGAATAATTTACTATTCCAACTCCAGCAAGTACAACAGTGAGGAAAGTGTTGGATAGCGGAGGGGAATCATTTACTATTCCCACTCCAGCAGGTAGAACTGTAGGTAAAGTGTTGGATAGCAGAGTGGAATAATTTACTATTCCTACTCCAAAGAGTGCAACAGTAGGGAAAGTGTTGGATAGCGGAGGGGTAACAATTACTATTCCCACTCCAGCGAGTGCAACAGTAGGGAAAGTTTTGGATAGCGGAGGGGAATAATTTACTATTCCCACTCCAGCAGGTAGAACTGTAGGGAAAGTATTGGATAGCAGAGTGGAATAATTTACTATTCCTACTCCAAAGAGTGCAACAGTAGGGAAAGTGTTGGATAGCGGAGGGGTAACAATTACTATTCCCACTCCAGCGAGTGCAACAGTAGGGAAAGTGTTGGATAGCAGAGTGGAATAATTTACTATTCCTACTCCAAGGAGTGCAACAGTAGGGAAAGTGTTGGATAGCGGAGGGGTAACAATTACTATTCCCACTCCAGCAAGTGCAACAGTAGGGAAAGTTTTGGATAGCGGAGGGGAATAATTTACTATTCCCACTTCAGAGAGTGCAACAGTAAAGAAAGTGTTGGATAGCAGAGTGGATAAAATTACTATTCCCACTCCAGCAAGAGCAACAGTAGGGAAAGTGTTGGATAGCGTAGGGGTAAAAATTACTATTCCCACTCCAGCAACAGCAACAGTAGGGAAAGTGTTGGATAGCGGAGAGGAATAATTTACTAATCCCACTCCAGCAAATGCAACAGTAGGGAAAGTGTTCGATTGCATAGGTGAATAATTTACTATTCCCACTCAAGCAAAATAATTAAAATTAATTATCAAACAATTATTTAATTACATTTTTTTAACTCCCACCATATTCCCCTATAAATGACACCACCAATATTGTAAAACATAACACTATTAACATAAATAATTAATAATTAATTAATTAATTAAAATTAACTAGCAATTTTAAAGCAATCAATAATAAATTAATTCACACTATTAACACTATAAAACAACTTAAAATAAATATTTTAATAAAAAATTTAATAAAATATATTATAATTAAATTACTTCCCAGCCTACTCCCCTATCAACCCACTACCCACTCTTAAAAAAATGACACAAATAACATTATTAATAATGAATTAATAATTATTAATAACCAATTAATAAATAATTAACAATAAATTATTTATCACAATTAACAGTATAAAATTGTAAATACATAAATATCAAATAATTAAAAATATAAATTAATTAATAATTATTAAATTACTTCCCACCCTACTCCCCTATAAACCCACAACCCGCTCCTAAAAAAATTACACAATTAAGATATTCACCAAATAATTATTAATAATTAACAACCAATTTATAACTAATTAATAATTAATTATCACAATTAACAATATAAAATATTAAATACATAAATATTAATTAATCAAATGTATTTATTAATTAGTTATAATTAAATTACTTCCCACCCTATTCCCCTATAAACCCACAACCCGCTACAGAACAAAAACGCAAAAATTAATTAAAATAAATTAATAACTTATAAAAATTATTATTAAATGTATTATAATTAAATTACTTCCCACCCTATTCCCCTGTAAACCCACAACCCGCTACGGAACTAAAAAGCTAAATTTAATTTAAAAAAAATTATTAACTTCTAAAAATTTAACACATATATTAAAAAACAAATGCAATACTTACACAAAAAAATAGAACACATACATATAAAATACACACTAAAATACATAACACTAAATAAAACAACTATATTTTTAACAATGATATTTTTGCTAACGATATCAATTACTTCGATATTTTGAAAAACTATATTACTTACCTTCAACTCGATATTCTTGAGAACGATATTCTGACTGTCGATATTTTTGTACTCCGAGATTTTGGACTCGATATTACTGCTACTCGATATTTCCAACTCGATATTATGTCTGTTCACCGTACCACCACTTGTACTTGTGCTAGGGGGTGTAGTTGCCTTAGGGGCAGTGGTGGTGGGAGGATTTTCCTTGGCTTTTGGACAATCAGCATCTCTTGCCCAATGTGTTTTCTGTTTACAGAGATAACATACCATCAAGGTTTCTTTTTTCCTTTACCTTTGTTGGATTGTGACTCCCCCCCAGAGGCAGGTTTTTGGGGCCCTGACGAAGACTGTTTTTGTCTTTACCCTTGCCCCCCCCCTATCTGGAGTTTTAGAATCTTGCTTCTTTTGGTCACCACCATTGTTCTGGTTTTTCTGCTTCACCCTGGTTCTGAACCACTTATCTGCCTTCTTTCCCAATTCTTGGGGAGAAGTCAGTTCAGAGTCAACCAGGTACTGATGCAACAACTGATTTTGGCAATTATTAAGGATCTGCTCCCTCATAATCAAATTGTACAATCCCTTGAAATCATTCACTTTGCTGCCAAGCAACCAGCCTTTCAGAGCCTTAATGGCACTATCCACAAAGTCTACCCAATCTTGATTCTGTGCCTCCTGGGTGTCTCTGAACTTAATCCTGTACTTTTCAGTGGTTAAGCCAAACCCATCAATGAGAGCACTCTTCAAGATTGAGTAGCTGTCAGCATCTCTAACAGTGCGGAGCTTATCTCTACCTTTGTCAGCAAAGAAGAGCCACAAGATAGCTGCCCACTGCTCTTGAGGGACCCTCTGAACTTTACAGGCCCTCTCTAAAGCAGTAATCCATTTATGGATGTCATCCCCAACATGGTAGGGAGGGACAATCTTGCTCAGGTTCCTATTATCAAAGGAATGTTCCTTAACTCTAGGGACACTGTTGCTGCCACCATGGGACCCTAGTCCCAACTTTTTTCTAGCTCTCTGGACTTCTAGGGACTCTTTATCAAGGGCCAATTGCTCTTGCCTGAGCCTAAGCCTAGCTTTCTCAAGTTCAATCAATTGGTATTCCCTATCATAAGAGTGGTCCCTCTTGCTAGATACAGAGGTCCCTACAGACTGTCCTGAGTGATTAGACTGTGCAGAGGAAGATCTAGATATCCTTGGTAAACTCTGCACTCTTCCAGTAGGGGCAAAGAGGGGGCCATCTTGGCCTTCTCCACTGCCTTCTGAAAGATCTGAGTTATCCAGGTGGGAACCGTATTGGCCCCCCTGGTCAGGGTTAGAGTTTAGGTAAAAAAAGGTGTCACCTCCTGACCTGTCTTCATTCCCTGTCCCACCCACTCTGTCCTGCTCATCTGACCCAGGAGTCTTCCTTCGGTCATCTAAAAGTAACATCTCTATTAGACGTTGAGTGTTGGCACTTCTCTCTGTCTTCAGCTTTCTAGAGGCACACAGGGATAGCAATTCCTGGAATGAAAGCTCACTGCATCTAGAGGGCAGAGAGCCACTGGCATCTCCTTTAGCAGACAAACTAAGTGTGGTGAGGTGTTGCACCTACCTAACCTAGTGGGAGCTAAACTCTTTGAGCTTGGAGAAAGGGTGTGCTAGACCCTTGACTTACCTAACCCTAAGCTTGGTACAACTTACTTATTCTAAGCTAGTATTATATGTACCTAGTACTTAGTGGTTTTCAGTTAATCAATACAAAGAGTATTCTGGTAAAACAATGCAGGCTTGAATCCCAACCGCTGCACACCAATGTGAGAAGTTGGCCTGGTATATGCTGTCCACTAAATAAAGTGGGCACCTTGTACCAGTCCAAACAACCCTTATGGTGATTTAAGAAGTCAAAGATAACCTTAGAAAGCTATCCAAGTGGTAGCTGTGTAGAGCAGCCTTCAGGCTTAGGGGCCGATTCCGATCTGGGTCGGAAAGCTATCCGACCGATCCGGATCCGGATTGTTTTCCGACCGAGCCGGACCCCTGCAGTCCGACCGAGCAAGTACGATGCGGCCGTATGTTGCCGGACTCGGTTCGGTCGGACTCCCATTGAAGTCAATGGGAGCCGGTCGTATGACACGTACATGGGCTCCCATTGACTCAATGGGTACGTTGCGCACAAGGGGGCCCCCTGTAGTGGGTACGCGTTGGTGCCATCCGCACCATACATGCATGTATAGGGGGGACCCATGGGTCCCCCCTGTGTCCGACTCGTATGGCTACAGGTGAAGGGGGGTCCGGCACGGACCCCCGAAGTCCGCTTCCGAGAGCTTTTTCGTGTCGGAGGCTCCGACTCTGTCCGGATCGTGCATCGTACTGGCTCGGTCGTAAAACGTCTCCATTTCGCGGTACGAATCGAGTGCGAACGAGTCGGACGGAGCGGTTCGGACCCGGAAACGAGTCGGTCGGCGATTTCGCGTTCACTCGCATCGTACTTGGGCGTCCGGACCTCTGTACGACTCGGTCGGAAACAAAGCCTCCGACTCGGATCAGGTAAAGCCGAATCCGATTCGGAGCCCTACCGACCGAGATCGAAATCGACCCCTTAGTCTTGAAGGAATGTTAAGCAGCTTGTTTTACCAGAATGCAACCTTATAGTATTGGTTAAATGAAAGGAGAACCACACAGTAGTTACAAAAGTATGTTTTTATTAATATAACACTCTCTAGTACGATACAGTATCTTCTACATGAAGATAATCACTAATCACACAATACTGTAGCACAGAAACAATAGTAAATAGCACTAATACACAGTGGGTTCCAGGGAGACACCGAGCCATACACTAACACAGTGATATAAGAGCCACAACTCGAGTCAAGACAGTGTCTAGAGGATGAAGAATCGCTGGGACCCCAAGGAACCACCCAAAGTGAGTAAGTAGGGACCTCACAGAGGATGGGTGCAGTGTGTGAACATGATCGCGTGCTCCGCACAATTCTATGGCAGAGTCGCGGTTGAAGTTTTAGAGTTTAAGGACCCTTCCCAGTGGACTTCAAAGAAACTTTGTGGAAGTTAGGAGGTTGGAGAGCAACCCCAACCGTGGATTCCGAAGTACCAGAGTTACTCATCCCAGGGAAGCCGGATGCATAGGTCTGAAGTGGTGTCGGAAACCGCCGTCAAACGCAATGGAGAACTTCGAAGAAGAGCCGCTGCTGGAAGGAAGAAAAGTGTCCGTTTGAATCCAAAGGTAGATTCTTGTTAAAGAGTACTTGAAAGCAGAGGGGAAAGAGTCTGGGCACTCAAGAGTGACCAGGGGCTCGGTAGACGAATGCCCACCGATGTCGGGTGCTTCAGGTGCATTGAGGAGGTTCTTGACTCTGCAGCCACCGGGGCCAGGAGACGTCGAGGACGACCAGGAGCCGGATATGAGCTGTCCCACGAAGGATGTCGTGTACTGAGCTGAGGGGTTGGTGTCCGGCTGGAGCACCAACAAGCAGTGGCGGCTCGCAGAGGGAGTGCTGCAGGGTGGTGAGGCGGGGCGTGGGAGGGGCAGGGTGGGGGGGTAGTGGACTCAAACATACGACGGAACGGACTAAAGGAAGTAAATAAATAAAGAAAACTATTTACCTTGAGCGCGCTGCATCGCCAACTCAGCGATGCAGCGCACCCAAGGTAAATAGTTTTATTTATTTACTTCCTTTAGTCCGTTCCGTCGTATGTCCGAGTCCACTACCCCCCCACCCTGCCCCTCCCCCGCCCCAGCAAAACACCCCGCAGCACTCCCTCTGCAAGCCGCCACAGCCAACAAGCCTTGGCAACAGCAACCCACGCAGATGGTCAAAGAAGGTTACGGTTAAGACCAGCAAGGTCCAAGAGACTCACCAAACACAGGGGAGTCAGGGCAGCCCTGTAGCAACCATGGGAGCCCAAGAAAAGCAAAGTTGATCCTCAAATGGACCCACTGGCCAGAGGTACAGGAGTCGCAAGAGGACCTTGAGCGATTTCACAATGCAGCAACCCATGGAGCACTCGTGGTAAGGAGGCTGGAGTTCTTTGTAGGAAATGGTGCCAGAGGTTGGGGCTACTCGGAGCCCACTGCACTTGCTCGGGAAATGTCAACAAGCATATGCACTTGCAAATGATCACGGTGCACAGGGGTACAGGTATTGCAGCCCCCATGAGGGATTCTGGCCTCAAACTTGTTAAGGCGGAAACTCGGACCTCAAGAGACGTAGAAACCCACCTCCTGTGTTTCTGAATCCTTCAGGGTCCGTAGGAGCTCAGGATCAGCAGACCAGTCAGTGGTTCCTACGGTTGCAGAGGAGTGACTCCTTCACTCCAAGGGAGATATCTTCAGTTGTCCTTGATGCTCAACAGGTCCTTCATGGAGCCTGTATGGTGCATGGGCACAGACAATGCTTTAGACTGAGAGGGAGACGAAGTCGGGCCCAAACGAATTCCAGCAAAGTCCAGAGTGTCCAGATGCTCGAAGTTCAGTGGTTTCTGGTTCAGTATCTTGTCCACATCAAATCTAGGGTCCTACAGCCAGGTAAGCCCTTTTGTACACACGGGAGAGGGTTGGACAGATTCAGGGGACCCTCCCAGGGGAGAGTCTGGACAGTGGGGAGGTTACTCCCATGTCTTTTGTCCAGTTTCGCACCAGAGCAGGAGCCAATGGCTCCCAGGACTGGTTTGAACTGGACTATGCACAGGGACACCAAATGTGCCCCTCATGCAGACTTTAGGTCACTGGCAAGTGCACCTACCCAGGCCTAATTCACTAAATCCTGTCTGGGAGGTGGTCACACCTCCCTGTGACAGGATGCCTATTGTCCAGCCTTCCCCGGCTCGAGCTTGGCTCAGCAGCAGGAGGGCAGGAATGTGTCTCTGGTCAGCAGCAACTATTTTGTGCTGCCCGGGACTAGAAGGCTGGTATTGGTAACACCAGGGACGTCACAAAGCTCGTTTCTGAGGGGTGGAATCATACCTCCCATACCGGTTACCGGTGTGGGGGTATGATTCCACAATGTTTGACACCAAACACGATATGGATACTTTCAGCCGTTTTAGAGCTGGTCATCATGCGGTCTCATAATGCCACTCTATATGTCGTAAATGGCTGATACACTGACAACCCGGGAGAATAAACTCCGTAGGCTGCAGGGGTGTCCTGCTCATGCAGGTGCACCCTCTCACTTAGTACCAAGCACCCTGCCTTCAGGATTGTTAAGGCCTGCTATAGGGGTGACATAGGTTTTAAGTGCAGTGACCCTTAGATATAGTAAACCTATATGTTAAGAAAGTGGTGCATGCACCAACTAACACAGGCTGCAATGGCAGGCCTGTAGGTTCCATTTTGCATGGCCTCTCATCGGTGGCATAATACATGCTTCAGCCCATGAGAGGCCTCTGGGGTACCTATGCCCTGGGTAAATGGGTACCATATACTAGGGACTGACAAGGGTACCCAGTATCAAATCTGAAGTGTACAAAAGTACTTAACATAACACTTTAGTGCGAAAGCAGATAGATTGGGGTCCTGATTAGCAGGATCCCAGTCAGACTAGTCAAAAACAGTGTACCATTTAGCAAAAAGTGGGGTAACCATAAGAAGCAGATCCTACCTTCCTACAGTGAGAAATTGGTTGTCTGAGTGCCCTAATGGGTGTCTGAATGTCTGTGTAGGTGTGTGTGGGAGTGTGTGACTGTCTGTATGAATGAGTGAGTTACTGGCTGTAGGGCTTGGTAAGTGCATGTGTGAGGGGCTGTATGGGTGAGTGAGTGCATGTATGGCTGTGTCGGTGAGTTAGTGCATGTGTCAGTGGTATATGGGTGAGTAACTGGGTCTGTGAAAGGAAGTATAGGTTTAGTGATGCAGTATGTGAGTGACTGTATGGTTGAGTAAGTGAATGTGAAAGGAGCAGTACCTTCAAGAAGACCACCTTTCGTCAGGTCTGACTCTGAGTAGAAAACACCAGAGGATCAAAGTGGCCAGACGAGGGGAAGGGAATTAGGGAGGGTACTGCGTGGAGGGAGTTCTGGAATGAAAACAACCAACAGTTGAGATCTAGGTTTCTGTTTTGGCCTTTTATTATATCTATAGATATATACAACATGTGATATAAACAACCATTACCTGTAAAAGAAAATCAAAGAGTTTTTTTAGATGAATCGAACTAATTATCTTCCAGTACTAGGCATGTTCTGGAATAGTTCCAAATACTGTCCTTGAGAATACTCTCCTGGATAATGTTCAAAGTGTCACAAGGTTCGGTAAACTCAGGGTAATTAGAGTACTCTTGTTTCAACAAATCCACTGTTCTCAGTATTTTTTCTGAATATTCATCAACATATGTATATTCCTGCATTAACCACTCTTATTTGTTTCATTATTATAGTCATAACGAAATTAGGTTTTCTTGGTTGGGCCTTTATGTTTAATATTATCAAATGCGCCTTTATATCTGTAATAGTCTATGCGCCTTTCAATCTGAAATTATGAACTGGCATTGTTCTGTAAATAGTTTTATAAAACAATCACAAATATACTTTGCACCATTTTGGAAACATGCTGGTTATCGTAATTTCACATCCTTAATTAGTTATAGCATACGCTACACGTTTAATACTCATGTGCGCGTTTCTGAAATGCCCAAACACACTGACGAAGAAACAAGTCTCTGATTACAGGAGCTGTCGTTTCCTACCTGCAAACAATGGGGCCGATTCCGATCTCGGCCGGTAGGGCTCCGAATCGGATTCGGCTTAACTGGATCCGATTCGGAGCCCTATTTCCCGACTGATCCGTACTCGCGTCCGGACGAGCGAGTACGATGCGAAATCACCGACCGACTCGTTCGGGCATCCCAACCGCTCCGACTGACTCGTCCCCGGGTCGAACCGCACCAACCGACTCGCTCGGACACGACTCGCACCGTGCAATGGAGACATTCCCCGGCTGGGTAAGTACGATGCGCGCCGCGAGCAGTCCGACCGACACGCGCCGTCCGGCTTGAAAGAGCAGTCAGAGCCGTACTTCGGGGGTCCGTGTCGGACCCCCCTGTACGCGTAGCTGCGCGAGTCGCACACAGGGGGCACCCATGGCTCCCCCCTACCTGTGCGTGTACGGCGCGAGTCACTTCGCCGCGTACCCGCTGTAGGGGGCGCCCTTGTTCGCCTCGCACCCATTGAGACAATGGGAGCCCACGTACGCGTTGTACGACCGGCTCCCATTGACTTCAATGGGAGTCCGACCGACTCGAGTACGATAGCATACGGACGCATCGTACTCGTTCGGTCGGGCTGGATGGGTCCGATTCGGTCAGAAATCTCTCCGGGTCCGGCTCGGTCGGAGAGATTTCCGGCCCGAATCGGAATCGGCCCCTTAGTGTCAGGGCTCCTGCTACATCACATTTCAAATTGTAAAACACTGGATTGTAGATATGACAGTCATGGATACTTGCTGACACAGTTATTATTGGCCTTTTTATAACCACTTGTGAAAATGCGGAGGAACCAGAAGATAAGAAAGCCTTGCTAAACACTTATTGGAATTCTTGTCAAATAATGAAAGCTTGGTCCAATCCAAACAAGTAGCATATGGAGCAAGAAAAATGTATAAGAGGGGGCATGATGCTAGAATTAGCAATAATGAAGAAAAAAGACAAAGACCATAGAGAAAACATAGAGAGGAAAATCACAAAATTGATGGCCGAATACAACAAGAAACACTTTCAACAATTACTGAAAGAGTTGTTAACAACTTAACAGAAACTGAAAAAAAAAAATTCTCTGTAGGCAGAGTATACAAGATCAAAATGAAAACTGAAAAAATATGAACATGGAGAAAAGACCAGAAAATTACTTACAAAGCAGCTGCATTAATTGAAATTATTTAGAACAATAATTGCAATCAAAAAGGACTCATCCACCCAGTGGATATCACAAAAGGTTTAACAATTTAACTTAAGTCCTTACACAACTTAGATATGCATAGATTACATATTTGCAGTACTGGTTTCTAGCCATATCCCATCTACATATAGTGCCACACACACATACGGGAGGAGATAAATGAAGACATCACTCAGGAAGCAAAAAAACAATTGAATATATGGGATCTGGAAAAGCCACTGGAGCAGAAGATCTCCAGAAGTAGTTTGCAAGATAAATAAATTAAAAAGCAATACTTAAGAAGTATTTGAAGAAGCAAGAACTAAAGGAACCCCCAAGCCCAAATTCAATAGAGCAATCATATCCCTTACAGCAAAGTCCAGAAAAGATCCATTTATATGTTCTCCAACTACTGACCTATTTCTTTACTCAACATCCATGTATAGATCCTAGTGAAAGTTATAGACTAGAAACAGTAATCCTGAAATTGATCCATCAATCACAAGCAAGGTTTGTGCCAGGGCATTTCTCCAGTCGCAATAGGCGATGTTATGTACTTTAGCAAGTGAGAAAAGATCAGGATGATAAAGCACCACTCATATTGATGTGGAAAAAGCATTCAACAGTGTAGAATGGGAACATTTGTTCTGCACCCTTTATAGAGCAGGTCTGGACAGTAATTTCAAATCTATGGACAAAGGCCTCCACTATGATCCAGTGTCAAGGATCAACTTCGGGGGATTTATATGGTAGAACTCTTTCCAATTAAAAGAGGTACAAGGCAGGGGTGTCTGCTCTACCCATTTCTGTTCCTTGTGGCCCTGGCACCACTGGCAGCAGCTGTACTCCAGAAAGAAGATATTAAAGGAACAGTTACATCAGCAGGCTTAAAAACAAAAAAAGTCTATGCGGAAGACATTATTCTTACATTGGACATGCCACTCTCTTCATCTACCAGCCTTATGAACTTGACTTCCAACTTCTATACTGTTTCAATTGGACTAAGTGTGAAGTGCTACTAATCACAAATCTCACAAAAAGGACCACTACTAATCTGAAATACTGAAATACTGGTGTGGAAATCCGCTAAACCAAAACTACATAGCCACCAAAGTAGGAAACTCTGGATGTCACGCATGTCTTCTTACTACACAGCCAACAGTATAGCTTGTATTTCAAAAATGCTACGTTCATGTTGTGCAAAATTGGGTTCCTGTTGAGGGGGGTGAAATTCTATTCAAGCAGCAACCACAATCCTTGTCAGGATGAGGCACAAGCAAACACCAAATTAACCTGTGCTCAACCCTCTGGTAGCTTGGCACAGAGGAGTCAGGTTTAACTTAGCAGCAATGTCTGAAGTATTTATGCAGCACTTCAAATGGTAATAAATTGAAAAAACAGCACCAGAAAAATCTCACACCAATTTAAAAACACAGAATAACAATAAGTAAATCAAGACCAAAATGACAAAAATTCTATCAGCAGAACCACTAATGGCAATCTGGTTGTGTGAGACCGAGAGAAAGTCTCAAGTTCAGGCCAAGCATGATTGAGTGTGGATCGGATACAGGAACCAGGTTAGTACCGCTGAAAAGTTACCATCTCAGTCCAGCACAAATATCCTTATTCACAGTGGAGGGGGCTGCGAGGAGCAGGAAAGTGTCACAGATGGTCATTGTTGCAGTGTGAAGAGCTGGTGGGGCATCTTGGATAGTCATCGCCGTAGCGCAATGATCCTGTTGTTGTAGCGAACTATCGGGATGGAGATTCATGGTGGCAATCCCCGCAAGCAGTCATTGCTGTAGTGCCAAGGGTTGGGCTTACACAACTTCGCGTTGGCGGCCAGTGCAAGCGACAAGAGCCCGAAAAATTCACTGAGGCCACACCCATGGTCCAGGGATTACTCCAGCTGGATCTGGGTGCTGATTCAGGTGGTTGGTAGACTATTACATTCCTGTGGCTCTCAACAGAACGTCAGCAGACTAGCCCTAGGAATCACTCTAGGATTCCTGGGTTCCTGTGCAGGTCCAATCCCTCTGGATAGGCACAGAAGGGCAGTAGGTCAGCAATACAGCAAGGCAGCAGTCCAGCAAGACAGTAGTCCAGCTGGACAGCAGTCCAGCAGAGTAGCAGTCCTTGCAGCAGCACAGCAGTCCTTCTTCTTGGCAGAGTATCCAAGAGTTGGCATCAGAGGACCAATATTCATACCAGGTGCTTCATTTGAAGTGGGAGAAGCTTCTAGAGGTTTCCTTTTGAAGTGCACAGGTTTTCTGCCTCCCCTGCACAGGCTTCACACTAACTACAGGGGGTATGCAACTATTTGCCTAGAGGCAGGACAAAGCCTATTTAAGTGTAAGCAGGGCTGTGCCCAGACCTGCCCTCCCATCCTGCCAGTGATGGCCCATCCAGGCACACCTACGCTCTCCATTAAATGTGACTGTCAAGGAGGAATACACAAAGCCCAACTGTCAACTGCATCCAGTTGTAACCCAGAGACAGGCAGTAGGCACTAATGTTCTAAGGCAGGAAAGTACCAACTTTCTAAAAGTGTCATTTTCAAAGTTAAAATGTAAAATCTGACTTTACCATATGAGATGATTTTCCATTACAATTCCACAGACACCAGACATGAACTGGGTACCTGTTTCCACTTGGAAGTTATATCTTATTAAATATAATAAGGGAACTCCAATGGTATCTTATCGGAGAGGAAGGACTTGCAGAAGTGACTAACACATTTTTCACTACCAGGACATGTAATACTTAAAAGTACATGTCCTACTTTTTAATACACTGCACCCTGCCCTTTGGGCTGTCTAGGATCTACTCTAGGGGTGACTGATATGTATTAAGAAAGACAGTTTGGGCCTGGAAAAACGTTTATTGTGCCATGTCAAAATGGCAGACTTAAAACTGCACACGCAGGCCTGAGACATGTTTAAAGGGCTACTTAAGTGGGTGGCACAACCAGTGTTGCAGGCCCACTAGTAACATTTAATTAACAGGCCCTAGGTTCAGGTAGAACCACTTTAATATGGACTTACAAGTAAATTAAAAGCCAATTCTACTATATTTTAAGGAGAGAGCACAAGCACTTTAGAACTGGTAAGCAGTCGTAAAGTGCGCAGAGTCCTAAAAGCCAACAAAAACGTGTTTAGAAAACAGGAGGATGAAGGCAAATTGTTTTAGGATGAACCTGCAGAAATGGCCAAGTCCAACAACGGTCAACAGAAAATCATCTGGTTAATCATTGAACAAAATCTTCTGAACTGACATGACCTGTGAGATATATTATATTGTGAATCAGAAGAAGCACCTCAGACCGAGAATCCTGTCAAACTCCACTTACTTGGTGTGGCACAACCTCCCCAAGAAACTCCAAATCAACAGCTACTTACATCCAGATGCCCCAATGGGGCAAAACATGAAATTATAAATTGAAAACGGCCTCAGAACTTTCACAACTGCTCCTAAGTAGGAATGAACACCTTGAAAGTTCTGACCTGCCAGACTAGACTAAAGACTTTAGACAAATTTTGAGATTGTTAATATCTGTGAATACAATGTCATTAAACACCATGATATATGCAGGCCCAACCACGGCAATACCAATAAATGCAATGTCGATATATGCCATAAATGTGCTTGCATAACAATGTCGATACCAGTAGAAACAATGTTAATTTATGCCATAATCTATACACGCATAACAATGTCAATATCAGTAAAGACAATATCGATGTAGGCACAATACTGAGTAGTCGGTAAAAATTATATCAATGACTGCAATGTTCATTGTACCAATTTGCACAAACTCATATAATTGCTGTCGGTAGAGTTAGAATAGTAAATCTGGACCCCTAAACATTCAATAGTTTCCCCAGTGACTGTGGGTTGGATCTAGAGCAGTAAATATGAACTACTAAAAATGAAAGAATATTAGACTACTTAATATGACCTTCCCAAAATTCAGGGGTATATTCACAAGAATGAGCGATAACTACCGCAAGAGTAGCGTAACACTTTCAATATCGCAGCCTGTCGCGGGAAAATAACCCCGTGTCAACGTGGAATTCACAACAAGGCGGTAGCAAGCGATAGTCTGCCGAAATCGCGGACAATGTCCGCGATACAACCACCACGATGGAGATAAAAACTAGGGGTGGGCGTAGTTTGCGGAGTACTACTATGCGGAACTCCACAAAGTTGAACAAAAACTCTGTGAATTCCGCATCGACTCCCAAATAATAAAACAAAAACCTCATATACTTTGAGCAAAATAACAAGTATCTCTGTCTTTACATGCTAAAATGCATATAGTCATTTCACAAAATTGAAAATAAAAATTTAGCAAGCAGTGAGAGAGGTGATGATTTTGGGATCCTCCCTAACGTAGGGAGACAACCAAGAAGATGCCTTGAAAACAAAGAACACATCTTGCTGAACGATTCGGTGGTGGTCCCATCCTCTTAGGACCACCTCAAGCACAGTTATGGGCAAAAATACAATCCCAACCAAAGGCCCTGCAAAGCATTATGGGACGAGATTAGCAGTGGGCAGTGAATATTATTACTAGGTGTCCCTCACGAGTCAAATGCAAAAGCATTGAAATTATTACATCAAGCTGCAGTTCCACTAGTCGTTACTAGGTGTCCACGACGAGTCAAATGCAAAAGCATTGAAACCTTTTCATGAAGCTGCAGTTCCACTAGTCGCTAATAGGTGTCCTCATGAGTCAAATGCAAAAGCATTTGACTTGAGGGACACCTAGCAACGACTAGTTGAACTGCAGCTTGATGTAATAATTTCAATGCTTTTGCATTTGACTCGTGAGGGACACCTAGTAACGACTAGTTGAACTGCAGCTCTTTGTAGAATTATTTTGATATTGGATACTATAATATTCACTGCCCACTGCTAATCTCGTCCCATAATGCTTTGCAGGGCCTTTGATTGGGATTGTATTTTTACCCATAACTGTGCTTGGGGTGGTCCTAAGAGGATGGGACCACCACTGAATCGTTCAGCATGATATGCTCTTTGTGTTCAAGGCATCTGCTTGGTCCTCCCCCTAGGTTAGGGGGGACCCCAAAATCATCACCTCTCTCATTGCCTGATATTTTTCATTTTCAAAGTTCACTTTTGTGAATTGATTATATGCTTTTTAGCATGTAAAGTTATTTTATCAAAGCATTTTTGGGTGCGGTTTAGTAGCTGACTCTGCTACGTGGAACGGAGTTTTTGCCTGAATTCCGTGGTTTTCACGGACTGCGTAGTTAACAAATCTCCGCAAACTCCGCTAGCAGAGGGAGTTCATTGCCCAGGCCTAATAAAAACACAAACCACAACACCAAAAAACACGCGATGGGCCAAAGCGCGAAATCAGCGACAAGCAGCGCCAGGCCTGCAACACACACCTGGCAGGCGTCAAAAATCACCATAAAAGTAGAAAAAACACACACACACAAACTGACCGACACCCAAGCACCATGGAGGCAGCCGGAGCAGGCACAGAGGACGAGCGCACCCCCACAAGCACCCCGGACGACCAGCCTGGGACCTCGGGGACAGGGAAGGGCACGGACAAGAAGACGAAGAAGACCAAGTTCAGTCCGCAGGCGAACAGGATCATAGTCACGGAGGTGATGGAACACCATCAACAACTCTTCGTGACCTCCAACGTGTCATTGGGCACCAAAACTGGAATATGGCGGGACATCGTCGACAAGGTGAATGCCGTCGGAGAGCACAAGCGGACAATGGACGAGGTCAAGAGGCGATGGAATGACATCAAGCGGAAGACCAAGGAGAAACTCACCGCCAACCAGAAGGCAGCAACGCAGACCGGAGGTGGGGCCCCAGCGCCACAGCTGGAGCTGGATGACATGGAGGAGCTGGTGTCGACAGTCATCAGTGTGGAGACTGTGGCTGGAGTCGGGGGACTGGACACTGCTCGACAGGACACAACACAACCGCAACAGGGTGAGTGACCACCAGGTACTGGGGGGATGGGGGAGATGGCCACAATGGCACACATGCACAAGCAAGCAGGGCACAGTGCACACCCACAATGACCCTGGGTCCTCGCCCAGACCCACAGACTGTCACAATGTACAATGCCATGCTGTCTGAATGTCAACCTGTACCATGCGGCTACATACATGTGGACACATTGTAATACACCATCTCCCCTTCACATCGCAGGGGCATCGTCAACACCTCCTGCAGAGCAGTCCCAGCCACTCTTCACTGATGATGAGGAGGACAACACCAGCATCGACACCCAAACCATCCAAGACATCATTGACCTCATCTGCCGCTCACCTCCAAGATCAGGGCAGCCCAGCCACATTGATGAGACCCCACTCACCACCCACATCACCCAGCAGGAGGCACCCACAGCCCCGGCACTCTCCCAAGACCCCCAGAAACAACACATGGCCTTCCAACGCCGTGTGCTGGAGGGCCAGAGGGAGACGGATGAGCAGGTGCGGGTGGGGTTCGACCTCACGGCTACCAAATTGGATGCCATCCATGGGTGTCTACGTCCACCCCATGGTCTCCAACCAGCCCTGACTGACATCGCTGGAGTCATGATGCGGAGAGAAGAACACCTGTCTGCTCAGAGTGGCTCCAGCGATGCCAGCCGTGAGCTGGCACAGATGCGGAGACTCAAGGAGGACATGGTGCGGATGGAGGCGGAAAGGATGGCAGCCACCGCTGCACACCATCGAAATGTAGCAGGGATCTACCATGCCCTGCAGTACTTCATCATGGCATTGCTGCCACAAGACGTGTCGCTGATGAATGCGGCTGCCCCCACACCATCCACATCTCCGCCCCCTGGTGTGTCAGTGCCTCCCAGTGTGGCAGGCGTATCCACTCAGGCCCCTAATGTGTCAGTGGCACACAGTGCCGCAGCCGGTACTGCAACACCCACAGGTGGGGCAGAGCACACATCCGAGGACGTGGATGGGTTGGCTCTCAAAAGGAGGCACTAGCATACATTTCCGCACATGGCCTGTTTCTGCTTGGTCCCGCACATGGCCTCATGACCTTCCACTGACCCCCGATACACTCCGATGCACTCACCTTGGACAGCGACATGGACTGCCACATCCTGTTTGACGACCAATGGCACGGCGACCAGAATGCGGACTGTACCCTTCCTCTTCCGCAGTACATGTTATCCCCGGATGGACTCTGGCTGGCCCTCCACGTGCCCATATTGTGTAGTGTGCTCGGCATTGCCCTGTACCGCTCCAGCTGCATAACTGCACTGGATGTGCAATGAACATCCAGTGACGCACTGCTGTGTCATGTCTTTCATCATTCATGTGTGAATGTGTGGATGAATGCAGGGACAGTGACTTCCCTTGCGTCAATGATGTTCATCCTGTGGGATGCCAGTCAGAGGGTGCTACATTGCATTTTGTGTACCGGGTCCCGTGAACACTACAACAGGGACACACGCATCAGTCACTTCCTTGTCCTGACATGGACTGAACCACGCCCAGAGCCCACGAGTCATTGTTGCAAGCCCTGCGCTGGTCCGGCGTACGGCAGGCCAGATCACTCCGCTTACGCTCCGAGGGGGGGCCCTCATTGCTACCCGTCACAGGCGTACTCGCTGGTGGTGTGCAGGTCACTGGTCTAGTTGTTAGCATGTCACAGCCACTCCCTGAGGGCAGTTTTGCACGCACACCACACCCATCCGGCACAGGCATCACAGGCCATGTGACTCCGCCAACATAAGGGGCCGACGACGTCACATTCCCCTCTGCCGGTGGTGACTGGATGACGGACGCTCCACGGTTCTCAATCATTAAGGGCCCATGAGTTTTTGCGCACAGGGTTAGTGGCACACGAGGCCTTGTGGACGGCATGGGCCTACCACCACATGGCGCAGACTGGGGTTGCACAGGGTTAGTGGCACACGGGGCCTTGCGGATGGCACGGGCCTATCACCACGTGGCACAGACTGGGGTTGCACAGGGTTAGTGGCACACAGGGCCTTGCGGACGGCACAGGCACCCCGCCACGGGACGGTGACTTTGGGTGCACTGAGTCAGTGGCACCTTAAGCTGCTGAGTGGGTGTGCAGCCTGCGATGATGCCCCGCCCTGGCGGTCCGGACAGCTCAGGTTTTGTGTGCCCTGCTGGACCGCAGTGTAGGCCAGAGCCAGCGGGCAGCGCGGGCCTACCGCCATGTGGCGTCGCTTCCGGGATCCCAGAGTTGGTGGCACCCATTGGGCTGAGCGGGTGTGCAGCCTGCGATGGTGCCGGGTTCACTGGTATGTCCTATGCCATGGAGTAATCAAGACCCAGCACCAAACATGAGACCTGGTGGCCTGCGGAGCGGGGCTGCATGATGTGGAGGGTGCCATGTCCGCGGGCCCCGGGCTTGTGGCTTGCAGCGGCACGTGGTGGGACCTCCTGTCTACACGCCGGTTTGCTGAAGGTGAGCATTGAGGCCTGGGTGTGCATGGGCGGGCATGCTCCGATGGGTGGTGGGAGGGGTTGGGGTGCCTCTGCCTGGGTTTGCATGGGCGGGCAGGCGATGTTGTCTTGTGCAAGTGTGTGTACTGTGCCAGTCATGTATCTGGACTCTGTTTCAGCTGACGGCTCTGACTCAGATGTGTGACCTGGTGTCCTGCTATACATACCGGCACGTGGTTGGAGACACACCGGTGGCAGCAGGTGGGCAGTGTGGCCTGGGTGCGCAGGGGCGGCACTCTCTCTCTCTCTCCTCTTCTCTCTATCTCTCTCTCTCCCTCTCTTCCTCTCTCTCTCCTCTTCTCTCTATCTCTCTCTCTCCCTCTCTTCCTCTCTCTCTCCTCTCCTCTTCTCTCTCTCCCTCTCTCTCTTCCTCTCTCTCTCCATCCCTCTCTTCCTCTCTCTCTCCCTCCCTCTCTTCCTCTCGCTCTCCTTCGCTCTCTCAATGCTCTCTGATGTGCGCAGGACACACCTTCTCATCATGTTTTTTGTCTTACAGGCTGTGACCTACGTATTTTCCCGAGGGGAGCGGCCATGTGTCTTCATTTCATTTCGGTGTTCATTTTAATAAAGTTTCATTTGTTGCTTCGAAAGTGAATGTGTGCTGCTCATTTCTGTGACGACACATGCATGTACCAGTTGTGATTGTGCGACATCAAGCGGAATATTTTGTACATGTTTAGGTGTGGCTGATGTGGCATGTCTTTGGTCGGGGGGTGCCAGGGAGGGGTGGTCCTGGGGGTGGTGGCGGTGGGTGTTGTGGCCCTCTTGGGTGTCCGGGCCGCATGATGGGTGGCTCCATGGCATCTGTTGCCCTTCCGATGTAGCCCTGGGCTGTGCTCCCTTTGGTTTGCAGGCTGCCATCCGACTTTACACCAGGTCAGAGCAGGTGTAGATTTCCTGGTGCTAACGCGCCTTATCGCCTGTTTTGTGTTTTTATCGCTGATGTGGCTGGTCGTTGAGAATGTTGAGGTGTGATGTTGTCGCGCCTTTTGGCACGGGAACGCCCACTCTGCATCTCATTAGCGATAGTTGCGCGGGTCCTCTGTGGTGATGTTTTTTGCGGCTGCTATCGTGGGTAAACTGGTGCTGTGGGCTGTTTGCACCAGCTTGTGAATGGGGAGGTATATTTATCACGACTTTGGCTGCGATAAAGTGCCGTTAATTCAGCGGTAGCTCCTTGTGAATATGCCCCTCAGTATTTTCCCAATGAGCCTAGATTTTGAGCTACAGTAGAAACCTTTAACTACCCAATTTTTAATATTATCCCAAATGAGTAATTTTGTGATATCTTTTTTTTTGCAACCTTTATTTATCTTTTCAAAGAAAATACAGTATAGAAACAACCATAGCTAAACTAGTAAGAGAGAAGATATGTAGAATTCCCAAGTAGCAGGATCGTGTGGTGGGAAGTAAAACCCAGGGAGGTGAATGGGCCAGTGTGAGAGTTCCAGGCAGTCGTAGTATCAGTCTTAGAATCAGCAGGCAGGGTATATCATTATAGTCTGAAGGGGTTCACCTGCTTGTAGTTATAGTTTCTAAGGCAGGGATAAGCTTCACAAAATGTACAAAAGTATTCAGCAACTTTCTATTTCTAAACTGTCAAATCCATCTTGAAATCAATTGGGGCATTTCATGCAATTACCATAAAAATGAATGATGGTGTATTTGAAAATATATTTATTAGTAAGAAAAATTGATTATATATTAGACAAGTAAATTAAACATAATTTAAAAGGCATCTTAATTTCATTATTGTTTCAACCATTCACTCAACCCAACCCTATCATTCATCCACACCATACATCCAATCACAAACATGTGGCATGGTAGCCTAATTATAGGTAGGTGAGATTCAATCAGGGTTTTTTTAAAGCGTGCTACTCACCCGTGAGGGTCTCAAGGCGCTGGGGGAGGGGGTGCAGCTCCGGATTCAGTCGAAAAGCCAGGTCTTGAGGTTCTTCCTGAACGTGTGCTGGGTCGGGGAGCGTCTGATGTTCACTGGGAGCTGGTTCCAGCCTGCTCTCCTTCTGCGGATGCGGGGGTTCTCTGCCAGGGAGAGGTCGGCAGAGCGGAGGTTCCTCTTGGGTACGTGTTAAGGAGACTCTCTCGTTGAGATATTTGGGTCTGATGTTGTGGAGGGATTTGTAGGCGTGGGTGAGCACTTTGAAGGTGACTCTCTTCTCGACGGGGAGTCAGTGGAGGTCTCGTAGGTGTTGTGTCATGTGTTCGTGTCGTGGTGTCCCGAGGATGAGTCTGGCTGCGTTGTTCTGGATGGTTTGGAGCTTGTGTAGAAGAGTTCTGTTGATTCCGGCGTAGAGGGCGTTGCCGTAGTCCAGCCTGCTGGTAATGAGCGCGTGGGTGACAGTCCTCCTGCATTCATGGGGAATCCATTTGAAGGTCTTGCGGAGGGTGCGAAGGCAGTTGAAACTGGTGGAGGCGACGGAGTTGATCTGGCCGGTCATGGTGAGGGATGAGTCGAGGATGATGCCAAGGTTCCGTGCGTGGTCTGTAGGGGTGGGTGGGCTCCCGAGGGCCACCAGGTGTTGTCCCAGGCGGAGGTGGAGGGTCCGAGGATGAGGACCTCCATCTTCTCCGAGTTGAGCTTCAGGCAGCTATCCTTCACCCAGGCTGTGATGTCCTTCATTCCTTCCTGGAAGCAGAGTCTGGTGTCTTCGGGGTTCTTCGTGAGGGAGAGGATGAGCTGGGAGTCGTCGGCATAGGATACTATGCTGAGCCCATGCTGTCTGACGACGGTGGCGAGGGGGGCCATGTAGATGTCGAAAAGCGTGGGGCTGAGGGATGATCCTTGGGGTACTCCGCAGTTGATCTCTGTGGGTTCGGAGAGGAAGGGGGGCAGTCTGATCCTCTGGGTTCTGCCGGAGAGAAAGGATTGGATCCAGTTGAGGGCGGTTCCTTGTATCCCAGCGTCGTGAAGTCTGGCTGCGAGAGTGCGATGTGAGACGTGTTGAAGGCTGCAGAGAGGTCTAGTAGGATGAGGGCCACAGTGTGTCCCTGGTCGAGTAGCATGCGGATGTCATCAGTGTCGGCGAGGAGGGCGGTCTCGGTGCTGTGGTTGCTGCGGAATCCCAACTGGGAGGCGTCTAGGATGGAGTTCTCTTCGATGAAGGCGGTCAGCTGGACATTCACGAGTCTCTCGGTGACTTTGACAGCGAAGGGGAGGAGAGAGATGGGCCGGACGTTTTTCAGGTCGGTAGGGTCGGCCGTGGGTTTCTTGAGGAGGGGTTTCACCTCCGACCACTTCCAGTCGTCTGGGAAGGTGCCAGATTTGAAGGAAGCGCTGATGGTCTGCCCTAGTTCGGGTGCGATGGCAGCGGCGGCCCTGTGGTAGATGTGCGGTGGGCAGGGGTCCATGGGGGCTCCAGAGTGGGCTTTCTTCATGGTCGCTGTGATGTGTTCTACGGAGGCGGTGTTCCAGGTCATGACGGTTGGCTTGTCAGCGGCGGTGGGGGGGTCCAGCAGCTGTTCGCTGAAGTTGTCGTAGAGGGCCTTGATCTTCAGATGGAAGAGTTCCTGGGAAGGTGTGACGTCTGTGGCTTCGCTGGGGGGTTTGGCGAAATGCTGTATGACGTTGAACAGTTCTTTGGCGTTGGTTGCGTTGCTGTGAATTTGGTTCCTGATGAAGGTCAGTTTGGTGTCTCTTATGCGCTGGTGGTATTCCTTCAGGGCGCTCCTGTGGTTGTTCAGGGCTTCCGTGGTTTTCCGGTTTCGCCAGGCTTTCTCGAGGCACTGTCTTTCTCTCCCTCACTTTTTACAAAAGCAATAATAAATATGATTTCACAAACAGCAATATAATTTCACAAGCAGTAATTCCTATATCATACTTTGGACTTCTATCTATTGTATCTCTGAACATTGGCCATTGTATGCTATAGATTTGTCCTTCTACGAGTGTTTCGGCTGTAAGCCTTCTTCAGGAAGACACAAGTTGAGAGAACATTTGCTGTATCTACTAAAGGCCTGTGTTTTTTTTCAAAGTCGATATCAATTCTGTGTAACTAGCAGCCTGATGCTACTGCGTGTCTTCCCGGGTTTGTCAGCTAGATCATGGAGTTTGCAGTTTGGATGAAATATGTGCACCGACAATTGGTCAGAGAGAGCCCAACTTTGCAGTTCATTAAACATACGTTTTTAGAATGGTGCTACTTCCGGTATTGGATTACTTGTTTTTCAGAAGAGTCATAATGGCTGATTATGACAGGCAAGATATCATCTTTCTACCCGGCATTGGAGTCCAACGGTGTTGTGTAGTTCATTGGAACAAGTTTGCAAACCTCCATGTTGTCGCACTTAGTAAAAACCGCACTCTGGCAAGTTGCATAGGTGCTTTTCTGGATGGCTTTGAAGATACTTGGCATTTCGTCGAGGATCTCTACATCCTATCTCGACAAAATGCGAACTATCAACTCGGCACTTCTTGGAACAGTTGTTGAGGGGGAGAGAGTGGCATCTGTCACTTGTGTATGACTGCTATTGACCCTGGTGCCTGTTTATGTTTCAGGGACTCAGCTGGTGTTAAGTGGGTTCATTGGACAAGTGCTATATGTGCGTATTCCCATTCTTAGACAGCTTTTAACATTCTTCCATTTATTGAAATGTGACTGATCATTCACAGTCAGCAAGGCAATCATGAGAGGCGTAGCCATCCACGTTGGGTATGAAGAGGGCTATATTGGTATGATGGTATTGGCTCCTTGTTGTAGGCAGTGAAAGGAAAGTGAAGTCTGAGGGTCCTCAGGTTTGTGGGCTAGGAGGGAAGGTGGAAAAATGGCAAGACAAAGGGAGAGAGAGAAGACAGAAAGGTTGAGAGGGGAGGGAAACTCTGAGGTGTTTGAACTTTGGACCTCCACCCAGTGAAGCAGCACTTCCCCATGGCCCTCGAGATGTGTGTGAAGAGCATGAGGGACGCTATTTAGGCAGCCGCAGTGTCTGGTAGGAGATCAGTAGGCATCCAAGGTTGAATATTGGAAGCCCCCATGAAAGGTGCAGTAGTATACTTACAGGCTTAAGTGATCTAGGAGGAGCCGGTGAAGGAGGACAGGTGAGAGAGATTCGAGTGATTAAAGCTGTCCCATGCAGATGTGTAGGGGAATCTCCCTGTGGTGCAGAACGCAGAACGGTAGGACACCTGAGTAAAGACTACATCGGTGGGCCTACGAGGGCTCAGGGGTGAATGGTTCAGGTTGTGGGCGTCTCCTTCATGCCCTGGGTTGACTGCTTGAGAGGGGAACAAGAGTTTTCCCTGTCTAATGCTCTACTCAAGGCCTCAACCACATGCCTGCGGCCTTGCCAGTCTGATTCCTGGCATTGCGGGGCTGAGGGGTGCTGTTGTTGGTGTAGGAGGGGCTGGGCCAGGCATTTGAAAAAAGTGTCATGCTGGGCGGCATGCCTGGAGGGGTCCCTCTGTCCATGGAGGGGTCCTCGTAGTTGCCTGTGTAAGCCTCCAGCTCTCCAGGGTCAGTGAATACCCAGGTATCCCTATCCATGGTGACCTTCATGCACGGTCGATCCAGCAGTCAGGACTTAAGGTCCCAACGGAGGAACCAAGGTCATATTTCCAGGAATGTTTTGTGCTCGAAAAGCGGCAACATAGTTGTCTGCTTTGCTGCCCGGATGCGGGCTTGCTAGTGGAACAAGGGGCAGAAAATTATTGGGCCAGGGGTACCACTGAATTCAATTCTGCTGTTTTTATATAGCGCATGGCTAGCCAACGGGCCTCCCAGCAATGACTGCAATCAAACCCACCACACTGTTGTTAAGAGATCAAATCACCTCAAACCACTCTAGAAGAGGTGAGTTTTTAGAAGTTTCTTGAAACAAACTTTTGACTGCTGACATCTGATGGAGGCTGGGAGAGCATTCCAGAGCCTGGGCATAAGGAAAGGAGGGGCCTCTTCTCCTTTTTCTTTTAATCTTTGGCACGACTAGGTGTTCCTGATTACTTGATCGAAGAGATCTCCCTGTAGCTTATGGGGTGAGAAAGTTCCAAATGATAAGTGCCTTTTCCGTGGTGGCCCGGTGGGCAATGCAGAGAGCCTTAAAGTGAATTCAGTTTTTGAACTGGGAGCCAGTGAAGGGCTGATTGGGCTGGTCTGGCTGAATGGAATTTAGGTATTTTTTGCAGGATTCTGAGAACGGCATTCTGTACCACTTGGAGCCTATTAATCACATATTTCAGGCTTCCTAAGCAAAGGAAGTTACCGTAGTCTAAGCATGAGTTTATTAGACTGTGTATCACTGTCCTTGTGGGAAATGATAGCATCTGTAGCAATTTCCTGTGGGATCTTAGAATGCCAAAACATGAACTGGCCAATTTTTGGGCCTGTGTCTCCATGGTGAACCTGTAATCTATCCAGAGGACTAGGTGTTTTACTGCTTTGGCTGGTTTTGGACTTTTCACCAAGAGATTCTTGTCATGACAGTTCCAGTCACATAGGACTGTTGTTGCCTGCCACCAACACCTCAGTTTTGTTTCCGTTAAGCTTCAGCCTACTTCCAGACATCCAGACTGTAACTTCCCTAAGACAGTTATTCAGATGAGCGGAAGTTTGGCTGACATTAGGTTTAATTGCCATGATGATTTGAGTGTCATCTGCATATGACACCAAGGCAATACCATGTTAATGTACAATTTCAACTAGCACACCTACATATAGATGAAATAGTGTGGGGCTGAGTGAAGGGCACTGTGGGACACCATACTGCAAAGGGTGGAAGGAAGAGAAGAAAGATTCTTTGCACACTTGGGAGCTCCTATTAGCTAGAAAAGTTTCCAGACACTTAATGGCATCCCTGGTTATGCAGACGTCCAACATCCTTTGAATGAGGATCGGGTGAGATACCGTGTTGAAGGCTGCAATTAGGTCCAACATTATCATTGCTGCTTAGCCGCCTTGGTGGATGCCAGCAGTGCGGTCTCCATACCATAACCAGGTCTAAAGCATTTCTGAGTGGGGTGGAAAAGATCATGCCCTTCCAAAAAGCTGGACAGATGTTTATTGACATGCTTTTCTAGTAGTTTACTCACTATTAGGAGGAAGGAGATGGGTCTGTAGCTGTCAACCAGATTGTGATTTGCCGTCTATTTTTTTAAGAGCTGATTCACTATTCCATTCTTCTATATTTGAGGAATACGCCCAGTTTCTTGTGAGTGATTATGGATGTTCAAGAGAAGGATAATAGGGAAATGCCACCTTGGCCCAGGATATCCGGAAGGGCCAGGTTCAAAGGGGAGCCTGTGGGGCTGTAGAGCGAAAGTGGACCTAATGATCTGGCTGGTACTCCAGGGTTCAGGAAATCTGATGTCCAACAACTTGGTGATGTAGGTCCCTAGGTCAGCATGTTATCTCTCTCTGCTCACTTAGGGACTCCAAACATGCATATGTTGTCCCTGTAGGACCTGTCTTCCAGGCCCATGATTTTTGAAGGAAGAAGTCAATGTCTTTTCCCAGTCTGGTAAAGCATTTTACTGAGTGTCAAATTAGTCTACTTGCATATCCAGAGTGACCAAATGCATGTGGGAAGTGGTCACCTATGCTCAAAGGCATTTTGCTTCTATAGTGAGATCGGAAATGTTATTGTTCATGACAGTGAGGGTAGTCCCAATGGCTGATATCTCTTTCAGTAGATCGTTCATGTCCATCGCAAATGTGGAGCATTACTCGTGGATGGAACCCGGTCGCCTGAGATTAGGGGTGCGCCACTGCCTCTGAAAAGGCAGCTCTCAGACTGCTGGCTTAGGCTGCAGTATGTGGTGTGGCAGGGGAATCCGGTCAATCCCCCCTCCAGTCAGTGACTCTAGAGTTCCCAGGGAGGTCGCAGTCTCCAGGTGCCACCCCAGAGGGTCCTGAAGTTGAGGGCACAGGTTTTGGGGAGGCCAGATAAGCATCAGGGCCATGTCCCGCAGGGGCAGATGATATGGTGGGTCTATGGGTGGAGGTAGATTCAGTTTGACTGGCAGGAAAAGGAGTTGTCCGGGGGCCATGGGCTCTTCACCATGCAACACAACCCCTAATGCCCCCTGTCGATCTGATGGTGGTACCAGTTTGTGTGGTGATCTGGCTGGAGACAGATGCCCAGGGAGCCAACTGGGTGTTGCTGTGAAGTGGTTTGGGGGTGTGTCCCAGGATTGCGACTCCTGATAGGGCACAGTCCTTCTGAATGGTTGGGCTGGAGGTTGAGTAGGATCATTGGCAAGCGTGGCAAGGCAGGGTCCACTCTCTCACTGGATATTGTTCCAGTCTGTGTGGCCTCCAGCGTGGGATGCTCGCCCTGGGTTCCAGGCATTGCACGGAGCCTCCAGTCCTCAGGGCTGGGGTTTTGTCATTTGCGGCCACGGGAGGGTCTGTATGGGCATGGCCGCACCATTTCCTCATCTGGCAAGAAGGGTTGGGGTGCTGGTAAGTGGTATTGGTGGCAGCAACCGTGGTGAGTCGTCCAGGTTCAGGGCAGGAAAGGAGGCAGCACTGACTGTCAGAAAAGCCAGGCGAGCAACTGTGGCTGCTTCTGATTGGTGGACCCAAACCACGATCTTCCAGTACGGGGTGCACAGCGGCAATTACAGGGTCCTGGAGACTTTGTGTCCCTCACGGGGGGCCTAAGGGGGCAATGTGACTCCTTCACTTGTGTTGGGAACTGGATTCCCCCAGGATGTAGGAGCGGAGGGCCTTGGGGATCTGAGCCAGGCGGGAGCTTCAGCAGGGTGCGGCCATCTTGGTCAGCCCTTAGCTCTGCCTCATTTTGTGATTTCTTAAAGAAAAGTATTCATAGTAAAATAAAGTTCATTTTTAATGTCCAAAGGAAAATTAAATAGTGTGAGAAAATCCTTCTTTTTGAGTGGCCAAGTACTGCTGACTGGTAATTCCCATTGTATGTGCTCTGACACCTAAAAATATGGTAAAAGTTATGATAAAACGAATACCGTTCGGAACTGATTCGGAATGACCGAACGGTTCCCCTCCCGACCGCGAGCATCGTGATCCGACCGACCGATTACGATGGGTTCCGACACGGTCTAGAGGAATCCGACTGTTGGTTGGGGGCTTTCTGACCGACATCGTAATCATGTCCTAAGTGTCATCTATAAGGCTGACAAGGAAAACATGACTTCTCGCATACTACTACTCTAAATCAAACTCCACATCCACCTGCGCAGAGTTTTAATTTTAGGGAGGTCATATTTTCTCATCAGACTCCACCCCAAACACACACGGGGAAGGGTTTAATTTTGAGAGGGGTCAGGTTTCCTGTTGCAACTCCAACCCCACAATCATTGGGGAAAGGATTTAATTTTAATGAGGTGAGATTCACAATTGAACCTCTAAACAAACACCCGTTACGGAAAATGTTTAACAGTTGGGTATCAGATTCTAACTCTAACACGCATGCATATGGAAGCATGTTTAATATAGGGGTCATCATAATTACAGTTTTAAATTCATCTCCATACATATTGGGCAAAGTGTTTAATGCTTGGGGGTGGCTTTTCCTATTTTAACTCCAACCAAACAAGCATTTGGAGGAAAATATTTGTTTTTGGGACAGTCAGACTTACTATTCAAACTCCAAACCCATGCACAATGAGGAATATGTTTAATGTTGTTGGCCAGATATACTTTTTGACTACAACCCCATATTCATTGGGCAAAGAATGTAATCTTGGGGAGTTGATATTTGCCATTCTAACTCGAAATCCACACACATATGAGAAAATATAATATTAGGTTAATCAGATTTACTATTGTACAACCGTCCTCACTCTCAAGAGAAAAGGAATGTATGCTTGAGGAGGTGATAATTGTTCTTTCTTTCTTCAAATCATTGAGGTTAAGGTTTAATGTGGGAGAAAGTGAAATATACTATTTTATTTCTTATGCCTTTTTTTAATTAAGAAAACAGGATAAATATCTTAATATATAGTTTTTTAAATAAATGCAAAAAGAACAATTGATGGACAGAATGAAGAACAATGTCATACATTCCCCCAGTACAGAGATCTGGGCCTAAAACCATCTTTTTTTACTCACCATGCCATTCCAGTTTGAACCCAGCTATATGCAAATCAGTCTCGACTCTGTGCCCAATGGAAACAGTCCAGCCTGAACTGCCAGGCCAGGTCCTCCCTGGACTGGAAACAAGCATCCTAGGACCGGTTTCGGGGTTTCACCCCTCATCCGCCAGGATAGCTTGAATCCAGTGGCATGGAGAGCATGGAACCCACATCTAGGCATACCCATCCAACTTGGGGTGACAAATGCAAAAAGAACAATTGATGGACAGAATGAAGAACAATGTCATACATTCACACCAGTACAGAGATCCGGACAAAAATCCATCGTTTTTTTGCTCGCCATTCCAGTTTAAACCCAGCCATATGCAAATCAGTCTCGACCCTGTGCCTACTGGGAACAGTCCAGAACGAACTGCCAGGCCAGGTCCTCCCTGGACTGGAAACAAGCATCGTAGGACCGGTTTCGGGGTTACACCCCTCATCAGCGAGGATAGCTTGACTCCAGTGGCATGGAAAGCACTGGACCCACGTCTGGGCATACGCGTCCCACTTGGGGTGACAAGTGCAAAAAGAGCAATCGATGGTCAGAATGAAGAAAAATGTCATACATTCACCCCGGTACAGAGATCTGGGCCTCAATCCATAATTGTTTGCTCACCATGTCATTCCAGTTTGAACCCAGCCATATGCAAATCAGTCTCGGCCCTCTGCCCAAAGGGAACAGTCCAGCCCTAACTGCCAGGTCCTCCCTGGGCTGTAAACAAGCATCCAAGGACCGGTTTCGGGGTTTCATACCTCATCAGTCAGGATAGCTTGACTCCAGTGGCATGGAGATCACAGGACCCACGTCTGGGCATATTCATCCCACTTGGGGTGACAAATGCAAAAAGAACAATTGATGGACAGAATGAAGAACAATGTCATGCATTCACCCCAGTAGAAAGATCTGGGCCTAAATCCATCGTTTGTTTGCTCATCATGCCATTCCAGTTTGAACCCAACCATATGCAAATCAGTCTCGACCCTGTGCCCATTGGGAACAGTCCAGCCCGAACTGCCAGGCCAGGTCCTTCCTGGACCATAAACAAGCATCCTAGGACCGGTTTCGGGGTTTCCCCCCACATCAGCCAGGATAGCTTGACTCCAGTGGCATGGAGAGCATGGAGCCCACATCTAGGCATACCCGTCCAACTTGGGGTGACAAATGCAAAAAGAACAATTGATGGACAGAATGAAGAACAATGTAATACATTCACCCCAGTGCAGAGATCTGGGCCTAAATTCATCGTTTTTTTGCACACCATGTCTTTCCAGTTTGAACCCAGCCATATGCAAGTTAGTCTCGAACCTGTGCTCAATGGGAACAGTCCAGCCCGAACTCCCAAGGCAAGTCCTCTATGAACTGTAAATAAGCATCCTAGGACCGGTTTCGGGTTTCACCCCTCATGAGCCAGGATAGATTGACCCCAGTGGCATGGAGAGCACGGGACCCAAGTCTGGGCATACCTGTCCCACTCGGGTTGACAAATGCAAAAAGAACAATTGATGGACAGAATGAAGAGCAATGTCATACATTAATCCCAGTACAGAGATCTGGGCCTAAATCCATAGTTTTTTTGCTCACCATGCCATTCCAGTTTGAACCCAGCCATATGCAAATCAGTCTCGAACCTGTGCCCAATGGGAACAGTCCAGCCCGAACTGCCAGACCAGGCCCTCCCTGGACTGGAAACAAGCATCCTAGGACCGGTTGCAGGGTTTCAACCCTCATCCGCCAGGATAGCTTTAGTCCAGTGGCATGGAGAGCACGGAACCCACATCTAGGCATACCCGTCCAACTTGGGGTAACAAATGCAAAAAGAATAGTTGATGGACAGAATGAGGAACAATGTCAAATTCACCCCAGTATAGAGATCTGGTCCTAAATCCATCATTTTTTTGCTCACCATGCCATTCCAGTTTGAACCCAGCCATATGCAAATCAGTATCGACCCTGTGCCCAATGGGAACAGTCCAGCCCGAACTGCCAGGCCAGGTCCTCCCTGGACTGGAAACAAGCATCCTAGGACCAGTTTCGGGGTTTCATCCCTCATCAGACAGGATAGATTGAATTCAGTGGCATGGAGCACACGGGACCCATGTCTGGGCATACCCATCCCACTCGGGGTGACAAATGCAAAGAGAACAATTAATGGACAGAATGAAAAACAATGTCATACATTCACCCCAGTACAGAGATCTGGGCCTAAATCCATCGTTTTTTTGCTCCGCATGCCATTCCAGTTTGAACCCAGCCATATGCAAATCAGTCTCAACCCTGTGCTCATTGGGAACAGTCCACCCTGAACTGCCAAGCCTGGTCCTCCCTGGACTGGAAACAAGCATCCTAGGAACGGTTTCGGGGTTTCAACCCTCATCAGCCAGGATAGCTTGACTCCAGTGGCATGGAGAGCACAGGTCCCATATCTAGGCATACCCGTCCCACTTGGGGTGAAAAATGCAAAAAGAACAATTGATGGACAGAATGAAGAACAATGTCACACATTCACCCCATTACAGAGATCTGGGCCTAAATTAATCGGTTTTTTGCTCACCATGCCGTTCCAGTTTGAACCCAGCCATATACAAATCAGTCTCAACCCTGTGCCCAATGAGAACAGTCCAGCCCGAACTGCTATGCCAGGTCCTCCCTGGACTGGAAACAAGCATCCTAGGACCGGTTTTGGGGTTTCACCCGTCATCCGCCAGGAAAACTTGAGTCCAGTGGCATTGAAATCACGGGACCCACATCTAGGCGTACCCTTCCAACTTGGGGTGACAAATGCAAAAAGAACAGTTGATGAAAAGAATGAAGAACAATGTCATACATTCACCCCAGTACAGAGATCTGCGCCTAGATCCATCTTTTTTTTGCTTACCATGCCATTCCAGTTTCAACCCAGCCATATGCAAATCAGTCTCGACCCTGTGCCCATTGGGAACAGTCCAGCCCGAACTGCCAGGCTAAGTCCTCCCTGGACTGGAAATAAGCATCCTAGGACTGGTTTAGGGGTTTCACCCCTCATGAGCCAGGATAGATTGAGTCCAGTGGCATGGAGAGCATGGGACCCAAGTCTGGGCATACCCATCCCACTCTGGGTGACAAATGCTAAAAGAACAATTGATGGACAAAATGAAGAACAATATCATACATTCACAGCAGTACAGAGATCTGGGCCTAAATCCATAGTTTTTTGCTCACCATGCCATTCCAGTTTTAACCCAGCTATATGCAAATCAAACTCGACCCTGTGCCCACTGGGAACAGTCCAGCCAAACTGCCAGGCCAGGTCCTCCCTGGACTGGAAACAAGCATCCTAGGACAGGTTTCGGAGTTTCACCCCTCGTCAGCGAGGATAGCTTGACTCCAGTGGCATGGAGATCACGGAACCCACATCTAGGCATACCCGTCCAACTTGGGGTGACAAATGCAAAAAGAACAATTGATGGACAGAATGAAGAACAATGTAATACATACACCCCAGTACAGAGATCTGGGCCTAAATTCATCATTTTTTTGCTCACCATGCCATTCCAGTTTGAACCCAGCCATATGCAAGTCAGTCTCGACCCTGTGCCCAATGGGACCAGTCCAGCCCGAACTGCCAGGCCAGGCCCTCCCTGGAGGACTGGAAACAAGCATCCTAGGACCGGTTTCAGGGTTTCACCCCTCATCGGCCAGGATAGCTTTAGTCCAGTGGCATGGAGACCACGGGACCCAAGTTTGGGCATACCTGTCCCACTCGGGTTGACAAATGCAAAAAGAACAATTGATGGACAGAATGACGAGCAATGTAATGCATTAATCCAAGTACAGAGATCTGGGCCTAAATCCATAGTTTTTTTGCTTACCATGCCATTCCAGTTTGAACCCAGCCATATGCAAATCAGTCTCAACCCTGTGCCCAATGGGAACAGTCCAGCCCGAACTGCCAGGCCAGGCCCTCCCTGGACTGGAAACAAGCATCCTAGGACCAGTTTCAGGGTTTCACCCCTCATCGGCCAGGATAGCTTTAGTCCAGTGGCATGGAGAGCACGGAACCCACATCTAGGCATACCCGTCCAACTTGGGGTGACAAATGCAAAAAGAACAGTTGATGGACAGAATGAGGAACAATGTCATACATTCACCCCAGTATAGGAATATGTGCCTAAATCCATCGTTTTTTGCTCACCATGCCATTCCAGTTTTAACCCAGCCATATGCAAATCAGTCTCAACCCTGTGCCCAATGGGAACAGTCCAGCCCGAACTGCCAGGCTAAGTCCTCCCTGGACTGGAAATAAGCATCCTAGGACTGGTTTAGGGGTTTCTACCCTCATGCGCCAGGATAGATTGAGTCCAGTGGCATGGAGAACACGGGACCCATGTCTGGGCATACCCATCCCACTTGGGGTGACAAATGCAAAGAGAACAATTGATGGACAGAATGAAGAACAATGTCATACATTCACCCCAGTACAGAGATCTGGGCCAAAATACATTGTTTTTTTGCTCAAGATGCAATTCCAGTTTGAACCCAGCCATATGCAAATCAGTCTCGACCCTGTGCCCAATAGGATCAGTCCAACCCAAACTGCCAGGCCAGGTCCTCCCTGGACCGGAAACAAGCATCCTATGGCCAGTTTCGGGGTTTCACATCTCATCAGCCAGGATAGCTTGACTCCAGTGGCATGGAGAGCACTAGACCCACGTCTGGGCATACCCATTCCACTTGGGGTGACAAATGCAAAAAGAACAATTGATGGACAGAATGAAGAACAATGTCATACATTCACCCCAGTATAGGAATATGTGCCTAAATCCATCGTTGTTTTGCTCACCATGCCATTCCAGTTTGAACCCAGCCATATCCAAATTAGTCTCGACCCTGTGCCCAATGGGAACAGTCCAGCCCCAGCTGCCAAACCAGGTCCTCCCTGGACTGGAAACAAGAATACTAGGACCGATTTCGGGGTTTCATCCCTCATCAGCCAGGATAGCTTGACTCCAGTGGCATGGAGATCACAGGACCCACGTCTGGGCATACCGGTCCCACTCGGGGTGACAAATGCGAAAAGAACAATAGATGGACAGAAGAAAGAACAATGTCATAAATTCACCCCAGGACAGAGATCTGGGCCTACATCCATCGCTTTTTTGCGCCGCATGCCATTCCAGTTTGAACCCAGCCATATGCAAATCAGTCTCGACCCTGTGCCCATTGGGAACAGTCCAGCCCGAACCGCCAGGCCAGGTCCTCCCTGGACTGTAAACAACCATCCTCGGACCGGTTTCGGGGTTTCGCCCACATCAAAAGGATAGCTTGAGTCCAGTGGCATGGAGAGCACGGGACCCACATCTAGACATACCCATCCAACTTGGGGTGACAAATGCAAAAAGAACAATTGATGTACAGAATGAACAACAATGTCATACATTCATCCCAGTTCAGAGATCTGTGCCTAAATCCATCGCTTTTTGCTCACCATGCCATTCCAGTTTGAACCCAGCCATGTGCAAATCAGTCTCGACCCTGTGCCCAATGGGAACAGTCCAGCCCGAACTGCCAGGCCTGGTCCTCCCTGGACTGGAAACAAGCACCCTAGGAACGGTTTCGGGGTTTCAACCCTCATCAGCCAGGATAGTTTGACTTCAGTGGCATGGAGAGCATGGGACCCACATCTAGGCATACCTGTCACACTTGAGGTGAACAATGCAAAAAGAACAATTGATGGACAGAATGAAGAACAATGTCATACATTCACCCCAGTACAGAGATCTGGGCCTAAATTAATCGTTTTTTTCCTCACCATGACATTCCAGTTTGAACCCAGCCATATACAACTCAGTCTCAACCCTGTGCCCAATGGGATTAGTCCAGCCCGAACTGCTAGGCCCGGCCCTCCCTGGACTGGAAACAAGCATCCTAGGACCGGTTTCGGGGTTTCAACCCTCATCCGCCAGGATAGCCTGAGTCCAGTGGCATGGAAATCACGAGACCCACATCTAGGCATACCCTTCCAACTTGGGGTGACAAATGCAAAAAGAACAGTTGTTGGACAGAATGAAGAACAATGTCATACATTCACCCCAGTACAGAGTTCTGTGCCTAGATCCATCGTTTTTTGCTCACCTGCCATTCCAGTTGTAACCAGCCATATGCAAATCAGTCTCAACCCTGTGCCCAATGGGAACAGTCCAGCCCGAACTGCCAGGCTAATTCCTCCCTGGACTGGAAATAAGCATCCTAGGACTGGTTTAGGGGTTTCTACCCTCATGAGCCAGGATACATTGAGTCCAGTGGCATGGAGAGCACGGGACCAAACTCTGGGCATACCCGTCCCACTCTGGGTGACAAATGCTAAAAGAACAATTGATGGACAGAATGAAGAACAATGTCATACATTCACCCCAGTGCAGAGATCTGGGCCAAAATACATTGTTTTTTTGCTCAAGATGCAATTCCAGTTTGAACCCAGCCATATGCAAATCAGTCTCGACCCAGTGCCCAATGGGAACAGTCCAGCCCCAGCTGCCAGGCCAGGTCCTCCCTGGACTGGAAACAAGAATATTAGGACCGATTTCGGGATTTCATCCCTCATCAGCCAGGATAGCTTGACTCCAGTGGCATGGAGATCATGTGACCCACGTCTAGACATACCCGTCCCACTCGGGGTGACAAATGCGAAAAGAACAATAGATGGACAGAATGAAGAACAATGTCAGACATTCACTCCAGTACAGAGATCTGGGCCTAAATCCATCGTTTCTTTGCTCCTCATTCCATTCCAGTTTGAACCCAGCAATATGCAAATCAGTCTCGACCCTGTGCCCATTGGGAACAGTCCAGCCCAAACCGCCAGGCCAAGTCTTCCTTGGACTGTAAACAACCATCCTCGGACCGCTTTCGGGGTTTCACCCCACATCAGAAAGGATAGCTTGAGTCCAGTGGCATGGAGAGCACGGGACCGGCATCTAGGCATACCCGTCCATCTTGGGGTGTCAAATGCAAAAAGAACAATTGATGTACAGAATGAACAACAATGTCATACATTCGCCCCAGTAGAGAGATCTGCGCCTAGATCCATCGTTTTTTTGCTCACCATGCTATTCTAGTTTTAACCCAGCCATATGCAAATCAGTCTCGACCCTGTGCCCAATGGGAACAGTCCAGCCCGAACTGCCTGGCTAAGTCCTCCCTGGACTGGAAATAAGCATCCTAGGACGGGTTTAGGGGTTTATGCCCTCAAGAGCCAGGATAGATTGAGTCCAGTGGCATGGAGAGCACGGGACCCAAGTCTGGGCATACCCGTCCCACTCTGGGTGACAAATGCTAAAAGAACAATTGATGGACTGAATGAAGAACAATATCATACATTCACCGCAGTACAGAGATCTGGGCCTAAATCCATAGTTTTTTGCTCACCATACCATTGCAGTTTGAACCCAGCCAAATGCAAATCAGTCTCGACCCTGTGCCCATTAGGAACAGTCCAGCCCGAACTGCCAAGCCAGGTCCTCCCTGGACTGGAAACAAGCATCCTAAGACCGGTTTCGGGGTTTCACCCTCGTCAGTGAGGATAGCTTGACTCCAGTGGCATGGAGAGCATGAGACCCACGTCTGGGCATACCCGTCCCACTCAGGGTGACAAATGCAAATAGAACAATTGATGGACAGAATGAAGAACAATGTCATACATTCACCCCAGTACAGAGATCTGGGCCTAAATCCATCGTTTTTTTGCTCACCATGCCATTCCAGTTTGAACCCAGCCATATGCAAATCAGTCTCGACCCTGTGCCCATTAGGAACAGTCCAGCCCGAACTGCCAAGCCAGGTCCTCCCTGGACTGGAAACAAGCATCCTAGGACCGGTTACGGGGTTTCACCCCTCATCAGCCTGGATAGCTTGACTCCAGTGGCATGGAGAGCACTGGACCCACATCTGGGCATACCCGTCCCACTCAGGGTGACACATGCAAAAAGAACAATTGATGGACAGAATGAAGAACAATGTCATGCATTCACCCCAGTACAGAGATCTGGGCCTAAATCCATTGTTTGTTTGCTCATCATGCCATTCCAGTTTGAACCCAGCCATATGCAAATCAGTCTCGACCCTGTGCCCATTGGGAACTGTCTAGCCCGAACTGCCAGGCCAGTTCCTTCCTGGACTGTAAACAAGCATCCTAGGACCGGTTTCAGGGTCTCCCCCCCACATCAACCAGGATAGCTTGACTCCAGTGGCATGGAGAGCACTAGACCCACGTCTGGGCATACCCATTCCACTTGGGGTGACAAATGCAAAAAGAACAATTGATGGACAGAATGAAGAACAATGTCATACATTCACCCCAGTATAGGAATATGTGCCTAAATCCATCGTTGTTTTGCTCACCATGCCATTCCAGTTTGAACCCAGCCATATCCAAATTAGTCTCGACCCTGTGCCCAATGGGAACAGTCCAGCCCCAGCTGCCAAACCAGGTCCTCCCTGGACTGGAAACAAGAATACTAGGACCGATTTCGGGGTTTCATCCCTCATCAGCCAGGATAGCTTGACTCCAGTGGCATGGAGATCACGGGACCCACGTCTGGGCATACCGGTCCCACTCGGGGTGACAAATGCGAAAAGAACAATAGATGGACAGAAGAAAGAACAATGTCATAAATTCACCCCAGTACAGAGATCTGGGCCTACATCCATCGTTTTTTTGCGCCGCATGCCATTCCAGTTTGAACCCAGCCATATGCAAATCAGTCTCGACCCTGTGCCCATTGGGAACAGTCCAGCACGAACCGCCAGGCCAGGTCCTCCCTGGACTGTAAACAACCATCCTCGGACCGGTTTCGGGGTTTCGCCCCACATCAAAAAGGATAGCTTGAGTCCAGTGGCATGGAGAGCACGGGACCCACATCTAGACATACCCATCCAACTTGGGGTGACAAATGCAAAAAGAACAATTGATGTACAGAATGAACAACAATGTCATACATTCATCCCAGTTCAGAGATCTGTGCCTAAATCCATCGTTTTTTGCTCACCATGCCATTCCAGTTTGAACCCAGCCATGTGCAAATCAGTCTCGACCCTGTGCCCAATGGGAACAGTCCAGCCCGAACTGCCAGGCCTGGTCCTCCCTGGACTGGAAACAAGCACCCTAGGAACGGTTTCGGGTTTCAACCCTCATCAGCCAGGATAGTTTGACTTCAGTGGCATGGAGAGCATGGGACCCACATCTAGGCATACCTGTCACACTTGAGGTGAACAATGCAAAAAGAACAATTGATGGACAGAATGAAGAACAATGTCATACATTCACCCCAGTACAGAGATCTGGGCCTAAATTAATCGTTTTTTTCCTCACCATGACATTCCAGTTTGAACCCAGCCATATACAACTCAGTCTCAACCCTGTGCCCAATGGGATCAGTCCAGCCCGAACTGCTAGGCCCGGTCCTCCCTGGACTGGAAACAAGCATCCTAGGACCGGTTTCGGGGTTTCAACCCTCATCCGCCAAGATAGCTTGAGTCCAGTGGCATGGAAATCACGAGACCCACATCTAGGCATACCCTTCCAACTTGGGGTGACAAATGCAAAAAGAACAGTTGTTGGACAGAATGAAGAACAATGTCATACATTCACCCCAGTACAGAGTTCTGTGCCTAGATCCATCATTTTTTGCTCACCTGCCATTCCAGTTGTAACCCAGCCATATGCAAATTAGTCTCAACTCTGTGCCCAATGGGAACAGTCCAGCCCGAACTGCCAGGCTAATTCCTCCCTGGACTGGAAATAAGCATCCTAGGACTGGTTTAGGGGTTTCTACCCTCATGAGCCAGGATACATTGAGTCCAGTGGCATGGAGAGCACGGGACCAAACTCTGGGCATACCCGTCCCACTCTGGGTGACAAATGCTAAAAGAACAATTGATGGACAGAATGAATAACAATGTCATACATTCACCCCAGTGCAGAGATCTGGGCCAAAATACATTGTTTTTTTGCTCAAGATGCAATTCCAGTTTGAACCCAGCCATATGCAAATCAGTCTCGACCCAGTGCCCAATGGGAACAGTCCAGCCCCAGCTGCCAGGCCAGGTCCTCCCTGGACTGGAAACAAGAATATTAGGACCGATTTCGGGATTTCATCCCTCATCAGCAAGGATAGCTTGACTCCAGTGGCATGGAGATCATGTGACCCACGTCTAGACATACCCGTCCCACTCGGGGTGACAAATGCGAAAAGAACAATAGATGGACAGAATGAAGAACAATGTCAGACATTCACTCCAGTACAGAGATCTGGGCCTAAATCCATCGTTTTTTTGCTCCTCATTCCATTCCAGTTTGAACCCAGCCATATGCAAATCAGTCTCGACCCTGTGCCCATTGGGAACAGTCCAGCCCGAACCGCCAGGCCAAGTCTTCCTTGGACTGTAAACAACCATGCTCGGACCGCTTTCGGGGTTTCACCCCACATCAGAAAGGATAGCTTGAGTCCAGTGGCATGGAGAGCACGGGACCGGCATCTAGGCATACCCGTCCATCTTGGGGTGTCAAATGCAAAAAGAACAATTGATGTACAGAATGAACAACAATGTCATACATTTGCCCCAGTACAGAGATCTGTGCCTAGATCCATCGTTTTTTTGCTCACCATGCTATTCTAGTTTTAACCCAGCCATATGCAAATCAGTCTCGACCCTGTGCCCAATGGGAACAGTCCAGCCCGAACTGCCTGGCTAAGTCCTCCCTGGACTGGAAATAAGCATCCTAGGACGGGTTTAGGGGTTTATGCCCTCAAGAGCCAGGATAGATTGAGTCCAGTGGCATGGAGAGCACGGGACCCAAGTCTGGGCATACCCGTCCCACTCTGGGTGACAAATGCTAAAAGAACAATTGATGGACTGAATGAAGAACAATATCATACATTCACCGCAGTACAGAGATCTGGGCCTAAATCCATAGTTTTTTGCTCACCATACCATTGCAGTTTGAACCCAGCCAAATGCAAATCAGTCTCGACCCTGTGCCCATTAGGAACAGTCCAGCCCGAACTGCCAAGCCAGGTCCTCCCTGGACTGGAAACAAGCATCCTAAGACCGGTTTCGGGGTTTCACCCCTCGTCAGTGAGGATAGCTTGACTCCAGTGGCATGGAGAGCATGAGACCCACGTCTGGGCGTACCCGTCCCACTCAGGGTGACAAATGCAAATAGAACAATTGATGGACAGAATGAAGAACAATGTCATACATTCACCCCAGTACAGAGATCTGGGCCTAAATCCATCGTTTTTTTGCTCACCATGCCATTCCAGTTTGAACCCAGCCATATGCAAATCAGTCTCGACCCTGTGCCCATTAGGAACAGTCCAGCCCGAACTGCCAAGCCAGGTCCTCCCTGGACTGGAAACAAGCATCCTAGGACCGGTTACGGGGTTTCACCCCTCATCAGCCTGGATAGCTTGACTCCAGTGGCATGGAGAGCACTGGACCCACATCTGGGCATACCCGTCCCACTCAGGGTGACACATGCAAAAAGAACAATTGATGGACAGAATGAAGAACAATTTCATGCATTCACCCCAGTACAGAGATCTGGGCCTAAATCCATCGTTTGTTTGCTCATCATGCCATTCCAGTTTGAACCCAGCCAAATGCAAATCAGTCTCGACCCTGTGCCCATTGGGAACTGTCTAGCCCGAACTGCCAGGCCAGTTCCTTCCTGGACTGTAAACAAGCATCCTAGGACCGGTTTCAGGGTCTCCCCCCCACATCAACCAGGATAGCTTGACTCCAGTGGCATGGAGAGCACGGGACTCACGTCTGGGCATACCCGTCCCACTCGGGGTGACAAATGCAAAAAGAACAGTTGATGGACAGAATGAAGAGCACTGTCAGACAATAATCCCAGTACAGAGATCTGGGCCTAAATCCATAGTTTTTTTGCTCACCATGCCATTCCAGTTTGAACCCAGCCATATGCAAATCAGTCTCGAATCTGTTCCCAGTGGGAACAGTCCAGCCCGAACTGCCAAGCCAAATCCTCTCTGAACTGGAAATAAGCATCCTAGGACCGGTTTCGGGTTTCACCCCTCATGAGCCAGGATAGATTGACCCCAGTGGCATGGAGAGCACGGGACCCAAGTCTGGGCATACCTGTCCCACTCGGGTTGACAAATGAAAAAAGAACAATTGATGGGCAGAATGAAGAGCACTGTCATACAATAATCCCAGTACAGAGATCTGGGCCTAAATCCATAGTTTTTTTGCTCACCATGCCATTCCAGTTTGAACCCAGCCATATGCAAATCAGTCTCAACCCTGTGCCCAATGGGAACAGTCCAGCCCGAACTGCCAGGCCAGGCCCTCCCTGGACTGGAAACAAGCATCCCAAGACCGGTTTCCGGGTTTTACCCCTCATCAGCCAGGATAGCTTTAGTCCTGTGGCTTGGAGAGCACGGAACCCACATCTAGGCATACCCGTCCATCTTGGGGTGACAAATGCAAAAAGAACAGTTGATGGACAGAATGAGGAACAATGTCAGACATTCACCCCAGTATAGAGATCTGGGCCTAAATCCATCATTTTTTTGCTCACCATGCCATTCCAGTTTGAACCCAGCCATATGCAAATCAGTATCGACCCTGTTCCCAATGGGAACAGTCCAGCCCGAACTGCCAGGCCAGGTCCTCCCTGGACTGGAAACAAGCATCCTAGGACCAGTTACGGGGTTTCATCCCTCATCAGCCAGGATAGCTTGACCCCAGTGGCATGGAGAACACGGGACCCACGTCTGGGCATACCCATCCCACTCGGGGCGACAAATGCAAAGAGAACAATTGATGGACAGAATGAAGAACAATGTCATACATTCACCCCAGTACAGAGATCTGGGACAAAATACATTGTTTTTTTGCTCAAGATGCAATTCCAGTTTGAACCCAGCCATATGCAAATCAATCTCGACCCTGTGCCCAATAGGAACAGTCCAACCCAAACTGCCAGGCCAGGTCCTCCCTGGACTGGAAACAAGCATCCTAGGGCCGGTTTCGGGGTTTCACCTCTCATCAGCCAGGATAGCTTGACTCCAGTGGCATGGAGAGCACTAGACCCACGTCTGGGCATACCCGTTCCACTTGGGGTGACAAATGCAAAAAGAACAATTGATGGACAGATGAAGAACAATGTCTTACATTCACCCCAGTATAGGAATATGTGCCTAAATCCATCGTTGTTTTGCTCACCATGCCATTCCAGTTTGAACCCAGCCATATCCAAATTAGTCTCGACCCTGTGCCCAATGGGAACAGTCCAGCCCCAACTGCCAGGCCAGGTCCTCCCTGGACTGGAAACAAGAATCCTAGGACCGATTTTGGGGTTTCATCCCTCATCAGCCAGGATAGCTTGACTCCAGTGGCATGGAGATCACGGGACCCACGTCTGGGCATACCTGTCCCACTCGGGGTGACCAATGCAAAAAGAACAATTGATGGACAGAATGAAGAACAATGTCATACATTCACCCCAGTACAGAGATCTGGGCCTAAATCCATCGTTTTTTGCTCCGCATGCCATTCCAGCTTGAACCCAGCCATGTGCAAATCAGTCTCGACCCTGTGCCCAATGGGAACAGTCCAGCCTGAACTGCCAGGCCTGGTCCTCTCTGGACTGGAAACAAGCATCCTAGGAACGGTTTCGGGGTTTCACCCCTCATCAGCCAGGATAGTTTGACTCCAGTGGCATGGAGAGCATGGGACCCACATCTAGGCATACCCGTCCCACTTGGAGTGAAAAATGCAAAAAGAACAATTGATGGACAGAATGAAGAACAATGTCATACATTCACCCCAGTACAGAGATCTGGGCCTAAATTAATCGTTTTTTTGCTCACCATGCCATTCCAGTTTGAACCCAGCCATATACAAATCAGTCTCAACCCTCTGCCCAATGGGAACAGTCCAGCCCGAACTGCTAGGCCAGGTCCTCCCTGGAGTGGAAACAAGCATCCTAGGACTGGTTTCGGGGTTTCACCCCTCATCCGCCAGGATAGCTTGAGTCCAGTGGCATGGAAATCACGGGACCCACATCTAGGCATACCCTTCCAACTTGGGGTGACAAATGCAAAAAGAACAGTTGATGGAAAGAATGAAGAACAATGTCATACATTCACCCCTGTACAGAGATCTGCGCCTAGATCCATCGTTTTTTTGCTCACCATGCCATTCCAGTTTGAACCCAGCCATATGCAAATCAGTCTCGACCATGTGCCCAATGGGAACAGTCCAGCCCGAACTGCCAGGCCAGGTCCTCCCTGGACTGGAAAAAAGCTGGAAACGGTTTCGGGGTTTCACCCCTCATGATAGCCATGATAGCTTGACTCCAGTGGCATGGAGAGCACGGGACCCACGTTTCGGTATACCCGTCCCACTCGGGGTGACAAATTAAATAAATACTTAATAATAAAATATGAACATGTATATTTTATTGTTTAAATCAATACTTTATTTCACATTTTATTATGCTAATTAAAAACAACTATATTTTTTTATAAAACTGCTTTTTATTTCAATATCATTATATATTTTCTTACATTTTAAAAATATTATAAAGTCGAACACATTAAAAAAGTATAATTTAAATCTTAAATATTTAGATGTATAACTATGTTAATATTTCTTTACTTAGTGAATTAAATCTTTATCATTTATAATGATTTGATTAATTACATATTTGTGATATATTAATAAATAAAAATTCCATTAATCTATTTGTTTTGCTAATAAAATAATTTATTTTTCAATCAATTACTCTATGGAACATATTAGCAAGGGCTTTATCGCCGCTTTAGCAGCACTTTTTGCTGCTAAAGCGGCGATTTTTTTATCGCCCCATCAGCAAGCTGTCGCTAACAGGCGTTAGCGACAACTTTCTGGTGATAGCGGCGCGTTTTCCCATCGCCTTGCATGCCAGCGATAATTATCGCTAATGACAGGCAAGGTAGGCGTTCCCAACTAAAAGCGACTGAAAACAGTCGCTAACACAACTTCCCCCTATTAGCAACGCAGGCAAAGCGATAAAAAAAGTTGCGGTAAGCGCGAATATCGCTAGAATTTAACACCTGCTAAAAACATGACTTACCTGTTTGCTGAATGGGAGGTGGATTGTCAGGCTAAGTCCACCATGGCGTTAATGCGTGAATATCGCTGGATTTCCAGCGATATTCACGCATTTCGCCGCTATCGCTGGATATTTTATCGCATTGGAGATAAACGTTGCTAATGGCGTGTTATCTCCGCAATAATATCCAGCGATAGGCGGAGATAAAAAAAAACGCGCTAAGCGCGGTTTGCGATAATTATCGCAAATTGTTGCTAATATCCCCCTATGTTCTTTTAAAAATAAATGCTTGTAATTGTAAAAACCCTCACAACATGTTGTCCTATAACTTAAACAATCCACTTCAATACAGCAGACAGGCTTAACCTAGTTAAATGGTTAAAGTGTTTAGCAACACTGAAACAGTCATAAAGTCAAAACACTAAAAAAATCCCTATACCATTTTTTAAAATTAAGAAAAATGTAATGTTATGTTATGATTATTTTTAAGATGCACATATGACCTGGGGTCTCCTGTAGCCTAGATAAAATAAAATAAGAAATTTTAGGGTAAAGAGCACCAAGAAAAGTGAAAACACCAGTCAAAAGTTATTGTTCATGGTTGATTGGACCCAGGTGCAATTTATGTTTGACTGTGATGGAGGTCTGTTAGAAATAGGGGTCTCTAATTAGCAGAGGTATGCACCTTTGCCCAAGTAGGGACCTTTGCATCTAATCAGTGCAAGGGGGATACACACTCTAGATAATCCCTGCTTACCCCCTTGGTAGCTTGGCACGAGAAGACAAGCTTATCCCAAAGGCAACGTATAAAGTATTTGTACTCAAAACACAGAGTAACACAGCGATAACACCACAAATGGACACCACACCAGCTTAGAAAAATACAGTATCTTTATCTAAATGCAACAAGACCAAACAACAAAAATCCAACATACATGTAATAAAATAGCACTTCAAAACAGTTAATTACAAAATAAAGCTGCGGTGCAGGCTGGGTTGTGCGTTGTGCACTTCACGAGCGGTGTCCCTGGCCTCAGTGCAGGTCGCGGCGTCACTGTGGCGTCGCTGACAGCGTCAGAGACAGGTTTTCTTGCTTCTTTCATGTTGCTTCCAGCTCCCAAGAGCAGGAACAACCTCCAGAGGCCCAAAACTGGAATAGGCCCCTCCTGGCAGGTCAGAAACCTCAGCAATAGAGTTCAAGGGAGCTGGGGGTGATGTCTGTTTATCCCTGAGACTTCAAAACTGGAGGCCAGCACACACAAGCCCTTGGAGATTCTTCTTCATGCAGGTTCACAGCAAAGTTCCAGTCTTTGTCCTTTCCTTGGCTGAAGCAGCAATTGCAAGCCAACCCCACACTGTATTTCACTATCAGGACATGTCACACACACCAGTACATGTCCTACCTTTCACATACACTGCACCCTGTCTATGGGGGTACTTTGGGACTACCATAGGGGTGCCTTACATGTAAGAGAAGGGAAGGTTAGGGCCTGGCAAGTGGGTGCACTTGCCAGGTCAACATGGCAGTTTAAAACTGCACGCAGACACTGCAGTAGCAGGTCTGCGAAACCTTTTCAGGGCTACTCATGTGGGTGGCACAATCAGTGCAGCAGGCCCACTAGTAGCATTTGATTTACAGGCCCTGGCACACTCAGTACACTTTACTTGAGAATTACCAGTAAATCAAATATGCCAATCAGGGAGAACCAATTGTAATAACAATTTACAAAGGGAGCACTTGCACTTTGACACTGTTCAGCAGTTGAGTGCTGCAGGTCCACTAATGGCATTTAATTAACAGGCCCTTGGTTCAGGTAGAACCACTTTAATAGGGACTTACAAGTAAATTAAAGATGCCAGTTGGCTAAAATCCAATACTACTATGTTTTAAGGAGATAGCACAAGCACTCTAGCACTGGTTAGCAGTGGTAAAGTGCGCAGAGTCCTAAAAGCCAACAAAAACACGTTTAGAAAACAGGAGGGTGAAGGCAAAATATTTGGGGATGAATCTTCAGAAGGGGCCAAGTCCAACACCTGGCAACAGAAATTCATCCGGTTAATCATTGAACAAAATCTTCTGATCTGACATGACCTGTTAGATGTATTATATTGCGAACCAGAAGATGCATCTGAGACCGAGAATCCCATCAAACTCCACTTACTTGGTTTGGCTCAACCTCCTCGAGAAACTCTAAATCAACAGCTACTTATATGCAGATGCACCAATAGGGCAAAACATTAAATTATACATTGAAAAACGGCCTCAGAACTTTCACAACTGCTCCTAAGTAGGAATGAACACCTTGAAAGTTCTGACCTGCCAGACTAGGCTGAAGACTTTTGACAAATTTTGAGATTGTTAATATCCGTAAATACAATGTCACTACACACCATGATATATGCAGACCCGACCACGGCAATACTAATAAATGCAATGTCGATGTATGCCATAAAATGTGCACGCACAACAATGTCGATACCAGTAGAAACATTGTTAATGTATGCCATAAACTATGAACGCAGCTGAGTGAAGAATACATCTGTGGGCCTGCAAGGGCTCTGGGGTGAATGGTTCAGGTTGTGGGTGCCTCCATAATGCCCTGAGGTGTTGACTGCTTGAGAGGGGAACAAGAGTTTTCCTTGTATAATTCTCCACTCAATGCCTCAACCACCTGGCTGAGGCCTTGCCAGTCTGATTCCTGGCATTCCGGGGCTGAGGGGTGCTGTTTTTGTTGGTGTAAGTGTGGCTGAGCCTCGCATTTGAAGCCCGTGTCATGCTGGGTACCATGCCTGGAGGGATCCCTCTGTCCATTGAGGTGTCCCCAAAGTTGCCTGTGAAAGCCTCCAGCTCTCTAGGGTCAGTGAATACCCAGGTATTCCTATCCACAGTGACCTGCACGGTTGATTCAGCAGTCCGGATTTAAGATCTCAACAGAAGGAGCCAGGGTCATATTGCCAGGAAGGTTTTGTGCTCGAAAAGCAGCCACATAGTTGTTTGCTTTGCTGCCTGGATGCGAGCTTGCTAGTGGAACAGGAGGCAGGCAATTATTGGGCCAGGGGGACTACTTAATTCAATTCTGCTGTTTTATATAGCGCTTGGCTACCCAAAGGGCCTCCCAGCAATGACTGCAAACAAACCCATCACAGTGTTGTAAAGAGATCAAATTATCTCAAGCCACTCTATAAGAGGTGAGTTTTTAGACGTTTCCTAAAGCAAACTTTCGACTGCTGACATCTGAGGGAGGCTGGGAGAGCAGCAAGTTACGGGGTGCAGCTGCAAGCTTGTGTATTTTTTGAGAGGCAAATATGATATAATATTAGGAAGTTAGATTGTTGGCTGCTAATTAATGGGCATTATGTGACCTATAACTGTAGTCTACTAAACTAAGGACCGGTTTAATTTTGGCAAAAATACAAGTACAAAACTGTGAATATTTAATGATAGTTGTTTCCTGATATACTATCTTGTGTTCAGCACTCGGGAAATACCTGCCATTGCATAAAAAGGAGAATGCATGCATATGCTTTGTTTGAGGAAGACGCAATGACAGAGCTCGGAAACAGCATAGAATTACTATAACTTGGAGACTGCTCTGTGCTTTGAGCCTTGCAGCTTTAAATATGGGCTGCCTGAGGCAGATTGCACATGTTTAGCATTGCAGATTTTACCAAATGTGCAGGCCTGTGGTCATATGCTTTTAGAGTCCCAGGAAGGTCAAAGGCGGCGGCTGCAGCATAATTCAGGATTCAAGCTATTCTTGAATATCCCTCCACAAACGGAAAAATGTGAAAGAGAATATACAACATTTCAAAGTAACTAAATTACCACATATTTAGATGTAAACAGTAGAAATAAAGAACAATTCAGTTACATACCTTAGTAAAAGAATAGCAACCAGAATTAGAGGGAATTAAAAATCAATAAAATCAGTGGCGGCTCGCCGAGGGAGTGGTGCGGGGCGGTGAGGGGGGATGGGCAGGGTGGGGGGGTAGTGAACTCAGACATACGACGGACAGAACTCAGAGGGAGTTCTGTCTGTTGTAAGTCCAAGTCCACTACCCCCTCACCCTGCCCCCCCGCCCCGCATCCCCACCCCGCACCACTCCCTCGGCGAGCCCCCACTGAATAAAATCAATACAAACACACAGGTTGTGATTTAGCAAGTGAGTAATACTAGCATATATGCCAACATTTATATTGAAAAAAACAAATCAAGGCGATGTATTTCCACCACTGAATTTGATTTGGGAAAAGGGTTTGCATAATTATACACAAACCATTTACATATGAAATATAGTTGTACAAAAATACAACATGGTTACTTTAACTAGTAACAGAATGCCCAACCAAATTTTTTCCCTGTGCAAATACTGAAACTAACATTGTACAATGTTAGAGCAGAGAAGGGAGCAA